>OY728123.1:595020914-595645914 GCA_963277665.1 Viscum album
CCTCAGAGCTGCATGGTCAGAAAAAAACTACTTTAGTGACCAATAAATATGAATGGAATTTATCTAAATCAAATATGATAGCAAGAAACTCCTTTTCCATGGTTGTGTAGTTTGATTGGGCTGAATCTAGTGTCATCGATGCATAGGCAATCACATGTGAACGTCCCTCCACCCTATGAGATAAGACAGATCCAACCGTGAAGTTAGAGGAATCAAACATAATCTCAAAAGGAATATCCCACCGTGGAGGCTGTATGATAGGTGGAGTGGTCAGATACTTATTTATCTCATCAAAGGAAGTCCTGCAAGAATCATCAAACACAAAATTAGAATCCTTTTGAAGTAATTGTGGCATAGGAAGAGCAATCTTACTAAAATATTTGATGAAGCACTGATAAAATCCTTCATTCCCTAGGAAATATCTAACATCATTCACACATGGATGATAGGGTAGGGATGAAATAATGTCTATCTTAGATCTATCAACCTTTATCCCATGTTTTGACACTACATGCCCTAAGAAAATGTCATGCTCTACCATGAAATGACACTTTTCAAAGTTCAGGACCAGATTCTTCTCAATACAACGATTCAACACCTTTCCCAAAATACTTATACATTCATCAAATGAAGACCCATACACTATAAAATCATCCATAAATACCTCCATGCAGGTCTTAATAAAATCAGAAAAAATACTCACCATACATCTCTTGAAGGTACCTAGGGTGTTGCAAAGTCCAAATGGAATCCTTCAGTAGGAAAATGTGCCAAAGGTACAAGTGAATGTAGTCTTCTCCTGATCCTTTGGAGCTATATGAACCTGAAAATATCCAGAAAATCCATCCAAGAAACAATAGTGTGTCTTCCCAGCTAGTCTCTCAAGCATCTGATCAAAAAATGGGAGGGTGAAATGGTCTTTGCGAGTGGAATGATTTAGTTGCCTATAATCAATACACACATGCCAACTATTTTGTACCCTCATTGGAACTAACTCATCTTTCTCATTTTTAACAACAGTAACACCACTTTTCTTAGGCACAACCTAAATAGGAATTACCCACTGAGAATTTGAAATGGGATAGATTATACCTTCCTCGAGAAAATTTTCAACCTCTTTTTTAACAACCTCCAGAAGGGTTAGATTGAGTCTTCTTTGTGGTTGCCTCACCGGTTTATCCCCATCCTCCAAAAGAATCCTATGCATGAAAATTGAGTGGCTAATACCTGATATTTCATCCAACGTCCACCTGATTGCCCTGATGTTCTCCCTCAAAATATTCAAAAAAAATTCTTCATGTTCAATTGGGAGATTGTTATCAATGATAACAGGTAATTTGTCACCACTTAACAAGTATGAGTATTTGAGATTTGGTGGCAATGGATTGAGTTCCAGTGTAGGGGGTGGTGTATGGATGGAGACATAGAAGGAGATGAAATATGTGCACAAAGAGCATCAGTATCAGAATAGAAATCATCACAATTAGAGAATAAAACATCAAATCCATCAGCATACTCAACAGCAATGTCATAATTAGAGTTCACATGATCAAAATCAGAATATAATTCCATTTCAAAATCAAATCTTAGAGAGTCTTGTTCCTTAGAAACGGGTGTGGAAGTTCTCTTAGACATTAAATCAAAACCAATACTCATAATCTCACTAAGAATATGATAATAAAATTCCATGGGGTTTTTACTTGGTGGTTCAAAATGGGAGATAAAAAATGAAGAATGATCCTATGAGGGGTACTTCAAGGAATCTATAACATTAAATATCACAACTTAATCCCCAAGTTCCATGGAAAGTATACCCTCATTGACATTTATGATAGTTTTTTCAGTTTTGAGGAAGGGTCTACCTAAGATAATGGGGGCATGAGAACTTACCTGATCATCCTCCATGTTAAGCACGTAGAAATCTGCTGGAAAGATCATGTCTCTTACCCAGACAAGTACATTCTCAAGGGCTCCCATTGGATATTTTTTAGCTCTATTCGCCAACTGCACCACTACTCTCGTCAGTTTTATCTCACCAACCTGCAAATAAGAGAATACAGAGTGAGGCATCACATTTATGGAAGCTCCTAAATCACAAAGAGCATTAGAAAAGTGTAACTCCCCTATGGTGCATGGGATTGTGAATGTCTCAGGATCCTTTCACTTTTTCTGCACTGCTAGAGTTGGTGTAATGAGTGCTGACACATTCCTTCCAAGATTTATCCTTTCATTTCCCTTGATCCCTCTTTGATTGGTACAAAGTTATTTTAAGAATTTCGCATACCATGGAATTTGGTTAATGGATTCAAGTAGAGGAATGTTGATCTCCGCACGCTTGAATGTGTCCAAAACCTCCTTTTTCATTGCTTCTTTAGCCATATTCTTGGTCTGAACAAACCTATTTGGAAAAGTAATGGGTTTAGGAGGAATATCATTAATCTTTTTCTTACCTTTATCTTTCTCCTTGGGTTTCTCATCAGTTGATGTAGAATTGGGCTTTTTTGGAGTTGAGGTGAATCCCGATGGAATTGTAGGTAGAGAAGCATCAGTTGTTTACTTCCCACTTCTCAATGTGATGGCACTGACATTCCCCTTTGGATTTGGAGGGGGTTAGGAAGGTAGATTTCTGGAATTCTTACTTAAAATTTCATGGAGGGCGGTGGCAATCTGGATCATTTGAGTCTTCAACTCCCTCAGCTCTGAGCCTTGACTCTTCAGCTCATTCTGTTGATTCAGAAAAATTTGATTCAAAAGGTCATCAGTGTTAGAATCTACCTTTGGTGGGGGATTCCCTTGTTGCTCGCTTGTTGATGCTTGGGCTTCAAATCTCCTTTGGGGTTGTTGGAAACCCTGTTGGTAAGGTGGAGGCTGTTGGAAGTTTTGTTGAAAGGGTGGCCTTTTTTGTTGTCCAGAGCCATACCTCATGTCCAATTGATCCTTCCACCCTTAGTTGTATGTTGGTGAAAAGGAATCAAGCTTCTTTTGGAGATATGGTTGTTTCTGCTGATAAGGTTGCCCAAGAAACACTGCTGCACAATCTTCTGTTTCTTGTAGTTGGGGGAAATAGCCAGTTGGGTGGCTTGTCTCAGTGAAAATGCCACAAGGCCTTGAAAGAGGGCGTTGGGATGTCTTTTGTGCCAAAGAAATCTACCTCACCATAGTTTTCAATTCTTCTAACTTGGTATCAATCAAATGACTCTCAAGAGAAGAAGGACTTACCTGATGTACTCCCCTGACATGTGGTGTACCTCGATCACCAAATTGTTGGGAGTTTTGGGCCATTTTGTCGATCAACGCACATGCAACTACTGGTTTCTTGTCCACCAATGCTCCTCAAGCCACAGTATCCACCATGCTTCTCTCCATAGGTGTGATTCCTTCATAGAAGTACTGGATGAGTAGTTGGTCACTGATTTGGTGATGTGGGTAGCTTGTACACAACTTCATGAATCGCTCCCAATACTCATACATTGACTCCCCTTGTGCTTTCTTGATCCCAGATATCTTTTTATGAATGGAAGTGGTCTTTGATGCTGGAAAAAATCTCTTCAAAAAAAGATGTTTCAAATCGTTCCAAAAAATTACATCTTCAGGTTGTAAATAATACATCCAGTCTTTCGCAGCTCCATCAAGTGAGAATGGGAATGCTCTTAGTTTGATTTGATCTTCAGAAACATTTCGTGGTTTTAAGGTTGAGAAAAACACATTAAATTCTTTAAGTTTTTTATTGGGATCCTCACTAGAGAGGCCGTGAAATTTTAGAAGCAGGTGAATTAATCCAGATTTCAGTTCAAAGTCCAATTTGAGATTTGGATATGCAATGCAATTTGGTTGATAATTAATATTGGGTGCAGCCAATTCTTGAATGGTTCTATAAAGTTAATTTCCATTATTTTCAGCCATTGGTTCTTGTTTTATGGTAGAATTTGAATTGCTTCCAATTTTAATGTTCTGATATTGGAGTAATTCTACAACTGGTTTAATGTTGAAACTTCTCATAGACTGAGAATCTATGATTCATGACCTAAGGCTACATTCAATCTCAGGTTCAAGATCTAAGAGATATTCGAGATTAGTTTGTGTCATAAATCAATGAAAGATGAAAAGGAAATAAATAAAAGTGGACCATAATAAAAATAAAAGAAGTTTGAGTTGGTCTGATAAAAATAAAAGAAGAGAGTAAGAGACAAAAAACTTGAGAAAGGGGAAAGAAGAAAGAAAGAGGAGAAGAAAATAATTAAATGAAAAATAAAATAAATACCTATAATTGGTTGAATAAATTACTTGCCTCCCCAGAAATGGCACCAATTTGGAAGAGCGCTGTTGTGGTCACCCTCAAATGATTAGTGTGATTTTGGGGTACTTAGGTGCAGCAGAGTGGTTAACCAAGGTCATCTCTCAAAGGAGGAAGTGAATTAAAAAAACTTTTTAGAGTTATTCTAAAAATAAAATAAAAGAGAAAAAAACACTACTTGAAAGGATGGGGGTTGGTTATAGTTTATAAATATAGAAAAAGTTTGCTGGAAGAATATTGTATTTTTTTGTTTTTAGTTTTAAAATGATTTTCAATTAAAATGAAACGATAAGAAAATGTTTTTAGACAATATTTAAAAGATGTAATTAGTCTAACTCTATCTATTAAATCAATTATTTATCATTATAATTTAAATTAACATCCAATTAATTATGATCCCTTAACTTGTTAACCCCCGAACCCTACAAAAATTAACCTTACCACAAAGATGAAGTGAATTAAACCCTAGGTTATCTTCGGAACATGTAATCGCAACACCCTGCTTTGATTGATGTTCTAAGGATATCTTATGGTCAATGGTAAATTAAGGCATATATCCATTCTGGAAATGAGGACTAATTTAGTTTGGGGATTATGTTTTAACTCTACAAATTAATCCCATGTGGTTTTGAATTACCGGTTAAGGTTGTGCTCTCACAGTTCACACAATTCCCGACCTCGCGTGTTTTGTGTTAGCTATGAAATTGCTTGCTTAGTTTAATTTAAATTAAAAACTAAATTAATAGATCATAATATGTGAATTAAATTATCTCATTGATTCTAAATAAATGAATGAAGAAGGATAGAGGTCGATCTATTACTAAAAAGAACTACTCTTCCATGGGCGGTGTAGTCATCATAGAAACGTTTTGCATGTGCAAAGGTTTAGAAAGGGTAGAACCCAATAACATTTCTACTCTTGATTCCTTCCCAATTAGTAAGATTAATAGAATAAGAAATTTAAACAAAATAGAAGAAAATAGGAGAAACAAAATAAGAACAAATAAGTTTATTATGAAAACACAAACATTACAACATGAGGAAGAAGAATAGGGCTTCGATGAAGGGATCCTTGCTTCAAGAGCTACCCTTATTGAATTGCTTAGATAATAGGAGTGTAACCTCTTCTACTCTACCCTAAACATCCTAATGCACATCCCCAACCCCACCAAATGATAAAAACACCAATTTATAGAGTGGTGGGGAGGCTAGGTTCAAAGTGGTTTCAAGTGTGAATGGGGAATCTCGGGAAAATATTTTATGCCAACTTGCACCGCCCATTTGACCACTAAAATGCGTGAATCATCTATCCTTACAGCAGGATGATTCGTGATAATATGAGTCATGTATCTCCTCTCAAAATTTGGTCCTGATCCAATCATGTATGAAGAAGTTATGGCCCAAATACAGAATCCATGTCCATTCTGCCGAGTCCAGCCCACCATTGACTTAATGGACCATTTACTCCATACAAATGCACTTTTTAGCTCTAGTGTCCTGAATAAAAGTTGTATAAAATTAATTTATGAACACTGTTAAAAAATATTAAGTTCAAATAAGTCATATTAAAATATTTAAGTGCGAAATACTACAGTGCATTTTAAAAGGGTAAAACTGGAATTTTAATCAAATTTTCAAGTGAATGATCTAATCCCAAATATTTCATAAATGAACATATTTAGCACAATGTGAGGAAATTATGTCATTTATTATCAATAAAATATTCAACAAAATAGTGTTTTATCAGGTTCCAAATTTCTAGCACCATTACCAAGGATAATAGTATCATTAGGAGTTCCTTTAAAAGAGTGATTTAGGTAAAAAATAAAAAGGTTTAAATAAAACAAACCAAAAAGTTCAGTTTACTACTATGAGAATTTTTTATTGTAGGTAATTTTAATACACACATAATTTCATAATGGCATGAGTATCACCACATAGAAAAAATCAACTCCCACCCTATGCGGCCATATTTCACAGTATGAAGTATAACGATTCACTATAGAAGATCTCTCCAGATAATCCTGTTTATTTTAATGAATATAATTCAAGTTTTTGTTATAATCCATATTCTACTTCTAGTTCTTACCCGCCTATTAATCATTTTCAATGTCAAAGAATTCCTAAAAAATTATAACTTTGTAATTTATGTGAAACAAATGATTCAATAATTGAGCGCATGTTGCAATCTAATATCACTGAGACAAATACAATGTTTGAACTTCAAGATGAATGTAATTCAAAGATAATTTCCTCAAAAAAGAATCTAGAAAATAAACTGACCCACCTTGTCCAACTATCTACCTCATTTCCACTTGATGGTCCAAATCAGAATAATTCTTTTGAGGAAAGTGCAGTAGAGGTTCCATTTGAACAACATTCATTATATAATTTTGAGGATGAGACCGCTTTTATTAGTCCTTTTTCTTATCATACCACTGATGAATCCTCTCCATCACAATTTAATTATTCTAATCTAATCTCATTTCAATAGTATAAGAGCTTAGTCTTCCACTCTGTCAAATATAATGATCCCTTAGAAAATATGATCTCACATCCTTATTCCATGAGTTCACAACCTGTCCATCCCAAAGTGAAAAAGGAAACATTCAACGTCTATCAAATTACACCTTTTGGGGATGAAGAGAAATTAAACTAGGATCCTTATTTAATGTGATTGAGTTGAAATTGAACCAAGATAGCATGAATTGCCATAGTCAAGAGGAAATCACTTCAAATGACATCGAATCCCCTCTTTCTGAAAATCCATCTGAGTTTGAACCTTTTCCATAATGGGACATCTAAAAAATTTTAAGAGTAAAAAAATTAGTTAGCGATTATGTTTGAGAACACTCATAATTTTCTAGAAACAATGGAAGAATGGGATTTCTTAGAGGATCCTGAGTTCATAGTGAAACATGTGGAAATGAAGAAATTTGATGAGGGCGATATAGACTAAACTTTTGAAAAATGATTTCATTCTTGACACAATGGAGTCACATACTCCAATTGAGCCTTCCCCAATTACTCCATGAATAGAGCATGAATTAAACTGGAAACTAGTGGATTTCCCTATACTATGGTTGTTAGTTAAAATGGATTGGGATACATCATCAACCCAGATACTGAATTCAGGGATATGATTAATCCAAGACGACCATTGAAAGATTCTGGAAAGGACATTTCTTCTCCAATGTAAATTCAAAAATATAATCTTATTGATATTCCCATTGATTCCCTTTTCACAAACATCACTTATTTGGTAAGTCCTTCTCCAGGAGAGGTATATTCATTCCCTTATGAGCTGGGTTATTTTCATTTCATTCTACCCATCCATTTTTCTAACAAGATTTTGTTGAGATATTGTGTAGCTTGTAGGATATTGTTTTTCAATGAATGGATTCCACACTCCCACTGGTAAAGAAGTAGATGTATGGTATACATTTTCGTTCAATCCTGGTGGAGTTTCAACAATGTATGTCTAAAAGCAAAATAAACTTAGTGCTCAATGGGAGGCAACCAATCATTTCTTTTGTTTTCTTTTCACTGCATTTAGTTCATTTCATTTAGTTTTTAAGTAATAAAATGGCATGCATTTACCACAATCTATTTTCTCCTGACACCTTAGTGGATCTGAATTCATCATACATATTTGTGCCATCCACATTCTTTTTATTATGGTGTGACTTCTTTGATATGATGTGGGTATGTGCTTTTAATGTGTAGATTTTATAGCTACATAATTTATGGAGCTTCATCGGATACAAGCAGCATTTTTGCATCTATCTGCACTTATATAGGGAATTGTTTTATTTTCTGTTTTATTTTATATTTCCAAAAACACCGTATACACTAATAAAAAAATAAAATTGAAAAAAACACTAACATTCTTGTAATAATTGAACCCACATGAAAATAGATGCATTTTTTTAGTAACGCAGTTGGGAACATACCACTTGTATCCCTAGATAGTTTGAGCACATGATTCCTATTTGTAATGCTTTGATCCTTGATCTCATGACTTAGATGATTTTTGTTATTATTCCATGCTTTAAAAAATTAGGAAACTTGTATATTTTTTAGACACTTATTTGCACTCATACTCATCTATGTTATACAACATATTATTTCCATACCTATGAATATTTTGGCCCATTTTTTCATCATCTCATGTATATATTTTTCTTGAGGGAATCTCAACCATGTTTTTCTTCTATAAATTTCCATTTTTTCCCATTAAATCGATAATAATTTTGAAATTTTCACTAAAATGATCAAGGCATTTTTTTGAGTTTTTTATCCCCTTAGACCCACTAATCCACCCTTGTATTTTCTCCATTGGTTATCCCTTAGAATCCATGAATAAACCTTTTTAGGATGATCCCATAGTATATATCCTTCCCTACCTAATTCTTGAACATTTTCATGATGATTTTCAATCTAAGTGTAGGGGAGAGATTTATTCATGGAGATGGTTATTTAAGGGATAGTGAGGAATTTGATGCACATGAATTGAAATTATATCATCTTGATCATATGTTTTATATTTCACAGTATCCACATTCATTACATGTATTTTGATATGGGAATGTAGATTCCTTTTGTTCCAACAACATGTACATATGTGGTTATTATGCGGTAACCCTCACTTTTTGGTATACCTATAAAAGTGATGAACCATTACTCTATGAGATAGAAAGTTTTATATATGACCTAATTTCACTGAGATGATACATCATACGTGATACTTGTGTACATTTCTTAGGGTATTGTCTTACATTTATTTCATGGGATTTTAAAATTGATACTCACCAGTTTTTCTGTCCATACTATTTGAGTGAGTTGTGTCCCTAAAAAAATAAATAAAGAAACATTAAATTATCATATGATTGGGGACAAGTAATATTTTAAGTGTGGGGGAGTGGGAGCTCAAGGGAGGCATTTTGATTGACATTTATCATGCATATATTTTAAGAACCAACCCTCCTTTTTCAAATTTTTTGAGCGATGAGAGTGATAGAGAGGTAGGTCACATGATGCATGAGTATAGGTACTTATTTTGGAAAGACTGTGAGTGGAAGGTAAACTATTTTTGAAAATTGAAATTTTAAATTAAGCATGTTATTTTGTGGGTAAATGGTATTGAAAATTTTTTAACTTATAATTTTTATGCTTTGACTTGTCTAGGGGTCCAGTTGTGTATTATTCATGATTCCCATGAGTGAAAAATTTTAAGTGTGGTGGATTTGATGTACATGGATTTATCTTGTATTTTTATAATTTTCTAATTTAGTTTTAATTATTTTTCTAACATATTTTCGTGTTTTTAGGTTGTTTTTGTAGTTTTGTAGTATTTTAGATATTTTGATAATTTTTATTTAATTTATATAATAATATTTGTAATTTAGTATTTTATTAGTTTATATTAATTTTATATATTATATTTAACACTATATTATTATTGTTAGATTCACTAATTTTAGTTCATTATTATTTTATTAATATCTTTTAGTATTTATATTAATTTCCTATATTACTATTATATTAGTGTATATCATTTTAATATTAGTAGTTTTAATAATAACAGTATCAATTTTATTAGTTTGTTATTGTTATTATATTAGTATTTAATATTAATAGTATTAATTGTAGTAATATTAATTATATTATAATTATTATTCATCATTAAATTAGATTAACATTAAATATTACTATTATTATTATTATTATTTTAGGATAGTTTGTAATTTTATCTAACCTTTAATTACTTTTTATATATTATGTTAATATATCTAATCTTAGGCACACACACACACACATTTATGTATATTTATATATAATTATTATCTTTTCATACTAATTTTATTATTATTATTATTATTATTATTATTATTTAACATTTAATATTTAGATAATTAGATTATTTTTTTTGAAATTGCATTTATTTTGTTTTTTTTTTGGTTTTCATGCAGGAGGCATTTCATAAAACCCCATCAACATGTCAGCCACCAGATAATCTTTTCAGATAGGGGGAAACCCTAGTAATAGGGCTAGGTGGCTCGACCTCCCTCTAGGCACACCTTCCTCTCTCTTTGCTACCCCCTCCCCCTTCCCCCCTCTCTCCCTACCACCCATCCCCATGGCCCCCTTCTCTACCCCTCCCCTACCCTCCTCTCCCTCTTTTTTCTCCCTCTCCCCGCCAATTCCCCCCATTGCCCCCTCATCCCCCTCCCATCCCCCTCCCATCCTCCAGCACCCCCCCTTTCCCCCTCCCCCTTCCCACATCGCCCCACCTCATCTCCCTCCTACCTGGAAAACCCACATCGTCCATTCCTCCTTTCCACTGTCAACCCCTCACCCTCCACCTTCCTCATCCACACACAAGTCCCACCACCTGCAGTGATCCACCACACCAGACAGAAGGTTTCATCTCCACAGTGCCACCTCCCTGTGCCGCGTGACCAGCCCCACTCAAAAACCTACCATCGGCACTACCTCCTCTCCACTATAATACCCCACGCACAACATTAGTAGCACGTGTCTTGTATTTGGTAATGATCATCATGCATTTTTGTTGCAGTTTGGGCATGACAACATCGATGTGTGTGGATATTCAATTTGATTTCAGAGATCGGCGTTGCACACCAAGAGAAAACACTAATATGGTCCTTTTTCCATTAGTGTAATGGTTTGTTTCAATGTGATGGAGATCAATGGGATAATAGTTATTATTTTGTGATCGTCGACGGTATTTTGTGGTGACCAATTTGATGAAACAAGCATGGTGATATTTTTTTATTTTTTTATGTGTCGTTTTGTCGTCATGGTAGATTAATTATATGGTGTCGAAGTTGGGATGGATGTGAAGATAATTTCATGCCTTTAATTTATTTCCATGTTTTATTTTCAGTTAATTATTTTTTATTGGATGTTTATTTAATTAATTATATCTATGTTTGAATTAATTTTCATTTGGAGTCTTCGCACCTTTTTTGGTGCTCGTTCGTGTGATACCTAATAAGTAATCATCGATAGGGGTTCATCATAGAAATTATTTGTCTGGAAGTCAATCACATGTGTGTGAGAATCATAAATCAAAAGAAATAAAATTTTGAATAAATTAATATTTTGTGTGCACTCTCCTTCAAGCTTGCATGAGTGATACCTGATAAGTGACCTCGTCCGAGCGAACCCAACAAAGATAGATAATTTAACTTTGTGAGGAACAGGTTATGGTATTTCACCAAGTGATTCAATACTACAATGATTCATAAATTATTCGTCATTCCAGAGAATGAAATAATGGATGATTTGTGTGAAAATTAGAATATTGTCTAACATCAAAGAATGAGACCTGATAGTTTTTTAATTAATTTTGGAATTAGTGATAATTGAATAAATAAATATTCAGATGTGAAAATTAAAATAACTAGTATTTCATACACTTGAACAGACATCATAACTCTGACGCTTCTATCTTTTTCAGTTTCATACATTTCTCAATTTACATAACTTAGATAATTTTAGTTAATTGAATTAGTTATTTTTAAATAGTTGTTTAGTTTTTTTAGAAGTTTTAGTTTTAATCACTTTTAAAACTCATCTACCTAAACACTCTCCCAGAGGATATTCCTAGTTTATGCGCACATTATCTCTATGGTTAGAAACTGCTCACCACTTCTACAATAGTTATTAGGTTTATATATTTTCAAAATTGCACGTGTTACAATGCATGTTCCAGTAATATTCATCAACATGCATTTTTGTTTAATTTTTTTCTCCACCCCCCGTAAGTTCTTCTTATACCATGTTTATATAATAACCTCAATATCCCCAATATATCGAGATATTATTATCTTAAGGGTATGACCTACACCCACACACACTTCCATCAAACGGGTTACAAAATCATCATGTGTGTCTAGAACGGACTACCATCTCGTGAAACGATGTCATTCATTCTTCCATCAAACGGGTTACGAAATAATTTCACCAGTTTCAGGAGAAAAAAATACAGGAAGTTCTCATGGTTTCACACACAAAAGCCTTATCCTGAAATGGGATAATAAATAAGATGAAGTATTATTCCACAACCATATTGAAATTCGACACTGATATAGTGAATGATGGCTAAAAGTACATATCGATTTAGTGTTGTAGTCACCCAAGTCCAAGCTACTACAATGGTTGGTGGCTGGAAGTCTACGAAGCTATAGTACCACAGTCTCCAAAGTATGAGTGGTTGTGGTTGTCATGCTTAAGTATGCACTGTTGTAGTACTTTGTTGGTGTCGCCCGATCAGCTCTACTATAGTCGGTCAGAGTTTCTACAGTGCCCCAGAAATTTGGGTAGGGGGCCTTCACCACCTATACCCCCAGATCAGGGGCACATTTCCCCCTTCAATCCCCAACGAATTCACTGTGGAGCTCGATCCACAAATTTGTGGCCTGGTGTTCAGTATGGTCCACAAGCATTCGGCCCAATATCATCCAAAATAGATCAAGCTACACCAATCCAACATACAAGCTAAATGACCTAGGTACCCCTCTTTTTATGTTTTATTTAATGGAAGTACTTTTTGAGACATTTATTGAGTTTTCATAGATATTTGAAGTATATGTTTTTCTGGAAAAGTTGCTTAAGGAATGATGCATTTACATGTTATAGACATAAGTTTAAAGGTATTGATAACCTTTAGGGTTAATAAGACCATTAATGAAATTGATTATAATTAATGGTTAAAAAAATATTAATGATAAACCAATGGTGTTAATTTTGAGGTTTAGTGATTAATTTATTATATTACATAACTTGTGCTAACCATATTGATTTTTTAAAATGGTTAGAGACATATGGAAAGACTTTTCACTCTTTTATGGATCTTATGATCCGTTAAAAGTTAATTTTAGTACTTCAGGCATAAAAAATTCATTTTTGGATATTCATTTTTTGGAGTAAGAGATGAATTGGAAATTAATTGAAGCATAACAAAAGGATGAAATTGTGCTTATGAAATAAAAATGTATCAATTAAGTATATTTCCTTATATTCTTAGATGGTAAAATAATTCCTCAACTTTAGGAAAAGGATCTTGTAACAAAAATGTTATACTATCACATTCATATATGATGAATCATATAGTCTTTGATCATCATAGAATTATGGTTTTGAGGCCCTTAACTTTCCATTGATCATTCACTTACTTATGATCAATGAACTCAATCACTCTCGATAATTATTTATGCTTTTCTTCCATTTCCACCTATGTTCTACTATTTGGAAACCTAGTTATGTATTAGATAACCTTCATATATCCATTTCATTTCTCTCTTATTAAGAGGATGTTTTATTAACCCTTTTTATGATGTGGGTTTACAGTGAAAGAGTTTTCAAATGTCCAAACTTTGATTACCAAGATAAAGTTCAAATTGCAAGGACACAATTTATTAAATGAGGGAGGTTGTAACATCGTAAGGTTTTAGAAAATATCTTCTTTCAAATTAATTTAAATTATTTGATAGTCTGTGTTACATGCAATGCACAGTTTCGCTTGCATTATACACAACACCAAGTTTATCTTGTGTTGCACATAATATCAAGTTTCCTCAATAACTTGTGTTACATCCATCCATCCAATGGCTCGAAGGCCTTCAAATTTTTATTATTATTGAAATAAACCCCCCTTTTAAGGGAATAAGGGGGAAACACTAACAGACATCATCAACTTAAAACAGATAACATGACCCGAAGGTCTAGCGAGACAAACCAAACTGACAACATAGAGCAACCCCTCCCCAGCAAATAATGGAGTAAAAACTCTCCACCAGTGCAAAGCTAAATGGAAAGCAAGTGTACTATGTAAAATCATAGGCCTGATCCGATGGCAAACTCCATACCCTCTCAAACATCCAAATCCATAAAGCTCTGCAACAATAAATAGCTCGCTCTGGAACCTCCTTAGGGGCCAAATCCGCATGGTCAAGTCTGAGTGAATCGCCATACCAACAGACCTCATAAACCATTTCACCATTCCAAGAAGACAGAACCAAATAACCTACAACAATCGATCATCCTGGACCAACCCCGTGATCCTCCACCCCGCCACCGTTGCCACAGAAGCCCAGAAGACAGTCCAAAGAGCGCAAGTTCAACCATCGTCACAAAGGCCCAACCCTACGCCGAGGGACCGCCACCAATGAGGGAATCTAGGTCTTACTGAAATAGAAATGCATCTTTGTGCATGGATATGTTCCAATTAGAACCACGGATGAACCCTCACCAGGTTCCGTTACAAGCCACACGATGACAAGAACGAATGACCAACGATGTCGAACCAGGACAACCCAAACCAAATCCAACCAGAGAACTAAATCACAACTCTGCCAAATTAAAAGCTTGTAATAACTCACAGAGACTGAATACCTCCCCCCTCTGGAGCTCTGCAGATGTGACCCTAAGCTACGCCGAAAATCGCTGGAAGCAAGCCCTGATCACACCGATTAAGGTAAAAAATGAGATTTCCAAGTGGTTGAACTTTAAACTTAAGGGGCCAAATGACTTAAAAACTTGTCAAGAACCCATTTTCTAGATATATTTAGACCTTATCCCTTCTAGGATCAATTTTTTTTCATTATTGGAGCCACTTGACATGGAAAAAACATGGGTGGAATTCCCTCTTTCAAAAATTTACATTTTTACCTCTCACATCCCTTATAAATGGCCTCCCCCTCTCCTCCTCTATTCACACCTCTCAATCCCTTTGGATTGGAAAATACATACCCAAATAACTTATCCTATTACCTCCTCTCGTCCTATAAGACTTACTTTGAGATGAAATCCAACCAATGAAGTCCTTTGGTGCAAACCAAAAGGAGTTATCTGAAAAAGCGACAACGTTCATCAATATGAATTTTTGTTTTATTTCTTTCACCACCCCATTAAATTATTCTTATACCATGTTTATATAATAGCATCATAATCCTCAATATACTTAGATGTTTTTATGTTAAGGTTACAACCTACACCCACACACAATTCCATCAAATGGGTTACTAAATCATCATTCATGTGTACGGAAG
Source organism: Viscum album (assembly GCA_963277665.1). Classification (NCBI taxonomy): domain Eukaryota; kingdom Viridiplantae; phylum Streptophyta; class Magnoliopsida; order Santalales; family Viscaceae; genus Viscum; species Viscum album. The sequence continues at coordinate 595,036,287 of OY728123.1, forward strand.
ACTAACGCCTCACCAAACGATGTCATTCATTCTTCCATTACCACCTCTCATGGTTGGTCATAACATCGCTTGTGTGTACGGCGAACTATCGCATCACGAAGCGATGTGAATCGTTTTTCACTAACGTGTTACATGGAAAGTAATAACGGTAAATATAATGAATATATATGATATAAATGTCATAATTATGATATTAATGAAATAATTATCTTTCGGTAAATATAATATATAATTTTCTTCTTACCTTTTCACACACTAAAAAGGTGATAACGTTGTTCGTGGACATGTGGACTACCACCTCCTTGAAGCGATGTGATTCCTTTTACATCACAAGAATGATATATATAAGTATATATAATTAAATATCATGGTATTTATGATATAATGATCATTCTGAAAATATAAATGTTACTTATCTTCTTTCAATAATGATCATTGGAAAAATGGAAACGTTACTCATGCGTATGTACAGCCTACTCTCTCCATGATCGTAACGTTAGTTCATTTTTCATAACAATATTTCGTGATTATCTTTAAAAGTATAATTTATCTATAAATATGATACTTATTTCATGATTACTATTTTGGAGATTCTTAATTGATTAATTAGTTGTATATAACTTATTAACAAGTAAAATAAAAGTAGTAATAAACTTGAAAAAGGTTCTCAAGCAAGTGAATAATTAACATAAGTTTATTATTTAGAAATATAGAGACACGTAATGAATCAAACTCAAGATAAGGTACTTCAAATCAATCTCCTTTCATTGAGGCATATCTTGATGTTATGCACCTTTATTCTTTTATAAGGTGTATATGCATGTTATAGTAAGAATTTCTCTATTATTATGATATTTAAAGTTTTGTTTAATGTTATTATTTAATGGGTTTTACAATTCAAGTGTTTCCTAAGTGATAAGGGACATTTTCCTTTAAAAACCATCTTTTAATATTTTCCCTCAAACTCTCTTCCTTTTCCATGTATGTGTTTTTAAATTGATTTTATGGAAATAAAAGATTAATAAAGTATATTTTATGTATCTAAAAGGTTTTCAAAAGGAATCTTTTTACGTGTCTTTCACGAAACATTTTGAAAAATGACAAAAGGGGTGTTCTATTCTTAACGTACAAAACGACAATGAATTTTTTGCCTTCGTAATTGTTATTTGATTTCTAGCTTCCTTGGAAAGCTTACATGTATTCTTAAATGAAAAAAACTATCTTTCAATTTTTTGGGATTTTTTGTATTGAAAATGAGTTTTCAAAGAAAATGGTGTTTCGGTATTGAAAATGGATTTTTAAAAGAAAATGGTATTTTCTTTTCCAAAAGTATTTTTCATACGAGTTTAAAGAGTTTTTCAAAGGGTTTTATGATGAAAGTGTTTTATTCATGTTATGGTACTTGAGCATTATATGATACGAGTGAGCCCAATACAGCTTATACGAAGGCTTGATCCCATTATAGCTCACAGGTGAGCCCGATATAGTTTATACAAAGGGTTGAGCCCCATTATAGCTCATGAGAAACAAGTGAGCATGATACAACTTATATGAAGGGATGAGCCTCATTATAGCTCACAAATGAGCCTTATATAGCTTAACGAAGGATGATCCCCATTATAGATCTCTAATGAATTGGGTAATGCTTATATTGGAAGTAAGTCATATGATTATTCCAATTAAGGGTTTTGAAAGGGTTTTATGAAAATGATGCTCCAAGTTACCAAAAGAGGTTTTAATTGCAATATATGGGTTTTAATGATTTTATTAGAGAAAAAAGTGTGTTTGTTTTTCATGTGAAGATGTTTTATTTCATATGCTCAAAGATCTTTGAAGATAAAGGTAAACGTTATATGAGTTTTCATGTTTTCACAGGACTAACGATTTTCCTTCTTTGTACATCCCTTATTGATCTTTTTGTGCTTATCCCACATTTTTAAATGTTTTTCACTAGATGGGTAAGGGAAAGGAAGAAGTCAAATTGAAAATCGTGGAGATTTTCCCTAGAAAGAAATCTGCTTTATTTTAAAAGTTTTATATTATGGAGAAAATGGATACTAATCCACTTTGTATTTTATGGTTTTGTTATGTATGAGTTACGGCCTAATTCTCTAAACTCTAAACCTTAAAAGATCCTCAAATGAAAGAGAATAAAGTCCTGACTAAAAAACATGATTATGTCACATTCAAGATCCTTGAGGTCCACATGTAAGCGGAGGTATCCCTCTTAGGGTCCTCTAAGTCATCACGCAAGCAGAGGAACCCCTCTTAGGATCCTCAGAGTTGGTACGTAAGCGGACGAATCCCTCTTGGGACCTTCAAGGTTAGAACACAGATTGAAGTGCACCTCTTGGGATCCTCTGGGTCATAACACAAACAGAAGCATCCATCTTGTGAACCTCTGACTCAAACTAGTCCCTCGAGCCAACGCCCGTCTCTCGAGGATCACACATCCCACAACTTCATCTCTAACATCTCATGGCCTCCCATACCTAAAATGGAAAAGCTACCAAGGGATATTACCTCAAGGGAAAAGCCACTTAAGCATTGGTCTAGGGAGACGACTCATGACCCAACTCAGTTTCAAGGTCCCACTCTAGGTTGGCCCGAACACCCAACCTATCCATCTTATATTGCAACCAATGCTGCTAACTAGGGACCATCCCAAGAAAGTCACCAAACGAGCACATTGGTGAACCCATGCCAAGTCCATCAGTCATTCCCACGACCCTCAACTGGTTCTGATCCCATGTCTCACTCTCAGGAGACAACTAGATTCAATTACTGGAGGAAGAACCACTCTATTATAAGGTGTTCGCCCCAAAATGCCTCTTAGAAGTCCTCAAACCGCCCTAAGGGCTCCACCATCGCGTTTTATGTGGAAAAAACGCTCAAAATGAACTCTTCTTATGTCCAACTCTGACTTCAGGGTGCAAAATCACCCAAAACCCTCAAATGGGCAATAAGGGTGTCGTATATTGCATGTACCCTGAGTACACGACGTGAACTCCAAAACCTCAACCCTGGTCATGTACTTCTACACGACCTGGGTATACCTAGATTCTAGCCATGTACTACTGCATGGTCAAGAAAGACATGGGGTTTGGTCGTATACTACTACACAACCAGGGCACACCTGGGTTCTTGTTGTGTACTACTACACGACCATGTCCCCCTTGCATGGGGTGTCTTCCCAACTACTCGACCACATGACCATGTACGACTACATGGCGTGTACTCTGGGTACACAACATGTAATCCCAAAAACTTCATCTGTCTAAGTACTCAACTACACGGTCATGTATCACTACACGGTGTGTACTCCAAGTACACGGCGTGTAGTTTCCAAAAGTTTGTCTACCTCGAACAAGAAGAACACACGACGCGTGTTCTTGAAACCACACATAGTGTGATTAGGATTTCTGAATGGCAAACACCTACAATCGGCCCGAAGTCCTCATTTTACGAGGATTTACGGCTAAAAATATAAGTTTCGCCCGTATTCGCACTCCGCAGCTGCCGCTCGGTGATACGACTCCTCCCGGGCTCTACGGTGTCACCCCCTCCCTCTCCCTTTTTGGTAGTGACAAAGGGAAGCCCCCAGCGGTGTGCACGACAAGCCAAATGAAGGAGAAAGGAAAAAAGGAAAAGGAAAAGAAATGGAAGAAAAAGAAAACAGGGTTCCAACCCTAGTACTCGATAAAAAATTATCTCGCCTAGGAAAAACCCCACATCCCGAACACAACCATAGTCAAAATCTCAATATAACATTGCATTCGAAAGATATCACCATTTAAACATGCGTGATAAAAACAAATATTTAATTAAATAGATATTAAATACTAATTATTCTGTGAAAATTCAAACGGCTCGAAATTCCATCAAACTCATGTCCTAATGTAAACATCTTATTCCGAGACCAACTGAGTTATCATAAAATTTATCAAGGATCATCCGCGAGGGGAAAAGACTATTTTACCTAACGTAAACATGTGAATGCAAAAAAAAAAACAAATTTCTACTCATTTCACAGCCCGAAAAAAACATAAGTCTTTATAATCAAGCTATTCATCATTCACATGACCATCATTAACAATCATATGCAGTTTAGGGAAGTTTCCTTAAAAAATGATTTAACAATTTTTTACCATATCAATGTCTAAATAACTAAATGGTCATGTTCAAGTGTGATGAAGAAAGGAAACACACAAGTTATTTTTCCGGAGAGGTCATGCAAACTACAACAAGATGTTACTCAAAATTATTCACAATCCATTTCAACCTCTATTTTATTTGTATTTTTTAACTTCTGTTATATGGCTTTTTTATTTTATTATTGCTTAACGGTTAAGCTTCATTGAAAAAAAGGGTTTTTTTTTCATTTTTGGTTATGACTTCATAAGAAAATGAGTCTTGAAATAGGCTATGATCCCAATAAAAAGGCATTCCCTTATAATATTTGAATGCAATCTTATCCACAATAATAATTTAATAATGAAAATATCTTGTACAACTTCTCAAACCCAAAAACAAGAAACTTTATCCTTAAATAATAATTGATGACCAGAATTCATATCAAACATAATCAGTTACTCAAGTCTCAATTAAGAATTATTTAGGCATTACTAGCTTATCAATCCTAAAATCCTAAAGTAATGAATTTCATAAAGGACTAGGGTTCAACTCAAGATCATTTATGTGGTTAGGTCGTCAAATTGAAGTCTCGTTACCTGACTAGGGTTCAACCTATCATTACCTGACTTCCCATAACCAATAACATCAACTATTTTAACTATGAGCCTCCTATTTTCTTTTCAATTACCTTAGAGAAGAACGGTATAAAAGTTATAAACTCTGGGTTTTATGTACACCAACATACAAATATGTTAGAGATTAAATGATAACAATAAAATCAAACTCAGTCAAATTAAGGACAGGCGAAACTAGTGTGAAAAAAAAAGGTAAATTTCTCCTCATATATTACAAAACGATCGGATAGGAGGATTACAAAGAACAAAGAAAATCTATCATCAATGTACTCAAAGAGACTTGAACCAAAACTCTTGGAATACTTACTCTATGAACCTCAATTCTTCTTTTCCACTACCTTAGAGAATAACGGCATGCAAACTGTAAACTTGGAGGTTTGACAAAAAATACAAGTTGCAAGCATCATTTTGTACATCGGGCTACACGGCAAAGGAGCTACCTATTCTCCCCATAACCATATTATCTGCCAACATTTATTAAGAATAATCCAAACCGAGTTTGCAGCTTCAACTCTCACAGAAAGCGCCCCAAAACGCAGAGAGCCAGGCAGGCAGTCTTATTTGTCAGCCCAACCCCACGTACATTCATTCTGTGGTTATGGGTTGCACTAGGGGTAAAAAAATCAGCCATTCTTCCAACAGTACTCCCTCAATGAGACCCTCCTGCCCAGGACCTGAACATCATGGCATGCTCGCTTACACTCCCCCTAGCCAACCTTCTCATCGCCTCCCACACCCTCTGGCTCCTCCTGGTCACGAGACTCGAACTCGAGTGCCTCCGGAACGACCCCGAATCCTGTCTTCCGAACCCCAGATCAGATGTTGAGAGTCCCATTTCCGGATCCGACCCTGAAGCCAAGTATCGGGGCTGACCGGACGCAAGGTCAGCCCCAAAGTCCATGTCAATGGATGACCCCTCGTGGCTGATCCTTCCGGACCTGGCCTCCTCTCTTGCCCCATCGCACTCATTACAGAGCAGCTTCAAGGCTTGAACAACCTCGCCCATGAATGGACGGTGGGCCACCTCGGGCTGCACGCACATCGAGGCGATAGCCGCCACCTTGGCCACGCTGTTGAATGAGCAGTCATGGGGCCCCAGCGATGAGTCCACAATGACCTCCAGCCTTTCTTTGCTCGTGAGGAGTGGACGTGCCCAGGTGACTAGATTCTCTTCACCAGGTGGCTGTGTCATGTCCACTGGTTTTCTTCCTGTGAGGAGCTCGAGAAGGACTACCCCATAACTGTAAACATCACTCTTAACAAGGAGGTGTCCAGTCATAGCATACTCGGGGGCAACGTACCTGGCATCAGATGGACAAAACCATTAAGAATTAGGGTAGGTGGTACCAGAAACCCAAATGATGGAATTTCCCCTCAAATGATGGGATTTTCAGCAGCATTTGGTTTTAGAAAACGTTTCATGTTTTTATTTTTCAAAAATATGTCCAAAAGTCTTCAAAAAATATTTTCATATAGTAGAGAAAATGATGCATGCTCAGGATGGCAATAAGCACCTAATAACGGGTACCGATCCAATTAAATCAGGCCCAGGTACCACTAGACCAGGTTTTAATCGGGTTTGGGTATTACAAGTAATACCTATTTAGAATTCGGGCAGGGGAGTACCCGAAACCCAAATATATTTATATAAATTATTATTATTAAAAAATATATAATATTATAAAAAAACATTATATTCGGATTCGGGTGTCAAATGGGTATGAATTTTGTTATTTGGGTTCGGGTTGGGTATTGATTTTCAATATTAAATGGGTAATAATCGGGTTCGAGTATCAAAAGGGGGTTTGGATACCTACATTTTCAAGGATATCTGACCGATTGCCATCCCTAATGCATACTAAATATTAAAAAATATATACATATTCTGACATAATGCTTAAAGCAATAATACCAATGAACACAAATTTAGCATAAAGTATAGTGTTGTTTATTTATTTATTTGTATCAAAGCACCCAATATCTAGAGCAAAATAGACTCCAAATCACATTTGAGAAAACCAGTGGCAATAGAGTTCATCCAAACAAATATTTAAGATCGTGCTTGGTTTTATTTTTCTAAAAAAAAAAATGAGACTTTTGGAAACAAAAAACACTTGTTTTCAAGTTACCTCAAAAATGAAAATGCAACAAGGGATTAATTACATACAATCCTGTTGATCCCTTTCATTAAAAACATTTTTTAATGCATTTTAAGAAAATGAAAAAAGGAAACATTTTTAAAAACCAAACACAGCCTAATATACCACAAACCTAGTGACCCAAACCCAAGATCTCCAATTAAGATAACATAGTTTCCTACCAACTATGTTTAAGTGCAGAAGAACGGTTCATACCCAAATGTACCCATGACCTGTGTTGAGATATGTCTATCTTCCTCTTCCAAAGCAGCTCGAGCCAAACCAAAGTCAGATACTTTCGGTGTAAAATCATGCTCCAACAAGATGTTGCTCGACTTGAAGTCCCTGTGAATGACACGGGGGCTTGAATCTTCATGCAAATAAGCCAAACCCCGAGCAGCACCGAGTGCTATCTTTATCCGAGCACTCCAATCGAGCAGGGAACGTTCCTTGTCATGTCCTGAGAGAGCCGGTTAAAAGGTTTCAACATTGAACCACGGAACATACAATATGAGATAAAAGTAAATTAATTCCAACAAAATCACTACCATGCAAATGAGATTCAACACTGCCATTGGGAATGAGTTCATAAACCAAACAGCGGGCACGGTCTTCAATACAAATTCCAAGCAACTTGACCAAGTTTCGGTGATTAAGGCGGCTGAGCATCTCAACCTCAGCCAAAAACTCACGACCGCCTTGCTGGTCATCTCTTTTGAGAACTTTGACTGCCACGTTTGTCCCATCATCAAGTTCACCACTATAAACCAGTCCAAAGCCACCTTCCCCAAGTATTTTTGAAGAATCAAAATTACTGGTAGCCCTTTCAATATCAGTTGAACTGTAAATTTTAGCGGATCCTGCACAAGTCACAAAGCTGGACTCAAATGATAAGGAAGCTGAACTGGCCACACTTCCAACCATGGACCCAACAGCACCTGAAAGCATGATGACATCAATGAACAAGAAAGTTTCTCAATTGAGACCAAAATTAAAAAAAAAAAAAAATCACTGAAGAAACTATTACCCCCAACATAGATAAAGAGACTGGTAAAACAGAATGCACAAAAGAATAGGTACTACTATCAAGGTGATATCAGCGGAACTTCAATATAAGGTTGAAGATGGATGCACACTGTTAGGAAAAGGGGCTGGCAGGGGGTTGTTGAGGACTCATTGGGGTCTGTTCATAGTTGGGCTGTTAGAGGAGAGGGCAATATTCTTGGCTGGTGGCTAGTGGCTGTTGGGCTGTTAGAGGAGAGAGGGGAATATTCTTGGCTGGAGGCTGTTGGGCTGTTAAAGGAGAGAGGGGAATTTTCTTGGCTGAGAAAGGGACCACCTGAAGCAGTTAGTTTGTTAGAGAGGGCTGGGTGGACCTTTAAATAAAGGGGGGCAGTGTTAGGAAGGGGGATTCATTCCGGAGGATTACCAGCTGGCTGCTGTGGGGCTCAATCCTTGGGAGGATTCTGCTAGGGTCTTGGAAGTAGTCTTCCATGGGTTCTACAGTCTCTCTCTCTCTCTCCATCTTTCTCCTTCCCCTACCTCCTTACTGTATTTTCCTATAATTCTGTTGCTACATCAATATATACTGTTTTACTCCTCTTTTTCTCACTCTCACAATCGTTACATAACAATTTGGCGACTCCGCTGGGGAATAGCCGCGCCAGAGAGTCGTTCGCAGTAGAACCGTCATCACTGCGGTGAAGTTTGGATGTGGGGGATCCAGTACGTTGAAGAGTGGACGCCGAGTGCTCTGTAGGCTTGTCTTCAGTCTAGGATGGAGTCAAATTTTGCTACAGATGTACAATATATGCAAACTCTGGTAGTCGTGATACAAGAGCTACTATCAGTTGTAAAAGAACAGTTGTTGTTCTTACGAGCAGAAGTAAGGGAACTGGATACGCAAGAGTCTTGTTGCTCATATTCTGGGAAGCGAGGGGACGAAACTGCTGCTTGTACGTTTGGTAGTCTCTGCGGAAGAGCAGCAGCTTGAAAACAAACCGGTAAGTCCCGAAGAGGTAAAATTTGATCCGTATTTTTTCATGGAAGTGGATCAGAAGGCAATGAATGAAGAAACAAAAAGCTTGACAGGTTTTCAAGCTAGACAGAAAGGGATCCGCAGTGAAGACCTGGAGGAACAGCAAGGAAACAGTCCTGAAAACAATGGTCCGCGAGCAGTTCGACCAACAACTGTTGGGAGCTACGAACGACTACTAACAAAAACTGGAGGGTGCCGAAAGAGAGGCTTGAAGAATCAAATACCGCCGTTTCAAAAGGTCATTCGATATAAATCTAATGCTCTAGCTATGGAAGGAGTGTCCACTGCTGCTGCATATTCAGTCCTGCCACTAAAGGGCGGGGCACTGCCTATTCTCCGGCCTTTAACTCTGGTTTTACTCCTCCATATGCAAAGTTTTATTTGGAGGTGATTGCAGTGCATGCACTTTGCTCTTATTTCTCTCTTGTTGCAGGTACTGGAAGTAAAAATATTTTTGGGATTAGGCTAGCCCCTACTTACTGTCGACTTTTCATACCAGTTGACTGTTCCACTCAAGTAGGCTCCGAACATGGTCTAAACACAGGAAGTCGCTACTCTTTTACCCGAATGGTTGTAAGAACAGCGCCAGATGCAACCATATATGACGTGGATCTAGGAAACAATTTGGCACCATTTTTTGCTGACAGTCAAGGGGACCTTAAACATACTGTTGTGTCAGTTGAGATAGAAGGCAAAATAAAAGAAAAATCCCATCATTTGGAAGTTGTCATAACCGTAAATGATGTTGGACAAGATGTGACATCTGTAGTAGAGTTTGTAGTGCCAATGATATTTCATTTTGCAAACACTTATTGGGATTTTGGTGATGCACTGACTGTTCAAACAACAAAAGTTACTATCATACCGTTTGAAATATGCTTGCAACTTTGCAGGACATACCACTTGACTGAAAACTCAAATCTGTTGTATAAATATGGGTTGAAGAGGGCTGATTTAGTTTGCCAGCAGCCCGATGGAAGTGAGTCCGTTTGGGAGTCGGGCTATCTTACCGCTGTTGTGGCAGCAAGGCCTTAATGATCTGTTTGTTGTGCCTTGGTTTTGTTTGGAGGTTGTGTTGTTGTTCGGGTAAAGGATTGGACAAACAAGAACTGGATACCCGGAGGGGGTTTGGCTGCTGGGAGTCAAGACTGGTGGGATGCAATTGAAATGAAGGGAATGAAGGCTGCTGGGAAACAGGAGTCTACCGATTGGGCGTCGAAGACTTACTTGGAGCAGGGCGAGGCATATGGAGAGATAGGACTTCCTGTTGGTGATCTCAATAACCAATCCGGATTGGGCCAAGAAACTAGAGCAGTTTGGGCGCTTCACTCTGACATTGTCACAACCGCATTTGCCAGTTGAAATGTTGTCCAAGTGGTTAAGCCTGCTACATCAGCTGTTGGGGCAGCAGCTGAGAGGTTGATGTTTAGGCCGCCACCAAGGCCACCACCAGGGGTACGTTTTCTGCAGAGTTTTTTCGGTTGCACTGCATGTTGGCTGTGGAAAGATATCTCGGTGTACAACTCATGCACATATTCAACCAACAGTTCATATTGGGCAGGACAAGCTTCCTCTTGTTGTGTTAATTTTATAGTGCTGGTGGTTGTGGCAAATCTTCTTGATCTGCTTTGTTGGACAGCACCAGTTGGAGTTTGGACAGTGTTGTGGCTGCTTTTGGGAAAGGGGTCTGCTTATCATTCTTTTGTCCATGGAGCTGCAGCAGAAATTTTTGACAACAAGGATGAAGACTTCTTGCAAAGTGCTGATGAGGGAAGTGTAGTAAGCAGTGTGATGCCAAGGGTTGCTACAACTGTTGGGCATCCCAAACAGCCAAAAACAGTGAAAATTAATGCCGAGGGGTTGGCTGGAATTTATGGAGAAAAGATGTCTTATTGTGCTGTTAGAGACCGAATACGAGAGCAAGAACCACCACACCGGAAAGCGCTTCATCATGGCACAGGGCCAAGCCGAGTAATAGAGATCCACCTTGAGGACAAGGTGGTTTTTCAGCATGGGGGAAATGTTAGGAAAAAGGGGCTGGCAAGGGATTGTTGAGGACTCATTGGGGACTATTCATAGTTGGGCTGTTTGAGGAGAGGGGAATATTCTTGGCTAGAGGGTGTTGGGCTGTTAGAGGAGAGGGGAATATTCTTGGCTGGGAGGGGTACCACCTAAAGCAGTTAGTTTGTTAGAGGGGGCTGGATGGACCTTTAAATAAAGGGAGTCGGTGTTAGGAATGGGAATTCATTCTAGAGGATTACCAGCTGGCTGCTGCGGGGCTCAATCCTTGGGAGGATTCTGCCAGGCTTTTGGAAGTGGTCTTCCACGGGTTCTACACACACTCTCTCTCTCTCTCTCCATCCTTCTCCTTCCCCTACCTCCCTACTGTATTTTCCTATAATTCTGCTGCTACATCAATATATACTGTTTTACTCCTCTAACAGCCCAACAACCTCCATCCAAGAATATTCCCCTCTCCTCTAACAGCCCAACTATGAACAACCCCCAATGAGTCATCAACAACCCCCTGCCAGCCCCTTTTCCTAACACACACCACCAGCTAAACTACCAAGGGAGCAGGGATGGAATTACATTTTGCCTAAGGCTATGTTGGGTATGGGGGAGGCCTTTCTGATGGAAATGGAAAAGGCGTGAGGGAATGAAAAAGGGCTTGGTGAGCCAATAGTTTGTGCTGGTATGCATGGAAAATATGTGATAGGATATGTTAAGTAATATAAATATATAACAAAAAATATATATATAATATATGTAGAACCGTACTCCTCTTAGCTCAATAGAAGGTGGAACCCTTTATTTATAAATAGAGGAAAAGTAATATGTAGAATGATAAAGAGAGGTGTGTTGGATTGGTGTAGCCCGATCCGGTTGGCCCAAATGCTTGTGGCCCGCAACTATTGCGAGTCGAGATTCACGGTGAGCTCGTTGGGGGTTGTAGAGGGCAACACACCCCTGCTTTGGGAGTCCGGGGGTCGAAGGCCCCCGGCCCAATTTTTTCGACACTGTAGAATCTCTGACCACTGTAGCGGAGCTGACCGACCGACACCGACAGACACTGTAGCAGTGCGGACTTCAGAGTCAACAGTCCTGTAGCACTTTTGACTTTCAGCCGGCACCCACTGTAGCACTTTTGACAAAGGTGGCCGTCGTTCACTGTAGCGACGCGGACTTACTTTTCGGAATAGTGATCGTCTTCTCCATTTTATAGCTCATTTTCGGGCTAGGGTTACTACTGAAAATTCTCTGTAATTTTGTGCTCCCGAATTAGTGAAGTTCTGCCTCTCCGTGGACGTAGGGTTATTCCCGAACCACGTAAATTTGTGTGTCCTGTGTCTATTTTTTCTTTCTGCATTTCTCTTTCGTTTCTCGTTTTTGTCGTTGCGCCTCCCGACGATTCCGCAACAAGGTGTGCCGAATTACTCTTACCTCAATGTGAGGCGGAAACATTCTTTTATAAATGAGTAATATAGATTACAAGGTGGGATATTCCGATGAGGGACTCGGAAATACCCATTATAATAAAATGGGGTTCAACACTCTCATTCAAGTTGGACATGCTAAGCTTGGATCAAGAGTCCCACAAAACGAAAGACGACATCGAACAAGACCATACGCACCCCCCCTCAAGCTGGGTCGCTGATCCTGTGGATACTCAGTTTGGTACTGAGAGAGTCCAGACGAGCTCCTAGGAGGACGACGGTAGTTGAAAGACCGGATGGCGACAACTTCGTGCGGAATATGATGCTGCGGCGACGGGATGGTAAGGTCGGCGAGATGTTCGAATTTGGCCAGGCCGATTGGCGTGCCGGTGAAAAGGGCAAGTAGAGCTTCCTCGCAGGAGAGTCGACGACGGGGGGGGGGGGGGGGGAGTCGCACGGGAACACTGTCGACGGGGCACGAGTCCAGGCGGCGAGGGCGGGGTGCATCGGGAGATGGCAGGAGGGGTTGCGCGCCTGCTCGTAAGGCAGCATGGGGTCGCACGAGAGTCAACGAGGAAGGACGGCCGACAGGGGGCGACGACAGATTAGGTCTCTGTGGCAATGGGGCCGCCGCCCCCAACAGGGGGAAATACGTAGGTCTCTTCCAAGAGAAAAGAGAGAAAAAAAAGACAGGAGGGTTAGGTTAAGACCTGCTCTGATACCATGTAAAATGATAAAGAGAGGCGTACCGAATTCCCCTTACCTCAATGTGAGGTGGAGACATTATTTTATAGATGGGTAATATAAATTACAAGGTGGGATATTCCGATGTGGGACTCGGAAATACCCATTATAATAAAATGGGGTTCAACATAATACAAGACAAAGCAAACCAAAGTGAGACTCTAAAATATACATAACCAGGTCCAACAACCCCCCTCAAGCTAGAACAGGTATAACATGGAAGAAAAGTCCCACAAACAAAAAACAAAGAGAGAATACATCATAAAGACAGAACACACTCCCCATCAAGCTAGGCCATTGATGCTGCGGATGTCCAGCTTGCATAGAGAATCCAATCGAGTTCCCAACAATCCTTTGGTGAAGATTTCAGCAAGCTAATGAGCAATTGGAATGTAGGTGAAGGTGATATGTTTTTGCTCAAGGTGATGGTGAAGGAAGTGACGGTCAATTTCAATATGTTTTGCACGTTCATAGAATACTGGATTAGAAGCAATCTTTGTGGTCATCTGATTATCACACCTAATATGAGCAGGAGTTGGGCGGAAATGTTGCGGAAACACCGGGAGCAACGAAGTGAAAAAACGATTCACAAAAAAGTAAAGGAGGAAAAAACAAAAGAAGAAGATCTTGGACACAGAGATTTACGTGGTTTGGGAAATGAATCCTACGTGCATGGAGAGGCAGAAATTTCACTATAGTCGGGAGCACAGAATTACAAGGAGTTTCAAGATTCTCAAGCATACCCAAAACCCTAGCCCGAAATAAGCTAATAAGGAGGACGGAGTACTATTCCACCAACCACACAAAAAGTCCGTTGTGCTACAGTAAAATGTGGCAAGAAGTCTGCATCGCTACAGTGTCGTGTCCACCCAAGTCCAAGATGCTATAGTGGCCGATGACTGGAAGTCTGCGTCGCTACAATACTGTTGACTCCAAAGTCCGACCTACTACAATAGTCATGCCAAAAGTCCGCACTGCTACAGTGCCCTGTCGGTGTCGATCAGTCAGCTCTGCTACAATGGTTAGAGTTGCTACAGTGCCTCAAAATTTGAGTCGGGACCTTCAGCCCCCGGACCCCCAGAACAAGTGTGTGTTCCCGCTGCAACCCCCAATGAGCTCACCGCGGAGTTTTGGCTTGGTGCACAGTATGGGATAAAAGCATTTGACGCAATCATCATCCAAAATAGAATCGGGCTACACCAATCCAACAAGAAAACCAATTTCATGAAGAATGTGATGAAGCCAATAAACTTCGGTAGTAATCGTGGTCATCGCACGGTATTTAGACTCAACACTTGATTTGGAGACAACAGTTTGTTTCTTACTTCACTAGGAAATTAAGTTAGCAGCTAGAAAAACCGCAAACCCAGAAGTGGACTTTCAGGTAGATAAGCAGCCAACGTAGTCAGCATCACAGAAGACCTCAATGTTCAGATGACCGTGAGATGAATATCAAAGACCACAAGTAGGGTCTTTCTTAATGTATTTGACAATGCGAAGAATAGTGTCCCATTGGGATTTCGTCGGATGGTCCATGAATTCACCGACCTTGCTGGCAACGCAGACAATATTTGGACGAGTCACAGTAAGATAATTGAGTTTGCACAAAAGACGATGATACCGGTCTAGATGAGAATATGGGTCAATGGTATCATGAAGGGACATTTCCCTTGGTTCAAGAGGGGTGTCGACAATCGTTGCCTGAGACAAACCAATATCTTGTAAGATATCCAACGTATATTTCCGCTGTGAAAGAAAGATGTCGGTTGGAGAGCGAAAGACTTCAATGTCAAGAAAATACATCAAAAGACCCAAGTCTTTGATATGAAATTGTTGTTGCAGAGAAGCCTTGAGATGGGCAATGTCAGGAGAGTCGCTAACATAAATAATGATATTATCAATGTACACAACTAACAGGATGCAGCCAGAGAACGTTTGTCGATAAAAAATAGCATGATCTTTCATACTCTAAGATAGACCAAACGTAATAATGACGGTGCAAAATCGGTCAAACCAAACACAAAGAGACTTCTTGAGTCCATAAAGAGATCGACGAAACCGGCAGACATGAGGTCATTTTAGCAACCGGAGAAAAGGTGTCGAAATAATCAACACCATATGTCTAACCAAAGCCTTTGGTCACAGGCTTTAAGGCAATAAAGAGTACAATCAACATTGAGACGGACTGTATAAATTCATTTGTTGTCAACAACTTATTTACCTGTCGAAAGGGGGACCAGATCCCAGGTGTGATTGTCATCCAACGCTTGTAATTCATCTAGCATTACTTGAAGCTAACCAAGATGAGATTTAGTCTTGACAATCGTACAAGGAATATATATCGTCTCCAAAGCAGAGAAGGCTTTGTAGGAAGTTGTGTATATATGATTATTCTGGCAAGAGCAGATACTTTTCCGCAATGCAATCAGCAAGACATTTGTGCCCGTGGTAGGAGCGACGAACAAAGTCAGGGAAATAGCCTCCTCGGTCTGGGCAAGAGGCATGTTCGATGGACGACGAAAATAAATAGAGCCAAAATGACGATCATCAGATTGGGACAACGGAGGCAGAGGTGGGTTGATAGCGAGAGGAAGACAGTCATCGATGGTGGTATCGAGGTGGGGAGAAGGTAGAGATGATGAGAATAGAGCGTTCTCAATGAAGGAGATATTAGCGGAGATGATATAACGTCTCAAGTCAGAAGAAAAACAGTGATAACTGCATTGAGTGCGAGAGTAGCCTAGAAAGATGCAACAGAGGGCCTTTCGGAAAAATTTAGAGAGATGAGGATGAGTGTCATGAATATAACAGAGACATCCAAACATGCGAATTGGAAGAGGATGGGGAGAAATATAGAGGAACAGAGCCTGAAACGGACTCTTCCCCTAAAGGATAAAAGAAGAAAAGATGATTAATAAAATAGATGGCAGTAAGAATAGCATGCCCCAAAAATGAAGAGGTGCATGCATGTGAAATAATAGGGCACAAACAATTTCCAGAATATGACAATGTTTATTCTCAGACACACCATTTTGCTGAGTGGTATCGGGGCAGGATGTTTGATGAAGGACACTATGGTCCTTGAGAAACTGTTGAAGGGAAGAAGACAAATACTTTCATCTATTGTCCGAGTGGAGACATTTAATAGGTGTGGAGAACCGAGTGTGAATTTCATGGTAATATGTTTTAAAAATATCACACATCTCAAAAAGATCAAGAAAGAGATAAAGCCACATCCTGCGAGAGAAGTCATCAATAAACGATACATAATAACGGTACCCTAACTGACTTGGGACCATGCAGGGACCCCATACATCGAAATGGACCAACTCAAATGGTTTAGGCGCATGCGTCACCAAACAAGGAACATAAGATGCACAATGATGTTTAGTAAACTTACAGGACTCACAATGGAAAGAAAAGTGTGGACTGAATTGGGGGCAAAACTGATGTAGGACTGAAGTCTGTGGATGACCATGCCGAAAATGTAGATCTAGAGCACGAACAGAGGTGGACAAGCAAGCAAGGGATGGTAGAATTTTTATGAAAAAGAAAGTACCCACCACTAAAGCCGTTGATCTAATTCATCCTGATATTTTTAGACCAACCTAAGTTGCAAGTATATGAGGTAAATCTGACACTTTTGTAAATATCAATGATTATACAAAATTTACATGGCTTTATTTCTTGTTGCATAAAAATGAGGCTGGTAAGTTTTTTATTAAATATTCCAAAAAGGTTGAAAATGAAAAAGGCTATAAGATCATATCCATTTGAAGCGACCATAGGGGAGAGTTTGATAATAATGATTTTGATGAACTGTGTACTTCACAAAAATTATAATCATTTTTTTCCGCTCCAAAGACTCCACAACAAAATGAGGTTGTTGAGAGACAGAACCGAACACTTCAAGAAATGGCAAGAACTCTCTTAAATGAATTTAAACTCCCTCAATATCTTTGAGCCAAGGGGGTTAATACCACTTATTATACCTCGGATTGTGTTCTCATAAGACCCTTTAATAAAAAGATCCCTTATGAACTTTGAAAAAACAAAATTTCTAAAGTTGGTTTTTTAATGTATTTGGATGTAAATGCTATATCTTTAACACTAAAAACAACCTAGATAAGTTTGACCCCAAATCCAATCAAGGTACTTTTCTTGGGTGATTTAACTCAAGTAAAGAATACCGAGTCTTTAATAAAAGGACCAAGACCTCACAAAAATCAATTCACAACAAATTTGATGAGAATTTGATTCGAACACATCCCAAAATTGATGGCGTTGAGGTTGACCTAGAAAATTTAACCTTAAATAAACCATCTACTTCAAAAGAAATTGAAATTGTGGAGGAAACACCATCTAGCCCTTTATCCAAGGCATGGGTAAAATGTAAAGACCATCCCTTAGAAAATGTTATTGGTGACTTGCAAGCCAATAGTCATACCAGAAAGTCGGTTTTAAATGAGGTTGAACATCATACTTTTGTTTCGCATTTAGAACCCCTAAACCATGATGATGTCATTAATGATGAAAATTGGGTACTTGTCATGCAAGAGGAGTTAACTAATTTCAAAGGAATAACGTTTGGTTTAACAAAGCTAGACTTGTAACCAAAGGCTATAACCAAGAAGAAGGCGTTGATTATGGTAAAACCTTTACCCCCGTCGCAAGCCTATAATCCATTAGAATCTTGTTAGCATTTACTGCTCATTTAAAGTTAAAGATTTTTCAAATGCATGTTAAGAGTTTTTTTGAATGGTTTTATTTCCAAAGAGGTTTTTATGGAATAACCACCATGTTTTGAAGATTCAAAATTTTCAAATCAAGTTTTTAAGTTAACCAAGACGTTTTATGGTTTAAAACAAACCCCTCGGGTTTTTCATGAACAATTGACTAAATTCCTTTTAGAAAATGAATTTAAAATGGAAAAATTTAATTCAACTTTTATTTAAAAATCTATTTCAAATAATTTATTAATTGTTCAGATTTATGTCGATGATGTCTGTTGGACCCAATTATGTGTATGTTACAGTCCCACATTGGTTTGCTCTATCCTCTATTCATTTTCCTCTATCTATAAATAAAGGGTTCCGCCTCTTATTGAGGTAAAGAGTACGGTTCTTCAATGTCATTTTTGGGTCTACTAAAGAATCTCTTTGTAATGATTTTTATAATTTAATGATAAAAGAATTTGAAATGAGTTTTGTTAAACCCTATTTTTTAATTATTCTAGGTATTTCCGAGTCACACATCGGAATACTCAATCATGTATTTCGTTTTCTCAATCTACAAAAAGGGACTCCACCTCACCTTGAGGTAAGGAGATTTCCTCCTCTAAATGGTATCAAAGGGTTAACCCGTTAATTTTTTTTCCTCCCGGTTCCTGCCCTACGCGGCCCCTCCTCCCAGGTCCTGCCTTGCGCGCCCCCCTCCCTATTCATGCCCAAAGCGACTCCCCTCCCGGCGCCGCTCCCGGTTCCCGCCCTACGCGGCTCCCCTCCCGACGCTCCTGTCAGCTCTCGCCTGACGCCGCACTCTGCCTCCGTCGAGCCTCCCGCCTCCTCGCCACCAGCGGCCCTCTGGCCATCAGCGACCCCGCGGCAAATCCCGACAGCGCCCCTCCCAACTCCCGCGCGACGTAGCTATTGCGAAAACGTAAGGAGTTGCAACGACAGAAACAGAGAAACATAGAAGAGTAAAAGGGAAAAAAAAGGAAAAAAACAAGAACACAACAATTTACGTGGTTCGGGAATAATCCCTACATCCACAGAGAGGCCGAATATTCATTATATCGGGAGCACAATTAAAAAGTTTTTCAGGCAAGAAACCCTACCCGAAATGGGCTACATGTGAAGAAGACGGTCAACTATTTCAAACAGGAAGTCCGCGTCGCTACAGTGAAAGGCGGCCACCTTTGTCAAAAGTGCAACAGTGGTTGCTGGCTGGAAGTCAAAAGTGTTACAGTGGTTGCAGGCCACAAGCATTCAGCCCAACCAGATCAAACTACACCAATCCAACAGTAGCTCTAGTTGCACCTCCCGACAGCCCTACTTCTAGACACCGCTCCCGGCACCCGCGCTCGCTGTTGTTCCTCTCCCCGTGACATCCCGACTACGCCCAGCCCCGCCTCCCTACGACTTCCAGGTGACATCCCGGCCCCGCCTCTTCTGGCGACTCCCAGCTCCCGCTCTTCCCGGCGCGATCGGCCCCGCCCTCTCTTGCGGCGCCCAACCCTCTCCTACGACGCCCCTACCTGACGACCTCCCACTCCAGTTGTCGTCGTCTGACGCATCTCTAGATGGACCTCCTCTCCCGACGGACCTCCACTCCAAGCGCCCTCCCGACGCACCTCTCCAGCGTCTCGCCTGGCTCTGGCGGATCTCCCACTCCAGTTGCCGACGCCCTGCTCGTCCCGGCGTCCTCCCCATCCAGGCGCGATCGATCTTTCCCTACGTGGATTCTCGGTCCCCTCCTGCTCGGTCTCCAGGCGCCCTCTGAACGCATCTCCTGACGCGTCACCCGACTCACTCCGGCGGAACTCCCACTCCAGCCGTCGGCACCCTGATCGTCCCGGCACGCTCCTCGTCCACGCGTGATCGGCCCGCCGCCCGCCTCCTCGCACTGCTACCTGCGAGCGCCTCCTACAGTTGCACACCCGCCCTCCAGCGGCTTCTCGCCAGCACTCCGGCGAACCTCCGCTCCAGAAGCCCGCCTAGCGACCCAAACGCGGCGCCATCCAGCTACCGACCGACCGCCTCTCCCAGCGTCTCCCGGTTCCTACGCCAAATCCCGACACCACCCGTCCACCTTGCGGCATCCCGGCTTCAACCGGCCCCGCCTCCCTGCGGCCTCTCGCCGCGATCTCCAGGCCCCCGCAGGTTCTCCCGCTCGACGAACGACCTATCTCTCCCAACTCTTCCCATTTGCTGCGACTTCCCACAATTCGGCTAACTTCCGGAAAGATTCCCGACCATTGCCTCTGATGCGGTCTCTCGGCCCGCCTCCCGCGGTTTCCCCGCCTGACGAACCGTCCTCTTCTTCGGCCATCCTTGCTCAGACCGATGGCTCTAAAGCCTATCTATTTCATCGACCGCCAACCAGGATGCTCAACTCTGGTGCGTCCGAACATCTCACAGGGGATTCTGGTATGTTCGCTACCTACCATCCGTCTGCAAATGCTTCTACAATCACTGTTGTCAATGGATCAACAATCCCCATTGCGGGATTCGACACATGCCTTTTGACCCTGTCTATTAGTCTGCCTTCAGTCGCTCATGTTCCACACAACCCGTTTAATCTTCTTTCCATCAGCAAACTCACCAAAGGCTTAAATTGCGCTGCTATTTTTACATTATCTGGTGTTGTTTTTCAGGAGCGGTTGACGAATCGGGAACTTGGTCGAGGTCATTTTAGGGTTGGGGTGTACATACTCGATATCCCACCACCTCTTGCTTGCACATCCACCTCAGCTCGTGCCCTTGACCTTCATTCTCGTTTTGGTCATCCGCCGACTTCCGTCCAACAAAAGCTTTGCCCTCAATTTAGTCCCAACCTTTCCTTCCATTTTGAACCTTGCAAGTTTGCAAAACATCATCGGCTGACATATGTTCCTCGATTGCAGCCGCGTGCAGCGAATCCTTTCGACCTTGTTCATTCCGATGTATGGGGTCCTTGCAGGGTTCCTAGCCAGACTAGGTACAATTATTATATATTCTTTATCGATGACTACTCCCGTATGACCTGGCTCTACCTTCTTCATGATCGGACTGAAGTGTTTTCTACCTTTCAGTCCTTCTATAATGAGATTCATACTCCATTCTCAACCTCCATGAAATGTCTCAGCTCCGACAATGGACGAGAATATTTAACCACCACCTTTCAGCAGTTTCTAAAGGATAAAGGCATTATTCACCACACATCCTGCCTCGATACACCTCAGCAGAATGGAGTGGCAG
Organism: Viscum album; assembly: GCA_963277665.1. NCBI lineage: Eukaryota > Viridiplantae > Streptophyta > Magnoliopsida > Santalales > Viscaceae > Viscum > Viscum album. The sequence continues at coordinate 595,057,371 of OY728123.1, forward strand.
AGCGGAAACATCACTATATTCTGGAAACTGCTCATGCCCTCCTATTCCACATGAAGGTGCCTCTCAATTTTTGGAGCGATGTCATCCCGGCTGCTACCTACCTTCTTAATCGTCTCCATTCTTCTATCCTTCAGGAGGAGACTCCTTTTCGGACTATGTTCTCCTCTCTTCCTCCCCACTCACTTCAAATACGTGTGTTTGGATGTCTCTATTATGTCCGTGACACTCGTCCCGGTCTCTCCAAGCTCTCTCCTAAATCTCTCCGCTGCATATTCTTCAGAAATTCCCACACTCAACACGGATATCGATGCTTCTCTCCGGACTTACGGCGGTACATCATCTCTGCTGACGTCTCGTTTGTTGAGAGCTCTCCGCTTTCACTTCCCTCTCCCCATCCCGACACTAACATTGATGATTGGCTTCCTCTCATCATCCACCCTCCACTGGTGTCTCCCCCTGCTGATCCCCGTTTTGGTACGGTCTACTCTCGTCGCCCATCGACTGTACACCCCGTCTAGGCCGAGGACACCATCGTCCCCGCTTCGTCCGATTCTTATGTCCCGGCACCAGACGAATTGCCTCTTGCACTTTGGAAAGGTACTTATTCTTGCCAGACTACTTTATTTACATCTTCATACAGACATCTGTCAGCTCTGGAGACGATATTCATTCCCCGCACAGTTGGCGAGGCCAAATCTCACCGGGGGTGGGTACAAGCGATGCGGGATTAATTGCAGGCTCTGGAAAACAACCATACTTGGGATGTGGTTCCCCTTCCGGCAGACAAACAGACGATTGGTAGTTCTAGAATGATAAAAAGAGGTAAGACCCGAATCCCCAAGGTTCTCTCTAAAGGAGGCCTTGAGATTCGTTTAAATAAATAATAAAGACCACACCGGATCACAAATCTGATGTGGGATGCAGACTCCAACACTCCCCCTGTTGATCCCCGTTTTGGTACGGTCTACTCTCGTCGCCCATCGACTGTACACCCCGTCCAGGCCGAGGACACCATCGTCCCCGCTTCGTCCGATTTTCTGTCCCGTCACCAGACGACTTGCCTCTTGCACTTCGGAAAGGTACTCATTCTTGTCAGACTACTCTATTTACATCTTCATACAGAGGTCTGTCAGCTCTGGAGACGATATTCATTCCCCGCACAGTTGACGAGGCCAAATCTCACCCGGGGCGGCTACAAGCAATGCGGGATTAATTGCAGGCTCTGGAAAACAACCATACTTGGGATCTAGTTCCCCTTCCGGCAGACAAACAAACGATTGGTAGCTGTAGAATGATAAAAAGAGGTAAGACCCGAATCCCCAAGGTTCTCTCTAAAGGAAGCCTTGAGATTCTTTTAAATGAATAATAAAGACCACACCGGACCACAAATCTGATGTGGAATGCAGACTCCAACACTCCCCCTCAAGTTGGATATACCCAACTTGATTACAAAACAAAACGAAATAAAAAGAAATAATCGACGATCGTAGCTCCCCCTCAAGATCGCAGCTCCCCCTCAGGATGATGGATGAAAGAAGATGTCGTGGGCGCAGCAGAGGTACCACACAGACCGAGCCGATTGACGGAGCGCCAGGAAAGCCACACTAGTGGGGCCGGTCAATGATACGTCGGGAAAGCCACACTAGCACCGGGAAAATCGCACATGCGGGGCCGGCGACGGGAGGCGGGGATTCCGCAGAGTCGTTGTGGGATCTAGTGGCGCCAAAGGGACCAGATCCAAGGCGGTCGAGATGCTGCACCACGGTGGAGGAAGCGTGAGGGAGTGTCGGCGGATAGGGGAGACAACGCTCTCGATCTGGAAGGAGCGCGCATCCACAGGTCGAGCTCCAACGTGGAGGCGGAGACGCCGCAGGATGCGACGACGACTCGATCTGGAGGAGCTGGCCAAATTTGGGAGAGGGGAGGTCGCCAGACGGCAGTCCGACTGAAACTGGCGAGAGGGCTAGCGGTGCAGTGGAGCAGCGCACTGGAGGGCGGGGGGGAATGCAGTAGGTGGCGAGTCAGGAAGCTCACAGGAGGTGGTCCGGGAGGCCGCGAGCCGGGAGGCTTGGAGGGCGCCGCAGGGAGGGATGGCGCTGGAGGGTTGCGGGAGCAGCGTCGGGCGGGAGCTAGGAAAGGAGCCGCGAGTCGGGACGGGAGGGGGACGGGAGTTGCGGCTAAATCCCATCGGGATCGGGAGGCGCGACGGGAGACGGGGCCGAGAACCGCGACGGGAGGGATCCACCAGACAGAACCAGGAGGACGCTTGGGATGGAGCCGCGACGAACAGAGGACCCCAGACAGGGGGCCGTCGGCGACAACGCAGCGGAGGACGTCGGGGAGCTGGATCCATCAGGATGGAGTCGCCGAGAAGAAGCCGTCGGGATGGAGCCGCTCAGGCGGGATGAAGGACTGCCACAGGGGGCGAACGACTTTGACGGAACTAGGGTCGTCGCCCCCCAAGTGGGAGGAAAAGATATAATAACCTAGACGAAAAAAAATAGGAGGGGTAGGATTACAAAACCTCCTTTGATAACATGTAGAATGATAAAAAGAGGTAAAACCCGAATCTCCAAGGTTCTCTTTAAAGAAGGCCTTGAGGTTCTTTTATAATGAATAATAAAGACCACACCAAACCACAAATCCGATATGGGATGCAGACTCCAACAGCAGCAAATGGATTTATACAGTCTGCCTTAATGCCGATGGCACTCTCCATCGCCTCAAAGCCCGCTTTGTGGCAAAGGGCTTTGCTCAAACATATGGTATTGACTATTTTGATACCTTTCTCCAGTTGCCAAGATGGTCTCCATTCGATTATCCATCTCTCTAGCCGCTAATCAACATTGGCCCCTTCATAAACTGAATGTCAAGAATGTCTTCCTCCATGGATTTCTTGAGGAAGAAGTTTATCTACAGCAGCCCCCCGGATTTTGTGTCAGGGGAGCCGACTCCCAAGTCTGTCGACTTCGCCGCTCTTTATATGGTCTCAAGCAGTCTCCTCGTGCTTGGTTTGGCTGATTCAGCACCGTTGTCACCGACTTTGGGTTCTCTCGCAGTATGAAGCACCACACCATGTTCTACATGACGACATCCACTGGCTGCATCCTATTGGTAGTATATATGGATGATATCGTCATCACCGGGAGCGACTCCACTCGAATCGCCCACCTCAAGAAGCATCTTCATCGTCACTTCCACACCAAAGATATCGACTCTCTCACATATTTCCTTAGCATCGAGATCTCCCGTTTTCCGGACACCATCTTCCTCTGCCAACGGCGTTGGACATTCTGCAGGATGCTGGGCCGACACAGGCCACCGCTGTTGACACTCCTCTTGAGCCTGGGGAACGGTCTCTCTATGACCCCTCAAAACCGTATTCACACTCAGAGAAGTACCGTCAACTGGTGGGCAAACTCAATTACCTCACCATGCTGTTGGCAAAATGAGCCAATTCATGGAGCATTCAAGCACCTCTCAGTGGGACGTTGTCCTCCGCATCGCTAAATACATTAAGCAAGACCCTACTCGTGGTTTTTGCTTCTCCCACCATGCTCATCTGAATATTGAGGCCTTATGGGATGTGGACTATGCTGGTTGTCTTGCTACCCGGAAGTCTACTTCTGGGTTTGCCGTTTTCTTGGCAGGCAACCTCATCTCTTGACGCAGCAAGAAACAGACTGTCGTCTCCAGATCCAGTGCGGAGTCTGAGTACCGTGAGTCTGAGTACCGTGTCATGGCCACCATCACTACAGAGATCTTTTGGCTTCGTCATCTTCTCCAGAAGCTTGGCTTTCCTCCGTAGACATCTGCTAATATCTGGTGTGCCAATCAGGCAGCCACCAAGATTAGTTCGAATCCCGTCTTTCATGAACGCACGAAGCATATCAAGATAGACTGTCACTTTCTCCGCCACCACCTCGAGCACAACCATGTCAGCTTTAGCCACATCCTGACGGCAGATCAGCTTGCCGACATCTTTACCAAAGGCCTCCCCGGGACTCGCCTGGCCTCGCTCAGTTCCATGTTGGGCATCCACAGCATCTGCGATCCAACTTGAAGGGGAGAGTGTATGGTCTTGTCTGATGTCATCTTTCTTTTTGTGGGACTCATTGTCCAAGCTGGGTATGTCCAGCTTAAGGGGGAGTGTTAAACCCTGTTTTTTATTATTCTGGGTATTTCCGAGTCCCACATCGAAATACTTCATCATTTATTCATTTTTCTCAATCTATAAAAGAATGTCTCCACCTCACCTTGAGATAAGGAGAATTCCTCCTATACAAATCAATCAATCATTCATCATATCAATCGCTTAATCTTTTATCTCTTAATCTCTTAATTCATTTAAATCAATCACTCGCTTAATTATTATTTTGTTTCCGCTACGCTTATTATTTTGAATTTCAAATACACTTCTCAATTCTATTATGCTTACTATGAATATTTTAATTTATCTTTGTTGAATTATTGCATCGCTTGTTTTTGTTTTTAATTTTTAAAAGACAATTCACCCTCTGCCTCTTGTCATCTTACATCAACCAACACATCTTTCTGAAGCGATGAAGGTCGTCTTTAAAGACATTGGCAAGCCTTCTGATAAGACACACGACCCAGTGAACTTCCTTTTGTATTTATGAAAAGGCAGTATGAGAGTACAATATAAAGGAGAAAAAACCCAGAAAGGGTGAATAAAGGAGAGAAAACCCAAAAAGGGGGAATAAAGGAGAAGGCTTCTCCAGCCCCACCCAAGCCACCTTGTTATGTAAAATAATTGAGAGAGGGAGAAAAGATGAGCAAACTGTGTATATAGAATATAGCAGCAGAATTACAGTAGCAGAAAACCTACAGAAATACAACAATGGGGGAAAGAGAGAGATGTAAGAAAAACGAGTGAGAGGAAGAGAAGAAACCCGTAGGAGAAGACCACCCTCCCTTGAGCCCAGCCGAGACCACCGGCGACCTGCTGCCAAGCAATTGCCAAAATAATTCCTAACATTCGCCCCTCCTTAAAAACCACCTTATCCCCAAGGTGGACCACCAAAAACACAGCTCGGCCTCTTCAACATTGGTTCTATAAGCCCCCTCTGAAGTCGGCAGCACATCTGATCCAGCACCTGCGAGTAGAAGGGCTGCTGATGAATTCTGCAAGTAGAAGGGGTATCATATCCGGTAGAAACAGCTGCGGTTTCTACCAACAGAATTGCTGCATGTGGAGGTGTGAAACCAAGGTCAAAAACCAAAACACAGGTTGCCCCACGACCCTTAGAGGTTACTGCGGTTTCTACCAACGGAATTGCTGCATGTGGAGGTGTGAAACCAAGGTCAAAAACCAAAACACAGGTTGCCCCACGACCCTTAGAGGTTATTGCTAGTTGTGGCTGCAGCAGTGGCTCTGGAACATGATGAAATCCCTGCCGTTGTGGAGATTCTTGTTCCTCTTTATCTTCCACTTGGTCCCAAACAACAAGCCCGGCGAGCTTCCGCTGTGCTGCAGCACAAGTCTCTTGCCCAGCACAAATTCCAGCCAACCCATCGTCTTTAATTTCCATTTCTCGAAGCTGCTTTGGATGCCCAACAGTTAAAGCATCCTGCCAAACACAAAAACCAGCATGTATTGCAAGCATCTGGCAAAGTAAGACAGCCCTTAGCATCCCATGTGTTTGCAGATTTGAGTTCCCGATTTTGAATGTTATCTCGTCCAACCGTTTACATCCCTCCAAATGTCTTCTATCCCCTTCAGCTGCTAGCTCTTAAAATGGGTGTTCTTGTTCCCCACAAGAATTCACCCAAAAACAAACCAAGTTGCATCTTGACCAGAATAATGTTGCCAAGACATCTTCACAAACAGTAGGAAGTGCCCCAAACATCTCCAAGCTCCACATTTGCGAAATTTTTTGTCCAAAAGCATGTGTAGCTGAAACTGTACTTCCAAGAAAGGAAATTAGTTGGCCAAAACCTCGTATGCCCTTAGCTACAATGCACTTAGGGGTATACATCCCAGCTAGTCTATTTGATCCTGTAGGTTGAGAAACCCCCTCGCCTCCTTACCTCAAAGTGAGGAGGAGGCGTTCTTTTATAATGATTGATAAACTCCACATCGGACCACAAGTCCGATGTGGGATACAGACTCTAACACTCCCCCTCAAGCTAGGTGTACCTAGCTTGGACACATAATGAAAAGAAATCAACAAAAACAGACGCTAACACTCCCCCTCAAGCTGGACAGACCCAGCTTGATTACAAAACAGACGGAAAAAAAAAAAACTGCAAAAGGCTGCTGCTCCCCCTCACGATCAAAGCTCCTCCACAGGATGATGGATGGATGATGTTGCGGGCGCAGCAGAAGAAACCACTCAGATCGACTGGTTGACGGAGCGCCAGGAATGCCGCACTAGTGGGCCTGGTCGATGAAACGCCGGGAAATCCAAACTAGCACCGGGAAAACCGCACTTGCGGGGCCGGCGACGGGAGGCGGGGATTCCGCAGAATTGTTGCAGGACTGGCGGCGCCAACGGGCCTAAATCCTAGGTGGTCGAGGTGTTGCGCTAGCGAATGGACGTGTCGGCAGACAGAGATGCGGCTGCCGGGAGTCGTCGGGAGATGCCGGCGAGGCGGGGATGCCGCAGGAGGTGCCGGAGAGCCGAAACTGAAGTTGGGCAGCCGCAGGGAGAAACTGGAGCCGGCTGGCTGCCGGAAGAGAAGCGCAGGAGGAGGCCGGCGAGGGAGCAGAAGGCCGGGAGGCGGCGCTGGAAGCCGGAGGAGGCCGGTGAAGGAGGCTGCCTTGGAGGAGCGCTGCTGGAGGGCCGCAGCCTGGGAGAAAGCCGCAGGAATGGAGGCCGGTGAAGGAGGAAGGCAGCCGGCGCTGGGAGTCATCCGGCAGGGAGAGATCTGCCGGAAGAGAGTCGCGCCGGGAGAGGAGGGGCCGCCGGTGTGGAGGGGTCGGCAGAACTGGAGGCGCCGGCAGAACTGGAGGAGCAACCGCCGGGAATCGCGCCGGTGCGGAACGTCGGGAGTGTCGCGCTCGGGAGGAGCGGCGACGGGATGGGCGCGCGCAGAAGGAGCAGCGCCGGGAAGAGCTGGCGAGAGCCGCCGGGATGGGTCGGTCGCGCGGGATGAGGAAGCCGCCTGGCGCCGGGCCGTGCTGCGCGCACAGGAGGAAGGGCTGCGGGAGGGATGGGAGCCGCGGGGCGGAGCGAAGCCGTCGGGGAGGAGAGTCGGGCCGAGGCGGAGGAGGAAACGGGGAGCAATGGGAGGGCGACGCGGGGAGCCGGGAAGCCGGGAGCCGCGTCTGGCAGGAGGGCCGCCGGGGAGCCGCGCCAGGCAGGAGAGCCGCCGGGAGGGAGGACCGGCAGGAGCTACAGAGGGAGGGGGGGCGCCGATTTGGATTGGAGCCCCCCCCCCCCTCGGACGGGGAAACCCTAAATGAAGGGGGGAAAAAATTCAGGAGGGATGGTCGGGAGTAAATCTCTCTGATACCATGTAGGTTGAGAAACCCTCTCGCCTCCTTACCTCAAAGTGAGGAGGAGGCGTTCTTTTATAATGATTGATAAACTCCACATCGGACCACAAGTCCGATGTGGGATACAGACTCTAACAGATCCTAACTGTGCCCAAACCTGCTCCATTTTCCAGCAGCCATGAATCCTAGCAACATTCGGCATAACAAATTCTGGTTCAGCCAATATTTGTCTAGCTGGATCAGTGTGGAGTCCGAGAACAGAAATATGACTCTGGGAATCTCCTGCCTGCCCTTTTGCGGCCATTACCTCCAGTAAAGAAGCTGCATTCGGAGGCGTGAAACCTGAATCATAGACCAAAATCAAGATAGTTCCCCGTCCTTTGGAGACTATAGCCAAGTACGTGCACTGCGTCTTAGGTGGAGGCCACAACATCAAATTTGCAATTCCTTTGGAAGTTTCTATGGCACCCTTGATGCCATCCAACTCACCCTTCAAAGTCTGGGAGACATCTTGTTTTCCCCCTGCTGTATTTTTCTCGATTTCCTCTTTTTCTGACTTCACTTCATTTTCAGATAGCAGAGTCTTTACCTTGATTGACTCCTGATTTGTTCCCTTCAAAATTGTTGTGTAGTCCCCAGCTCTTTCAACTACAACCCAAGCCTTCTGTTTAGCACCTTTCAAAATGTGAGACGTGGCCTGCTGAAATGCAATCGCTGCTAGCTTCTCAACCTTGAGTTCTGCAAAGGCCGGCTCCTCGTTATACATTATGGCAGAAACATACTCTTGCTGATCAACTTCAGACTGAGCCAACTTTATAAGCATTTGATCTTTCTCTTTCCAATTGGCTTCATCATTTTTTGGTACTTCACCCCAATTGTCGTTCTCATGATCAACAATGCCCATAAATGTATCACCGGAATCGTCCTGTGGAGAGTGTCCACGCGTCACTCGAGCAAGTTTTGGGTACCCTGCCACCATGCCCAGCTCCGAAGGGTACACAGAAGCTCTGCTGAACTCACCTTGTCCATTGTCGTCTTTTTTTTCTTCATTTCCAACTTTGCTAAAAAAAAATTGTGGCTGCTCCTCCAGCAATACCAGAACCAGTAACCTGCTCCTCAATATAATTGTCTCGCCTTTCCACACTAGTACTCAGGTTATCAATTACTTTTCTCTGCTGTTCCGGAGTGGAAACAAACTGCTCCTCCAAAGCAATAGGTTGCTGAAACGGTTTCCTCTCCATCCGCGGCCCATACTTTTTCAATAGAGCTGGTTTAAACATTTCTCATGTCGGGTTTGGCGTAGCTCTATGCTAGGACAAAAACCAAAATAGAGTGGTATCAACCATACACAGTTGGGTCAATTGTAATTTCATGTCATCTGTCGTCCGACAAAATTCGAAATACCTTTCTGCTGTGATGATCCAGTCATATGAATCTTCTCCCATAAAATCTGGCAGCGTGACTCTTGTTGCCATTCTGCGCACCCCACTTAGCAAAACGAATGGCAAATCCTGTCTTCCTCATTGACAATCCGTATCACAAAGAAGAAAATTCTGCACAGCAGCTCAGCTAAACGAACAACCCCTTTTTTCCCCTTCTTTTTCCCTTTCCAGCGAATATCAACTCAGCATGTACCTGCCCCTTTTTTTTTCTTTTTTTTCCTTTCCAGCGAACAACAGCTCAGCTCGTACCTGCCCCCTTTTTTTTATTTTCTTTCCTCTCTTTTCTGTCCGTCAACAACTTTTACGTCGGTTAGGCACCGCGGCCCGAAAGCTCTCTAAGTCGCGAACCTCTCTCTCGCACGGACTACCCTGCGTCGGCTTCCGGTTTTTGTCCAGCAACGAACAAAAAAGAAATTCGGGCAGCACTCCTTGCGCGGCACTCACCTGCTGCGATTCCTCCTCCACGATCGTTCTCTTCCGGAATGCGTTACCCTAGCAGCAATCGTCCTACTCCAACGATCGCGTCTCCAGCTCTGGTCGCCTCCAGCGTTCGGAACGCTTACCACAACAAAACGATCTCCCTCGTGCGACTGCAGACAAGAAAACGAGTCGGCCTCTCGCGTCTCCAGCAGCGTACGCAGCTCCAGTTGGATCTTTGACCGGCTCCGGTGTTTGCCTTCCGCAAATATTTTCCAGGCGTCCGAGCCTCCTTGCGCAGCGACAACGTTCTTCTTCTTCTTCCTTTTTTTTTTCCTTGTTGCTACGGTTTTTCAGCAGCGATCCTCCTCACCTCCAGCGTGCGATCAATCCTCTCGCACGGCACTCCCCAGCGGAGTCGCCAAATTGTTGTGTAAAATAATTGAGAGAGGGAGAAAAGAGGAGCAAACTGTGTATATAGAATATAGCAGCAGAATTACAGTAACAGAAAACCTACAGAAATACAACAATGGGAGAAAGAGAGAGATGTAAGAAAAAGGAGTGAGAGGAAGAGAAGAAACCCGTAGGAGAAGACCACCCTCCCTTGAGCCCAGCCGAGACCACCGGCGACCTGCTGCCAAGCAATTGCCAAAATAATTCCTAACACACCTGGTCATCGCCCATATTCTTCTCTAATTCCCTTCTCTCTTACTCTCATCCCCTTATAACTACCACTTCCCCACCCCTCTTATTCTTCATGTGAGATTCCTAACAACAATGGGGACCATAACAAACTCCCCGGTTTGTTAGACTAACCAAATGCTCCACATATTACAGTAGGGACCCTTTTACCCCTTCTGGAATAAACTTTCCAGACTCCAGTAGTAGCTCATGCCCTATCACAGGCCCCTCCTTGGAAAGCCGTCTTGTCCTCAAGACCGAAGGAAACTGGTTTGGATACAAAATTCATCTTCCCATGTCGCTTCCTCATTTAGACGTCCCTTCCATTTGATCAGCCACCAAGGGACTAAATACAAAACTCGTGGGTAAATCTGAATGAAAAGTCTCAATTCCAATAACTCTCTTGACACATGGAAAACCGGATGTATGCAAGCTTCTAATGGAAAATCTAGCTGATAAGCCACGAGACCAATCCGTTTACGCACTGCAAAGGGGCCATAAAACCAGGCAGACAGCTTTTGATTAATGCGCTGAGCTATAGACTGCTAGCAACAGGGCCATAAGTAAACAGGATCCCCCACTTCGAAAAAAACATTCTGTCTATAATGGTCCGTTTGGTGCTTCAAATAGTTTTGTGCTTGAGACAAATGAGTTTTGAGTTGGGTGAGAGCCTCATCACGCTCTACAAATGCCTTTACTACTGCCTCCACCTTTACCTCACTGGGTAGGAAACCGAAAATAGTTGGGGGTTTTACAAATACACCCCTTCAAAGGGAGTGGTGTTAACGGAGGCATTTCAAGTGGTGTTGTAACACAACTGAGTCCATGATAACAAAAAATGACCACTCTTTTGGTTGTTCTCCCACAAAGCACCACAAATAAGTTTCTAACCAGTGGTTAACCACTTTCGTTTGTCCATCCGTTTGTGGATTATAAGTGGAACTCATCTTCAATTTCATTTTTTGTAATTTAAATAATTTTGTCTAGAAATGACTTAAAAAGAGTGGATCCCGGTCACTAACAATTGATTTAGGAATATCATGTACTCTGACCACCTCACGGATAAATATTTATGTGACTCCTCTAGCGGGCTATAGATGTTTTAATAAAACAAAATGAGCATATTTGGATAGTCTGTCCACCACAACTAAGATAACATCATATCCCATAGATTTTGGCAGCCCCGTAATGAAATCTGTTAAGACTTCCTTCGACACCACTTCTAGAATTTCTAAGGGCTATAATAAACCTATGGGAGATAGTGTAGAATATTTATAGCATTGACAAAACACACACATCAGCACAAAGTTTAGTACTTTCTTTTACATGCCCGCCCAATATAAATTACCAGCCAACATCATATAAGTTCTGTAATACCAAGAGTGCCCTCCCTAGGGAGAGTTGCAAAACTCTTTTAACAACAGTGGGATCCATTTGGAGATGGTCGATATCACCAAGCATCCCTTGTACAGTAATGTTCCACGTGAATAAGTAAAAATGCTCTTAGTTTTGGCACCTGCTAGCACAGTTTGAATTATCTAGCCGAGGTAAGGTTCTTCACGTACTCATTCCCTCAAATCACAGCCATCCTTCCATACTGGAAACATTTTCTATTGCCTTAACTTTACGATTATTCTTTCCGAAACAGTGCATCTGGTGCTATATTGTCTTTTCTAGGTTAATACTTCACTTCAAATCGGTACCCTAGTGGCTTAGCAATCCATCACTGTTGATATGTGTTGGAGTCTGTATCCCACATCGGACTTGAGGTTTGATGTGGAATTTATTATTTATTATAAAATAACCCCAATGGCTTCTTTAGAGAGTACACCTTAGAGGTTCAGTTTCTCCTATTTTATCATTCTATATGGTAAGAGAAATTAATCCTGAACCTTCCTCTTCCCGTTTTATTTCTTTTTTCCCGTCGGCCTCTAAGGTTTCTCCCGGTTGGGGGGCGGCGGCCTCCATGGCCAGCAAGCCATGGGTATCTCCCCCCCCCCCTGTCGGCTATCCCTCCCATCCGGCTGATCTCCCCACTGCTGGCTATGACTCCCATCCGGCGGATCACCCCCTGCCGACGCCTGCATCCTCGACAACCTTCCCCACTGTAAGCGACGACCCCATCCCACTGTAGGCTTTGATGAGTTGCTTTCGGCCAAAGCTTTGCTGAAATATGCAATGGGCCTTTGGTCTTGCATAAGCACTACTCCCACACCTTGCCCGGAAGCATCACATTCCACTTCAAACTCCTTTGAAATTTTTGGCAAATCTAGAACCAGGGACGTTGTAATAGGGTGTTTTAATTATTTCAAGGCATGTTGAATCTCCATGGTCCACTTGAATCCATCTTTCAGAGTCAAAGTGCGAGGGGCCAAGCAATCTTTCCATACTCGTGCATAAATTTTCAGTAGTGTCCCGTGAGTCCTAAAAATCCTCATATTGCATAAATTTTCAGTAGTGTCCCGTGACTCCTAAAAATCCTCATATTATATGGCCTGGATATTCCACCTCCCACTGAGCAAATTGGCATTTCTTCGGGTTAACAAGAAACTCGTTGTCCTACAATACTTGTAGGATAGCTCTCAAGTGTTGCAAGTGTGACTTTAATAGAGCCCGTAGCCAGCCGGCAGTTTGGCAGGTTTACACCCGCAGGGGCAAGGGTAATTCTGCCTCAACAGAAAATATAAAAGGGGGTCCCACTGAGGCGGTTCAGCATGGTCCCCACTAAAGCAGTTCCTCTGACAGTTATTTTTGAGTTAGTGCAGCAGAAAGGAGAATCTCCAGGTGGAGGAGAGAGGCATGTGATCTTTTCAGTTAAAAGGGGGGAAGTTAGTGGGAGTGGGGGAGACAAGTTTTTTCCTGGGATTTTCCTATTGTTCGGCTTGGGAGCTTGGGCGGGAAAGCAGGGGCTTCCCGATTTTCATTCTGTTTTTCCGCTTTTCTCTCGTACATCCTGTAATTCTCTCCTGCTTTGAATCGAAGTCCATAGCAGTTCCCTCTTTGGGAGTTGCTGCCCTACAGTTCTCTAACAAATTGGTCTGATTTGCCTCCTTCGTGCGTTCTGCTTCGTCCTCCATTACGCACGTCTCCCCGCTCTCCGCGCAGCCTCCCAGTTCTTCAATGGAGACTCGCCATCAGTCCCGCCTCGACTCAATGGATCACCACATCGATCAGATCGATACTTCTTTGGCTGATCTCCACTCCTCGGTAAACAAAATCCCTTCCACTCTGGATTTATTTCATATCAACTTCCAACGTTTGGATCGCGAGGCTCAAGAAAATGCAGAATTCCGTAAGTCTTCTTCGGGAATCCTCCGTCGCCAGGATAAACGGCCGCACGACCCCACCAGCAACCCCTCTACATCCCTGGATACTACTGCAGATCATTCTGGCGCTACTGCATGGGATCCGCCAGAGCACCGTCCTCTCCCTGCATTTCCACAGGAACTCCCTGTTTTTCCGAGACCAGTGGAGGTTCCGATTTTTGATGGCCACGATCCAAGAGGGTGGCTTACACGTGCGGAACTCTATTTTCGGCTGCATCAAACACCTGATGACTCTAGGGTCTCCCTTGCCCAATTTAGCATGGACGGTCCAACAATCCATTGGTTTACTATACTTCTCGAGATCAATCTGGGTCTCTCGTGGTCCATATTCAAGGACGAATTAATGGAACGTTTTAGTGGTTTGGAGATTCATAATCCCTATGAAGAACTCGCTGCCCTCCACCAAACTGATTCTGTTCAGACTTATATTGAAGAATTTGAATATTTAGCTTCTCTTATCCCACGCCAGCCTGAACCACAGTATGTGGGATATTTTTTGCATGGTCTTCGTGAAGATATTCGTAGTTGGGTCCGCATCCATGACCCTACTACTCGCTTACAGGCTATGCGCCTTGCTCGTCATGTTGAACTTGCTGTCCACCGGGGTGTTGGTCCACAATTTCACACCACAGTAACCTGTCCTTTTGGTGGTGGCCGCAATACAATTGTTCCTACGGGTGGCCCCCGTTTATTTCCCCCCCACCCTCCTCAGCCAGCTGTTCGCCGTCCAGGTGGCTTACCTCGCGAACCACTCAAACCCCAACCTCCGGATAGAGGAGTCCGCCATTTGACAACTCAGGAATGGGAAGATAGACGTCGTCGAGGATTATGTTTTCGTTGTGGTCTCCCTTATTCTCCACTCCATAAATGTGCTTACCCTAAGTTACGGGTGTTATTACTTGGCGAAGATGATGAACTTCTTGAGGGGGACGATTCTCTCCCTGCCTCTCCTGAGCAGGCTGCACCCCAACATGTTCCAGAGGCTGAATGTAATGTTGTTGTTTATCAAGACCTCACCCCTCCTTACTCGTCCTCCCAACAGCTGCTACATGATTTACCTTCCATGAAGATTGAGGGCCACGTGGAGGATGTCCCTATTTTAATTTTGATTGATAGCGGTGCCACACACAATTTCATCTCTCCCAAATTAATTCCCATCCTTGGTTTATCCATACAGACGACACAACCGTTGGGTGTTCGCCTGGGGGATGGCCACAAACTGTACACCCTTGGTTTGTGTCCTAATATCCGCCTTATACTGGGATCCTATACCTGTTTTATTGATACTGAGGTTCTGGAAATTGGTCGGCTAGATCTCATTCTCGGCATAGCTTGGCTGCGGACCCTGGGTGATGTCCAAACAAACTGGAAAACCATGACCATGAAATTTCGGACAGCAGATCATGATTACACTCTTTGCGGAGTTGCTCCTCCAAATCCTGCCATTTTCTCCTTAGCTGCTGTTTTTTCCGGCTCCCGTTTCGGACCCCAGTTTCCCAACAGGTCGCCCTTCTCCTTCCCTTACTGCCACTCAACAGAGGGACTTACAGTCCCTGCTTGCACAATTTAATGCCATATTTGATGCACCCACTGGGCTTCCTCCTGTCCGGCAACATGTCCATAGCATCCACTTATTACCTGGTCAGGGTCCTGTTACAGTTCGGCCATACAGATATCCTCATTTTCAAAAAATTGAGATCGAAAGGCAAATACAGGACATGCTGAATTCTGGTATTATTCATAACAGCTTCAGTCCCTATTCCAGCCCAGTTCTTCTTGTTAAGAAGAAGGATGCCTCTTGGCGTCTTTGTGTTGATTACCGTGTTCTCAACAAAGTCACCATTCCCAATAAATTCCCTATTCCGGTAGTTGACGAACTCCTTGACGAGCTTCATGGCGCATGTTATTTTTCTAAACTGGATCTCAAATCAGGGTACCACCAAATTCAGATGCGGGCTGAAGATGTTGATAAAACCGCGTTTCGCACGCACAGCGGTCATTATGAATTTCTCGTCATGCCCTTTGGCCTTATGAATGCCCCAGCTACCATGAACGACCTCTTTCGCCCATTGCTTCGTAAGTTTGTCCTTATTTTCTTTGATGACATTCTTATTTACAGCAATGATTGGGCTGCCCACAAGGGCCATGTGGCGGCTGTCTTACGGGTTCTGTTTCAGCATTCTTTTTTTGCCAATAGTGGCAAGTGTTCTTGGGCTCGACAGGAGATTGATTATCTGGGGCACATTATTTCCAAAGATGGCGTTTCTATGGATCCTACCAAGATTCAGGCAGTGCTGGATTGGCCGCATCCTACAACTGTTAAAGGGGTTCGTGGATTTCTCGGTCTCACCGGCTATTACAGAAAATTCATCCGAAACTATGGCAAAATTGCCCAGCCTCTCACTGCTCTCACCAAACGAGATAACTTTACTTGGACTGTTGATGCTGTCCAAGCCTTTGACACCCTCAAAACACACATTACCTCGGCCCCTGTTCTTGCTTTACCAGATTTTTCTGCTCCATTTCAGATTGAATGTGATGCTTCCGGGCGAGGCGTGGGGGCTGTTCTCATGCAAGACCGACGGCCAATTGCTTTTTTTAGTAAAGCTTTAGCCGCCAACCACCTCGCCAAATCCACCTATGACAAGGAGATTATGGCTTTGGCATTGGCTATCCAACATTGGCGACCCTATTTACTTGGTCGCCCTTTTACTGTTTTTTCAGACCATCGGAGTCTCAAATATCTCCTCCAGCAACGGATTACGACGGCTGACCAACAATGTTGGATTTCAAAATTATTGGGTTTTCAATTTGATGTCCAATTCAAGCCAGGTCGCCTAAATTCGGCAGCTGATGCCCTCTCTCGCTCCCATGATAATTCTCTTTTGTGTGTTGTCCGATCCTTCCCGGTTTGGCAACAGGACCCTCACTTGTTAGATGGAGTAGAGACTGATCCATCTTTACAAAAAATTGCTGCTGCCCTTCATACAGGAAGCTCCAACTATAAACACTTTTCGCTGGATCGCGGTATTCTTCGTTATAAAGGTCACCTCGTTTTGCCAAGCTCTTCCTCTTGGATACCTCAACTGTTGGCTGAATTTCATCAAACCCCGCAGCGGGGGCATATGGGTTTTTACAGAACTTACCGCAAACTAGCAAACAATTTATACTGGCTTGGAATGAAGAAAACAGTCCAACAGTATGTCAGCCGCTGCGACACTTGTCAACGGAATAAGTATTCCACTCTGTCCCCCGCTGGTCTCCTGCAACCACTGGAGATTCCCCAGGCTTTCTGGACAGATTTGTCCATGGATTTCATCACCGGCTTGCCCAAATCTCGTGGTTATACTGTCATCTTTGTCGTGGTGGACCGCCTCTCTAAATACAACCATTTTTTATTCCTAAAACACCCTTACACAGCCCGCGGTGTTGCTGAACTCTTTATGCGCGAAGTGGTTCGCCTCCATGGCATCCCAAATTCCATCGTTAGTGACCGAGATCCAATTTTTCTCAGCCACTTTTGGACTGAGTTATTCCGCCTCCAGGGTACCACTTTGAAGTTCAGTTCGGCCTATCATCCACAAACAGATGGTCAAACTGAGGTCACTAACAGGACCCTTGAAGCTTACTTGCGTTGTTTTGCTGGCGAACACCCTAAGCAATGGTCCTATTGGATTCCATGGGCTGAATTCTGCTACAACACCACTTGGCATGCCTCCCTCAACACTACTCCCTTTGAAGTGGTCTATGGTCAACCTGCCCCAACGGTTCTGAACTTTCTACCTTCTGAAATTCGCGTCGCAGCCGTCGCCCAGGCCCTCTCTGACCGTAAGGAGGCTTTGCAGCATCTTAAATTCCACCTCCACCGCTCTCAGCAGGCTATGAAACTCCAGGCAGACCGTCACCGGCGACCTCTTGAATTTCAGGTTGGCGACCAGGTTTACTTACGCCTCCGGCCTCACAAACAGCTATCTCTCAACAACCGGCTAAATCAGAAATTGTCCCCCAGATTTTATGGCCCATTTCCGATTATCAAACGCATCGGTCCTGTGGCGTATCAGCTCGAGTTACCACCTACTTCCCGAATACATCCTATTTTTCACATCTCCCAACTTAAGCAGTTCCAAGGGCCCCCTCCTGCCCACCCAACTTTCCCTCCTGATTTACCATCGGATGCAGCAGATTGGCCTATTCCAGAGGTTGTCCTATCTAAACGCTCCCACACCCAAGACACGGTTACCTCCCCACAGTCTCTCATAAAATGGCAGGGCCAACCCGAGGAGGACGCCACTTGGGAGGACGATTTTTTCATCCAAAACCAGTTTCCATTTTTCAGCCTTGAGGGCAAGGTTGTTTCTCAGGACGGGGCGAATAATAGAGCCCGTAGCTAGCCGGCAGTTTGGCAGGTTTACACCCGCAGGGGCAAGGGTAATTCTGCCTCAACAGAAAATATAAAAGGGGGTCCCACTGAGGCGGTTCAGCATGGTCCCCACTAAAACAGTTCCTCTGGCAGTTATTTTTGAGTTAGTGCAGCAGAAAGGGGAATCTCCCGGTGGAGGAGAGAGGTATGTGATCTTTTCAGTTAAAAGGGGGGAAGTTAGTGGGAGTGGGGGAGACTAGTTTTTTCCTGGGATTTTCCTATTGTTCGGCTTGGGAGCTTGGGCGGGAAAGCAGGGGCTTCTCGATTTTCATTCTGTTTTTCCGTTTTTCTCTCGTACATCCTGTAATTCTCTCCTGCTTTGAATTGAAGTCCATAGCAGTTCCCTCTTTGGGAGTTGCTGCCCTACAGTTCTCTAACAGACTTCTACCCCTGGCTGTAAACCAAAATATCGTAAAAAAAAATACAAGTACAAACTTACATAGTATATGCCGGAATAAGTCGTTAATAGTCGCTTAAAAGGTTGAAGGAGCATTGGTGAGGCCAAAGGGAATCACCAAGTATTCATAATGGCCACTATGCGCGTGGAAAGCAATCTTCTCAACACCCTCTTCCCTCATTAGGAATCTGATGATAGCTTAGTTTGAGATCCAGCTTAAAGAAGTAGGTCGCTCCATACAATTCATCCAATAATTCTTCGACGATGGGAATATAAAACTTATCTGGGATTATTACTTTGTTGAGTGCTTGATAGTCCACACACATCTGCCAAGTACCGCCTTTTTTCTTCACTAATAACACTGGACTTGAGTATGCATTCGTGTTGGTCCTGATGGTGCCCATCTAAACCATTTTCTGCACCGGCTTTTCAATCTCATTCTTCTGAAAATGTGGAAATCGATAAGGTCTTACTGTCATTTGTCCTTGCCCTAGGACAAAATTAATTTTGTGTTCACTCTGTCATCAAGGCAGTAACCCCCTGGGCTCTCTAAACATCGGTTCCAATCGCCCCAACAGCCTTTGTGGTTCATGTAGCTGTTGGGCATCCAACAAAGACTGCATTTGGTTGGGTTTCCCTCCCACCATCAAGCGGTGGTCATAGTCTGGTTTGTTGGCCAACACATGCACGGAGGAGACTACCTGTTTTTGGCGAGCGGGTCCATTAAGGGCATACTCCTGCCCATCAGCCAAGAACTTCATGGCCATATTCCTCCAATTGGGTCATACTTCCACAAGAGTACGCAACCATGCAATTCCCAATATTAAATCCAATCCCCATAGGTTTAGGATATGACCATCAACCTGACAAGCATAATTTCGCATGACTATTCTCAGCTTTTGGCATACTCCTCAAGACCACGGTCGGTGCCCATCACCTAGCTAGATGCTCATTCATCCTGTCACATGTACAGCTAATCCCAGTAACGTGGTCAACTTAGGAAATATGAAAATGCAGTGGCTCCACTGTCCAACAAAACTAAAATGGGGATTCCACACATTTGGCCCTCCACTTTCATTGAAGCTAAATCTTCCCCACCTTGGGTCTGGTAGCAGAAACCGAAGTATAAATCTTCCTCACCTTGGATCTCGTTGTTGATTCGCCTTCCTGTCTTACTTCATCCTCTCTCAACAATATGACCCTCATCTTTGAGTCAAGACATTTCTGCATCAGACTGAAAGGCAACCCCCATTTGAAACACAAGTCCTTATTCCTCCTTTCCACCCACTCCTAGGTAGTCAAAAGTCAAACCCCTCTCCCTCCTTGTGCTGCATGCTTTTGTGCCTCCCGACCAACCCCTCCTAGAGCACTCCCCAATCGACTGACTAACTTGTCAAAACGAAGTCCAATTTTGCTGCTGTAAACCAGGACTTAAGGTTTGTTGCCATGTACTCGCTTCACATCCATTTGTTGTGCGTGACCCCCCTCCTGGAAATTAAAATCCCACTCCCATTCTTACTATCAATTCAACTTGTCGATCCAGGCGCATCGCCTATAACCACATTTCCGAATTATTTGAACCCAACTGTGAATCTCCTCTAGCAACACGCAAAGGAAACATTCTACATATTGTTGCACTGGTTGACATAGCAGCAACGGACTCAGGAATTCAAACTGCTCAATATAATCCTGGATTGTTCCCTTTTGTTGCAGTGCTGTTATTTCCTCATACAGATTTTGAATATTTGGGTCACTAAATCGCTCCATCAATTCTTCTTTAAACATTGTCCAAAACACTTCAGGGAAGATTCCCACTAAGATGGTGAACCAGTGGACCGCAAAACCTTCCATGCTTAGTTGTATAAGAGGTCTTTTTGTTTCTTTGGGTGTCAGATTGATTCGGAAATACAATTCAGCTCGTATAATCCATCCTCTTGGATCTCTCCCATCAAACACGAGTAGTTCAACCCGTCTCACGGTCGAGGATTGGTCATTTCTGATGCCAGTCATGCCTGCCGTCAAAACCGCATGTCGACCCTACTTCCTCATTCCGCCAGTCTCCTATGAATGTGTTTCAGTCAAATCTTTTGCCATCGAAGGTCACTCCACTTCTTGTTGCGGCATCTTCGATGTACCAGGTTTGCAAGATATTTCCAGAATTCAATCAGCTCTTTCCGCTCTTGTTCCCCCTTCTATAAGGCTCCCACCACCATCGACAGCTCCGAGAGTGCCATCTCAACCATTCTCAACTGCATTTTCCTCCTCCAACGGGGGTGTTTATCTGGCAGGTCAAACCAATTGATAAGACACAACCTAGTGAACTCCCTTTTGTATTACGAACACGCAGTATGAGAGGTACAGTATAGAGGAGACCCTCTTACCCTTCTGGAATAAACTTTTCAGACCCAAGTAGTACCTCGTGCCCTATCACCTTCAAATGAAGAATGCGATAAAGCTATAGAAAGAAACAGAAAAATCAAGCTGGCATTGAAGGATCAAAACAAGGTGGAGCTTGAGAGATTGCCCCGGGAGCTCAACTATGAACTCTTGAAATGGTTTGGCATACAAGTTGAATGTGTCTAGGCAAAAATCAATCCTGATTTTTTCACCTATAATGATTATCTCGCAGTCTTGGATTTCATAGCCTCCGCCATTAAAGACAAACTACGACTCAAATAGGATCTTGATATCAGAGATTTAGCATGGAAATACTAGTCTGATACTCCTGGCCTGAGGACTGACAATGCTTGCTAATGTTTTTGGTTGTTTCTGTTGTTTTTCTTATTGAATTGTAGGCTATTAGGCTTTTATAAGGGTTCCCACTCAACCCCTCTAAGTGGCTATTCAAAAATTCCAAAAAAAAAAAGGCAATTAGAGACAACATATAATCAAGAACAATTATGTGCATAAAATTTATTTTTGGGGGAAGGAATTAACATTCCATCCAAATCAGAAGAAATCTTGATTTCCTTCAACGATGGAACTATCATTCCCACTGGCTCTCCCTCTTGCCTCATACCAAAAATGATTTTTGACTTCTCAAACCACTGCTTCATCATACCAAAAGAAGCCTAAAACTCATTCAGTTTCATTCTCTGACATTTTATCATATCAAACGAACCTTGCAGTCAACTTGCTCCTTGTAAAATAGGTTCAGACCATCAAAAGAGCACGATCGAAGAAAAAGACTCCAGAACCGAAGCCAATTGGCCTATACAAGATTTGTAAAATGATGGTACCTGCTGGTCTTGTGACAGAAGGTTGCAATGCCCCGGCACTTGGCATCAGTTCACAAACATGGTCTCTATATTTGAAAAGAAAAAACCAAGCTGCGATATAAAATAGTACAACAGCTATTGAAGCTGAAAGAACCATAATAACAATCATGCTGCTGCCAAATTCATTTTTATGTCTTTTCCTAGGCACATCAACTCCTAGAGGTTGTATTACTGCACCATTATTGCCATGCCCAACATACGGTCCATCATCTCCCATTGTGATGTTGGAATGCGCCACTGGTGGTGAAGCGGGGAGACCTGTAAATCCACTAATAGTTGCAATTGTGTACATGAAAATTAAAATATATATATATATATAAATTTGAGAAAAACTAGAGAATTCATTTTGATACCTTGATACTGCACATATAATACCTCGTAATCACCAAAGAGGGAAGCATTTATAACTACTTGCTTCATCCAGAATCTCTGATATGTCAAAAAGGCTGTAGTGTGGTTAAACTTCGCTCCAAGTGGCACCAAGTAGATATTCACAATAGTCTTCTCAGGCTGTTGAGCAGCTGTATTGGCTCCCATAATGCGAATTTGACTTTGTTTCATGAAAATTCCAGCAGCAATTTCCTTGGCCAGCTCTGATACCAAAGGGAAGAAGGTATAGAGCTCAACACTAAGGCGCAGTGCAACGCGTATGGGCAAGACACAGCCACAGGGCAATCCAGGTGGAGTGTATGTCCAAGGCTCTGTGCATGTAACAAAGGTACAATCTGCAAAAAAGAACCAAACTTTGTCTTAGAACATTCTAGTGACAATACAGACAACATCCAGAGATGACAAAGAAAGCAAAATTCTGAGGCAGGGTAATAGAGTAAATGTACCAAAATTAGGAGGTGGAGGTGGTAATTCTTGCAATTTTGGTGGTGACACCGATATATTTGTCTTCTTTGGGGGGGTCCTATGCAAAAATGAGAGCCCTGAAAAATAAAAAACCCAAGAAGCTAGAAGATTAAGAAACAGACCATAACAGATGCCCAGAGAACAATGCTAAATTAAGCAGAAGGATCTAATAAACATGTTTCTTTTGATATAAGAAAAAGAAAAGAAATCTACATGGAACTATACTACCATTACTCTGACCAGGTGCTGCTGTTTGTGAAGGTGAAGCTGCATGTGTAGCTGAATCATTGACTGCTGTCAAAGAAAAGGGCAAAGGAGACAAAGATATTGAACAACCAGTCACAATTTGAACTTTAAAGTGTAACGATTAAGTGATGATTTGTCAAATCAGTGCAAATTAATGCACAGAGCAGAACCCATGGGGGGGGGGGGTAAAAAGATTGTAGAAAATAAATACTAGTATTTTAATTCCAGTAAGAAACACAGCAATTCAATTTAAACAGTTGGAAAGGAAAATCATAACCTTCAGGATCCATTTTGCAAACCATAGATGAATGTCACATCTATTTAACACCATTTTTATTGCTAAAATGATTTATGCAGAGTGATTTCAAGCAATGGATGTGTTGGAATGTGTTAGAGCTGGGGGTAATGAAGGCACGTGGCAAGTATATTCTAGGAGGAAGAAGGTAGCACCAGAGGGAAATCAGTTGGGGACAATGTGAGCTGCAACAGAAAGTGGGAATAAGAAGGGCAATGGGGAAGAGAGAGGAGGCATCGATTCAGTTGGGAAGTTGGTATAACAGCCTTGGGCTTGGGCGGGGGAGCCAAGAGGCCTCCTGAAGACTCACTGAGTCATCTTCTACCTTCCCTCTCCCTCTCCCTCACTGTAATTCCAGGTACGCATTTCTTCTTCCATTTATATAATTAATCTTTTACTGCTTGTCAACGAAAGGACCCTATCCGAATGGCATACCCAATCATTTGGATGAAGTTGGGTCGACTGCTAGCGGCCTAGACTGCACACCAGAACCCAACTCTGGCAGTTTGCCCTCCGTGATGGAGTTGCTGGGGGTTGCAAGAGGCGGTACGCCCCTACTCGGGGTTTCGGGGGCCTTAGGCCCCCGACCCAAATTTTAGGCATTGTAATAGCTTTGACCAAACTATGGCAGAGCTGACCAACGACACCGACAAGGCACTGTAGGAGTGTGGACTTACTGTAGCAGCATGTGATAGGACATTGTAGCAGTGTGGACTTCGATATGGCACTATAGCAGCATGTGAATAACGACACCAACAGGTCACTATAGCTCCGCAAACTTCCATCCACCGGTTAAAGTAGCACAGTGGACTTACGTTGCGGTTGGTGACATGGTAGCATCATCCTCTTTAAGAGCTCATTCGAGTTCAAGTTTTATGTACTCTGAAAATCTCCCTATAATTCTACTCCCAAATTAGTAAAGTGATCTTGTCTCTCCGTGGACGTAGGGATTATTCTTGAACCTTGTAAATCGTTGTATTCATCTTCTTCTTATTCTTTTGTTTTTTTTTCTGACTTTTACTCTTCTTCTGCAAAACGTTTATTGTCGGTTGCCCCCGGCGTTTCCGCAACAACCAGTATTAGAGCCCAAGTTCGGAAGATCAAGTTCGGTTTTCTTGAATTGAACTATGGCTATGGAATAAAGAAAGGTGAAGATCGATCGTTTCAACGAAACTGACTTCAGCTACTAAAGGATGCAAATCGAAGACTATTTGTACCAGAAAAAGTTGCACCTTCCACTTTTGGGTGAAAACCCAAAAGAGGTGGAGAAGACAAAGTGGGAGCTACTAGATTGACAGATTTTGGGAGTTGTGCATCTTAAATAAACTAAAAACATGGTGTCCAACATCAGAGAGGAGAAGACGACGACTGAGTTGATGAAACTTCTCACGAATATGTTTAAGAAGCCTTCTACATCGAACAAAGCGTACCTAATACAACGACTGTTCAATTTGAAGATGATTGAGAGGAAGATTATTGCTGATTACATCAATGAATTCAACACCACAAATCAGATGTAATCGGTGAGAATCATACTAGACAATGAGGTATGTGCACTGGTTTTAGTGTTTTTGTTACCTGATAGTTGGAAAGCTGTGGCAATTCTTTGGGGAATTCAAAGTTAGTTCTGAAGGATGTGCGAGACCTAATCCTCAATGAGGATATTAGGAGAAGAGAATCGGAAAGATTCTATGGTTATGCTCTGAATGTGGAAGGAAGAGGTAGATATGCATAGTGGGATAAACGCAGAGGATGATCAAAATCAAAAAGAAAGAGCCGAAACAAGACAAAGGAGTCTTGTCCTACCTACTAGATTTGTGAGAAGAAATGACACATCAAGAAAGAGTATAGAGAAAAACGGAAATCACCTAAATCCAATACAGCAAACACGGCAGCTGAAGGAACCGATAATGTGTTGTTGTTGAGCGTGGATAGTCCTATGGAACCTTGAATTTTAGGCATCTTTCAATTCCACTTCAAAAAAGGGTTTCCTGAACAATTATGTCTGAAAATTTTGGCAAGGTACATCTTGCTGATTATGAACTCTTGCAGATTGTGGGGAAGGGAGATGCACGGATTAAAACCAATAGTGGGAGTTTGCTCGTTTTAAAAAAAAGGTATATTCTTGGATTGCGAAGAAATCTTATTTCCATCGAGCAACTTGATAATGCAAGTTTTAGTACCACGTTCACCGGTGGTGCATAGAAAATTACCAAAGGAGCTATGATCATAGCTCGTGGAGTAAAGAATGGAACATTGTAAAACATGACAAAGAGTTGCATGGACATGCTTGCATCAATAAATTATATCAGGGATTCACAACTGGAGCACTACAGGTTAGGCCACAAGAGTGAGAAGGGGATAAAGGTGATGACAACTAAAGGAATGCTACCAAAGCTGAAGTCGGTGAAAACAGGCTTATGTGAATATTGTATTTTTGGAAAGCAGAAGAATGTGCCCTTTGCGAAAGGAGGTAAAACACCGAAGGCTGGGAAGCGAGATTTGATGCACACTGAGATTTGGGGGTCTGCATCAGTACATTCCCTTTGAGCGTCACAATATTATGGGGTATTTATCGATAACTCGACAAGGAAGGTATGAGTTTACTTTCGGAAAAAAAAATGTTGTATTTAACATTTTTCAGAAATGGAAGACCATGATAGAGAATGAGTGTAACATCTTGTTACTTTCTTTTAGGAATTTCTTGACTCTTGTTTTGTTTCCCTTTCCGTTTGGGTGCATTTCGGGCCCTTCAAGAATAAAAAGCTTTTGTCGGGGAAAATGACCTAAAGTTCAGGGATAAATATTTGTTTGAATTAAGGGGTTCAGGTATAAATGTATCAGCAGGGAGATGCGCCGTGGAGAGTCCTAGCTACCCCGTGGACCATCAAGTTGCAGCTTGGGGGAGCTGGAGGCCGAATTGCATAGCTACTGCCAATTTCGCCATAGCTGCGCCATGGAGCCCCGGGCGATGCATTTCGATGCTACTGCCAATTTGGGCTAGCTACGGTGTGCCGTTTATTAGAGTCACCGCCAAATCAGGTAGGGTTGTAGTGTGACATTTGGGTTGCGTCGTAGCCCCTCGTGTCGGATAAATAGGATCCGGCGCAATCATCATCGTGGTTTCAGGAGGCCGGTTGACTAGGGGTGGTTGCGGCGTGGTCTGGTGTGGTTGCGTCGTGATCTGGTTGTTCGGCGTGGTCGGTGTTATTACAGACTTAAATGCCCCGAGCCCTTTTTTATATTCATTTACTCCCACTCGACTCATTCAAATTTTTTCTTTTGAAGGCTCCCAAGAGACATTTTAGTTCCTCCTAACTCCTTTCACCTCAAATCAAAGCTCTGGTGGAAGCGTTTGATTCCTCTTCAGTAAGAGATCTCTCCTCGATGGGAAACCCACTATTTTCCTTTCTCACCTCCTTAGAGGGTGATAGACCATCATGTTATTGATGGATCTAATCTTTGGTTTGATGGAACTTGATTCTAGGTTGCATTCCTTGATCTCTTACGCCTTCATTCTTCATTGGCGAATCTCATTGCGGGTGTTCAGTTAATTTTATCGCTGATTAAAGGTAAGTGATTCCATATGATTTTCCCCTACAAATGAAACATTTAATAGCTTGATTGCTTTGAAATGACTTTTTGAATGATTTAAAAACCCGAATTGGAGATGATTGATGGTTGATTTTGAAAAAGACATCGAGATTGTGAAAAACCTCTAATTTCAATGGAATTGAAATGGTTGGGCGGATTTGAGAAAAATTGATGGATTGATTTGGAAATTGATTTTTGAGATAAATGACTTAAATTAAAAGATGATTTGAAGATACATGAATTAATGAAAACCTATGTTTTGGTTTTGAAATGAGAGAGATGTGTTAAAAATTGAAAGTGGGCAATTGTATTTTGAACTGATTTGAAATGATTGATTTGTTCATGATTGATTGATTGATTGATTGACTGAAGCACATGTGAGTTTGAGTAGTTAGCGGGCAATTAGGACAAACATGCAAGGATCTAACCCCCTAGTACAAGATTGACGATGATAACACTGACATAAACATACTGCGGCATGATTTTTCCCCCGATGGGGAGTGGAGTCCCGACGGCCTGAGTCGTGGGATGTGTGCACACATTTAGTCGAGATCACTGATTTAGTGTGAGGATCCTACTACTAGAAACTAACGTACCGTACAGCTTGATACATGGTGTTATGATATACTTGATTTGATGATTACATTACATTGATTTATAGAAGTGTTTTACTCATGTCAACTGCTTTATTTAAATGTTTTACATAAGATATTCATTAAAGCCTGTTTTGATATATCTATCATCTCTTTTGATTATGAAACATGTTTTGTTGAAAAAATGTCGATGTCATGTCATGCCTTGTTTTATTTAAATTGAAAGCATATTTGGTTTAATTGCTACGAAATTGATTATGAAATACTTGGTGAGACCCTACTGGACTTTATAACCCACGCCCTACCTTTGTCTTCGGGCGTTTGTAGATTATCTTATATCAGGTCCAAGCAAAAGAAAAGCGCCACTGGGAGGCGATGGGTGTTCTTGATCTTTAAACCCGACGTGATGGAGGTGACTGATGGAGATGTGATCCACTAGTTACATGGGATATGTTTGAGTTTTTATCTTGGCGGACATTTCTTTTGACGATGCACTGTTTGAGTATTGTTTTGTCTATTTGATTCGGGTACTTTCTCCCTTTGGAGTATTGAGCATACTATTGGTATCTTTTATCTCCCACATTATTATGATAAAAATCATTCCCTCATGATTCTTGTATAATTTCAGGTGTTGGTCGTCAACCCATGGGGATCGGGAACGCCCTTCGAGCCATGTCAAAATCGGCTCAAGTATCAAGGTACCAGTGTATCTGTGTTGGTTCGTGACAAAGTGGTATCAGAGGAGGTCATGTCATGCATATTTCCATGATGTCAGTATGCAGCTGGGTTGTTCGGGTAGAAATGAGGTAGGATTTATGAGACTTCGGAGGCAGTTGCAAACGAGTGTCTGACCAGGTATGAGATGAGACATCGTTGCCTTTGTATCTCATTGTTATACCTACTAACAGGTCAAATCTGAGCACTAGATACCTTCGGGTTTGCTTCATCCACTTCCAGTGCCGACTTGGAAGTGTGAAGAAATTTCCATGGACTTCGTGGTTGGGTTGCCGCGTACCCCTCGAGGGAAGAAGGCGATATGGGTGGTGATCGATAGGTTGACCACATCGGATCACTTTATACCCATTCGAGATACAAGCAAAGTTGAGGACTTGGGACGTCTCTAAGTGCATGAAATTGTAAGATTGCATTGAGTTCCATCTGCTATAGTCTATGATAGGGATCCCCGTTTCACTTCTTGCTTTTAAAGAGTCCTCCAGGAGGCCATGGGATCCCAGGTGTGGTTAAGCACGGCATATCATCCGTAGACGGATAGCCATACAAAGTGAGCAATATAGATTCTTGAGGACATGCTAAGTGTTTGGGTTTTTGACTTTGGTGGAGCTTGGGATAACCGTTTGGGACACGTTGAGTTAACCTACAATAACTGTTACCAGTCCGCTATCAGAATGCCTCATTTTGAGGCCTTAAAGGTCGGCCTTGCGGATCTCCGTTGTGTGGGTCGGAGATAGGTGAAAGTTCCTTGGTTGGACCAAGTTTAGTCCAAGAAACGACGACGAAGATTCGGTTGATTTTCCAAAAAATATTGACAGCACACCCGATATAAATCTTATGTTGATCATCGGCAACGACCATTAAAGTTTTCTATTGGTGAACAAGTGTTTTTTAGAGTTTCACCTCAGTTGGGTCACCGACGTCTTGGAAAAGGAAAGCTTGCGCCAAAGTTTGTGGGGAAAATAGCCTACAGTTTGGCACTTCCACCACAGTTGACTTCGATCCACAACGTGTTTCATGTATCACAGTTTAAAAAGTATCTTTCTGACACTTCTCATGTTCAAAGCTAGGAGAATCTTGATGTTGAGCTTGATTTATCCGTGACTGAGCATCTAGTTAGAATTGTTGATTATGAGACAAAGATTCTTTGTTGGAATACGATACTCTTGGTCTGTGTGATATGGCAACATAGTTTTGATTCGCATTAAACGTGAAAGCGTGACTGAGCATCCAGTCAGAATTGTTGATTGTAGGAGAATAAAATGAGAGGAACCCAAACCCCAAGGTATCCTCTCTAAAAGAGCCCTTGGGGTTAATTTATAATGAATACTAAATACCACACCGGACCTCAAGTCCGATGTGGGATGCAGACTCCAACACTCCCCCTCAAGCTAGGTGTACCTAGCTTGGACACATAATGAAAAGAAAGAGCGGGCCGGCGCCGGGACTGCGCAGGTGAGGCGAAAGCGTCGTTGGCGTTGCGCACAGGCGGGAGGAGGACGAGGCGGGCGCTGGCGTCGGGATGCCGCAGCAGGAGACGGGGTCGTCGCACAGGGAGGAAGATCCGCCGGGAGGGAGGGCCGCCGGGAGGGAGGGCCGCCGGGGCAGCCTAGGAATCGAGCCCGGAGGGGCGGCGGCTGAAGGAAAAAAAAAACGTAGCCCTACATGAGGTGTCGCCGCCCCCCACGGGGGAAAAATTCTGAGAAACCCTAAACGGGGGGAAATAAAATTGAGAGGAGGGTTCGGGATTAGGTTCCCTCTGATACCATGTAGGAGAATAAAATGAGAGGAACCCAAACCCTCAAGGTATCCTCTCTAAAGGAGCCCTTGGGGTTAATTTATAATGAATACTAAATACCACACCGGACCTCAAGTCCGATGTGGGATGCAGACTCCAACATTGATTATTAGACAAAGATTCTTTGTTGGAATACGATACTCTTGGTCCGTGTGATATGGCAACATGGTTTTGATCCACATTAAACGTGAAAGCGTGAGACACTGATGAGAGAGCGGTAGCCTCATCTCTTGGATATGGAGTCTTCTTGACAAACTTTATGGGTTGCGGCGTGGAGAGTCTCAGCTACACCATGGACCATCAGGCTGCAGCGTGGGGGAGCTGGAGGTAAGTTTGCAAATCTACTATCGATTTCGGCATAGCTGCGCCATGGAGGGTTGGTTGCGCTGTGGAGCCCCGAGGGATGCATTTCGATGCTACTGCCTATTTCAGCATAGTTGCGGCGTGGGCAGTAGCTACGGCGTGGAGTTTTTTAGAGCCACTGCAAAATCAGGTAGGGCTGCGGCGAAACGTTTGGGTTGCATTGTAGCCCCTCGAGCTGGGTAAATAGGATCTGGCGCAATTAGTGTCGTGGTTTCAGGAGGCCGGTTGACTGGGGGTGGTTGTGGTGTGGTCTGGTGTGGTTGCGCCCTGGTCCGGTTGTTTTCTGTCTTTCTGCGTTGTGGCCATGGGGATTGCGACATTGTTGGTGTTATTACAAACTTAAATGCCCCAAGCCCTGTTTTATATTCCTTTTCTCCCGCTCAACTTTCATTCAAACTTTTTGCTTTTGGAGGCTCTCAAGAGACATTTTACTCCTCCTAACTCCTTTCCCCTCGGATCGAAGCTCCGATGGAAACATTTGATTCCTCTCCAGTAAGAGACCTCTCCTCGATGGGAAACCCTCTATTTTCTTTTCACTCCTCCTTAGAGAGTGATAGATCATCATGTTATTGATGAACCTAATCTCCGTTTTGATGGACCTTGATTCTAGGTTGCATTCCTTGATCTACTACGCGTTCGTTCTTCGTTGGCAGATCTCATTGCAGGTATTGAGTTGATTTGATCACTGATTAAAGGTAAGTGGTTCCATATGATTTTGCCCTACAATTGAAACCTCTAATTGCTTGATTGATTTGAAATGAGTTTTAAATGATTTAAAAACCCGAATTTGAGATGATTGATGGTTGATTTTGAAAGACATGGAGATTGTGAAAAACCCCCAATTTCAAATTGAAATGGTAGGGCGGATTTGAGAAAAATTGATGGCTTGATTTGGAAATTGTTTTTTGAGATAAATGACTTGAATTGAAAGATGATTTGAAAAGGCATGAATTTATGAAAACCTAAGTTATGGTTTTGAAATGAGAAAGACATGTTGAAAACTAAAAGTGGAAAATTGTATTTTGAACTGATTTGAAATGATTGATTTGCCCATGATTGATTGGTTGATTAACAGAAGTACATGTGAGTCTGGGTAGTTAGTGGGTAATTAAAATAAGCATGCTAGGATCTAACCCCCTAGCAGGATTAACGATGACAAAACTAACATAAACATACCGCGGCAAGGTGTTATGATATACTTGATTTGACGATTACATGTCATTTGTTGGAGTCTGCATCCCACATCGGACTCGAAGTCCGGTGTGTTATTAATTATTTGTTATAAAAGAACCTCAAGAGCTCCTTTAGAGAGAACACCTTGGGGGATCGGTTTCTCCTATTATATCATTCTGCATTATTCTACATGGTATCAAAGGGAAATTAATCTTGAACCCTCCTCCTGCCGTTTTTATTTCTTTTTTTTCCGTCGGCCTCTAGGGTTTCTCCCGGTTGGGGGGCGGCGGCCTCCATGGCCAACAAGCCATAGGTATTCCCCCCCTCCCTGCCGGTTATCCTTCCCATCAGGCGGAATCGCCCCTCCGGGCTGGTTTCTCAGGTGGCCCCCCTGCCGGATCTCCCTCCCCCCCTTCCCTGCTACTCTCCCTGCACCGCCTCCTTCCCTACGGATTCTCGGCTCTGCCCAGTTCCACCTTTGCGCGCGCGATGGACCAGGCCGACTCCCTCCAGGCATCCCGAGCGGAATTCCTCCCCGACGGCATCTCCCCCCCCCCCCACTGCATCCAGCGCGACGCGTCCCGTCGCCTTCCTCCCGCTGTCCACCGCGACTCGCGGCTCCCGACTGCGCGGATCCCCTCCCGACTCCAGCGGCGCCCGCCTCCCGGGCTTCTCCCGCACGCGACTCTCTAGCGGCAACCACCCAGCCCCAGGCTCCTCCAGATCTGGACATCCAGCCCCACCTCCCTCCCTCCTGGCAGATCTCCCCCCTGCCGGCATCTCCTTCCGCGACACCCTGACGGCCAGCCCTACGCGACACCCTTCTCAGAACCCGCATTTCTCGGCCAAGCGAGTCTGCCCTACACGGCCACCCCCTCCTGCCTTCCGCCCACCCAGTCGGCCTTCTCTGCTCGCACCGGCCAGGCCCCCTGCGTCCATCCTGCGAACTCCCGGCGACAACCGGCTCCACCTTCCCGCGCCGCCTCTGCAAAGCTGCACGCTCTGCGTCGGCCTCCTGTGATAGCACTGCCTCCTCGCCGGCACCTCCTGCGGAATCCGCGCCTCCCGTTGCCGGCATCTCCCGACGATTCCCGGGAGTCGTCTCCCTGTCTGCCGGCACACCCTCGCGCTTCCTCCATTGCGGCGCAGCACCTCAACCACCTTGGATTTTGGCTCTTTGGCTCTTTGGCACTGCCAGATCACGCAACGATTCTACGGAATCCCCGCCTCCCGTTGCCGACTCCGCAAGTGCGGCTTTCCCGGTGCTAGTGTGACTTTCTCGGCGTATCATCGATCAGCCCTGCTAGTGCGGATTTCCTGGCGCTCCGTCAACCGGCCCGATCTGTGTGGTTCATGTGTTGCGCTCACGACATCTTCAATCCATCCATCATCTTGAGGAGGAGCTACGATCTTGAGGGGGAGCTGCGATCTTAGGGGGAGCTATGATCGTCACTTTTTTCTATTATTTCGTCTTGTTTTGTAATCAAGCCGGGTATGTCCAGCTTGAGAGAGAGTGTTCGCAGCATGTCTTATTTGCTTTGTTTCATTGGTTTGGTTTGGTTTTTTCTTTATGTGCCCAAGCTAGGTACACCTAACTTGAGGGGAGTGTTGGAGTCTGCATCATGAAAGCATGTTTTGTTGAAAATATGTCGATGTCATGTCATACATTGTTTTATTTAAATTGAAAGCATATTTGGTTTTGTTGGAGTCTCCATCCCACATCGGACTACAGGTCCGGTGTGGTCTTAATTATTTGTTATAAAAGAACCTCAAGGGCTCCTTTAGAGAGTACACCTTGAGGGTTCGGTTTCTCCTATTTTATCATTCTACATGGTATTAGAGGGAACCTAATACTGACCCTCCCTCCCACCCATCTATTTTTTTTATCACGTTTAGGGTTTCTGATAATTTCCCCGGTGGGGGGCGGCGGCTCTGCCAAAGGCCATTGACCCCTAAAACAACCGCCGCCCCTGGCCGGCCTCTGCGGATTCCCGGTTCAACCCGGCCCCGTGTCCCTCCATCTCCGACAGATCTCACCACCTGCCAGCGCCTACTTCCCGGCGCCCCTCCCTGCAGCGCGCGTCGGCCCCTTCCTCTCGTCGTGATCCCGGTGGTCTCCCCCTGCTGCACGTCGAATCTCCAGCGCCTCCTCCGTTGCGCCGCTTCCCCGCATGACAGCCCTGCCCTCCCCGCGCGCGACTCCCGGCGCCCTCGTCCAGGCGCACTCGGTCGGCGCTCCGACTTCTCCCTCAGCGGCTCCCAGCCCGCCTCCTTCCTCCGGCACTGCTCCCTCCGGCGTCGTCCCCGATGGATTTCCTCCTGACGCGCGACGGTCCTCCCGCAGCATTCCTCCGCTCCTCCACCCGACGACGGCCCTACGTCCCGCCCAAGCAGAGCCCTCTCGACCGACCTCCGCAACGCGTCCCGACCCGCCCTACGTGCGGCTTCCTGGCTACTCCCGCCCGCGCAACGCGATTCCCGTCCCCCCCGACCTCCAGCTGCGCCGATCCGCCCGCCTCCTCGCCTCCTTAGTCGCGGCTCCTTTTCCAGAGGCTCCCTCCCTGCGCGACACCCGCCTGTCGAAGACTCCCACTTCCCGCTGCGACTCCGGCCCAACCTTCCATCTATGCACGACGACTCCGGCGGATCCTTCCTTGAGCGGTCGGCCTCGTCGCGCTGCTCCCTGGCGACTTTGCCCGACGGCCCTCCACGCCGGCTCCCTTCCCGGCAGATCTCTCTCGTCGCCCTCCCGCGATCCCGATGTCCAATAGGGGATCTGCCTCCCCTCCAGACGGCTCCCCACCCGCTGTCCTCCCTGGCTCCCACCCCTGCCGCCCCTCCCTCTCTCGACGTGCCTCCCTCTGCTTCCTGCAGCGACGACTCCCGCCTCCTGCTGCAACATCCCAGCGCTTCCTCTCCTCCCTGCCGGACAACCTCCACTGCTGCCCCCTCCATGTCAGCCACCCGCAACCCCGGCCTCCATGCTTGCCTCCCCCAGCATCCTCGCGCAGAAGCTCCAGCTCCTCCTTCGGCTAGTCCATCGCGTCGTCGATCTCCAGCACGGCTCCTGCGCGACATTCCCGACGCTCTTTCATCCGGCCCCGCTAGTTCGGATTTCCCAACGCTCTTTCATCCAACCCCGCTAGTTCGGATTTCCCGGTGCTCTATCGTCCGGCCCCACTAGTTCGGGTTTCCCAGCACTCCGATGTCCGGCCCCACCTGCGCGGTTCCGTTGTTGCACCTCGACGGCGTGTCGCACCACTGATGTTATCTGGTCTTTCAGCGCCATTTTCAATCATTCATCGTTTTCATTTCAAGGGGGAGCTGCGATCGTGAGGGGGAGCAGCAGCCTTGCAGCTTTATCTTTTATTTTGTTTTGTCATACCCAGCTTGAGCGAGAGTGTTTGCAGTCTGTTGATTGCTTTATCTTCATTGGTTGGGTTTGTTTTTTCTTTGTGTCCAAGCTAGGTTCACCTAGCTTGAGGGGGAGTGTTGGAGTCTGCATCCCACATCGGACTTGAGGTCCGATGTGGTCTTAATTATTTGTTATAAAAAAACCTCAAGGGCTCCTTTAGAGAGTACACCTTGGGGGTTTGGTTTCTCCTATTTTATCATTCTACGGGTTTAATTGTTATGTAATGGATTATAGAACACTTTGAAAAACCCTACTGGGCTTTATAACTCGCACCCTACCTTTGCCTTCAGGCGTTTGAAGATTATCTAATGTCAAGTCTACGCAAAGGAAAAGCGCTACAAGAAGGTGGTGGATGTTCTTGATCCTTGGGACCCGAAGTGATGGAGGTGACTGGTGGAGATGTGATCCACTTGTTACATGGGATATGTTTGCGTTTTTATCTTGGCAGATGTTGTGTCTTTTAATGATGTACCATGTGGGTATTGTTTTACCTGTTTGATTCTGGTACATTCTCCCTTTGGAGTGTTAAGCATACTGACTTGTATCTTTTATTTTCCACATTTTTGTGGCAAAAATCGTTCCCTCGTGATTCTTCTATAATATCAGGTGTTTGTCGTCAACCAGTGGGAATCGGGAACGCCCTTTGGGTCATGTCAGAGTCGGCTCGGGTTTCAGGGTACCAGGGTATCCGGGCTAGTTCATGACAGTGAGTCGGGATCAAAGCTGAAATGCTTGAGGTCTGACAATGGAGGAGAGTATGGAAGTCAGGAGTTCAGGAAATTTTGTGATAATAATAGAATTCATGGGAGAACTCTTCCAGGTACAACACAACAGAATATTGTAGTTGAAATGATGAATATGACATTGAATAAACGTGTCAAGAG
Organism: Viscum album; assembly: GCA_963277665.1. Classification (NCBI taxonomy): domain Eukaryota; kingdom Viridiplantae; phylum Streptophyta; class Magnoliopsida; order Santalales; family Viscaceae; genus Viscum; species Viscum album. The sequence goes on from OY728123.1 coordinate 595,092,742, forward strand.
TATGAGGCTGCACTCGGGGTTACCCAAGACTTTCTGAGCGGAGGCAGTGAACATGGCAACATATCTCATCAACAAGAGCCGATCTATATCAGTGGAAGAATGTTTCCCCAAGTAGCTCTGGTCAGGAAAGGAGGTAAGACTCTCATTTACGAGTCTTTGGTCTTTTGGCATATCTACATATAGATACTGATGCAAAGGACAAGCTTGATGCTAAGTCCAAATCATGTTTCTTTATTGATTATGGTGCTGAGAAGTTCGACTATCGCTTCTGAGATGATAAGAACAAGATGACCATCAGAAGTCAAAATGTGATACTTAACTAAGGTGTCAAGTACAAGGATCATCATGCATCCGAAGTTGATAGTGGGAGTAAAGAGTCAAGAGTGTCAAGAGTAGGTGGAGCTTAAAGATATACCAAAGCATGCGACATAGAAACCAGTAGAGCCTACTCCTCAAGTAGAGTTAAGGAGATCAACAAGGGTGGGAAGACCTATGCAGAGGTATTCACCATCCTTACATTATCTGTTATTAACTGACGGTGGAGAACCAGAATGATTTGAAGAGGCAACGCAGTTGAAAAGAGACAAACAAATAGCAGCTTGTCGTGGAAAGAGGAGATTTATTGGAAGGAAAGCATTGCATAAATGGGTATACTGTTCCAGAAACGCCGGGAGCAACGAATCTTAAAACGATTCACAAGAGTAAAAGAAAAAAAAACAAAAAAAACAAGAAGATCTTGGAAATAGAAATTTACGTGGTTTGAGAAAGGATCTCTACGTCTACGGAAAGGCAAAATATCAATATGATTCGAGAACACAATTTACCGAGAGATTTCTGAGTTTCAAGCACACACAAAACCCTAACCCGAAATGGGCTAATAAGGAGGACGAAACATTATTTCACCAACCGCACAGGAAGTCCGTTGTGCAACAGTGAAAGGTGCCAAGAAGTCTGCATCGCTACAGTGCTGCGGCCAGCCAAGTCCAAGATGCTACAGGGGTCTGCGGCTGGAAGTCTGCGTCGCTACAGTGGTCATGCCAAAAGTCTACATTGCTACAATGTCTTATCGTTGTCGGTCAGTCAGCTCTGCTACAGTGGTCATAGTTGCTACAGTACCCCAATATTTGGGTCGGGGACCTTCGACCCCCGAAGCAGGGGCACATTGCCCCCTGCAACCCCCAACGAGCTCACCACGAAGCTCGACCTGTAGAAGTTGCCACCTAGTGCGCAGTACGGGCCGCAAGCATTCGACCTAAACATCATCCAAAATGGATCGGGCTATACCAATCCAACATATACCGAGTCAAAGAAGAACATGATGATAAGAGGAGGTACAAGGCAAGGCTGACAGTAAGAGGTTTTCAAAAGAAGAAAGGTGTGCACTTCACTGAAATTTTTTCACCAGAAGTAAAGCTTACCATCATTAAAGAGGTTTTTAGTATTGTTGCATCAGAGGATTTATATCTTGAGCAACTCGATGTAATGATTGTTTTCCTTCGTGGAGATTTGGAGGAAGACATTTATATGCAGCAGTCAGAGGGATATGTTGAGTCAGGGAAGTTAGCTCTAGTGTGCAAACTCCAGAAGAACTTATATTGGTTAAAACAGACATTCAGAAAGTGGAACAAGAAGTTTGATGCATTCATGAGCAAAAATGCATTCAAACGGTGTGGCATGCATTAATGTTGTCATTATAAGTCTTTTGGTGATGAATACATTATACTACTTTTGTATGTGAATGACAAGCTCATTACAGGATCATCTATGAAGATGATTGATGAACTGAAAGGGCAACTGACTAAGGAGTTCGAAATGAAAATTTTTGGAAAAGCTAAAAAAAATTGGGGATGAAAATCAAGAGAGAACACAATGCTAGAACTTTGATGTTATCACAAGCCGACTACATTGGAAAGGTTTTGAGCAAATTTAGTATGTTGGAAGCACAGTCGGTTTCTATTCCCCTGTCAAGCCATTTCAAATTGTCAAAGGAGCAAGCACCGAAAACAGCAGAAGAGGTTGAGTATATGGTAAATGTTCCATACACATCAACTGTTTGAAGCCTGATGTATGTCATGATCTGTACCCGATCTGATATTGTTTATACAATGGGAGTTATAAGTAGGTACATGGCTAACCCTAGAAAGCAACATTAGGAAGTTGTGAAGTGGATGCTGAGATATTTGAAGGGAAATAAAAGTATCTACGTGCTATGGGAAAGGAAAATCATTGCAGGTGTATGTGGATACTAACCTTAGAGGTGATGTCGACGGCGGGAGGAGCGCCAAAGGTTATGTCTTTACCTGTGAAGGAACTGCAGTGAACTGGATATCTCAAGTACAGAAGGTGGTGGCTCTATCTCCCACAGAGTGAGAATACATTATTGTAACAAAAGCCATGAAGGAGATGGTTTGGCTGAAGAACTTTTTGGATGAACTGGACAGAAAGCAAGAGGAAAATGTATTGCACTATGACAGTCACAGCGTTATACATCTTGCAAAGAACGCAGTGTTTCATGTCCAGACGAAACACATTCAGTTGAAGTACCATTTTATCAGAGTCTTAATACAAGATATGTTGTTGACGTTACAAAATATAAGGAAACCAACAATCTGGCAGACATGTTGATGAAGCCGGTGGTGATAGAGAAGTTGAGGTACTATTGTGCCTCTGTTGGTCTCCACAAATGAATGAAGGATGAGGAGCAAAATATGGAAGAACAATATTGGAGAATAGAAGAGAAAACAACAGGTATTTCACGAATCGTTAACTTAAAATTGAAGCTTTGAATGGAAAGCACGCACAAGTGAGTGAATAAGATTAGAATCTCAGATTAAGTAAGTTGTCTAAGTCAGTAGCATCAAAACAGGTCAACATGACGAATCAGACTCTAAGTGAGAGATTGTTGGAATAGTGTAGATTGGTCTTTTGGATGAAGTTGGGCCAATTACTAGCGGCCTAGACTCCACACCAGATCACAACTCTCGCAGTTTGACCTTTATGGTGAGGTCGCCGGGGGTTGTAGGGGGTAGCACGCCCCTGCTCAGGAGTTCGGGGGCCAAAGGCCCTGACCCAATTAATGGGCATTGTAGCAACTCTGACCAAACTGTAGCAGAGCTGACCGACAACACCGACAATGCATTGTAGCGGTGTGGACTTACTATAGCAACATGCGACTAAACACTGTAGAAGTGTGGACTTCAACATGGCATTGTAGCAGCAAGTGACTGGCGACACCAATAGGTCATTGTAGCTCCGCGGACTTCCAACCACCGATTACTCTAGCACAGTGGACTTACGGTGTCATTGGTGACACTGTTGCATCATCTTCTTTAAGAGCTCATTCGAGCTAGGGTTTTATGTACACTCTAAAAATCTTTTTGTAATTATGCTCCCGAATTAGTGAAGTGATTTTGTCTCTCCGTGGATGCAGGAATTATTCTTGAACCACGTAAATTGTTGTGTTCATCTTCTTCTTGTTCTTTTATTTTATTTTTTCTTCCTTTTAAACTTCTTCTGCAAATCGTTTGCGCATGTTGCTCCCGACGTTTCTGAAACATGGATGTTAAAGAATAAATAGATTCAGAAACTGTATCTCTTAAGTGAGGTCAAATCCCACTACTTATAGATCAAGATGAAAAATGCATGAATCGAGATAGGCAGAAAATTTAAAATTTAAACACGTGAGTTAAGGGGGGATGGGATGGAGGTAATCAAACTCAATGAACCTGTACATACCCATGTACTAGATACATAATTGTTCCAACACTCCCTCTTAAACTGAGACATATATTTATCAACGTCATTTCGTTATACAAAAGTTTTACTTATAAACATAGAGCTTGTTAACAGGTAAGTTAAGTCAAGTTTCACATCGAACTTTATATAATATGTCATCTTTATTGTTCTCTATAAATAAACATCAAGACCTCCCTTAGGAGGTATCTTGGGTATTGGGTCACTCTTCTCCAGTCTAACTTGGTGTTAGAGCAAGATCCCAAACCCTAACTCTCACCCCCCACCTCTCTTCCCACCTGGGTTGCGACCTAGGTATTTTTATCCCCGGGGGGTGGTGGCCACCCATGGTCAATTGGCCCTATTATCTCACTGCCGCCCCTCACCTAGTCCCAACGGCCCCATTTCCCATCGCGCATCCCAGCCGCTGCACCCCCTAATCTACAGCTACGATGACCTCCGTCACTTTATCTCCCCGCAGTCACGGCAAACCCCCTTCCCGCTGTCACCCTTGCTTTTCCCCTCACACAACCCCAGTTGCGCCGCCATGCCAATCATTTCCTCGTGCGACCCCGACGTGGTGCTCCCCTCTTCCAACCCTAACCGCTTTCCAAGACAACGCCACACTAGGCGCACACTCCTCCCCTTTTGTGTGCCCCCCAGCGCTGCACGCTCCTCCCGCCATCACCCCTTCCCCAGACGAACACCTCTCCAGCATCGAACCCCACCACCCTCCCCCTATTGGCAGCCCTTGTTGCCTTGTGCTCGGATCACCGTTAGGTTGGTCGGATCTCTGTTAGTCTTCGTGCGTTCTTGGATCTCCGTCAGACTGCCCAGATCTCCGTCAGGCACCTTCACCACTACTTAGATCTCCATCAAGGGGCGTTGATCTCTATTGGGCTCCTTCACCACTGTCTGGATCTTCGTCAAGCCCCTCTACTTCTCTATCTGGATTTCTATCAAGCTCTCCAGATCTCCATTAGGCTGCCTAGACCTCCGTCGAGACCTTTAACTACTACCCAAATCTATGTCGGGACCCTCGGTCGATGCTTGGATTTTTGTTGAGCTTCCCAACCCTCTGTCAGAACTCTTTGTCGCTGCTCGGATCTACGTCGGGCCTTTTGGTTGCTGCTGAAACCACCATTGAGCTTCTTTGCTATTGTGTTTTTCTGTTTTTAGTTTTTTGAATTTGTATTGCAATCTAGGCATGTCCAACTTGAGGTGGGGTGTTAGGGATGTTTCTTTTTTTTTCTCTTATGTATTCAACATTGGTACACCTGACTAGAGGGGAAGTGTTAGCAGGTAAGTTCAGTCGAGTTCCACATCAGACTTACCAAGAACTCCCTTAGGAGGTATCTTGGGTGTTGGGTCGCTCTTCTCCATTCTAACAGAACCCTTTTAGTAAACATATTGACAAGTTGTCTTATTGCCTGAATGTGCTCGAATATGAGGTTCTTTTTCTCGTAGTTCTCTCTAACAAAGTGACAGTCGATCCCAATTTGTTTTGTCTGCTCATGAAAAAACAAGTTAATCGCAATCTTGATGATCGTCAGATTATCGCACCAAACATGAGCTATGAACTAATACTCTGACTCAAAACTCGAACAGGATACAACAGTCCACTTCTTGCTTTGATAGTTGATCAGATTAATTCTAACAAAAACAACATATCCGAATGTGGTTCCCATGGAGGATAAAAATCTTGCATAATTAGCATTGTAAAATGCTTTGATGACGGGATGCCCAGTCAAAATTTAGCAGGCCCAAACCTGGTTTACTCTTGACATATGTGAAGATACAAAATGTTGAATCCCGATGGGGGCTTGTCAGATGATCCACGAACTGACTCGTTATTTACCGCACGCAATATCAAATTGAGTCATGGTCAAATAATTCAGTTTGCTAACCAGTCTGGGATACTTATCAGAAGGAGAATGTCACACTATCAGCATAAAGAGAGCTCTCATTTGACTCGAAGGGCATCAACAGTGTTAGCACGGGAAATCCTTCTCTCTTATAAAAAATCCAAATCATATTTTCTCTGAGAAATGAAAATACTCATCGTGCATCAAGAGGCTTTGATTCCCAATAAGTACCTCAAAGGATCCAAGTCCTTGGTATGGAAATGTTGATAAAGGAAAGACATGAGATGATTAATTGTTGCAGAGTTACTCCCAATGATCACAGAGACATCTATATAAAAATGACCAGCAAAATAAGTGGTAGACTGGTGATAAAACACAAACAGGTCCCTTTAGGCTTTGAGAAGGTCAAAAGTCGGTCACCACAACATAAAACTAGTCAAATCAGGACCGCAGTATAAGTCATAGTAGGGTAAAATGGTAAGAGGGGGGTGAATTTCCCTTTAAAAATAAAAGAAAAGAAATGACTCAAAACCGCCTTTTGAAAGATTAAAACCTTTTGAAGAGAAAAACAAAAGAATCAAAGTAAAAGCACAACGATATAATTATATATAAAAATATAAAAGCGGAAGAATAAACGAAAGAGCGATTCAAGAAATAAACGATTAAGAGTTATTGATGGATTTAAACAAATGACTAATTGAATGAAAGAGAAGTATAAATAAATGAAAAATGTGGAAAGTAAATAAGACACAATATTTGATAAGGAAGTTCAGCAATAGCTCTAAAAGAGCCCCTACATCTACCACCTCAATTGCTCGAGGATTTAATGCATCAGTCTCTCGGCTTTAACGGCAGTCAAGATACCAAAACTCTCTTACTTTTTAGGTTATAGCAAGAAACCAGAATTACGATAGACACTAGATTTGTAACGGGTATAGCTAGAAACCTCAGAGAGAACAGTCTCTTACCTTTTAACAGTTATGGCAAGAAAACCTGAATCAATCAGTTTAACGGTAGTGAGTACCAAATATAGAAGAAAGAGGAGGAAGAGGTAGATTGCTTAAAAGCAATCACTTTTTAGCTGAGTCTCAATTCTCTCGAAGAATATAAAGAAACACTATGAGAGAATATGAAAATTGTTACAGGTTAAGTTGTGTCGAGTCCCAAATCGGACTCTAGTTATCATGCCATATTTATTATTCCATAAAAATAGACACCAAGGTCTCCATTAGAGAGGCATCTTGGGTATTGGGTTCTACTCACCTCCATTTTAACATGGTATCAAAGGAGGTTCTCCAACCCTAGCCCACCCTCCCGTCTCTGTTTTTTTTTTCGAACACCTATTTATTCTCCCCGTTGGGGGGGTGGGGGCGGTCCCATGGCCAAAGAGCTAATACTTTGCCGCCGCCCCCTCGTCGTTGAGTCCATCTCTGCCGGCCGAAGAAGACACCCCTCCGCTCCTCGCCCTACTGCGCGCACCTGTGGAAGCTGACGACAAGAGACGCCACCTACTTCGCCGATGCGTGGCCGATTGCCCCAGCTGGAGACTTCTTTTTCGGAAGGTTTCTTTTGTCAGGCACGCTTTTCGATGCTTCATCGGCGTTGATCGTGTCCGCGCAAAGGGAGATTTTCCCAACGACTATCGTCGTGGCTGAAAGGGAGATTCGGCACCCTATTTGCGCCACCGCATCGTCGGCAGGCGAGGGCAACGATTCCGTCAGAGAATCGAAGGTCGCTTCGGTCGGCTTCTTCGGCAAGTATCCGTTTCTGCTCATTGGTTTCTTCCCTGCGCATCTCCCTCCTTGCGTGGCATCCCTCCACCTTGCACTTTTCGTCGCCTTGGTAATTGGATGCAGCTTGCTTCGAAGACAAGCGGGACCTCAGCCTTTCAAAGCTTTCCAGATTTAAGATTGCCTCCCCACTCTTCCCCTAATCGCAAAGCAGCGGAATTCCTCAACTCACGCCCTCTCCCACTCCTCAATGTTGTCGTACCGTCATTGAAACCTCCAAGAATACGGCTTCGATTGCTGGATTTCGCGTTTGGATCCCACTCCCCGTAGAGGGTTGCGGCAAAATATCTTCTTTGACTCTATGAGGTTCTTCGGTGCACCCTGTTGTTTCTCAGACCTTTGCAGTCAACCACGATTTAGGGTCTGCAAAGTCGAATGCCGTTTCACCTCAGAAATTTGGATCTGCTAGTCAGGCGTCGTTTCACCCGGTCATTTTGAGATTGTTTGTCGATCGTTGCTTCATCCGACATCTTGAAGCAGATGTCGTCCTCAGCAAGGGAGCATGAGAGATCTATGTTGGTCATCATTCATTTTGCACCCAAGCATTGTTCCATGGTTGGCACGATCTTTTTCAGTGACATCATTCATCAACTTATTGAGGGGGAGAAGCCATGACAGTTTATATTTTCTTATGTTTTTTGTTGTTATGTAATCAAGTTGAGTCTGTCCAGCTTGAGGAGTGTTGCAGTGTTTTTTGTTTACTTTATTTTTCTTTGCTTTATTTTCTTTAATTATGTATCCAAGCTAGGCACACCTAACTTGAGGGGGGGGTGTTAGAGGTTAAGTTGTGTCAAGTTTCACATCGGACTCTAGTTATCATACCATCTTTATTATTCATTATAAATAGACATTAAGGCCTCCCTTAGAGAGGCATCTTGGGTATTGGGTTCCACTCTCCTCCATTTTAACAAAAATGATGAGTGAGAAGATTATACAATTTGCACACTCTAGATTAGAAGAGAGTGGTATTAGAAATAAGAGCACTTTAAGAGATATTATGGGATCGTAGCACGTTGGTATTGAAGATTAGATGACAAGGTAAGTTGTCAAGGCCACCAAGGGGGCTATTTATAGCCTCTAAAAGCTTCAGAAATGTTTTGGAATTCGTCGGGTGTCATGAAGCCGTTGAAGACCGTATTCAACGTATTTTGACCACAATAAATGTTGGGCTCGGAGGTGCTACCGTGACTCCACCGGTTACCCGATATCCTCCACCAGATAGCCAGTGGACTGCCTGTTGTTGTCCTGCTTCTATCTTCTACCACCAATTAGCTGGTGCTCCTCCACCGGTTTGTCGGTGGACAACTGCTGCTCAAGAAGGCTATCGCCTTCGCCACCGACTGGCCGGGGCAGTACACCGACTAGCTGATGCCGCCTGTTGTTGTCCAAACAACTTCAAGGCCCTCCTTACCGTCCGTATACTGGCCCCACAGCCATCACTGCTGATGATGGCTCCACTATCCCTATTGCGGGATTTGGCGTCTGCTCCTTGAATTCATGTACTCGTCTGTCGTCTGTAGCACATGTTCCTCGAAGTCCTTCTAATCTTCTCTCTATCAGTAAGCTCGCAAATGACTTCGACTGTATTGCTATTTTTACATCTTCTGATGTTGAGATTCAGGAGCGGACAACAAATCGAAAACTTGGTAGAGGTCAGCTTCGTGACGAGGTGTATATGTTCGATGGTCCGACATCTGTAGTCTGCACGACACTCTCTGCTCGTGCGTTGGAAATTCATTCTCAGTTGGGACATCCGTCTGTCTCCACCCTTCATTAGCTTTTTCCTGAGATTAGTCCGCATATTTCTTTTCATTGCGAGTCATGTAAATTTGCGAAACATCATCGCATATCATGTATTCCTTGATAACACGGGCCACCAACCCCTTTGATTTAGTTCATTCAGGTATGGGGTCCTTGTGCAGTCTCGAGCCAATTAGGGTACCGATATTATGTATCCTTTATTAATGATTTCTCACGTATGACATGGTTTTACCTTCTTCGAGATCGGTCTGAGGTATTTACTACTTTACAAACCTTTTATCATTAAATTCATACTCAGTTCTCCACCTCCATTAAATGTTTCCACTCAGACAATGGACGAGAATATTTATCCACTTTCTTTCAGCAATTTTTCAAGAATAAAGGCATCATTCATCAGACATCCTGCCCCAATACACCTCAGCAAAATGGAGTGGTCGAACTTAAACATCGTCATATTCTGGAGACTGCTCGTACTCTCTTATTCCACATGCAGAATGAAGTGGTTGAACGTAAACATCGTCATATTCTGGAGACTGCTTGTGCTCTCGTATTCCACATGCAGTGTCTCTTCTATTTGGGGGATGTCATCCTTACCGTTACATACCTCATAAATTGCATTCCTTCTTCTATCCTTCAGGAGAAGACTCCGTTTCGAACTTTGTTCTCCTTTCTTCTTTCTCACCCACTTCCACTCCGTGTGTTTGAGTGTCTGTGTTATGTCTGTGACACTCGTCTCAACCTCTCAAAGTTTTCTCCTAAATCCTTCCTTGCATTTTACTCGGATATTCCCACACTCAACACGGATACCGATGTTTCTCTCTAGACTTACGACATTATATCATCTCTGCTGATGTATCTTTTGTTCAGAGCTCTCATTTCTCCCCGCTCTCTTCTCATCCAAACACTATCATCGATGATTGTCTTCCTCTCATCATCCACCCACCTCTGTCTCAGGTGTCTCACTCTGCTGATCACCGGTTTGACACTGTCTACTCTCGTCGCCCATCGAATGTGTCTCCCATCCAGGCTGAGCACACAATCTCCCCAGCTTCGTCCAACGCTCCTGCTCCGGAAATAGACGACTTGCCCATTGCATTGTGAAAATGTACTTGTTCTTGCCAGAATACTCCATGTTGGAGTCTGCATCCCACATCGGACTTGAGGTCCGGTGTGGTCTTAATTATTTGTTATAAAAGAACCTTGGGGGTTCGGGTCTCCTATTTTATCATTCTACAAGGTATCAGAGGAGATCTAACCTGAGCCTTCCCTCCCATTTTTCCTCCCTCGACCTAGGTTTCCTAGGTTTTCCACCTTTGGGGGCCAGCGGCCCCAGCTCGTTGGCCACCTTCACGCACCACCCCCCCCCCCTCCCATCCGCTGCTCCTCTACGATCTGACCCCAGAGGAGCCCTCCTCCCGTTGCGAGTGCGACCTCCACCCCTCTGCGGGGCCTCCTCCAGTTGCGAACCCCCCTCCCCCCCCCCCCCACGGCGCCCTCCCGTCGCGAACAGCCTCATATCCACTGGTCCTGCGCGTTTCCTCCGCGACTCTCGTGCGACGACCCTCCACCGCGCGCGCGCTCCTCCAGACGGTCGGCCTTCTTCCCCCCTGTGACGGTGTTCTATTGTCGCGCCTCCATGCGCGCCGATTCTCTGTGCGCGGCGAACTCCAGACGGCCGACCTTCTTCCCCCCTGCGACGACCTTCTATTGCCACGCCTCCCTGCACGCCGATTCTCTGCACAATGAACTCCAGGCAGCCCCTCCCTCCCTGAGCGCGATGGCACCTAATGCTCCTCCAAAGCTGCTCTCCCATCCGCCTCCAGTGACTAGCTCCCCCCTGCTCACCATGTCATCCAGATCTAGAGCGATGGCTCTTGTGTGCCATCCCTTCCTGTGCGCCATCCCTCTGGTGTGCCATCCCATCCAGTGCTGCAAAACTTTGTTGTGTTGCGCCCCGTTGCCAGCACCTCATGCGGAATCCCTGCCTCCCGTCACTAGCACCTCCTGCGGAATCCTCACCTCCCTTCCCAGTATCTCATGCGGTTTCCCGGAGCACCATCGTTCGGCCCCGCCTATGCGGATTTCCCAATGCTCCGTCGTTCGGCCCCACCAGTGCGGCTTTCCCGGCGCTTAGTCGACCAGCCCCACCTGTCGTTGCATCCTCAATCCAGCTATTCCTCCTGGTTCAACATGACGGGTGTCTTCGTTGGTTGACAATCTGTTTCAATGGCATCATCTACTTCGTGAGGGGGAGCAGCAGCCATATCGGTTTTTTCTTTTCTTTATTTTGTCTTGTTTTGTAATTAAGCTGGGTATGTCCACCTTGAGGAGTGTTTGCAGCGTTTCTTGTTTGATTTGTCCTTTCGTTGCTTTAAAGAGAACCTTGGGTATTGGGTTCAGCTCTCTATCATTCTACATGGTATCAGAGGGAATATAATCCCGAACCCTCCCTCCCATATATTTTTTTTTAATCCTGTTTAGGGTTCCTAATAATTTCTCCTGGTTGGGGGGCGGCGGCCTCCATGGCCAGCAAGCCATAGGTTTTCTCCACCGCCCCCCCTGCCGGCTATCCCTCCCGAGCACCGCTCGAGCACTATCCCAGGCAGCCTCCCTGCTTCGGCATTCCCGGCGGATCTCCCCCAGTCGGCATCCCTCCGCATCTCTTCCGGCGGCCGTCAGCGGACTCTCGTCTTCCGCGCCTCAGCTCCTTCCCCAGCGTCCCCTACCCGCAGCGTGCGTCGAACCCGCCCTACGTCGCGCTTCCCGTCGTGACTCCCAGATCCCATCCCACTGGCTCCTGCGGCTCCCTCCGCATCTCCCCAACGTCGCCCCTCCGTCGCGACGCCTACCTGTTCCAGTCTGGCGACTCGCGCCTCCCGTCACCCACCTCCCGCTGTCCGTCACGACTCTCGGCGCCCTTCCCAGACGGCCCCTCTTCCAGACGCGGTTCTCGGCTCCCGCAGCACATCCCGGGGCCCCGCTGCCAGACGAGCCGTTCGTCACCCTTCCGCGACGCCTTCTGGATCGCGCCTTGCCCCGCGATCAGTCGTGCCTTCCAGTGGAATCCCGCCGGCCGACCTGCCCGTGCGACGACCTTCCTGCACCGCTCCCGCGTGTCAGCCCTCCTGTGCTGCTCCCTCCCGGCCGTTGCTCCTCCTCCCGGCACCCTCATCCAGGCGACCCCCTGCGCTCGCCTCAAATCGTTGCGCCTCCTGCGGCTTCGCTCCGCCCTGCGACGTCAAGCGGCTCCCGTCTCTCCCAAGGCTCTTCCCCCATGCCGGCATCGTTCGAGCAGCCGGCCTCCACCCCTGCCGGCACCTCCGGCATCCGATTCGGCTCGGCTCCCCCCCGCCCTCCAGTGCACAGCTCTGCAAGGCAGCCCTCCCTCCAGCCGGTTTCATCCGTTCCAGTCCGGCGAATCCCATCGTCCGACACTTCTTCCGTTGAACTGTTGCTCCCTCCATGCTGGCCACCACCTGCGAAATCCCCGCCTCCCGTCGTCGGCATCTCCTGATAACTCCCGGCAGCAATCTCCCATGTCTGCCGGCACACCTTCACGCTTCATCCACCGTGGCGCAGCACCTTGACCGTCTGAGATCTGGGCCCTAAGACGCCGCCAGATCCCGCAACACCTCTGCGGAATCCCCGCCTCCTGTCACCGACCCCGCAAGAGCGGCTTTCCCGATGCTAGTATGGATTTCTCAGCGTCTCATCGACCGGCCCCACTAGTGCAGCATTTCCTGGCGCTCCGTCAATCGGTCTGGTCTAAGTGGTTCATCTGTTGCGTCCGCGACATCATCCATCCATCATCGTAAGGGGGAGCTGCGATCGTGAAAAGGAGCATCCGCCTTGCAGCTTTATCTTTTATTCTGCTTTGTCTTATTTTGTCATCAAGCTGGGTATGTCCAGCTTGAGGGGGAGTGTGTGCAATCTGTTGATTGCTTTGTCTTCATTGGTTTGGTTTGTTTTTTCTTTATGTGTTCAAACTAGATTCACCTAGCTTGAGGGGGAGTGTTGGAGTCTGCATTCCACATCGGACTTGAGGTCCGGTGTGGTCTTAATTATTTGTTATAAAAGAACCTTAGGGGTTCGGGTCTCCTATTTTATCATTCTACACTCTTCACACATCCTCATACAAAGGTCTTTTTGCTTTGGAGACTGTAGATGGTGAATTCCCCTTACCTCAATGTGAGGTGAGGATGTTCTTTTATAGATGAGTAAAACTAAATACAGAGAGGGTAAGTCCGATGTGGGACTCAGAAATACTCAATTAAATGAAATGGGGTCCAACACTCCCCCTCAAGCTAGACATGCCCAGATTGGATTGAGTCCCACAAAGAAAAAATAGAAGACAAGACAGACGAACTCATACTCCCCCTCAAGCTGGGCTATAGAGGCTGTGAATACCCAGCCGGGAAGTGAGAGAGTCAAGGCAAGCCCCTGGGAGTCCTTTGGTGAAGAGATCGGCAAGTTGATCTGCCGTCAATACATGGCCAAAGCTGATATGGTGCTGCTCCAGATGGTGGCGGAGGAAGTGACAGTCCACCTCGATATGCTTCGTCCGTTCATGAAAGACGGGATTCGAGGCAATCTTCGTGGCGGCCTGATTATCACACCAGATATGAGCAGGGGTGTGTGCCGGGAAACCGAGCTCATGTAGGAGATGACGAAGCAAGAGGACCTCAGTGGTGACGGTGGCCATGGCGCGGTATTCAGCCTCGGCACTCGATCTGGAGACGACAGTCTGCTTCTTGCTGCGCCAAGAGATGAGGTTACCGGCGAAGAACACGGCGAACCCTGAAGTAGACTTGCGGGTCGCGAGGCAACCTGCATAGTCGGCATCAAAGAAGGCCTCAACATCCAAGTGAGCATGACGGGAATACTGAAGGTCACGTGCAGGGTCTCGCTTGATGTATTTGGCAATGCGAAGGACAGCATCCCACTGAGATTGGGTTGGATGCTCCATGAACTGGTTGACTTTGCCAACGACGCAGGCAATGTCGGGTCGTGTCATGATGAGGTGGTTTAGTTTACCCACCAGACGTCGATAGCGCTCGGGATGAGGAAATGGTTCCGAGTCGGAATGGAGAGAACGTTCGCCAGGCTCAAGTGGGGTGTCCACGGCAGTGGCGGTGCTCAGACCGGCATCCTGCAAGATATCAAGAGCATACCTACGCTGGCAGAGAGAGATCGAGTCCTCATAACGGGAGACCTCGATGCCAAGGAAGTAAGTCAGGGGACCAAGATCTTTGGTATGAAAGTTTTGGTGAAGGTGCGCCTTGAGGCTGGCGATCCCTCTGGAGTCGCTTCCTGTGATGATGATATCATCAACATATACCACGAGAAAGATACAGCCGCGCGGTGTCGTACAGAAGAAGACGGTGTGGTCCTTCAGACTGCGGGAGAGGCCAAAGGCCGTGACGACAGTGCTGAAGCGGCCAAACCAAGCTCGAGGAGACTGCTTGAGGCCATAGAGGGATCGACGGAGGCGACAGACATGGGAGTCGGCACCGGAGGCACAAAAACCAGGGGGCTGCTTCAGGTAGACTTCTTCCTCAAGAACGCCATGGAGAAAGGCATTCTTGACATCCAGCTGATGAAGTGGCCAATGATGATGGGTAGCCAGAGAGATGAATAGGCGGATAGAGGCCATCTTGGCGAACGGAGAGTAGGTCTCAAAGTAGTCGATGCCATATGTCTGAGCAAACCCCTTCGCCACCAGCCGGGCTTTGAGGCGGCAAAGAGAGTCGTCGGGATTGAGACGGATCGTATAAATCCATTTGCAGCCCACTGCCTGTTTGCCTGCTGGAAGGGGGACAAGATCCCAAGTATGGTTTTCCTCCAGAGCCTGCAATTCATCCCGCATTGCAGCTAGCCACCCGGGGTGAGATTTGGCTTCACCAACCGTGCGAGGTATAGAAACTGTCTCCAGAGCGGACAGACCCCTGTATGAAGAGACAAATAGAGGAGTACTCTGGCAGGAGCGAGTACCTTTCCGTAGGGCAATGGGCAAGTCCTCGGGTGGCGGAGCAGGAGCAGCGGACGAAGCGGGAGCATCAGTGTCACTGGCCGGAACGGGGGATACAGTCGAAGGACGGCGGGAGTAGACCTGACCGAAATGGGTGTCAACAGGGGTTGACGCCGGTGGAGGAAGGATGATGAGGGGAAGACAATTATCAATAGCAGAGTCAGGAGGAGGAGAGGGAAAGGAGAATGGAGAACTCTCAACAAAGGAGACATCCGCTGAGATGACATACCGGCGAAGGTCCGGGGAGAAGCAGCGGTATCCGTGCTGAGTGCGGGAATAACCAAGGAAAATGCAGCGGAGGGATTTGGGAGAGAGTTTGGTGCGGCCAGGGCGAGTGTCACGAACATAACACAAGCAGCCAAACACTCGAAGAGGGAGGGAATGAAGAGGGAGAGTGGGAAAAAGAGCCCGAAAGGGAGTCTCCCCCTTAAGGATAGAAGAAGGAAGACGATTGATGAGGTATGTAGCAGTGAGAATGGCATCTCCCCAAAAGAGCAGAGGCACCTGTCGGTGGAAGATGAGGGCACGAGCAGTTTCCAGAATATGTCTGTGTTTCCGCTCGGCCATGCTGTTCTGCTGGGGTGTATCAGGACAGGAGGTCTGATGAAGGATACCATTCGTCTGGAGAAACTGCCGAAAGGAAGTGGAGAGATACTCGCGCCCATTATCCGACCGGAGACATTTGACAGAGATAGAAAAACGGTACTTAATTTCATTGAAAAATGTTTGGAAGGTGGAAAACACTTCGGAGCGTTCTCGAAGAAGGTAAAGCCACGTCATTCGCGAATAGTCATCAATGAAAGATATATAGTATTTATATCCCAAGTGACTCGGAATGGTACACGGGCCCCAAACATCTGAATGAACCAGATCAAAGGGGTGGGAGGCCCGTGTATCGGTGCGAGGAATGTAGCAAGAGCGATAATGTTTCGCAAAAGAACAGGACTCACAATGAAAAGTAGGAGTCCGACTGAAGTCTGAAAACATCTGATGAATGGTGGATGCAGGCGGGTGTCCTTATCGGGAATGAAGATCTAGTGCCCGAGAAGAGGTAGACGTGCAAACAATGGGTGCTGGTCCCTCGAACATGTAGACCCCGTCTCGAAGCCGGCCTCGACCAAGTTCCCGGTTCGTAGTCTGCTCCTGAAACACAACACCAGAAGAGGTAAATATGGTCGCACAGTTATAATCCTTAGTCAGTTTACTGATGGAAAGCAGATTAAAGGGACTGCGGGGCACATGTGCCACAGAGGGTAGGTGTATCGATGGAGTCAGGAAGTACGCGCCGAACCCCGCTATGGGGATAGTGGAGCCATCAACGACGGTGATGGCTGAAGAACCGGCATATGGGCAGTAAGACGTCAGCATACCAACATCACCGGTGAGGTGGTCGGAGGCACCTGAGTCCAGCAGCCATGCAGGGGAGCAATGGCCCACAAAGGCAGTGGGGCAAACAGTACGGGCCAGAGAGGCCGAGGAGGGACCGGGTCGGACAGAGGCCGGAGGATCATGAGGTCGCCTGACGTCGGCCATAGAAAGGGCCAGAGACGGGGAAAGAGAGGTGACAGTCGAGGAGCGTCCTGGACCGCGGGTTGTCCCTGCCGCGGGTGCTGAGATGGTCGTCCATGCAGGACCCAACATCGGGCGATCAGGTGGCCAAACTTGCCACAATGTTGACAGAAGGGACGTGGACGACTTGAAGCACGGCCACGTCCCGAGGAGTCTGCCATGGAAGGGTCGGGTAGCTGATGCAGCGGGCCGGCGGGATTATCGTGTGCAGGACGTGCGCGTGCTAGAAGGGCCGCCGAAACGAGGGCGCTCTGCCGGGACGAGGGCGCGCTGCCGGGACAAGGGCGCGCGACCGGGAGGGTCCGCCGGGACGAGGCCGAGGGCGCCTGCTGAGGTGAAGGCGGCAGAAGGGGGGGCCGCAGGGCGAGAGCAGCGGGAGCGCGCGGGGGCAGCGGGAGGCGCGGGAGGCGCGGGTGCAGCGGGAGGCGCCGGGTGAGGGTTGTCGGGAGCGCGCCAGGCAAAGGTGGTCGGGAGGCGCAGGAGGCGCGTGACGACGGGGAGCCGGGACGCCGGGAGCCGCGGGTCGAGGGCAGGGCACCGGGGCGAGGCCGAGGGCAGGGCGTCGGGGCAAGGCCGAGGGCGGGGCGCCGAAGCGAGGCCGAGAGCGGGGCGTCGGGGCGAGGCCGAGGGCGCGGCGCCGCTGGGCGAGGGGGAGAGCGCCTGGGCGAGGCGCTGGCGAGGGCACCGCGGAGCGAGGGGAGCCGCGCCGGGAGGGAAAGCCGCCGGGAGAGAGGGCCGCCGGGAGGGAGGGCCGCCGGGAGGGAAGGCCGCCGAGAGAGAGCCGCCGGGAGTAAGGACCGCCGGGAGAGAGGGCCACCAAGGAGGGCCGCCGGGAGATTAGGGCAGAGCCAAAGGGGAAGAGAGGCGGGGCCGGACAGAACCGAGAATCCGCTGGGAGGGAGGTTCGGGATTAAGATCCCTCTGATAGCATGTAGATGGTGAATTCCCCTTACCTCAATGTGAGGTGAGGATGTTCTTTTATAGATGAGTAAAACTAAATACAGAGAGGGTAAGTCCGATGTGGGACTCAGAAATACCCAATTAAATGAAATGGGGTCCAACAGAGACTATATATATTCCTAGCATGGTTGGCAACGTCAAATCTTACCCTGGGTGGCTTCATGCAATGCGGGATGAATTGCAGGCTCTGGACGACAATCATACATGGGATCCGGTCCCCCTTCCGGCAGGTAAACAAGTGGTCAGTAGCAAATGGATTTATACGGTCCACCTCAATGCAGATGGCACTCTTCATCACCTTAAAGCCAGACTTTTGTCAAAAGGTTTTGATTAGATATATAATGTAGATTATTTTGATACTTTCTCTCCGATTGCGAAGATAACATATGTCTGATTATCAATCTCTCTTGTTGCTCATCATCATTGGTCTCTTCATCAACTTGATATCAAAAATGTCTTTCTACATGGTTTTCTTGAAGAAGAGGTATATCCGCAACAACATCCTGGCTTTCGTTCCTCAGGAGCCGATTCTCATGTCTGTTGACATTGTCGCCCTCTATATGGACTCAAGCAGTCTCATCGTGCATGGTTTGAAAGATTATGCATCGTCGTCACTATATTTGACTTATCTAAGAGTATGAAGCACCACACTGCCTTCTACCGCACAACGTCCTCCAACTATATCCTACTGGTTGTCTATGTTGATTATATCATCATAACTAGGAGCGACTCAAATGAAATCATCTATCTAAAGGTGTATCTTCAACAACAATTTCAAACCAAAGATTTGGAACCTCTGACATACTTCTTTGGCATTGAGGTCTCCTATTCTCCGGACACCATCTTTCTTTGCCAACAAAAATATGCTTTGGATATTTTCCAGGATGCTGGTTTGATTCAGGCAACTGTTGTTGACACTCCTCATGAGGCCAGTGAACGACCTCTTTATAACAGCACAGAACCATATTCTCACCCAGAGAGGTACTGTCGTCTTGTGAGAAAACTCAATTATCCCATCATGACTCGTCCAGACATTGCATGCGTTGTTAGCAAGGTAAACCAATTCATGGAACATCCAATAAAATCTCAGTGGAATGTTGTCCTCCGCATTGCCAAATACATTAAGAAAGATCATGCTCGTGGTCTTTGGTATTCGCATCACGATCATCTGAATATTGAGGTCTTTTGTGATGCTGACTATGCTGGCTGTTTAGCTACCCAAAAATCGACGTCTGGTTTTGCCATTTTTCTAGCAGAGAACTTAATCTCATGGCACAGAAAGAAGCAGACTGTCGTCTCCCGATCCAATGCTGAATCAGAATACCGTGTGATGGCCACGATCATTACTTAAATTATGTGGTTCCGTCATCTTCTCCATGAGATTGGTTTCTCACCATAGTCATATGCTCATATTTGGTGTGATAATCAGACAGCCACGAAGATTGATTCAAATCCCGTCTTCCATGAACACACGAAGCATATCGAGACGGACAGCCACTTTTTTCGTCATCACCTTGAGCATCACCATGTTAATTTCAGCTACATTCTGACGGCTGATCAGTTTGCCGACATCTTCACCAAAGGCCTCCCGGGAGCTTGACTTGATTCTCTCTGTACCAAGCTGGGAATCAACCGCATCAACGACCTAGCTTGAGGGGAAGTGTGTATGGTCTTTGTTAATGTCTTCTTTATCTTTTTGTGGAACTCTTTTCCAAACTATCATGTACGAACTTGAGGGGGAGTGTTAAACCCAGTTTATTGTATTTCTAGGTAAAGGGTGTTTTCCCAGTCCCACATCGAATTATTCTGCCTTGTAAACCTTTTCCTCTATCTATAAAAAAATGTCTCAACATCTCCTTGAGGTAAGGGAAATTCACCATTCTACAGTGATCAATAAAATAAAAGACGGTGAGAAGCACAACACACGGTGCTTAAGCCCATATAAAGATCTTCAAAGGCGACAAACCTTGTACCGTTCTCCCCGAACAACGAACCTGGAAAGTTGCTTTATATAATCTTATTCATTAAGACAACCATTCAGGAAAACAATTTTGACTTATAACCTATATAAGAGCAATTGATTGTGCATACTTCATGGAAACAAGATGAGTTTTCAATTGATTGAGGGAACCATCTAAATTGACACAGATAGTGTAAATTCACTTACAATTAATTGTCAGTTTACCTAGCGGAAGAGAGACTATACCCAAGGAGTAGCTATCCTCAAGAGTCTATAACATAGCATGCATTACCTATAGGTAACAAGGGTGAGCTTTTACTTTGATAAGGATGTGTGGAATGAAAGTAGCAACTAAGGTAACAACAAAAGCAATAATACAAGCAGAGATGCCCAGATACAAGTTAATAAAGACAAGGGCCTATTGGTAAGTACAAGTACTATTTTACATTGCAATAAGTAGATCAGTAGTAACACACGACAGTGTATTCATCGAATCAGTGGCGGAAGCATCAATAGTAACTGCAGGAGGTGGATCATGCATACGAGTATCGACACAACCAAAATGGGACCCACTAGTCTCAAGAAAAAGTTGATGAAGATGAGTTCATTTGAAGAAGATAACAAAAGTAGAGCGGACTAAAACTCGGGAGGCTATGAAGAAACTATGGGAGTAACGACAAAAGAAAGACATTCGTGGTGGTGGAATCATGAAGGACCAATGGAGCCTCAAATGGTGATATCTCGACAAAGAATACTTAAACAAAAATTATGTAGTGCCCCAGGTCTGTGGAATAGCAGCGAGCCCCGTTGTGTGTGAGAGTAACCAAGAAAGAGACACTTAAGAAAACATGCATCAAACTTGGAACAGGATTGACAGGTATTATAGACATAACACTGACATTCAAAAACACAGGGTGGAAGTGAATGATGTGGAAGCAAAGGACAAAGTATATGATAAGGAGTTTCGCTCTCAAGAATGAACGATGACAAATAATGAAATGCCTAGCCATGAAGATAATATCACTCCAAAAAATTGCGGGTATCTTTATATGGAATAGAAGAGACTAAGCAGCTTTCAAAAGATGGTGATTCTAGCGCTTGGCAAAATCATTTTATTATGGTGTATCCAAGCAAGGGGTCTAGTGAAAAATACCGTAGAAATCAAGAAATATGTGAAAGGAGATAGATAACAATTCAAGGACATTGCACAAGCATTTTATAGAAAGAAAACTAAACCTCGATTTCATTATAAAATGAACAAGAGACATGAAAAGTCTCACACTGCCTTATAATAGATAGACCTAGGACATGCAAGATAAATCATCAATGAATGACACATAATAGTGTTAGCCCGATTTACCAGTGGCTGAACCGGAGTCTCACGCATCAGAATGAACTAATTCAAAAGTACCATCACGTGCTTTGAATGAATTCATGTAACCCAGCAATGTTCAACAAAATAATTGTAATAGTCAATAAAAGGCAAAGAACCTAGCCTCGGACAAAAACATCAGAGAACCAACACATGTGAATGATCACGACAATAGTGGATATCCAAGACATGATCAAGAAAGGACGTGCAAACTAAGGAAGTGGACAAATCCAACAAATATCCATGGAGCTTGTCTTTACCAAACACAAGATTCATTGAGAGCTCCTGAAATACAACATTCACGGTGAGAAAATAACATGGCATAGTAAATCATGAGTGATTTTACTGATAAATAACAATCTGAACAAAAACCACTGAAGATGGTGTAATCGCACAAGTAACTGAACACATACCAAACCCTGTGATTGATATAAAGGAGTTGTCTCCCACAGTAACAGTACCATCATTCGAGATTAGTCGGCAAGAATAAACAATACATGTAGTGTTAGTGACATGATCAAAGGCATCCCACTCATTCAACAACATAATAGGACATTGAAAGAGACATGCAGTGTGGACATCCGATTCAACTATATTGGCACTGGAAGATATAGACTTTGCCCGTCGAGACTGTATGATAGAGACAGAGAAGCAGCTTCTCGTATATAGAGAAATAGGAACATAATTACAGGCAGAAGAAAAGGAAGGAGAGGACAGTTCGAGAGGCACTGATGCTCTTCGCCCAAGCCTAACGGCTGATTCCCAAGCCTTACGACCGAACTGCGTAAACAAACCCCAATAATATTCATCTTTTCTCCCCTTTCCCTCGCTCTAGCCCTCCCCATATAACAACCTCTACGTGGGCCCAACTTAGCTACCAATTCCCCCAACTGGCCTAACAATCCTTCCCCCCAGAAAGCCAATTCTACCGCTTCTAAAAGGAGTTTTCCAACTTTGCCCGGGTCCCTATCACTCGCCCCACCTTGAAATTCAGTCTTGTCCGTAAGACTGAAGAAAGGTGTCCATTGTACGCGGGCGAACCAAGCGATCTCCCAAATACTTTTCCCTACTTTTGCGCTTTGGGTAGTGCCCAGCAGTAATGAAAATTTAAACTAGTGTGGTCGCGGCTCTTTACACTAAGCCCCCTAACATATGCACGCCAAGCAATCTCCCGAGCGCTCCTCCCAACTTCAAAAGATCTAAAGTTTGTTACCATACAAGTCTCATCAGGTGTTTCTTCTGAAATTAAGGATCCATATCCAAAAATTTGTGCACATGCGTGAATTCACAGCATATCTTCCCAAACCACAAGACCATTGATGAAGAAAACAAAGAACAAGTTTCTTTATCTCTGTTAAACCCCATTTTATTATTTTGGGTATTTCCGAGTCTCACATCGGAATACTCAACCTTGTATTCCTTTTTATTCATCTATAAAAGAATGTCCCCACCTCACATTGAGGTAAGGGTAATTCGTCATCTACATTGTATCAAAGGGTGATCTCTAACCCAAACCCTCCCTCTTTTTTCTCTCCTATCTAGGGTTGCCAAAAAATCTTCGGCCTCCCGTTCCCCGACGAGGCTCCTCCCGTCGACCACCCCGACTCCACCACCCGCCTCACCAGAAGCGGGCTCCCGATCCCGGCACCCCCGTCCCTCCCTACGGCAGTCGCTGTTCTGCGCGGGCCTCCTTCCGGATCGCGCCATGTCTCGCGATCGGCCACGACTTCCAGTAGGATCCCGCCGGCCAGCCTCCCTGTGCGACAGCTCCTCCGTCGCGGCTCCCGGCCAGCCTCCCGTCGTCGTTCCCGACCCGCCCTCCCGGTGGCTTCCAGCTCTGTCCGACCCCACCCTCCCACGACGGACCAGGCGCCTTCCGTCCTTCCCGACAGAAGCCTTCCACGCAACGCCCCTCCCGCATCACTCCTGACTCGGAAGACCGGCACCAGGCGGCACCCTTCTTACAACACTCTTTCGGCCCCAGCCTGCTTGCGCCCCGCCTGCCTACGAACTCCCGACCTGACCTCCGACGCGACTCCCGGCTCCCAATCCCGACAAGGTATCCCTGCCATCGGCCATTCTCGTTGGCCTTCATCGCCCGCTGCTCGACGGTCCCTGGCAGCCCCTCCTGCGAGGCGGCCCCCTCGCGTCAACGCAGAAGCACCTCCTACGGCTGCCACCCGCCCCCCCGACGCACCCTTTCTTCCCGGCGACTCTCCTACAACATCGTCCGACCCCACCCTCCAGCGGCCTCATCGGCGCTCTCCGACCCACCTCCGATGATGCATCCCAACCCTGCCCTCCTCGGCACTCCTACGACGACGTCTCGACCCCCGCCCTACTCGGCGACTCCCGGCCCGCCATTCCGCGGTGCAGCCCCACGCATCATCCATGTGTCTGTGCACCCGCTTGCGCAGTTGTCCTATAATCCGCCTTCGGCTATCCCGCAAGGCGTCCCCTTTTCATCCCGTACCCATTACAAAATGGTGCTCTTGGCGGAGGAGATTGCTTTGATACACTCTTATCGAGCGACTCTGTCACCGTCATCTTCTCCAGCCCCCATTGCTCAGACTAACAGCTTTACTGCCTGTATTTCTCATCGACGAACAGCTTGGATGTTTGACTCTGGTGCATCCGAACATCTCACAGGGGACTTCGGTATGTCCAATACCTATCATTCGTACACAGATGCCTCAACCATTACTGTTGTTAATGGCTCAACAATCCCCATTACCGGATTTGGCACATGTCCATTGACCTCGTTTATTCACCTGGCGTCGGTCGCTCATGTTCCTCAAAGTCCATTTAATCTTATCTCTGTCAACAAACTCCCACAGACTTAAATTGTGTTGCTACTTTTACCTCATCTGATGTTGTTTTTCAGGAGCGGACGACAAACCGGGAACTTGGTCGAGGTTCTCTTCGGAATGGGGCTTACATATTCGATACCCCCACTATCTCTTGCTTGCTCATCCACCTTCGCCCGTGCCCTTGACCTACATTCTCGACTTGGTCATCCACCGGCTTCTATCCTACATAAACTTTGCTCCCAATTCAGTTCTCATCTATCCTTCCATTGTGAATCCTACAAGTTTGCTAAACATCATCGGGTGACGTATGTTCCTCGACTGGAACCACGTGCAACGAATCCTTTCGATCTTGTTCATTCTGATGTCTGGAGGCCATGCAGGGTTCCTAGCCAGCCCGGGTACAGTTATTATATCACCTTTATTGATGACTACTCCCGCATGACTTGGCTTTACCTGTTTCGTGATCGATCTGAAGTATTTTCTACCTTTCAGAGCTTTTATAATGAAATTCATACTCAATTCTCCACCTCCCTTAAGTGTCTCCGCTCCGACAATGGACGAGAATATTTATCCACTTCCTTTCAACAGTTTCTCAAGGATAAAGACATCATTCATCAGACATCTTGTCACGATACACCTCAGCAGAATGGAGTGGTCGAGCAGAAACATCACCATATTCTGGAGACTGCTTGTGCCCTCTTATTCCACATGAAGGTGCCTCTCCTTTTTTGGTCTGATGTCATCCTAACTACTACCTACTTCCTAAATCGTCTCCCTTCCTGTATCCTTCAGGAGGAGACTCTTTTTCGGACTCTGTTCTTCTCTCTCCCTCCTCACTCATTTCCACTCCGTGTATTTGGGTGTCTGTGTTATGTTCGAGACACTCACCCCAACCTCTCTAAATTGTCTCCCAAATCCCTTCGTTGCATTTTCCTAAGCTATTCCCGCACTCAGCGCGGATACCGATGCTTCTCTCCAGACTTACGGTGCTATATCATCACTGTCGATGTGTCGTTTATTGAAAGCTCTCCTTTCACTGTTCTCTCTCCCCATCCAGACACCACTCTCGATGATTGTCTTCCTCTCATCATCCACCCATCTCCGAAGCCCCACTCTGATGGTCACCAGTTTGGCACTGTCTACTCCTGCCGCCCGTCGACTGTATCCCCCGTCCAGGCCGAGGACACCATAGTCCCAGACTCATTCGATGCTCCTGCCCCAGCACTAAACAACTTGCTTGTTGTACTTCGAAAAAGTACTCGTTCTTGCCAGAATACTCCTCTCTGTACATCTTCATACAGAGGTTTGTCGGCACTGGAGACGATATATATTCCCCGCCCGGTTAGCGATGTCAAATCTCACCCGGGGTGGATACAGGCGATGCGGGACGAACTGCAGGCTCTGGATGACAACCATCTTTGGGATCTGGTCCCCCTTCCAGAAGGAAACAGGTGGTCAGCTGCAAATGGATTTATATGTTTCGTCTTAATGTCGATGGCACTCTCCATCGCCTCAAAGCTCGTCTTGTGGCCAAGGGCTTTGCTCAGACATATGACATTGACTATTTGGAAACCTTCTCTTCGGTTGCCAAGATGGTCTCGGTCTGATTATCCATCTCTCTGGCCGCTCATCATCATTGGCCGCTTCATCAACTGGATGTCAAGAATGTTTTTCTCCATGGCTTTCTTGACGAAGAGGTCTATCTACAGCAACCCCCCAGATTTCGTGTCTTCGGAGCCAACTCCCATAATTGCCGACTTCGTCAATCTCTTTATGGTCTCAAGCAGTCCCCTTGTGCTTGGTTTGGCCGCTTCTGCACCGTCGTCACCGCTTTTGGCCTCTCTCGCAGTATAAAGGACCACACCATCTTCTACCGTACGATAGCAAATGGTTGCATCCTGCTGGTGGTATATGTTGATGACATCATCATCATAGGGAGTGATTCCACTGGAATCGCCCAACTCAAGGGGCATCTTCACCACCACTTCCACAACAAAGATCTTGTCCTCTCACATAATTCCTTGGCATCGAGGTATCCCGTTCTACAGACACCATCTTTCTCTGCCAAAGGAAATATGCTATGGATATCTTGCAGGATGCGGGTTTGAGTCAGGCAACTGCCGTGGACACTCCTCTTGAACCTGGGGAACGTTCTCTCTATGACGACACGACACCTTTTCCTCACCCAAAGAGTTATTGTCGTCTGGTGTGCAAACTCAATTACCTCAGCATGACACGGCCAGACATTATTTGCGATGTTGGCAAAGTGAGCCAATTCGTGGAGCATCCCACCAAATATCAGTGGGATGTTGTCCTCCGGATTGCCAAATACATCAAGAAAGACTGCTCGTGGTCTTCGGTACTCACATCACGCTCATCTAAATGTTGAGGACTACTGTGATGCTGACTATACAGGTTGTCTTGCCACCCGCAAACCTACTTCTGGGTATGTCGTTTTCTTGGCAGGTAACCTCATCTCCTGATGCAGCAAAAAGCAAACTGTCGTCTCTAGATCTAGTGTGGAGGCTGAATACCGTCTCAGGGTCATAGTCACTACGGAGATCATCTGGCTTCGTCATCTCCTCCATGAGTTTGGCTTCCCACCGCAGACTTCTGCTCATATCTAGTGTGACAATCAGGCGGCCACGAAGATTGTTTCAAATCTCGTCTTCCATGAACGGACGAAGCGTATCGAGGTGGACTGCCACTTTCTTCGTCATCATCTTGAGCAGAACCATATCAGTTTTGGTCACATTCTGACGGCGGATCAGCTGGCCGCGATCTTCACAAAAGGCCTCCTGGGAGCTCTTTTGGACTCTCTCAGTACCAAGTTGGGTATCAGCAACATCAGCAGCCCAGTTTGAGGGGGAGTGTGTGTGGTCTTGTTTTCTGTCATCTTTCTTTTGTGGGACTCTTGGTCCAAGTTGGGCGTGTCCAGCTTGAGGGGGAGTGTTCCCTGTTTTATTATTTTGGGTATTTCCGAGTCCCACATCGGAATACTCCACCCAGTATTCCTTTTTACTCATCTATAAAAGAATGTTCTCACCTCACATTGAGCTAAGGGGAATTCACCATCTACAATCCTTAACCAGAGATAAAAAAAGAGCAAAAATACAGGTTGGAAGGAGGAGAAGAGTAGAGAATGGAGAAGAAACTCAAAAGTTCCCCGGGAAGCTCTAGTCCAAGCCCGGCTGGCCAACTCCTTAACAGAATAAATCCACCCCTCTGCACAGTTCCCCCTTTCCCTTTTTATAACCTTTTATCATCCCATCTTTAACACCTTGGGCCCACAGAATATTCTCCTTTTAACCACTTACCAACGGCTTCAGCTAACCCAACACCCCCCCTAGAGAATATCAATACTACCCTTGACCCCATAGCACCAATACCCATGCATTCCTATCACTTCCACCATCCTGAAAGATAACTATGTCCTCAAGGTGGTGGATGTGTCCCATAGTGTGACGGCAAGGCAACCCTCTGAAGATCGGTTGATCAAAAGTAGACATGAACTAGAGCAACATGCAATTGTAGTGGTGGGGCTGGTTTCCAACACAAGTACCCCATGTTGATCGTTAGGAACTCCCACAGGCAAAGAAACGTTATGGGAAAATGTCATATTAATCACAGCCGAATATGATTTAAATGTTGTGGCCTCTGTTGCCCGGTTTGGCTCTAAATCACCAGTACTTCGTGTAAAAATGGTCAATCCATCCTTTTTTGTGCATCTTAGACCGCTCTTCAACTCTAACTGTTGTAGAGCTAGGATTGTAGGTCGCATCAGGTAATCCAGCTGGAGACGGCAGATAACGGAATATAATTTTTTTGGCACTGACAGGATGTTCACTTCTTGAATTCCAAACTAGGGAAATGACAAATGCTACTATTGGATATTGAACTACTGGGAACTCAGTACAACAACAAATTGTTAACAGGATCGAAGATCCCTCGCACCTATGGCGTGTATTAAATACGGATCCCGTGGGTAAACCATTTAGCCTCGATAACCCGGATGTAGTTGTGTCCAAAGAGTGCTCATGCTTCCAGGAATTCAGTTCGATGCGAGTATAAATTGTTGTTGAGCTTCATCCAGTAGCACGCGCATCAACAGTAATAAGAAGGGGAGAAGTGATCTAGTTTGCACTAGGTTGTCCCATGTTCATAGGCACCTCAGCACCCCGAGTTACTGAGTGAAGTCCAGTAATTTCTAGAAGAGATTCAGCATACCGAGAGCTAAGTTCCTGTTTCCCCCTCTCTTTGTTTCCAAATAGCATCGTACGTGCTTCTGCAGGGTCATGCCACTTTGAACTGTCAACGTCATTAACAACGTTGCGGGCATACCTGTTGTCCTAGCAACGGTCACCTCTAGTAACGTCGTAACCGTACCCCGCCAGAACACGGTCCTGACTCTCGTGGTTCGTTCATGGGTAGTGCTTCATTCTCCCAGCGAGCGGTCATTCCTGCAGCGCACCCCTGCATTGTCGTAGCACCAAACGGTGCGGAGTCCGTCTCCGCCGCAAAGGGTGGATGGTCCTCGTCGGGTAGCGAGGCCTTCTCAAGGTGGCGTACTAGGCCGGAGATGTACATGCAGAATTCGGCAAATTCATGTGCCTGCTTATTGAGCTCGTATTCAGCTTGTGTGTGATACATCTACGCCCAGGTCTGGTGTTGCTCGGTGAGACTAGCCATTGTCGATGCCAAATTGGAGATGGCGAAATCAAGTTTCAACTCAAGCTTCATTGCGTGTTGTTCGAGGTCGTCAAAACGAGTTGGAAGCCAAGTCTCCATCGGCATTACAGTCACGGTGTGGGTGGAAAGAAGGAAGGCAGCAACAAGTTGCTAGTTCACCTTGGCGGCGTCTCCAGCAGCGATCCCCACCCGCGAGGGCGGTTCCGACAGTGTGTCTACACCAACATTGGGGAGGGCAGAGATATTTTTCTAGAATTCGAGGATTGTTGTGCAGTGAGAGTATACATGGTCGAGGTCAGTGTAGTAAACAATGAATCTATTTTGAGGTCGAGCGTCCTGAGGCGTTGTTCGACGCCCTCCATGCAAGACTAATACCTAGTCTCCAACGACAATGTGGAGCAAGAGTAGAGGTGTAGACGGTAGGGCACGGCACGTCGTTGTTGAACGGAGGTCGACGATGCGTGCAGGCAGGTCGGACCAATTGATGAAGAAAACAGAGAACGGACTTCTTTATATTCAACTTGAGAGAAAAAAATAGCAGAAATACAGATGGGAAGGAGAAGAGTGGAGAATGAAGAAGAAACTCAAAGTTCCTCAGAAAGCTCTTGCCCAAACCCGATCGGTTGTTCCCCCTTTCCCTTTTTATAACCTCTTATCATTCTATCTTTAACCGCTTGGGTCCACGTAATATTCTCCCTTTACCCACTTCCCAACAGCTCCAGCTAACCCAAAAAAAAACCCCTTAATATCAATACTACCCCTGGCCCCTTTGCCCGACGTAGTAGTAGTACCCATGCATTCCGATCAACCATGGTGCGGCAGCCTCTTAGGTTTTGGAACACCATAGGAGCCATTAACATCCTCTAAATCGTGACCAACATGAAAGGTAGTAGAGGCATAAACGCTCTTGCCAACTCCTCTATCAAATGAATCATGTAACGATGAGATTTCAAAGGTGAGAGGATTATTAATTTTTTAATAACCAACTCCTTTCCTCACCGGGAACAAAAAACAAACCTCTTGTGTTTTCACCAGTGTTTCCACCAGTGTTTCGACAAACCACCCGGATATTGAACACGGGTAAGTCCTCTCTTGTAGCAATCAGCAGCTAACGAGGGCTGGTTCAGGCAGCATCCACGCCACGTCCCTTGCTGGTTATTCCTTCTCTATGACCCCACTGGACGCGTTCTAGACTCCTTTGTCACCAACGGTGGCAACGCTTCAACTGCTTCGGCGCTTCCAAAATCCCGAGGCAGCATTTCATTGAGTTGTGTTAGAGTCTGTATCCCACATCGGACTTGTGGTCCGATGTGGAGTTTATCAATCATTATAAAAGAACGCCTCCTCCTCACTTTGAGGTAAGGAGGCAAGGGGGTTTCCTCATTCTACATGGTATCACAGCAGGTTTTGATCCCTCCCTCACACACACACATATATATATATTTTCTTCCTAGGGTTCTCTGCAATCCCCCGTGGGGGGGGGGGGGCCTCAAAGCCCCGTAGGGTAACCGCCGCCGCCCCTCCGCCTCTGCCCCACGCGGCTCTTGCCGGTCATCACTCCCGGCGACCCTCCCTCCAGGCGGCACTCCCTCCCGGCGGCTCTCCCTCCGGCGGCTCTCCCTCCGGCGGCTCTCCCTACCAGCGCGGCTCCCTTCGCCCAGCGGCGCCTCGCCCTAGGCCTCGCCCCCGTGGATCGCCTCCCGGCCATCCTGCCTGGCGCGGCTCCCGGCTCCCCGGCGTCTCCTTCGGCCGCGGGTCCCTCCGCGGGTCTCTCCCATAGCTCCAGTTCCCG
This sequence comes from Viscum album, assembly GCA_963277665.1. Classification (NCBI taxonomy): domain Eukaryota; kingdom Viridiplantae; phylum Streptophyta; class Magnoliopsida; order Santalales; family Viscaceae; genus Viscum; species Viscum album. The sequence goes on from OY728123.1 coordinate 595,123,070, forward strand.
TCGTCAGCCCTCAGCGGATCTTCCCGGCGGCGTCCAAGCCCCGACGCGACTCGGCTCCCGACCCAGGCGCAGCTCCCGGCTCCCGACCCAGCCGGCGCGTCCTCCTCCTGCGCACGATCCCTCCCGGCGCGGCTCCTCCAGCGCACGCCCTTCCCGTCGTCGCTCCTCCCGAGCGCGACCCTCCCGGTGCCCCTCTCTGCGCAGATCAACTCCCGGCGCATCTGCTTCTCCAACGGCGCTCCTCCTGCTGCTCTCCGGCGTCCCTCCCGACGGATCCAGGCGCGGAGGGGCGGCTCCCACTCCCGGCGGCCCTCTATCCAGGCGCGGCTCCCCTTCCCGGCGGCCCCTCCTCTCCCGGCGCGGCTCTCTCTCCCGACAGCCCTCCCGCCGTTTTCATCCTCTCCAGTCCGGCGAATCTCATCGTCGGCACTTCCTCCGGCGAACCGCTGCCTCCTGTCGCCGGCCTCCTCCTGCTAGGCAGCCCCTGCCTCCTACGGTTTCCCGGCGGTTCGACGACCGGCCCACCAGTGCGGTTTCCCGGCGATTCGACGACCGGCCCGCCAGTGCGGTTTCCAGGCGCTTCGACGACCGGCCCGACCAGTGCGGTTTCCCGGCGCTTCGACGACCGGCCCGCCAGTGCGGTTTCCCGGCGCTCCGACGACCGGCCCGCCCGTGCGGTTTCCCGGCGCTCTGACGACCGGCCCGCCAGTGCGGTTCCCCGGCGCTCCGACGACCGGCCCAACCAGTGCGGACTTCCCGGCGCTCTGTCGTTCGGCCCCCCCTCTACGGATTTCCCGACGCATCGTTGGCGCATCCTTTTTTCAGCATCATCCATCCATCATCGTGAGGGGGAGCTGCGATCGTGAGGGGAACCATCATCCTTGCAGCCTTTATCTTTTATTCTGCTTTTTCTTGTTTTGTCACCAAGCTGGGTATGTCCAGCTTGAGAGGGAGTGTTTGCAGTCTATTGATTGCTTTGTCTTCATTTGTTTGGCTTGTTTTTCTTTATGTGTCCAAGCTAGATTCACCTAGCTTGAGGGGGAGTGTTGGAGTTCGCATCCCACATCGTACTTGATGTCTGGTGTGGCCTTTATTATTTGTTATAAAAGCACCCCAAGGGCTCCTTTAGAGAGAACACCTTGGGGGTTCGGGTCTCTCCTCATTTTATTCCTCTACATGGTATCAAAGGGATTTACACCCGACCCTCCCTCCTGATTTTTTTCCCCCTTCCTTTAGGGTTTCCCCGTCCGGGGGGCGGCGGCTCCAATCCAAATAGTCGCCGCCCCCCCTCCCTCCGTTGCTCCTGCCGGCTCTCCCCACCGGCGGCCCTCTGCTTACGATGCGGCTTCCCGGCTCCCGCCGGCCCCGCCTTCCGCGTCGCCCTCCCGTGGCTCCCCGCGTCGACCTCCTGCCTGACGCGGCTCCCGGCTTCCCTCCGTCCCGCGGCTTCCCGTTGTCCGGCACTGCTCCGCTGCTCCGTTGATGACGTCCCCTCCTGCGGCTTCCCGGCTTCACCTCCTTGCGACGACCGGCCCCGCCTCCCTCCGGCTTCCTGTCGCGGATCCCGCCTCCCTCCCGCGGCACGACTCGGCTTCCAGCCCCGCATCCCTTGCGTCGGCCTCCTGTGACGCGTGGCCTCCCGTTCGACGGCTTCCACCGCCGGCAACCCCCCCCCCCCCCCCGCGTCACCCCCTCCCTACCGGCGGATCTCCCCCCGGGCGGCTCGCTCCCCCGCGTCGCCCCATCCCTCCATCTCGGTCGCACTCCCTTCACGGCGGCCCTCCCTTCGTGTCGCAGCGCCCTCGCCCAGACGCCTTGCCCTCGGCCTCGCCCCGACGTCGCGCCCTCGGCCTCCAGCAGCCGGCCTCCAGCAATCGGTCTCCCCCTTGCCGGCCCCTCCACGCCGGCGGCCTCCTCCGGCTTCCAGCGCCACCTCCCGGCCCTCTACTCCCGACGGCCAGCTGCGCCTGCTCCGTCCGCTGCTCTCCCTCCTTGTCGGCCTCCTCCTGCAAGGCGGCCCTCCCTCCGACTGGATTCATCCGCTCCCTTTCGGCACCTCCTGCGGCATCTCCCGACGACTCCCGGCAGCCGCATCTCTGTCCGCCGGCACGTCCATTCGCTAGCGCAGCACCTCGACCACCTAGGATTTGGGCCCGTTGGCGCCGCCAGTCCCGCAACAATTCTGCGGAATCCCCGCCTCCCGTCGCCGGCCCCGCAAGTGCGGTTTTCCCGGTGCTAGTTTGGATTTCCCAGCGTTTCATCGACCGGCCCCACTAGTACGGCATTCCTGGCGCTCCGTCAACCAGCCGATCTGAGTGGTTTCTTCTGTTGCGCCCGCAACATCATTCATCCATCATCCTGCGGAGGAGCTTTGATCGTGAGGGGGAGCAGCAGCCCTTTGCAGCTTTCTTTTTTTTTATTTCGTCTGTTTTGTAATCAAGCTGTGTCTGTCCAGCTTGAGGGGGAGTGTTAGCATCTGTTTTTTGTTGCTTTCTTTTCATTATGTGTCCAAGCTAGGTACACCTAGCTTGAGGGGGAGTGTTAGAGTCTGTATCCCACATCGGACTTGTGGTCTGATGTGGAGTTTATCAATCATTATAAAAGAACGCCTCCTCCTCACTTTGAGGTAAGGAGGCAAGGGGGTTTCCTCATTCTACAAGTTGCATCCAGGTGAACTCAGCAATAGTCGCTTTCGCCAACAAAAAACAAACTTCAAGCACGCCTAGCATTCACAATCGTGTCATTGATACCTTCATCTTTTCCGGAATTTGACGGATCCAAAAATAAGTCTAAAATTCAGTGATCCAAGTCTAAGGTTCTTTAGCAAAGAAAACTGGCTTCATCTCTTGCTTGTTGTATTTCTCCTGATTCCTGGTCAGCCAGGTCAACGACACTCAAATCTCCTGCATATGATTCGCCATGCGCATGGAAGACGAGTGTTTCAACCCTCTCGGTTCAGCTGGCCGACAGAAGCTGGTAACAACGTCTGCTGAAGCACTCTCCTCCTCCGTAAGGATGATCCGACCGAATCCCGTCCCTGGTCTCTCCTCCTTGCAACGGCTCCTCTGCCTCTCCTCCCTACCAGACGACACCCATCGCGAGCCGCTGCTGCGCGTCGCCATCCATCCCTCCAGTCCAGCGACCCCTACACGACACCTCCACCACTGCTCCTTCCATGCCGGCCTCCTGCGACAGCCCCAGCCTCCATACCGGCCTCCTCCTGCGGAATCCCCGCCTCCTGACAATCGGCCCCGCTAGTGTGGCTTTCCCGGCATCACATTAACCGGCCCCGCCTGTGCGTATTTTCAGGCACTCCGACGACCGGCCCGCCAGTGCGGATTTCCCGACGCTCCGACGACCGGCCCGCCCATGCGGCTTTCCCAACACTCCGACAACCGGCCCCGCCTATGCAGTTTTTCCGGCGCCTCGTTGGCACATTCTTTTCAATAGCTTCTTCCATCATCCATCACCTTCCTGAGGGGGGGCAGCAGTCATAGCGGTTTATCTTTTCTTCTGTTTTTTCTTGTTTTCTAATCAAGTTGGGTATGTCCAGCTTGAGGGGGAGTGTTTGCAGCGTCTGTTGATTGTTTTTTTTTTCTTTGTTCAAACTTGGTACACCTAACTTAAGAGGGAGTGTTGGAGTCTGCATCCCATATCGGACTTATGGTCTGATGTGTTTATTATTCATTATAAAATAACTTCAAGGCCTCCCTTAGAGAGACACCTTGGGTTTTGAGTCTACCTCTTTTATTATTCTACAGAAGCAAACCAAAGAACAGCAGCAAGATGGGATAGAGCTTATTGAAGAAAAATCAACTTACATATGAAGGCACAAAAGCCAGAAAACTGCCAAGAAAATTATTGGATAGTCACAGAAAATCGCAGCAAACAGGCACGGTGGACACTAAGGCAGACCAACCAACAGCGAAGCATGATAGAAGGGGTGGTGCACGGTTGGGGCAAGGTAGAAGGGGTGGTGCACGGTTGGGGCAAGGTAGAGACGTGAAGCACTCGCTACTAGGGCACAGTGCCTGGGCAGTCCGCTCAGGAAGACTAGTTTGGCGCACTGACTTAGGCGGTAAGCTGCTTAATCCCTCAACAGAAGGCGCGGATGAATATGAAGGCGTTGCAGACAAAGTTGTCTGGGTTGTTGATATTGTTGACAATTTAAGGCTTCAAGAGCAACCTTCTCATGACAAGAAGGCATTCGTCAGACGAGAGTTGCCTTGACGATTGTTGCCTCTACAGAAGCCAAGATGAGTGTTGTGTTGTGTTTACAAATTACGAGGAGAGGATGAGTGATATGGCATTCCTGTACTTGGCAGGGGAATTGAAGGAGATCATGTGTTCAAATGGTCTGATGGCCCAGTGAGGAATTTCTAGTTCTGCAGAAATCTGCTGCCCCTGAAGAGGGTGCTAAGATTCGCTGGAAGATATGGGGCAATTGTCCGTTCCGGGCGCAGCGGAAGCGTGGGAGGGACGGTGCCCAACTTTCATTTTTGTCATTATTGATAATCAATCCGAGGTCAATTCCGATGAAGAACGTCGTGACCAACGGAATTGAATCAAAAAACAAGGGATAGAAAAACCCGGAACCAAGAGAGAGTAGATCAACACATGTTAACAATTAATTTAATAAAATAAGAATTACCTCCAAGGTTATTCTTTCTCCGTTGATATGTCCGACCGCAGATCTACAATGTGTCGTCGTTGCATTGTAGAATCCAAGTATAAGATTCCTCTAACGGTGATCCACACGTGTTCTACGTATCTCCGAACGTCGTCGAGAGAGTCTCTGGGTGCTAGCACGGAAGATCCTTACACTTGCGATGTCCATCTTCGATCGCCTTGAGAACCGCTACCAAAGCGTTCTCCATGATCCGATGGAGGAAGATCGCTCTCATTCTTTAGAGAGTTTTTGGAGAAGAACAAACTCTCTAGGCTTAAGAGCTTTTCTCCAATTCGTTATGCACAACCCAATTGTTTCGCTTGCCCTTGGCTAATGAGAGAATAATATAACCGAACAATTATTTCACTACAATAATAATAAAATAATCTGCACAAGTGGCTTTAATTATTTCATTAATCCTAGCGAAACCCCCGTGTCAAATAATAACATAAATATTATTATTTTCTGACATGCGTTTAACTTGCGAGTTATAATTAAATATTATTTAATCAAATAATATTCAATATTATTATTTATCACCCGACCCTTAAACTCGGTCCGCCAATCCACCACAATATTTAGTGCGCCTTATATAATGACTATTTATTTATTAAATAAATATCATTGCATTATTCGCCGATAAATAAATAAATATTATATTCACCAAATAGAAAATAAATATTTATTAATTATTCCGCCCACAATATATTTTCTCGAATAACTAGTGACGGAATAAATGCAATCAGGCATACATCAATAATTATTAAACCACGACTGGGACTAATATTTATTTAACATGTTAAATAATAAATTATTTAACTGAGATACCGGAAACACTTAGTGTATGACGCACTATGCCTCTTTCTCAGTGGCATGCCTCTCTAAACTCCAAGGTTAGCGTCTAGCAACATGTCAAGGCATCCATAGAGAGAAGTTAATGCCGCAACGACATGTCACCTCATACGAACGTTTACCATTTAATGTAATCTTTTTATCACAATATCTCTAATCGAGCAGGTTGCATATTGTAATTGGTGAATTCCCCTTACCTCAATGTCAGGTGAGAATGTTCTTTTATAGATGAGTAAAACTAAATACAGAGAGGCTAAGTCCGATGTGGGACTCAGAAATACCCAATTAAATGAAATGGGGTCCAACACTCCCACTCAAGCTGGACATGCCCAGATTGGATTGAGTCCCACAAAGAAAAAATAGAAGACAAGACAGACGAACTCATACTCCCCCTCAAGCTGGGCTATGGAGGCTGTGAATACCCAGCCGGAAAGTGAGAGAGTCAAGGCGAGCCCCTGGGAGACCTTTGGTGAAGAGATCGGCAAGCTGATCTACCGTCGGTACATGGCCAAAGCTGATATGGTGCTGCTCCAGATGGTGGCGGAGGAAGTGGCAGTCCACCTCGGTATGCTTCGTCCGTTCATGAAAGACGAGATTCGAGGCAATCTTCGTGGCGGCCTGATTATCACACCAGATATGAGCAGGGGTGTGTGCCGAGAAGCCGAGCTCATGTAGGAGATGACGAAGCCAGAGGATCTCAGTGGTGACGGTGGCCATGGCGCGGTATTCAGCCTCGACACTCGATCTGGAGACGACAGTCTGTTTTTTGTTGCGCCAAGAGATGAGGTTACCGGCGAAGAACACGGCGAACCCTGAAGTAGACTTGCGGGTCGCGAGGCAACCTGCATAGTCGGCATCACAGAAGGCCTCAACATCTAAGTGAGCATGACGGAAATACTGAAGGCCACGTGCAGGGTCTCGCTTGATGTATTTGGCAATGCGAAGGACAGCATCCCACTGAGATTGGGTTGGATGCTCCATGAACTGGCTGACTTTGCCAACGGCGCAGGCAATGTCGAGTCGCGTCATGGTGAGGTAGTTCAGTTTACCCACCAGACGTCGATAGCGCTCGGGATGAGGAAATGGTTCCGAGTCGGAATGGAGAGAACGTTCGCCAGGCTCAAGTGGGGTGTCCACGGCAGTGGCGGTGCTCAGACCGGCATCCTGCAAGATATCAAGAGCATACCTACGCTGGCAGAGAGAGATCGAGTCCTCAAAACAGGAGACCTCGATGCCAAGGAAGTAAGTCAGGGGACCAAGATCTTTGGTATGAAAGTTTTGGTGAAGGTGCGCCTTGAGGCTGGCGATCCCTCTGGAGTCGCTTCCTGTGATGATGATATCATCAACATATACCACGAGCAAGATACAGTCGTGCGATGTCGTACGGAAGAAGACGGTGTGGTCTTTCAGACTGCGGGAGAGGCCAAAGGCCGTGACGACAGTGCTGAAGCGGCCAAACCAAGCTCGAGGAGACTGCTTGAGGCCATAGAGGGACCGACGGAGGCGGCAGACATGGGAGTCGGCACCGGGGGCACAAAAACCAAGGGGCTGCTTCAGGTAGACTTCTTCCTCAAGAACGCCATGGAGAAAGACATTTTTTACATCCAGCTGATGAAGTGGCCAGAGATGACGAGTAGCCAGAGAGATGAACAGGCGGACAGAGGCCATCTTGGCAACCGGAGAGTGGGTCTCAAAGTAGTCGATGCCATATGTCTGAGCAAACCCCTTCGCCACCAGTCGGGCTTTGAGGCGACAAAGAGAGCCGTCGGGATTGAGACGGATCGTATAAATCCATTTGCTGCCCACGGCCTGTTTGCCAGCTCGAAGGGGGACAAGATCCCAAATATGGATTTCCTCCAGAGCCTGTAATTCATCCCGCATTGCAGCTAGCCACCCGAGGTGAGATTTGGCTTTACCAACAGTGCGAGGTATAGAAACTGTCTCCAGAGCGGACAGACCCCTGTATGAAGAGACAAATAGAGGAGTACTCTGGCAGGAGCGAGTACCTTTCCGTAGGGCAATGGGCAAGTCCTCGGGTGGCGGAGCAGGAGCAGCGGACGAAGCGGGAGCATCAGTGTCACTGGCCAGAACGGGGGATACAGTCGAAGGACGGCGGGAGTAGACCTGACCAAAATGGGTGTCAACAGGGGTTGACGCCGGTGGAGGAAGGATGATGAGGGGAAGACAGTTATCAATAGCAGAGTCAGGAGGAGGAGAGGGAAAGGAGAATGGAGAACTCTCAACAAAGGAGACATCCGCTGAGATGACATACCGGCGAAGGTCCGGGAAGAAGCAGCGGTATCCACGCTGAGTGCGGGAATAACCAAGGAATATGCAGCGGAGGGATTTTGGAGAGAGTTTGGTGCGGCCAGGGCGAGTGTCACGAACATAACACAAGCAGCCAAACACTCGAAGAGGGAGGGAATGAAGAGGGAGAGTGGGGAAAAGAGCCCGAAAGGGAGTCTCCCCCTTAAGGATAGAAGAAGGAAGGCGATTGATGAGGTATGTAGCAGTGAGAATGGCATCTCCCCAAAAGAGCAGAGGCACCTGTCGGTGGAAGATGAGGGCACGAGCAGTCTCCAGAATATGTCTGTGTTTCCGCTCGGCCACGCCGTTCTGCTGGGGTGTATCAGGACAGGAGGTCTGATGAAGGATACCATTCGTCTGGAGAAACTGCCGAAAGGAAGTGGAGAGATACTCGCGCCCATTATCCGAGCGGAGACATTTGACAGAGATAGAAAAACGGTTGTTAATTTCATTGAAAAAGGTTTGGAAGGTGGAAAACACTTCGGAGCGTTCTCGAAGAAGGTAAAGTCACGTCATTCGCGAATAGTCATCAATGAAAGATATATAGTATTTATATCCCAAGTGACTCGGAATGGTACCCGGGCCCCAAACATCTGAATAAACCAGATCAAAGGGATGGGAGGCCCGTGTATCCGTGCGAGGAATGTAGGAAAAGCGATGATGTTTCGCAAAAGAACATGACTCACAATGAAAAGTAGGAGTCCGACTGAAGTCTGGAAACATCTGATGAATGGTGGATGCATGCGGGTGTCCTAATCGAGAATGAAGATCTAGTGCCCGAGAAGAGGTAGACGTGCAAGCAATTGGTGCTGCTCCCTCGAACATGTAAACCCCGTCTCGAAGCCGGCCTCGACCAAGTTCCCGGTTCGTAGTCTGCTCCTGAAACACAACACCAGAAGAGGTAAATATGGCCGCACAGTTATAATCCTTAGTCAGTTTATTGATGGAAAGCAGATTAAAGAGACTGCCGGGCACATGTGCCACAGAGGGTAGGTGTATCGATGGAGTCAGGGAACATGCGCCGAAGCCCGCTATGGGGATAGTGGAGCCATCAGCGACGGTGATGGATGAAGAACCGGCATATAGGCAGTAAGACGTCAGCATACCATCATCACCGGTGAGGTGGTCGGAGGCACCAGAGTCCAGCAGCCATGCAGGGGAGCAATGGCTGACAAAGGCAATGGGGCAAACAGTACGGGCCAGAGAAGCCGAGGAGGGACCGGGTCGGACAGAGGCCGGAGGATCATGAGGCCGCCTGAGGTTGGCCATAGAAAGGGCCAAAGACAGGGAAAGAGAGGCGACAGTCGAGGACGCGTCCTGGACCGCGGGCTGTCCCTGCCGCGGGTGCTGAGATGGTCGTCCATGCAGGACCCAACATCGGGCGATCAGGTGGCCAAACTTGCCACAATGTTGACAGAAGGGACGTGGACGACTTGAAGCACGGCCACGTCCCGAGGAGTCTACCATGGAAGCGTCGGCTAGCTGATGCAGCAGGTCGGCGGGATGATCGTGCGCAGGAAGTGTGTGTGCTGGAAGGGCCGCCGGAACGAGGGCGCTCTACCGGGCGGGTCCGCCGGGACGAGGCCGAGGGCGCCTGCTGGGGTGAAGGCGGCGGAAGGGGGGGCCGCAGGGCGAGAGCAGCGGGAGCGCGCGGGAGGCGCGGGGGCAGCGGGAGGCGCGGGAGAAGCAGGAGGCGTCGGGCGAGGGTTGCCGGGAACGCGCCAGGCGAGGGTGGTCGGGAGGCGCAGGAGGTGCGGGACGACGGGGAGCCGGGACGCCGGGGAGCCGGGAGCCGCGGGAGGGCGTCGCGCCGGGAAGGAGGGTCGTCGAGGAGCCGGGAGCCGCGGGGGGGCCAGGGGGCGGGCGCTGGGTGAGAGTGCCGCTGGGTCGAGGGCGAGGGCGCCGGGGTGAGGCCGAGGGCGAGGCGCCGGGGCGAGGCCGAGGCCGAGGGCGAGGCGCCGCTGGGCGAGGGGGAGAGCGCCTGGGCGAGGCGCTGGCGAGGGCACCGCTGAGCGAGGGGAGCCGCGCCGGGAGAGAGGGCCGCCGGGAGGGAGGGCCGCCGGGAGGGAGGGCCGCCGGGAGGGAGGGCCGCTAGGAGAGATTAGGGCAGAGCCAGAGGGGGGAAAAGAGGTGGGGCCGGACAGAACCGGGAATCCGCTGGGAGGGAGGATCGGGATTAAGATCCCTCTGATACCATGTAAGTGGTGAAGTCCCCTTACCTCAATGTGAGGTGAGGATGTTCTTTTATAGATGAGTAAAACTTAATACAGAGAGGGTAAGTCCGATGTGGGACTCAGAAATACCCAATTAAATGAAATGGGGTCCAACACATATCAATGTCATCAACTTATATGCTTCATATCTCTTTCTTTAACTTTTCGGAAATAGAACTTGTCTATTGATCACCATGGCCATAAATTTATTTAGGCTATATCATTTCCATCAAAAGGCCTGAGATATTATCTTCTGTTAAAGAACAGAAAGGATAAATCCTTTTTCGCATTATTGATTAATGCAATATTACTCGTGACGCACCCAACATAACTTAGCTCGCCGTGAACATCTGTCGTCATGATTTTCGTCAACACATCTAAGTGCGCGACTCATAATATCCATTAATAATAATCATAGTCTAAGAACAAATACACATGTCTGCAGATAAGAAAATCCAATGACACATAGAAATGTGGATTTCCCACTGTCGGGTCTCGTTCTCATAATATCCTACTGGATATCACCAAAGGTGTACACCATGAGAAGGTGTTTCAAAGTCTTATGAGTCTCTACCCCTGATAATCTGTATCATTTGTGTCCCTCAAATGATATCATCCAGCTATATAACATATCTTCAAAAATAGCGTCATAGCGCTTCCGCATTCTCATCATAACAGGGATCTGTTATGACCTTTTAGTGCGACAATTACTCTTAGGACATTATTACATACAATGTTAAGTAGAAAAACAATCATAATGTGATAAACAATTTATTAATATTCAAAACGATGAATATAAGTTATCATAAAGTATAAAAGAAGCAGGTTGTAGGCCACCAACTCCAACAGACTCACTTGCACAAGAGCCAACTGGTAACGACCTTCATTCTGCTAGCTCTCACATGATACTCATGCTTCTGTTGAGATAAACCTTTAGTGAAGGGGTCCGCCACGTTCTCTTCATTGAATACTCTACTCACTGCAACTTCACCCCTTTGATAAAAAATCTCTCAAGAGGTGATACGTCCGAAGCATGTGCTTTGTCCGTTGATCTGACATTGGCTCTTTTATAAGAGTCACCACTGCAATATTATCACAATACAATGTGATAGGGTCTTTACTGCTAGGTATCACATCAAGGTTCTGGACAAAGTTCTGAATCCAAACAGCTTCCTTGGCTACATCAGAAGCCGCAATGTACTCGGACTCTGCTGTAAAATCAACTAGAACTGGTTGCTTTGAACTCTTTCAGCTCACAGCTCCTCCGTTGAGACAAAAAACATATCCTGATTGTGACTTCAGATTACTCTGATCTGTCTGAAAACCAGAATCAGTATACCCTCTGATGACAAGCTCCTTGTCTCCTCCATACAGCAAGAGCATATCCTTAGTTCTCAAATAAGTTGCGGAATCGTCGGGAGTCACAACGACAGAAACGAGAAACGAAACGAAATGCAGAAGAAAAGAAAACAATGAGAACACAGCGATTTACGAGGTTCGGGAATAATCTCTACGTCCACGGGAGAGGCAGAATTTCACTATATCGAGAGCACAAATTACAGAGGGTTTTTTCAGTAGTAACCCTAGCCCGAAAAAGGGCTATAAAATGGAGAAGACGATCACTGTTCGAAAAATAAGTCTGCGTCGCTACAGTGAACGGCGGTCAGCTTTGTCAAAAGCGCTACAGTGGCTGCCAGCTGGAGAAGTCAAAAGTGCTATAGTCCAGTTGACCCCGAAATCCGCACTGCTACAGTGTCTGTTAGTGTCGGTCGGTCAGCTCTGCTACAGTGGCGGGCCACAAGCATTCGGCCCAACCGGATCGGGCTACACCAATCCAACAAGATATTTAAGGATAGTCTTAACAGCAGTCCAATACTGTTCTCCTGGATCTGCTTGATATATGTCTTTTATTCTCAATGCATAGACAACATCAAGTCTAGTACATAACATGACATACATGATTGATCATATTGCCAAAGCATATGGGATCTTACTCGTTCTTTTTCCTATTGTGTCTGGGGACACATCTTCTTAAAAAGATGTAAACCATGTGACACTGGAACCAATCCCCTCTTGAATTGTTCCATACTAAATCTCTTTAGTATCTGGTCAATATATGTACTTTGTCTTACTCCAAGCAGCCTCTTGGATCTATCACGAATGATCTTGATCCCTAAAATGTAGGTTGTTTCGCCTAAGTCCTTCGTGGAGAAGCACTTGTTCAACTAGTCCTTAACAGATTGTAGGACTAGTATGTCGTTTCCAATAAGTAATATGTCGTCAACATATACTACTAGGATAACGACCGCATTCTCACTAAACCTTTTGTAAACACACAGATCACATTTGTTTTTAATGAAACCAAATTCTTTTATGGATTCATCAAATCGAATGTTTCATGACCTAGATGTTTGCTTCAATCCATAAATGAATCTCAGCAACTTGCAAATCTTTTTGGCATCACCTGGTGTCACAAACCCTTCTGGTTGTGTCATATAAACATCTTCCAGAAGGTTCCCGTTAAGGAATGCAGTTTTGACATCCATCTGTCAAATCTCATAGTCATTATAAGCTGTTATGGCAAGTATAATTCTGATTGATTTAAATATGGTGACTAGAAAACCATCTCTCTGGTTCTCTTACCTCTCTTGAGCTCCTACGCAGTACTTGTGTTTCATAAACTACTTCTTCCACGGGGACCTGTGAAACTTGTTCTTGTATCAACTCCTGTGTATCTTGAGCATCAACTTCATCGAAGTCAATCTTGCTCCCACTATCCTTTTTGAGGATGTGTTCCCTCTCAAGAAGGACGACTTGTCTGGCAATAATCACTTTCTTATCTGAGGGCTTGTATAGGTGGTATCCTTTTGTTTTCTTGGGATACCCTATAAAGATACACTTCGTGCCCCGGGGTGCTAGTTTGTTGCCTGAGAAAGCCTTAACAAACGTCTTGCATCCCCATACATGTGTATGCGATAAAATGGGTTTCTTTCCACTCCATAGATCAAAGGGAATTTCATTTGCCGCTTTAGTTGGTACTCGATTTAATGTGTATGTCGTAGTTTGTAATGCATATCCCCAAAAGAATAATGGAAGATCTGCATGATTCATCATCGACCTTACCATGTCCAACAAGGTACGGTTCCTCCTTTCACTAACACCATTCCAATGTGGTGTATAAGGTAGAGTGAGTTGAGATAGAATCTCAAACTCCCGTAGAAAGTCAATGAACTCTTTGTTAAGATATTCTCCACCTCGATCTGATCGAAGTTTCTTTATCTTCTTACCAAGCTGATTCTCTACTTCATTCTTAAATTCTTTGAATTTCTCAAAAGACTCAGACTTATACCTCATCAAGTAAATATAGTCATATCTACTCAAGTCATCCGTAAAAGTTATGAAGTAAAAATATTCACCTTTAGCCTCTACTGGAAATGGTCCACACACATCAGTGTGTACCAATCCTAGAAGTTCTATGACCCTTTCACCATGTCCACCAAATGGTGGTTTGGTCATTTTTCCTTGTAAATAAACATGACATCTATCAAGAGATTTTAGCTCAGAAGAGTCTAAATAGTCATCTTGACAGAGCTTTGTCAAACACTTCTCGTTTACATGACTAAGGTGGTGATCTCACAACTGGCTGTTATATGAGTCGTGTGAACCTGATTCGTTATCGATTGCCAACACTTAGTTTTCGTAATTTAATACATACAGACCGTTATTTAAATGTGTCATAGCATAACATATGTTATCCTTATAAAAGAAACAACTTTTATTTCCAAACTTGAAAATAAACTCATCTGTATCTAAACTTGATACAGAAATTATGTTTTTGGTAACATTAGGAACATAATAAAAATCATGTAAAACCAAAATCATTCTCATTGGTAATGACAGGTGGTAGTCACCAATGGCAAGAGCAACCAGCCCCGCACCATTGGCAGCTCGCAGATCCATCTCTCCTCTGACAATTTTTCGAAATGTACTTGGTTCCTGCATTTGGATACAGATATGAGTACAACAAGCTGTATCTAACGCCCAATGTGTAGAAATGGAAAGATTGCACTCGATAAGGAACGCACATTTGGCTTCCCCTTGCCTCTGGGCGCAGTTCCTCTTTCAGTGGTCTGACTTGCCACATGCAAAACATATTGCCTCTTTTTCCTTGCCCTGCCATTGGATCTTCTTCTTCTTGGTCGGTGGTGCTCGGGGGTTTGTCACGCCCCATGTCCTAATCCACTTGGCGAATCAAGGTCAGAAGTTCCGATAGACTCTTCTCATTATGGCTCATATTATAATTCACAATAAAAGTAAAGAAGGTTTTGAGTAGTGATGAAAGTATGAGATCTGTACGCAATTCATCAGAGAATTTAATCTATAAGATGTCCAGACGCTCAATGTAGCCGATAAGTTTGATTACATGAGGGTCAGCTGGCGCAGACTCTCCAATCTTAATCGTAAACAAAGCGTTGAAGATCTCATATCTCTCTTGTCTCGCCTTCTCTTGATAAAAATCACGAAGGTGAGACATCATGCTACAAGCATTCATTTCCTCATGCTGTTTCCAAAGCTCACTGGACATGGATGATAGCATGAAGCACTGAACAATTGTAGCATCATTCAGATATTTCTCGTACAGAGAGAGCGCTTCATCACTCGCCTCATTTCCAGCACATACAATTTCCTTTCATGGCGAAGGATAACCCATAGGCGCCTTTGCCACTCCTGGAAATTAGTGTCGGTGAGAAGGTTTTCCTTCTCAAGTATGGATCACAACGATATGTTTGATGTCATTTTTAATATTGTTTCTACAAATAAGATGAGAGATTTATCTGAGAAATTTATATAAACAAATAAATATTATATTTATTAGTCTCCCACTACCCCAACTTTGGCTGGTCAAGCAGCTCGAATGGTTTTAGATAGGCATTCTAAATGTCAACTGCATTAACTCACAGTTCCTTGATCCGTTGAGTGGACTCCCCAATCCCGAAATCATTAATTTAGATTTCATCAACTTTTGCCTCTCAGTTACACCGAGTTCTGTATTGACAGTCAACCCTTGATGTCAACAAAGTCAACCCAAAACCTCAAATTAGAATTCCCCGATAATTGAAAGCATCCCAACTTTGGCTGGTCAAGCACTTTGAACTATGATTCGATTCTAACCGAAGTAATGGAAGGCTATACTGACTTAATATTTTATTAAGGGATTTTATCCTTTATGCATAAATTGCCAATTATTATCTTTTCACATTCTTGTTAATATTAAGTGGAATTCCTTAAAGTGATTAACCATGTCTTTAGATAATATTTACGCATAACCCAGTTTATTTTAGTTTCATCTTGCATGCTTGTTAACTCATTAATTATGTGATCGCGACAAAACATCCATAATGAAATAATAACCATGCATCTGACAGAATTAAAATAAAAGGTATAATCATGAGCTGGTTCTGATTGTTAGTTTATCTAGCGGTTGATAAATTAACCACTGACCTAGGGAAGAAACACCTTAAACCATTTAAGGTTCGTATTTACAGCTTTTCAACTGTCCACATTTGTATCTCTTTGGATTGGTTTCGCCTCGGCTCCTAACTTGAACCGTCTCCACTAGTTTGGGAGCTCCATCCATTACATATGTTTCTACTCACACGCAGGTGAGGGGTAAAAGGGGGTTTACATAAGAGAAACTATGGGCACACAGACCCTCCATGTTAATGAGGAGAGAAGGCACGTAGACCAACAATTTAATTTAATAATAAATTAAAACGAAACCAATCACATACAAAGGTCTTCTCGAGCTCATGATCATCCATATACATGCAACTAATTACGCATTTAATAAAACTAGCATTCAATTCTTTAATCGTTCTTATTTAAGATAAATCGCGCTCGAATCGATTAACTATTATCTTTAATTAATCAATCCTTTTGTCTTAAACCTTTTCTGAATTTCCTTGAGATTCTCATCCATTATAATTTTAAACAAATTAATAAATTCATTTAAAATTAATTGTGTACATAACTTGTATCTTGGAGGTAACCCGGTGAATATCCGTCCAAAACTACCCAACATGTATTATACTTGTATACACTTTATTCCACGTATCTCCGGACGTCGTCGAGGAAGTCTTCGGGTGATAGCACGGAAGATCATTGCACTTGCGATGTCCGTCTTCGATCGCCTTGAGAACCGCTTTCAAATCGTTCTCCTTGATCCGGTGGAGGATCACTCTCGTTCTTGAGAGCGTTCTTGCAGACGAAGGAATTCTCTAGGCTTGAGAGGTTTTCTCCAATTCGTTGTGCACAACCCAATTGCTTCGTTTGCCCTCGGCTAATGAGAGAATAACATAACAGGGCATTTATTTCACAAGGGTAATAATAAAATAATCTGCACAAGTGTCATTAATTATTTCATTAATCCAAACGAAACCCCCATGTCAAATAATAACAGCAATATTATTATTTCCCGACACGCGCTTAACTTGCGAGTTATAATTAAATATTATTATCCAAATCGTTCTCCTTGTTGGGTCTCGTTCTCATAATATCTTACTGAATGTCACCAAGAGCGTACACCATGAGAAGGTGTCTTAAAGTCTAAGGACCAATACACACATCCGCAGATAGGAACATCCAATGACACATAGAAATGTGGATTTCTTATTGTCGGGTCTCGTTCTCATAATATCTTACTGGATATCACCAAAGGCATACACCATGAGAAAGTGCTTCAAAGTCCTATGAGTCTCCACCTCTGATAGTCTGTATCATTTGTGTCTCTCAAATGATATCATCCGGCTATAGAACATATATTCAAGAAGAGTGTCATAGCACTTCCGGGTTCTCATCATAGCAGGGATCCGCTATAACCATTCAATGCGACAATTATTTTTAAGACATTATCAAATACAATGTTACGCAGAAGAACAATCATAATGTGATAAGGAATTTATTAATATTTAAAACCATGAATATAAGTTATCATAAAGTACAAAAGAAGTTGGTTATAGGGCACCAACTCCAACAGTAGTGGCTAGGGTTGCTGGAAAAGAAAGGGGGCGGCTAGGGTTGTTGGAAAAGAAAGGGGGCGGCTATGGTTTCTTAGGGTTGGCTCTGATACCATATATAAGGAATAGAATCAGAAATCATGTATCTCAAGTGAGACTGAGTATCTCTATTTATAAATCATTATGAGAAATACATGATTCGAGATAGGCGGGAGATTTAAAATTAAAACTCATGGTATAAGGGGACAGGATGGACTTCCTCAAACTCAATGGACCAAGACATACCCATGTACCAGATACAAAACAGCTCAAACAGATGTAAACACCTAAATCAAACAGGACCTCCTCAACAGATAAGCGAAATGATTTCAACTACCAGTTGAGTATAAATTGACTTATGGGTGAACAAACTTCTGACATTATAAATTTCACAATACATTCTTCACCGACACCGGGTAAAGAGACTGGAGGTTTTCCCACCATCAAGGTGAAAGAAGGGTCAAATTATCAAGTTCTTGGTTTCATTTATCTCACACTTATTGACATAATATTAATTGTTTCAACAATTTTAAAATTCTACCAAGAAGTTGTTTATGCCTGCCCCAATTTGCTAGGAGGTGATGAAACTGGTATGGCAATTTTTTCAAAAGAAAATGGGAACAACTGATGTGAAATAATAGTTCATTCGGAAGAAAAAATTGAATAATATCAAAATAACCTACCAGGTAATTTTTCTGGGGTCACTCTTGGGTTGACTGGATGAATGATCGGTGGACTCACCTCTGATTTCTGCGGGGCTAATGCAGATAGAACTGTGATTTGAAACAAAAGCAAATTTAGAACTAATTTTAAGAGAACAAAAAATTAAACAATTAAACTCATCACAGTTGCCAGTGGGAGCCTCAATTCCAGGCTTGTTACTTGGGTGAGGAGTTGGAGGCGGCACTGTCCGTACTTCAGGTACAACCGGAATTGGCAAGGCCAGCGGTGGACTCTGGGGGTATTCAGGTGGCAGTGACTCGGCCGGTCCTATGTTTCAAGAAGAAACGGCATTTTTAACATCCAATTAAAGCTTCAAATCTAGGAACACAAAACGGCATAATCAAGCATGAACCCAGTGCATCTGGTGAGAAGCCAGGGGCTTTAACACCAGCTGCCTTTCCTTCAGGTACCCACAGTTGAACAGGAGAATTAGCAACAGCACATCTGAATAACAGCTCATTTGGGAATTTGCACACACAACATAATACTGTACCAGGTAATTTGATATGTTTTTCAATATCTGATGGATCAAGGTATGTTGTTCTTATTGCAATGTTGTAATCATATAAGATTTTAAGATCAATGATGCTTAGAATTTTTTGTAGTGGTTTGTGTAGGTGCCAATTTGCTAGGTGGGTCATGCAGGGAACAGCTGATGCAAAATAATAGTTCATTTGGAAGAAAATTTCAACCAGTACCAACACCACATTGAGGTAGAAAGTGTGTAATACTGTCAGGGGCAGTATTGTCATTCCAATAGATAGTTGTTGGGATAAAGTAGGGTTGTTGGGGGGGTTGGTTGAGTATTAATAGGGAAGGGAAATGATTGCTGGGGGACACGGATCGTTTAGTAAGAGTTCTGCGAAGCAGAATAGAGGCTGGGAGCTCTCAACTTCTTCTTCACTCTTCTACAATTTCCTGCTGTAATTTGGTACGCAGTATTCAATACAAACTACTATTTTATATCATTCCCATCCAAGCTCCTATCAAATTAGTGCTTCCATTGAGAAGTGTTCAAGAGAGAGATAATTTTTTAGAGAGGTTCTTGATCAGAAGGATTGGTGCTTCCATTGAGAAGTGTTCAAGAGAGAGATAATTTTTTAGAGAGGTTCTTGATCAGAAGGTTTGAAGCAGAAACAGCAGAAGTTCCTTTTTATTTTAAACTACCGAGATTCTTGCTGCCATCAGACTCTAGAGGAGACGCAACGGCTTGCTTCTACAAAGGAAAGAGTCGTCATGCAGCAATAAAAAAAAAAGAAAGCAAGGAGAAAATCGACAACAGAGGAGAACTCTATGACGCAACGTCAATTGAGGCAGCCGCTACGACTACAGAGGAGGAGAATGGAACTCCCGGGGGTGGGAAACCAAAAAAAAATCACAGCAGCAGCTTGGTGTTCATGTGTATGGAGCCGATAATAGTTTTGGTGGAAAAAATGAGTGATGGACTCAAACGGATAAGGTAGGAGAATGCGGCGATACTAGAGCAGAGTGCGGCGATGAGGAGGCGGAATAGTGAGCTTCAAAATGTGTTGCAGCGGTTCTTAGATAAAGTCCGGCTAGAAAAAAGGAGCGGCTGCCGTGGGAGACGCAGAAGCAAGTTGAACAGGAAACTAATTCCATGGAAGAACCGCCAGAAGTGATCAAGCCGCAAGAGAAGCAACACTCTGACCATGCAGACACACAGTGGTGTGAGACGTATTTTGTGCAGCAGAAACGAAGGACGGATTCCACTGAATCGATGGTGTTTTGGCGAGTCCGGAATCACAGCGGCCAGCGGCGAGGGGCTTTGCACAACTACAACTTCTTGAGCTGGGCTAGCGACGAACAAAGTCCAACTAAGATAAGATACCACAAACGACTTATGCTGAAGCGGTGTTGAGAGCTTCAAGATCTTTTCCGAAACTCCTGTATGTAGTTACTAGTCCGCAGCACCAGCGTGTGGAGCTCGTGAAGCATTTCCTGACGAGTCAGAGGGTTTTGCAAGCTTCAAATGAAGCACGAGTCTAGCGACTACACCAAGACAATTCGAAGCAGTTGCGGCATGCTGAGCATAAACTACCAGAAATTAAAACTGTTAAAGAACCTGTGACACAAGTGAAGCCCACGGGAGCAGCTGTAAGTATAAAAGTTGCTACGGGGGGCTTGAGAATTTTCCGAACTGAACATGTAAGGGTGAGTGCAGAGCAGAAGGTCATTAATCCGGTTTGCGCCACAAAGTTAGTTGACAAGGGCTTCGGGAAGCATTACTAACTTCAAGGAGAGACTAAACGAGCACGCGACAGTTCCCATATCAACAAAAACTTTCCGCACTTCCTTTGATGGTGCAAAGGACAACTCTGCAATAAGGCGTTTACTACAACTTCTAGAGGAAGTGGTTGCACTTGAGAATCGGGAACCTCCACACTGGAAGGAGATTGACTGCGGGCGGCTTGCTGGTACGTGGACCGCATTGGCTGGAGACTCTTTTGCTATAACCAAGTTGAGTTCATCCTTTGTTTCAGTCGACCACGGGAGAAAGATTCTATTCCAGCAGTTGACTTTGGAAGATGATGAGGTCGTTTTCTTGACTCTGGCAGTCGGTGGGACAACATTTGTGGGGTTGTTGCTATATCTGATGTTGTAAAAGCTGCTACAGAAGTTGTATTTCTGTCATGACCGTTGTGAAAGCCACCAAATCATCACCTTGAGGACAAAGTGATTGTTCAAGGAGGGGGGAAATGATAGGCATTCAGGGTCAGTGGGCTGTTGTTCAAGGGAGCAGGTAGCAGTGTGTAGTATTGTCAAAGGACAGTATTGTCATTCTTGTAGACAGTTGTTGGGGTTAAGTAGTATAACATCCCGCCCCAACTCATTGGCTTGAAAAGAGACTGAGTTCCACTAACCTTAGGTGACATCCCCAAGACACCAAAGATCGGCAATAAATGTTAAGGGCTTAAGAAACAGTTGGGGGACGATTTACCCTGTAAAATAAAACAACCTGTCCACACACAACATAAACATCAAATCCTCCTATATGATGCATGAATATAAATAATACAAACCCAAAACAAAAATCAATAAAACAACTAAATCAGAGTGACAACCGAACATGGAATATCAAATGACCAAAACCAAAGAACAACATGACTCAAAGACATCAAGTCCCAATCCCAAGTACCACCCGAACAAGCTCCAAACACCAATACCACCTACCAACCCCAAAGTATTAAGATGTCTCACTAGAGAAATAAGACATCTTCACTTTCCCTGTATCTCAGTAGATGACATCTGCAAGCGCACCAAAGTGCCAAAAAAGGGGGTGAGAAATAACTGAGTAGGCATTCCTCAAAGACTTTCCTACACACGCCACTAGGACAAGAACCGATTGCCTCATTTTATATAAAACAATTGATAAGCAGTTAAACCATAAACAAGCTTACTTCCATCCATTCACATTTGGCATAACCTTTCCCATGTTCACACACACGCATCCATATGCATACACACAATCATACACACAATCATACACTCAAGTTTGGTCTTATCAATAACGGTGGCACTCCACGACCATAATCCGTCCAACCTTGACAGTGGCATTTCCGACCAAACTCGTCCACTTTGAACACACGCCAACCCATTATGTCAAATTTCATGTTAAAACGTTTCACATAAAACAATTCTTCTTTTGAAAGCATTTCATAAAACACTTGTGTGCATCAAAATCGTTCCATAATTTTAAAATCATCATTTTAAATTTATAAACAAAAAAGGGTTTTCCAAAATCCATCCAATTTCTCATATTTCCAAATCACCAACCCAATGAGTTTCCATCACGAAACCACACAACGTTTCTATAACAAATCCAAGAAAAGATTTAAAACAAACTAAACCATCAAGTTCCAGAATAGCGGAGTTGAGAGAGAAGTCGCCTACCACTCAACGGGTGACGGAAACAAAGAACGGCGCTAAAAGCTTCTAGATCTGGGTTCACAACACCCTCCCTTCAATCGATTCAACAAGATCGTATCAAGATCCACATCCTAGAACATAGATCAATTTATAACAGAATAGATCTATGGCTCCGAGAGAGAGGAGAAGAGTAGATCTAAGAAGAATGACGAGACGAAGGAGGACTTAACAACGATTCTGGATCGCCAACACACTTCGATTCGCCTAAAACTTGTTCCCAGATAGAAGAGAATCACCTTGAGAGCCAAGGAGGGGAGAGGAACTCGAGACCCTGGAAGAATAGGGGACAAATGATGGTTTCGGGGCCTTAAGCAGAATTAAAATATAAAATGGGCCGGGTGAGAACACTATACCACAGCGCAGCCTTCATCTCCATGGCGCAGCCCCCATAGTCCACGATGCAGCCCCCCTAGACTACGACGCAGTCCACCCGGTCAAACACTTTCGAAATCCACGGCGCAAGCTACGCCCTAGATCCTATTTTTCAAGAGAGGGACTACGGTGCAACCCCCTACACCACGGCACAGCCAGAAAAGCCAATGTCGCAGCCTACCTAATAAGCCGCATGGGTGCCGAAATTGGCAGAACCACCCCACTCACCCCCCTCGGAGTACTACAATGCAACCTCCTCCACATCGTAGCACTAAATAGGCCTACGTTGTAGCCCTGCTCCACAGCGAGCCATGCCAAAATTGACAGTGGCTCCAAATTCTTCCTCCCGGGACCCTACGCCACAGCAGAACTCCCTCCAAGACACCTTCAAAACCCACTGAAACCGGGAGTATTGCATTCTCCCCACCATTGGTCTTTCCATCCTCGAAAAGTAGAAAATCGGTATTGTTTTAGAAGAGTTCGAGCCAATGTTCCAACATCTCCTTTTCACGCTCTCATGTCACTTCCTGTACATGATCATGTTTCCATAAAACACGCACTAAACTGTTGTTTTCCCACGCAAAAGTTTCTCTTACCTATCCACAATTTGTACTGGCACATGAATCAATGTAGCATCTGTTTCAATATCAACATAGTCTCATCGAATCATATGATCAAGATCAGACTTATACTTCTTTATTTGAGATACATGAAACACGTTGTGCACGGAACTGAACCTTGGCAGTAAAGCCAACCGATAAACCACATCACTCACCCGTTCAAGTATCTCTGTAGAATGGGAAACCGCCTTACCTCAAGATAAGGCGGAGGCCTTCTTTTATAGATTGAGAAAAAGGAATACATACAGGAAGTATTCCGATGTGGGACTCGAAAATACCCAAAATAATAAAAGAGGGTTTAACACTCCCCCTCAAGCTGGACATGCCCAGCTTGAACCACGAGTCCCACAAAAAAGAAAGATGACACCAGACAAAACCAGATACACTCTCCCTCAAGCTGGGTCGCAGATACTGTGAATACCCAGCTTGGAACTGAACGAGGTCAGGCGAGCCCCTAGAACACTTTTGGTGAAGATGTCAGCAAGCTGGTTCGTCGTTGGGATGTGGCTAAAGATGACATGATTGTGCTCCAGGTGGTGTCGAAGAAAAGTGGCGGTCCACCTCAATATGCTTCGTGCGTTCATGGAAGACGGGATTCGAAACAATCTTGGTGGCTACCAGATTGTCACACCAGATGTGCGCAGAAGTCTGCTGAGGAAAGTCAAGCTACTGAAGGAGTTGTCGAAGCCAAAGAATCTCCGTAGTGACGATGGTCATGGCACGGTACGCAGACTCTGCACTGGATCGGGAGACAGCAATCTGTTTCTTGTTGCGCTAAGAGATGAGGTTGCCTGCTAAGAATACGGCAAACCCAGAAGTAGATTTCCGGGTAGCAAGACAACCATCATAGTCAGCATCACAGAAGGCCTCAATATTCTGATGAGCGTGATGAGAGTAGCGAAGACCGCAGGCAAGGTCTCACTTGATGTATTTAGCGATGCGGAGTACAACATCCCACTGAGAGGTGGTCGGATGCTCCATGAATTGGCTCACTTTGCCAACAGCACAGGCAATGTCAGGACGAGTCGTGGTGAGATTGTTAAGTTTGTCCACCAGTCGACGATACTGCTCTGGGTGCGAATATGGTTCTGAGGAGTCATAGAGAGACCGTTCCTCAGGCTCAAGAGGAGTGTCAATGGCGGTGGTCTGTGTCATCCCAGCATCCTGTAGAATATCCAAAGCATATTTCTGTTGGCAAAGGAAGATTGTGTCCGGAGAATGGGAGACCTTGATGCCAAGTATGTGAGAGGGTCGAGATCTTTGGTGTGGAAGTGCTGGTGAAGATGCCCCTTGAGGTGGGCGATACCAACAGAGTCACTACCAGTGATGATGATATCATCCACATACACGACCAACAGGATGCAGCCGGTGGATGTCCTCCTGTAGAACATGGTGTGATCCTTTATACTGCAGGAGAGCCCAAAGCCGATGACGACGGTGCTGAATCGGCCAAACCAAGCAAGAGGAGACTGCTTGAGACCGTATATAGAGCGGCGTAGTCAACAGACTTGGGACCCGTAGCCGGAAGCGCAAAATCCGGGGGGCTGCTAGAGATAAACATCTTTCTCAAGAAAGTCATGGAGGAAGGCATTCTTGACGTCCAGTTGATGAAACGGTCAGTGATGATGAGCGGCCAAAGAGATGGATAATCGAACGGATGTCATCTTGGCAACTGGAGAGAAGGTGTCAAAATAATCGACACCATACGTCTGAGCAAAGCCCTTGGCCACAAGTCGGGCTTTGAGTCGATAGAGAGTGTCATCGTCGTTCAGACAGACCGTGTAAATCTATTTGCTGTCGACCGCTTGATTACCGGTAGGGAGGGGAACCAAATCCCAAGTATGATTGTCTTCCAGAGCCTGCAATTCATCTCTCATCGTTTGGAACTACCCCGGGTGAGATTTGGCCTCACCAACTGTGCGGGGAATAGATATCGTCTCCAGAGCTGATAGAACTCTATATGAAGATGTAAATAGAGGAGTGTTCTAACAAGAACGAGTACCTTTCCGTAATGCAATGGGCAGGTCGTCCGATGGCGGTGCAGGAGCATTAGACGAAGCTGGGACAATGGTCTCCTCAGCCTGGATGGGGGGCACATTCGATGGGCGACGAGAGTAGACCGTACCAAACCGGTGATCAGCAGAAGGCAGCACCGGAGGAGGATGGATGATGAGTGGAAGACAATCATCGATGTCAGTATCTGGATGAGGAAAGGGAAAAGAGAATTGAGAACTCTCAACAAATGAGACATCAGCAGAGGTGATATAACGTCGTAGGTCCGGAGAGAAGCACCGGTATCCGCGCTGAGTGCGTGAATATCCGAGGAATATGCAGCGAAGGGATTTGGGAGAGAGTTTGGAGAGGCTGGGACGAGTGTCACGGACATAACAGAAACATCCAAATACACGGAGTGGAAGTGAGTGAGGAGGAAGAGAGGAGAACAGAGTCCGAAAAAAAGTCTCCCCCTGAAAGATAGAAAAAGGGAGTCGGTTTAGGAGGTAGGTAGCAGTCAGGATTGCATCAGTCCAAAAGCGGAGGGGTACCTGCATGTGGAATAGGAGGGCACGAGCAGTCTCCAGAATATGACGATGTTTCCGCTCTGTCACTCCATTCTGCTGAGGTGTATCAGGACAGGATGTCTGGTGAATGATGTCGTGATCCTAGAGAAATTGTTGAAAGCAAGTAGACAAATATTCTCGTCCATTGTCGGAGCGGAGACATTTGATGGAGGTGGAGAATTGAGTATGAATTTCATTGTAAAAGGTCTGAAAGGTAGGAAATACTTCAGACCGATCACGAAGCATGTAAAACCATGTCATGCGGGAGAAGTCATCAATAAAGGTGATATAATAGTTGTACCCAGACTAGCTCGGAACCCTGCAAAGACCCCAAACATCAGTATGAACAAGATCGAAAGGATTCACTACACGTGGTTCCTGTCGAGGAGTATATGGTACCCGATGTTGTTTAGCAAACTTGCAGAATTCACAATAGAAGGATAGGTGAGAACTGAATTGGGGGCACATTTTATGTAGAATGGAAGCTGGTGGATGACCAAGACGAGAATAGAAGTCAAGAGCACGAGCCGAGGTGGATGAGCAAGCGAGATAGGTGGGGTATCGAACATGTACACCCCATTCCGAAGATGACCTCGACCAAGCTCCCGATTCGTCATCTGCTCCTGAAAAACAACACCTGAAAAACTAAAAGTAGCAACACAATTTAAATCTTTGGTGAGTTTGCTGATGGAGAGAAGATTAAATGGACTTTGAGGAATATAAGCAATTGAATCCAAGCAAATAGACGGAGTTAAGTGGCATGTGCCAAAGCCGACGATGGGAATTATTGAGTCATTTGCAATAGTAATTGTAGAGGCATCGTTGTGCAAATGATAGGTAGTGAACATACCAGAGTGCCCTGTGAGATGTTCTGACGCACCAGAATCAAGCATCCAAGCTGTCTGTCGATGAGAAACACAGGCTGTAGAGCTGTCAGTCTGCGCAATGGGGGCTGGAGAAGAGGATGGTGGCACAGTTACCCGATAAGATTGGATCAAGGCAATCTCCTCCGTCGAGAGCGTCGTTCTATAATGGGTACAGGATGAAGGGGGGTGTCGTGTGAGATAGGCGGATCACGGGACAACTGCTTAAGCGGGCGCATCAACGCACGGATGATGCGTGGGGCTGTATCGCGGACTGACGGGCCGGAAGTTGCTGAGTGGGGCGGGGGCCGAGAAGCCGCCGCAGGAGTGCAGAGGAGGGAAGGGTCGGGATGCATTGGTACAGTTGAAGCCAGGAGGGGAGCCGCGAGACGCGGCGGACAGCGATGCCGCGAGAGTCAAGAGTCGAGTCTGGAAGCGGGGTCGTCGGGAGCCGATGTAGGAACCGGGAGGCGCCGGCGTGGATAGATGTCGCCGCGATGGAGAGAAGGAGGGCAGGGAAGTCCGCCTAGAGCGTCGCGCCTAGGTCGGGATGGCCAGTGGCGCTGGGAGCGGGAGCGCGGGGCCGAACAGAACCGGGAGATCGCGATGGTTGGCGCGACGGGGGGCGGAGCCGAGCAGAGCCGGGAAGGGCCGAGGGATGGCCGGGAAGCCGTCGACGTCGGGCGTAGGGAGGAGGACCGCCGGGAGGGATCCGTCGGGAGGGAGCTGCAGCAGCTAGAGTTGCGCGCAGGGAGTAGCGCGAAGAGGTGGGCGGCGGGCCGATCGCGCTTGGACAAGGGCGCCGGGAATATGCAGGAGGGAGCCGCTGGGAAGGGCAGCAGGATGCAGGGAGGGAGACGCCGAACAGAACCGGGAGGGTGAGGGCCGCGTAGGGCAGAGCCGGGAGGGGGAACCCACCGGGTAGGGGGAAAAACTAATGGGATTTTCTCTTTGATACCATGTAGAATGGGAAACTGCCTTAAGAGTTGTTGAGGCTCAAATGAGAGTACCGGACAATAAGGCTCTGAATGTCAGAGCATCGGAAGAACCAATGCCAAACAAAGCAGAGCCACAGGGTAATTTGAAGAGGTCTTCCAGAGTTAGACAAGCCGGTTCAAAGGTATGGTCATGATTTGCATTATTTTCTTCCAATAGACGGAGAACCCGAGACCCCGGAAGAGGCAGCCAATCTCAGTGATTATGGACAATGGGAGCTAGGTATAAAGGACGAGTTGGATTCGTTGCACACAAATAAAACATGGGAGCTAGAAATAAAGTGTTTGCAAACAAATGGGTTTTTCATCAAAAGGAAGAAGCGGATGGAAGAAAGGCAAGGCTAGTGGTGAAACGATTACAATAAAGGGAAGGTATTGATTTTTTTGAAATATTTCCAGACAAAGGTCTCATACGAAGCAACACGAACCACTGTTGCCACTGGAAGGCATTTGAAGATAGAAGTTGCATCTTGTTATTCTTGTACGTGGATAACATGCTTATGGTGGGTCCAGACATTAGTAGGATTCAGGAGCTGAAGAAAGATCGGTTTGGTAATTTCAAGATGAAAGATCTCAATGCAGCCAAGAAAATCTTAGGCATGCGGATTTGAGCGAGATAAAAAAGCCGGAAGCTTGGTCTTGCCTCGAAGGGATTGCGTTCGGAAGATTATTGAGAGGTTCGATATTTCCAAATGCAAGCAGGTCTCAACTCCACTTGTCGGACACTTCAAGTTTCCAAAGAGCAAGCATCGAAATGGAGAATGATGTGAAACACATGGCAAAGGTGCCATTTGCAACGGTGGTCATCGGTCTGATGTACATCATGGTGTGTACTCACCCAGACATTGCACATGCAAGGGAAATCGTCACCCGTTTGATGGCCAATCTGAGAAAGTAACACTGAGAAGCTGTGAAATGGATCATCGGGTATCTCAAATCAATGGAAGATACAGCCTTATGCTTCAAGGTGGACGATCCTCTATAAAGGTATGTTGATGCAGACATTGGGTGAGATTCAGACACTCGAAAGAGTACGATTGGTTTTATGTTCACATTCAGTGGAATGACAATGACATAGATGTCAAGATTGCAACCAATGGTAACTTTGTCTACGACGGAAGCTGAATAAGTGGCGGCAACGGAAGTGGAGAAGGGGGTGATATGGTTAAGGCGTCTTTTAGAGGAACTCAGAAAGGAGCAGCAAAGTGGATTGTTCTACTGTGATAATAAGAGCGCAATTCAATTAACTAAGAATCCAATTTTCCATGCACGGACAAAGCACGTCGATTTGAAATGGCATTTCATTTGGAAGTTGGTGGAGGACAAGGAGCTTGAGCTAAAAAAGATAGTCAGGCATCAAAATTCAATGAACATGTTCATCAAGCCTTTAGTCTAAGAAAGTCTAAGGCAACATTGTGCCTCAATGGGTGAATGAACGGAGGAGACACCGCTAGAGGAGATTCATAGGATTTGTTGTTGGAGAGTCGTCGTGGATTCTTTCCTAGAAGCATTCTTCAAATGGGAGATTGTTGTGTTGTGAAGTCAGATTCAAGTGCCGCTACATCTACCGGACGAAGAGAGCTGCACAATAAAACAGTCATCAAGAGATGGCAGCGGCAGTAGAATCCTTAAAAAGAGGCAAGTTGATTGGACAAGGCTTATGTTTAATGGTTGTGTGTCGAGCAGTGGTCAATTTACCGGATCCAGCGGTCAGGTGTCAAAAGCTACAGGGTACCGACAATCATCGGGTTCAAATGATGGGTCGTCCAAGAATTACGGGTGGCGGTGTTACAGGTTAACTGGCTGGAAAAACCAAGTAATAGGTTGTCGTACCATATCGCCGATTCTGATTGTAACTTTGCATCGTTCAAGTAATCAAAGACGACAGTAGTGTTCGCCCATGAGCATAGGACTTAATTGTCCCAACCACATAAAAGCACGTTTTCCTTCTTGCTTTCTTTATATCTGCCTAACTTAAATGCTTGTGTTGAGTTGTATGGAGTGTGTGTTTTGGTGTGGTGAGTAGGGTGCTTCGATTTCCAATCTTTCGGCACATCAAAGTCGCGGGGTGACATCCGATCAACGGGGCATCTGAAGTTTGTCTGTCTGTTGCGCATAGCGTTGAAAGGACCGGTGGTGTGTCTGCATCCCTAACAGTTTTGCCCTCCTCGGGATCCGCTTCCAACATGTTGCGTTGATGATGATGAGGCAGTTCGGGATGGGGATTGGAATGGGACCTGGGAATTGAGGTGTGGAGATTTCACCGCCCAGGTGTTCGTCATTCCTGAGGGCTGGGCGGATTTCCATTGGGTGTGAGGATCACTAGTAACTCTACACACCCAGGTCTGGATCTATTTTGCCTTTCCCCTTATGGGCTTCCTATACACCTGGGTTTGGCTCTGTTTTTCCTTTCCCTTGATGGGCTTCCTATGCACTCGGGTTGGGCGACGTTTCGTCTTTCCCCCGATGGGCTTCCTATGATATCTGACTATGACGGTTCCAATACTGGCATTGGATGAAGTAGGTGGGGTCGGGTATCATGGTGGTTAGGTTAGCACATGATGACCTGACACAATTGCTTACATGTTGTACGTTACTGCTTGATTTATTTTCCCGTACATGCATACAATGTTTATGATGGCGCATATAAGGGACGTATTGGTGTGCCTCAAGTAGGTCTAGATGTACAACAAAAGTCTACTTTTGGTGTAAATTTAAAAACTTTGATTCAGAGTTTGCCGCAACATGAGAAGATTTTTAAAAGTGGTGACCTAAATGGGCATGTAAGAAAGAATTCAAGAGATCGCATAGATTGTCATGGGGGGTTTGGTTTGGGTGTAGCAAAAAGATCGAATATCTAAGACTTTGCCTACAGTGGTGATTTTTTGGTAGCAAATACGCTCTTTAAGGAGAGGAACATCTAATTAAATATAAAAGCGGAATCACAAGATCTCAAATTGATTATTTCTTAGTAAAAAGGTAAGAATATTAATTAAGGATCGTAAGGTTATACCCAGTGAAAATCTGACCACCCAACAGCGTTTATTAGTTTTAGACCTGCGAGTTGAGAATTATAAGAGAAATATGAAACAATTAAGGAATCTGAGAATCGGATGGTGGCACCTAAAGGATAACCTTATAAAGGAACTTGAGAACTTTTGAAAGAAGTAGATTGGGAAGTTCAAGGAACCGGCGACCACATGTGGGATGAGGTGGCTAAAAGTTTTTGTAATGTAGCTACTTCTATCCTAAGAGTATCTAAAATGTTGTGTCCAAAAGTAAAAGAATCGTCGTGGTGGAACGAGAATGTTCAACTAAAAGTTAAAGTGATACGAGTCTTTTAAAGCTTTACACCTTTATAGTAATGAAAATACTTGGGATTGATATCATATTGCTCGTAGAGAGACTAAGAAGGCAGTTAGTGAGGCTAAATCTCAAGTTTTTGAGAAGTTGTATTATACTATTCATTACATACTATGAATGGTGAAAGAAAAATTTATAGTTTAGCTAAAGATACGATGCATAAAAGATGAAGGATGCACCCTTTTTAAGGATGAGGAAATTAAGGAATGATGGGGATGCTACTTTAATAATCTCTTCAATGAAGAGTGGACGTGTGGTTTAGACTTAGATAATCAAAGTATTGGTAGAGAGAAACTCAATTACAGCTATTATTGAAAAGTTCATCCTTTTAAAGTTAAAGAGGCTTTAAAGGATGGAAAATGATAAAGCGATTGAGTTAGATAACATCGGCATTCAAGTGTGAAAATATTCTAGGGAGTTGGGTATTAATTGGTTCACTAGGTTATTTAATGAGATTATGAAATCTAAGAAAATGTCTAATGAATGGAGGAAGAGTTCTCTAATTCCTATGTATAAAAATAAAGGAGACATTTTAAGTTGTGGGAGTTATAAAGGCATCAAGCTTATGATACATAACATGAAACTATGGGAAAGATTGATTGAACAGAGAATTTGAAGAGTGATAGGTGCGGGAGAGAGAAAATCTAGTGGGAGTATGTCGATTTGAAAATTCAGGTCAAGTGCATTTATGCCAGCTTGGACTGTAACATCTCAAACGTCTTACTTCACATCGCGCATTGTTGTGTCGGTCCCGTCATCTCTCGTATTGTTGCGGAATCGTCGGGAGACACAACGATAGAAACGAGAAAACGAAGGAACGAAAAAAACAAATAAGGACACAGCGATTTACGTGGTTCGGGAAAAATCTCTGTCCACGGGAGAGGCAGAATTCACTATATCGGGAGCACAACAAATACAAAGGATTTTCGGTAGTAAACCCTAGCCCGAAATGGGCTACATACGAAGAAGACGGTCCACTGTTCCGAATAGTAAGTTCGCGTTGCTATAGTGATCGACGGCCAACTTTGTCAAAAGCGCTACAGTGACTGCCGGCTGGAAGTCAAAAGTGCTACAGTGAAGTTGACTCCGAAGTCCGCACCGCTACAGTGTCTGTCGGTGTCGGTCGGTCAGCTCTGCTACAGTGGTCAGCATTGCTACAGTTGCGGGCCACAGGCATTCGGCCCAACTGGATTGGGCAACACCAATCCAACAATCTCCCACTTGTAGCCTGATCCGCTGCACTGTTATGCTTCGATGCAACTGATGAAGACAACTTACTTAATCTAAGTTCTTCCTCTTCTTCACTCACCAGTGGCGTGCTTTCCATTCACAGATTCATGAAATACAAACTGTTTTCCTCTTGTGCTCCCATCAGGTCCTCCATCATTCAGCCTCTCATCCTCCGTTCATCAGTGGAGACCAACAGAGGCACAGCAGTGCCTCAACTTCTGTATCACCATAGGCTTTGTCAACATGTCTGTCGGATTGTTGGTTCCACATATCTTCTGCAATGTCAGCAACCCATCCTGTATCAAACCTCTGATGAAATGGTACTTCAACTGAATGTGCTTCGTCCGGCCATGAAACACTGGGTTCTTAGCAAGATGTATAGCACTCTGACTGTCACAGTGCAATACATTCTCCTCTCGCTTTCTTCCCAATTCATCCATGAAGTTCTTCAACCAAACCATCTCTTTCCCAGCTTCTGTAACCGCAATGTATTCTGCCTCTGTGGTGGATAAAGCCACCACCTTCTGCAATTGTGATATCCAACTTACCGCAGTTCCTCCACAGGTAAAGACATAACCCGTGGTACTCCTCCTGCTGTCGACATCGCCTCCAAGGTCAGCATCCACATACCCCTGCAATGAATTTCCTTTTTTAAAGCACAGAAATACCTCCTTGTTGCCCTTCAAATACCTCAGTATCCACTTCACAGCTTCCCAATATTGCTTTTCAGGGTTAGCCATATACCTGCTCACAACTCCCACTGCATGAACGATGTCAGGTTGAGTACAGACCATGGCATACATCAGGCTTCCAACAGCTGATGCGTATGGAACTTTTGTCATGTACTCCACCTCTTCTGCCGCCTTCGGTGATTGCTCCTTTGATAGTTTAAAAGTGGCTCACCAGGAAAATAGAGACTGCATTTGCTTCCAGCATGCTGAATCTTCTCAGAACCTTCCCAATGTAATCAGCTTGTGACAACATTAATGTTCCAGCTCTGCGGTCTCTCTTGATCTTCATTCCCAGAATCTTGTCAGCTTCTCCAAGATCCTTCATTTCAAACTCCTCAGCCAACTGCTCTTTCAGCTCATTAATCCTCTGCATACATGATCCTGCAATGAGCATGTCATCCACATACAAAAGCAATATAATGTATTCATCATCGAAAGACTTGATGTAGCAACATTGATCCATGCCACATCATTTATATTCATTTTTAGACATAAATGAATCAAACTTCTTGTTCCACTGCCTGGGTGCCTGCTTCAATCCATATAAGCTCTTCTGGAGTTTGCACACCAGGTCTTCCTTTCCAGACACTACATATCCCTCTGGCTGCTGCATGTAGATATCTTCTTCCAAATCTCCATGAAGGAATGCAGTCTTGACATCAAGCTGCTCAAGGTGCAAGTCCTCTGACGCCACAATGCTGAGAACCACCCGGATGGTGGTAAGCTTCACTACTGGTGAGAATATTTCCGTGAAATCCACTCCCTCCTTCTGTTGGAAGCCTTTCACCACCAGCCTTGCCTTGAACCTCCTCTTGCCATCATGCTCTTCCTTCACCCGGTAGACCCACTTGTTTGCAATGCTTTCTTTCCTACTGGCAAGGATGTCAACTCCCAAGTGTTGTTGTCATGCAATGAGGAAATCTCCTCCTTCATTGTCAGCTCCCACTTGCTTGACTTCTTCAGCTGCATTGCCTCTTCAAAGCATTCTGTTTCTCCACCGTCAGTCAATAATAGATAATGCAATGATGGTGAATACCTCTCCACAGGACTTCTCACCCTTGATGATCTCCTCAACTCCACTGGAGTAGTAGGTTCCACCGGTTCGGATCTCTCAAGCTTAGACACACCTTCAAGCTCCACTTGCTCTTTGCACTCTGATTCAATGTTCTCATTTTCATCTTCAGCTTCATGACGACCTTTGTACATGACACCTTCATTGAATACCACGTTCTGGCTCCTGATGACCATCTTCTTGTGATCATCCCAAAACCGGTAACCAAACTCATCAGCACCATAGCCAATAAAGAAACATGGTTTGGACTTAGCATCAAGTTTGTCCCTTAGTTAGCATCAATGTGTACATAAGCTAAACTGCCAAAGACTCTTAAATGTGAGAGTTTTACCTCCTTACCAGACCAGAGCTCCTCGGGTAGGCGTTCTCCCATTGGCACAGATAGACTTCTATTGATCAAATACGCTGCCATGTTCACTGCATCAGCCCAGAAGGTTTTGGGCAACCCTGAGTGCAGCCTCATGCTCCTGGCACGTTCATTCAATGTCCTATTCATCCTCTCCGCCACACCATTCTGTTGTGGTGTTATTGGGATGGTCTTTTCTCACCGAATTCCATTTTCAGAACAAAATTCTCTGAACTCATGACTGCCATACTCTCCACCGTTGTCAGACCTCAAACATTTCAGCTTTGCTCCTGACTCGTTTTCCACCATGACTTTCCACTTATGAAACATCTTAAACACATCAGATTTATTCTTCAGAATGTAAACTCTCACCTTCCTTGTTGAATCATCAATGAATGTCACATAATATTGTGACCCTCCGAGGGATGGTACTGGTGCAGACCCCCAAACATCTGTATGCACCAGGTCCAGTTTTCCAGCCTTCGGTGTTCTGCCTCTATTTGCAAAGGACACCTTCTTCTGCTTTCCAAAGATGCAATCTTCGCATAAGGCCACTTCCACCGACTTCAACTCTGGTAGCAACCCTTTTGTTGTCAGCAGCTTCATCCCCTTTTCACTCATGTGGCCGAGTCTGTAGTGCCACAGTTGAGAACCTTCGACAGCTTCCAGTGATGCAGCCATGTCCATGCAAGTTTCTGTCATGTTGTACAGGGTGTCATTCTTTGCTCCCCAAGCTATGACCATAGCTCCTTTGGTGATCTTCCATGCACCACCAGTGAACGTGGTACTCAACCCTGCATCATCAAGTTGTCCCACAAAAATGAGATTTCTTCTTAAACCAGGGATGTACCTCACGTTTTCCAGAACCACCAAGCTCCCACTGTTGGTCTTGATCCGTGCATCTCCTTTACCCACAATCTGCAAGGGCTCGTCATCAGCAAGATGCACCTTGCCAAAATTTCCAGAAACAAAATTGTTCAGGAAACCCTTCTCCGATGTAGAATGGAAAAACGCCCCAGAGTCTAAAATCCAAGACTCCATCGGGCTCTCCACACTCAGCAGCAGCACGTCATCAGTTCCTTCAGCTGCAGTGTTTGCTCCACTGGTTTCAGGTCCCTTCCGGTTATCTCTGCACTCCTTTTGACATGTCCTTTCTTCCCGCATGTCCAGCAGGTAGGACCAGGCCCCTTTGCCTTGTCTCTGCTCTTTCCTCTTGACTTCGATCGTCCTCTGCGATTGTCCCGCTGTGGGTACCTTCCTCTTCCTTCAACGTTCAAAGCAGAACCAGAGAATCTGTCTGATTCTCTTCTTCAAACATCCTCACTAAGTATTAGATCCCGTATATCTTTCAGAGTCATCTTCGTATTCTCCGAAGTGCTGCTCACAGCTGTTACAGTTGCTTCCCAACTCTCTGGTAATGAAGATAGTAAAACCAGATCACATACCTCATCACCAAGATCAATGTCCACCGATGACAACTGACTTATGATGGTATTGAATTCGTTGATATGATCTGCAATAGGTCTCCCTTCAACCATTTTCAGGTTGAACAATCGTCGGATCAAATGCACCTTGTTTGCCACAAAAGGCTTCTCGTGCATATTTGTGAGGGCTTTCATCAGGTCCACCGTCGTCTTCTCCTCTCTGATGTTGAACGCCACGTTTTTTGCCAACGTCAGGCGCACAACACCCAGAACCTGTCGATCCAGTAGCTCCCACTCCGACTTCTCCATGTCCGTTAGCTTCACACCTAGAAGTGGCAAGTGCATCTTTTTCTGATAAAGATAATCCTCGATCTGCATCCTCCAAAAACTGAAATCAGTTCCATCGAAGCGATCGATCTTCACTTTGCCTTCATCCAGAGCCATCGTTGGAGAATTCCGAACTCACCCACTGATACCAGTTGCGGAATCGTTGGGAGACACAACGACAGAAACGAGAAAACGAAAGAACGAAAAAAACAAATAAGGACACAGCGATTTACGTGGTTCGGGAAAAATCTCTACGTCCACGGGAGTGGCAGAATTCACTATATCGGGAGCACAACAAATACAGAGGATTTTCGGTAGTAAACCCTAACCCGAAATGGGCTACATATGAAGAAGACGGTCCACTGTTCCGAATAGTAAGTCCGCGTTGCTACAGTGATCGGAGGCCAACTTTGTCAAAAGCACTACATTGACTATCGGTTGTTAGTCAAAAGTGCTACAGTGAAGTTGACTCTGAAGTCCACACCGCTACAGTGTCTTTCGGTGTCGGTCGGTCAGCTCTGCTACAGTGGTCAGCATTGCTACAGTTGCGGGCCACAAGCATTCGGCCCAACCGGATCGGGCAACACCAATCCAACACGTATGGTGCCCAAAGGTCCTAGTGCAAGTTGTCGAGCAGAAGAACAGGAAGAAGGTTCCGCACGCCGCATGTTCACCTCAAACGATACGTTGTCTAGATATATTTCCTTAACACGTCGCGGACTACTTCCAGCTTCCAGATGTAGACCACTACCTCCGTACTCATCGACGGCCGTATTCTCTCTGTCCTCAGCTCGTCCCGTACCCACCACCTGATTCTGCACGAACCAATTCACTGCAGCCGTCAACTCCTGCATTTGAAACTCTAGTCGATGTAACGCATCTTCATGTTGTTGCGGTCTTGCCTCCTAGCGCTGGAACAATGCCTTCAGCTCCTTGACCGATGTCTCGACGGCTGTGAGCCGTCTCTCCATGCGCATGGCCCTCAAGCTTTTGCCTCTGCAGCGCCTGCTGCACCTGCAGCAACTTCTGCAAGCAGTTTTCCATCTGCACCGTCATCTCCGTTTGCGTCTTCATGAACCTCTTAGTCAAGAAAATCTTTCTTGAAATATCACTCAATGAAATCACTAATTGATAGATATGGGAGAGAGAAAATGTTGGACTCCTCGTGTATTAATCATGTTTTAATGATCACAAATCTTATTCAACCTAGTTAACTCCTGTAAATTATATCAAATCATGTGTATTAATATGTAAAGTATTCTCATGCTTTAAGAAGGGCCATTCAAGATCTTAATTGCTCTATATTCAGTTTACTTTATACTATCTTTGATCTACTCTCATAATACCTTCTTTGACAAATGCTTAAGTTTAATCCATTCTATTATCATCATTGCTTAAGTCTGAACACAATTACTTTGAAAAGTCTGAGACACTGTGAGTCTGCCACTGGTTATATCTTTCTGGCACCGTGAAGCAGACACCGTGAAGCAAGACACCGTCAAGCAGACATCGTGAAGCAAGACACCGTGAAGCAAGACACCGTGAAGCAGACACCGTGAAGCAGACACCGTGAAGCAAGACACCGTGAAGCAAGACACCGTGAAGCAAGACACCGTGACGCAGACACCGTGAACAAGACACCGTGACCACGAGACACCGTGAACAAAACACCGTGAACAAGACACCGTGACCACGAGATATCTTGAACAAGACACCGTGAACAAGACACCATGACCATGAGACACCGTGACCGCGAGACACCGTGACCATGAGACACCGTGATCAATCTAAACACCGTAAAAAGGAGACACCGTTTCCATGACTTACTGTGACACCGTTTCTAAAACTATTTTGCCGTCTTTCAATTTAATTTCTAACAGTCATATTTGAAGATTTTAATGCACTGACATAATTAATGTTTCTTTGTAGACATATCATCGGACAGTACGAGGTACGAGGTGCAGAATACATGCAACATGTCGGCTCCAACACATGAATTCCAAGATAAAAGCGAAGTGTGGGCAAGAATCAATGTGCGCGATACAAAACAAAAAAGCAAGGTCGTGAGCACCATAACGAAGAACACACTTAGAGAAAGTTTCAAAAGAAAAAGGCCTACTGCATGCAACTCGACACTGCTGAAGAACAAATGAAGCATATTTGAAGCTTAGAGAACATTTTCGCTCTGTTGAACCTCACGACGAACACAAGCTGAATCGCGACACTCTGTTTTAAAGAGGAGGACTCGAGATCTGCATCTGCTTCATCTCAAGAAGTCCAAAGCTGCAAAGACTAACACTCAGAGCACTTCTAAACCCATCTCCATATTTCTTCTCTGTTGTGTATCTGTCTATTACCTTTCGAGCAGAGTGTGTACCTGTAGAACAACACACTCTGTCTCCTGCATTAAACAGAAGGATACAAGATATCCTTACTCAACCATTCTTTTACTCTTGTGTATACCCACTGATAAGTGTGGAAGAGGTCCCTGTGTGACCTGGACAGTCTGTGTACTGTTGTTAACCCCGATCCAGGGTGTGGATCAAAGTTTATTTATATAAACTGTTTGGTGGCAGGTGATCACCAAGTGGAGTGGATTAGGTCTCGCCTTGAGACTGAACCACTTGTTTCATATCCGCTGTGCTGCTTAATTTAGTTTTCTCTGTTTTATTGTTTTACTATATAATTCAGAAATCACTAATTTTACTTTGATAGTTAGTCTTGAAAAGAAGTTATAACTGGCTTGTCTTAGTAGAATAACTTCAAAAGTAATATTAATAACACAAATTAAGATTACTGAGAATTAATCAATCTTCTAAGAAGTTACTTAAACGGTCAAACTCTTACAACAGTATAACCTTGACTAACTGGGCTGTATTTAATCTTTGGGGAAAACTTTTTAGAAATACTTTTTACAGAAATTTTTATAGTTACTCAATTCACCCCTCCCCTCTTGAATAATCTACTCCGACCAACAGAAAACAATGAATTCTATTGATTTCAGCGTCGTAGGTTACAACAGACACGTAGAAGAAGTAGAAGAAAAAGATGGAAGACAAAGAAAGGACTCCTCTGAGACGCTGCTCTAAGGTCAGGGTCGCAGTCCTAATTATGCACAGTAGAAACAACCCTTAATCAATCAGTCACCTACCCTACAGCCTTTCACCTTATATAATACCCAACCTAACACAGCCCAACCACTCAGCACAACAATTACTCAACTACCCCTGACAGTTACTAATATTCCAAAACAGTCGTGAAATCTAAGAAAATGTCTAGTTCTCTAGTTCCTAAGTATAAAAATAAAGGAGACATTTTAAGTTGAGGGAATTATAGAAGCATTAACCCTATGATTCATACCATGACATTTTGGGAGAGATTGATTGAACAGAGAATTCAAAAAGAAACTAAAGTTTCTGCTAATCAATTTGGTTTTATGCCTAGACATTCAACCAAACAATTTATTTGATTAGAGATCTGATTGAGTATTATCGACAAAAAACCCAAGATTTGTATATAGCTTTCATTGATTTGGAAAAGACATGATAAAATTCCTAAAGAGGTTTTATGGAAAACTCTTAAAAGAAAAGGGGTGCAAGTGGCGTATATTAAACTTATTCAAGACATGTATGAAGAGAGTTTGACTCGAGCTAGAACTCCAGTAGGCGACACTTTAGACTTCCAAATTTCAATAGAACTGCAATAAGGTTCGGTTTTAAGCTCATACCTTTTTAATTTAGTCATAGATGAACTTACAAAAGATATTCAAGATATCTAATTGCATGTTTTTTTACGGATGATATAGTTCTTGTTGCAAAATCCAAAGGGCCTATCAATTTAAAGTTAGAGCTTTGGAGAGAGACTTTATAATCGAAAGGTTTTCGTCTTAACAAGGATAAGATAGAATATAGGAGGGTTGTTTAAGCAAAGAATTGTCAAGTAATGTTATGTATGTTAGATTGGGAGGCAACGTTATATCGAAGGTTAATCGTATTCGATATTTAGACTCAAATCTGCAATGTGATTGAGATATTAATGCAGATATCTCTCGTAGGATTAAAACTGGATAAATAAAATGAAGAAATACTTCTAGGGTGCTTTGTGATCGTAAAATCCCTTTGAAATTGAAGGGTAAATTTTATAGAACTGTTATTAGACCGCTATTCTATATGGTAGCGAGTATTGGCATTTGACGGGACATCTTAAACAAAAAATAATTATAGCGGAAATGAAAATGTTGACATGTGAACATACTAAGATGGATAGAGTTAGAAATGAATGTATTCGAGAGAAAATTGAAGTTGCTCCGATTAACGAGAAGATGATTGAGGCTAGATTGAGATAGTTTGGACATGTTAGAAAAAAACCTAGGGATGCACTTCTTAATAGGGTAAACTTAATGACTAATTCACTTTAAATGAGGTAAAGGTAGACCTAAAAGGAATCTTAAAAAAATCATTCAAGATGATCTTGTTCTAAATGGTTCTGATGAAAATATGGTCTTCAATAGAGCTAATTGGCGATGTCTAATCTATGTAGTCAACCTCATTT
Source organism: Viscum album (assembly GCA_963277665.1). NCBI lineage: Eukaryota > Viridiplantae > Streptophyta > Magnoliopsida > Santalales > Viscaceae > Viscum > Viscum album. The sequence goes on from OY728123.1 coordinate 595,163,289, forward strand.
TGTTGTTGTTATTGGTTATTCTATATAGTGGGCGATTCTTGTTGTATGATTGTATGATCACCATGGGTTTCATTAGTGTTATACCATGTGGATGTTATTTGTTATTAACCTTTAGGTGTAATTCCTTGCGCTTACTCTAATGTTGTATATTCATTCTGTTATTTATCTATTATTGTAAGTGATACCGAAAGTATAGTCTCCCCATGTTGATTATGAACTCTCACAGCTAGTCGGCAGCCTCTGGATTATGGGGAGACGCGTCCGAGGTCACGTGGCACTCTGGCTTAGACCAATGGTTGGTTACCTAGGTCAAGGCGTTACAGCAGAGAAGCCATGGACTGTAGGAGAAAGGGGTGCGTTCAGAAGCGGCAGCCTAGTTAGAAGGCCTGCATTCAAGGAGACACAACACCTGGCAGCGTGCCCCATCTTAAGAACAAAAAGGGGTAACCATCTTGGAATAGGGGAGGGTTCTCTATAAGAGGAGGGATAAAAGAGGTGGGGCTCGGGTTAGGGAACCCGCTCTGATACCATGTAGAAGGAGAGGCCCAGAAACCATACCTCTAACTGAGGTTGGTGGTTTTATTTATAGGGAAGCCAGTACAAAAGATCAGGGAGATTTGAAATTTAAAATACATGGATAAGTCTAACCCAGTCGAACCTAACCTAAATATCTAAACACTACAATCACAAATGCATTGTAGATTTTTTCAACACATACCAGGCAATTTTTCCGGGGCCACTCTTGGGTTGACTGGCCAAATTATCGGTGGACTGACATGTGATTTTTGGGGTGCTATCGCAGCTGGAACTGTAATTTCGAAACAAAGGAAGCAAGATCAGCATAAATTTCACACGAGCCGACAATGAAACTGTTGGAACCCATTTAAGTGTAAATGGGTGAGTCCCACATCGGACTTACCCGTCTTGTATAGTGGTGTCCCAATCTATAAAAGAATATCCTCACCTCACATTGAGGTAAGGGGAATTCACCCACTTACATGGTATCAGAGGGATTTTAATCCCGACCCTCCCTCCCAGCGGCTTCCCGGTTCTGCCCGGCCCCGCCTTTCTTCCCCCTCTGGCCTTGCCCCTTTTCGGCGGCCACCTCTCCTCCCGGCAGGCTCTCCCTCCCGACGAAGCTCCTCCCTCCCGGCGGGCCTCCTTCCCGGCGCGGCACCCCTCCCGGCGCCCTTGCCCTCGCAGCTCCCTCGCCTCGTCGGCCCTCGCGCCCACGCCCGCGCGGCTCCCTCGCCCTCGCCCGCACCCTAGCCCCCGCACCATCCGCCTCCCAGCAGCCCTCGTCGGCCCTCCCACGCGGCTCCCGGCTCCCGGCGGCTTCTCCCGGCCCGCTCCCTCCTGCGCGCGCCATCTTCCGCCTCCCCGGCTCCCGGTGCCTCGCTGCGGCGCACCCCGCCCTCGACGTCCCGCTCTCGGCGGCTCACCCTCGCCTGGCGCGCTCCCGGCACCCTCGCCTCCGGCGCCTGCAGCGCCTCCCGCCCACCTGCGCGCCTCACGGCGGCCTTCCGGCCCCGCCTCCTGTGCGGCAACCGGCTTCGCCTCCCTCCCGTCGGGCTCCTTTCCCTCGGCGGCCCTCCATGCCGGCGCCCGACGGGCGCCTCTCCCTGGTTCTCCAGCCGCCGGCGCCTCCTCCTGCGGAGCACTCCCTCCCCGCGGCTCTCCCACCCTGCGCGCCGGCCCGCCTTCCGCAGCGGCTCCCTTCCGCGCCGGCTCCCTGCGCGACGGCCCTGCCTCCTGCTGTGGCATCCCGACGCCGGCACCCGCCTCTCCCTCCCGGTGCGGCTCCACCTCCCGGCGGGCCTCCCTCAGGCGCGCCACCCCGCCCAGCGCCCTTCCCCGGTGGCGCGGCTCCCGGCCCCGGCGTCCGCCCTCCTCCCGCGGTGCGCCCTCGTCCCAGCGGGCCTTCGCCCGGCGCCCGCGCCTCTCCGTCGCGCTCACCCCTTTGTCGCGCTCGCCCGCTGCTCTCCCGGCGCCTCCCGCTTCATCCCGCGCCGACTCCTCCTCCGGCGGCCCTCCTCCTGCAACCGCCCTCCGCAGCAGCTCCCTTCCCAGCAGCGGCTCCCGCCCGGTCCGGCGCTCCCCAGCCCATCTACCAGCAGCTACCCTGCGGCCTTCCTGCGCCGTCGGCCCAGCTCCCTGCGTTAATGGCGGGCGTGTCCGCCCGCGGCCCTCCGGCATCACCTCCGGCCGCCAGCATTCCGGCCGGGCCGCACCCTCACTTCCATTATCAGCCTTCCCGGGCACCTATGCACTCAGCCGAGCGGCTCTCCCATCCTCCATCATCGGCTCTACCGCGCAGCGGTCCTCCTTCCTCCAGTACCCGTTACAGGACCACACTCTCGCCGGAGGAGCTTGCTTTGGTAAAATCTTATCGCGCGACTGCGCCACCATCTTCTTCTCTAGCTCCACTTGCTCAGACTGGCAACTCCACCGCCTGTGTTTCTCATCGCCAGACAGCTTGGATGTTTGACTCCGGTGCGTCAGACCATCTCACAGGGGACTCTGGTATGTTCACTACCTATCATCCGTACACCGGTGCCTCTACCATTACTGTTGCTAATGGCTCAACCATCCCTATTACCGGCTATGGCACCTGTTCCTTGACCCCGTCTCTTCCCCTGACGTCGGTCGCTCATGTTCCTCAAAGTCCCTTTAATCTTATCTCTATCAGCAAACTCACCACCGAATTGAATTGTGTTGCTATTTTTAGTTCATCTAGTGTTGTTTTTCAGGAGCGGAAGACGAATCGGGAAATTGGTCGAGGTTATCTTCGGGATGGGGTTTACCTGTTTGATACCCCATCATCCCTTGCTTGCTCCTCCACCTCCGCCCGAGCCCTTGACCTCCATTACCGCCTTGGCCATCCACCGCCTTCCACCCTCCATAAACTTTGCCCCCAATTCGGTTCTCACCTCTCCTTCCATTGTGAATCCTGCAAGTTTGCCAAACATCATCGGACGACGTATGCTCCTCGCCCGGAACCACGTACAGTGACTCCTTTCGCTCTTGTTCATTCCGATGTATGGGGTCCTTGCCAGGTTCCTAGCCAGTCAGGGTACCGTTATTATATCACCTTTATTGATGATTACTCCCGCATAACCTGGCTTTATCTTCTTCGAGATCGAACGGAGGTTCTCTCAACCTTTCAGACATTTTTTCAGGAAATCCAGACCCAGTTTTCTCTCCCTGTGAAATGTCTCCGCTCTGACAATGGGCGCGAATACTTATCCACTCATTTTCAGCAGTTTATGAGGGCCCACGGCATCATCCATCAGACCCCCTGTCCTGATACCCCTCAGCAAAATGGGGTGGCCGAGCGGAAACACCGACATATCTTGGAGACCGCTCGTGCCCTCCTCTTCCACCGCCAGGTCCCTCTTCTTTTCTGGGGGGATGCCATCCTCACTGCTACTTACCTTCTCAATCGTCTTCCCTCCTCCATCCTTCAGGGGGAGACTCCTTTTCATACCCTGTTTCCCTCTCTCCCTCCTCACTCCCTTCCCCTCCGTATCTTCGGATGTCTCTGTTATGTCTGGGACACTCGCCCTAATCTCTCCAAACTCTCACCCAAATCCCTTCGCTGTATTTTTCTCGGGTATTCCCGCACTCAGCGCGGGTACCGATGCTTCTCTCCAGACCTCCGCCGGTATATTACCTCTGCCGACGTTTCATTTGTCGAGAGCTCTCCTTTCACTCTCCCCTCTCCTTCTCCTGACACTACCATCGATGACTGCCTTCCGCTCATGGTTCACCCGCCTCTGGTGTCCCCTCCGACCGGTCAACTCTTTAGCCAGACCTACTCTCGTCGTCCTTCCACTGTACCTCCCGTCCCGGCCAAGGACACCATTGTTCCCGCTTCGCCTGATGTTCCTGCCACACCTCCCGAGGATGTGCCGATTGCGCTCCGGAAAGGTACTCGCTCGTGTCAGAATACTCCTCTCTTTGTATCTTCTTACAGGGGCTTGTCGGCTCTGGAGACCGTGTCGCTTCCTCGAACGGTCGGTGAGGCCAAATCTCACCCCGGGTGGCTAGCCGCAATGAGAGATGAATTGCAGGCGCTGGATGCCAACCATACTTGGGATCTTGTTCCCCTTCCGGCAAACAAACAGGCGGTCGGCTGTAAATGGATCTTCACGATCCGTCTCAATCCCGATGGCTCTCTCTGCCGCCTCAAAGCCCGTCTTGTCGCCAAGGGATTTGCTCAGACGTATGGCGTCGACTACTTTGAGACCTTCTCTCCAGTCGCCAAGATGGCCTCGGTCCGCCTCTTCATCTCTTTGGCTGCTCATCATCACTGGCCCCTTCATCAACTTGACGTTAAGAATGCTTTTCTCCATGGCTTTCTTGACGAGGAGGTCTACCTGCAGCAGCCCCCTGGTTTCTCTGCCTTTGGTGCCGCCTCCCATGTCTGCCGTCTCCGTCGCTCCCTCTATGGCCTCAAACAGTCTCCTCGCGCCTGGTTTGGCCGCTTCAGCACTGTCGTCACCGCCTTTGGTCTCTCTCGGAGTATGAAAGATCACACCATCTTCTTCCGTACGACGGCACACGGCTGTATCTTGCTTGTAGTTTATGTTGATGACATCATCATCACAGGGAGCGACTCCAGAGGCATCGCCAGCCTCAAGACGCATCCTCACCATCACTTTCACACCAAGGATCTTGGACCCCTCACGTACTTTCTTGGCATCGAGGTCTCCCGAACTGCGGACACTATCTCTCTCTGCCAGCGCAAGTATGCTCTTGATTTATTGCAGGATGCCGGGTTGAGCACCGCCGCCACCGTTGACACTCCCCTTGAGCCTGGGGAACGCTCCCTTCATTCCGACTCGGCACTCTTTCCTCATCCTGAGAGCTATCGGCGCTTGGTCGGTAAACTCAACTACCTCACCATGACGCGTCCCGACATTGCATGTGTCGTTGGCAAAGTCAGCCAGTTCATGGAGCATCCCACCTGCTCTCAGTGGGATGCTGTCCTCCGCATTGCCAAGTACATCAAGAAAGATCCTGCACGCGGCCTTCGGTACTCACATCATGCTCACATGGATGTTGAGGCTTTTTGTGATGCGGACTATGCCAGTTGCCTCGCTACCCGCAAGTCTACTTCGGGATTCGCCGTTTTCTTCGCCGGTAATCTCATCTCTTGGCGCAGCAAGAAGCAGACTGTGGTCTCCCGTTCTAGTGCCGAGGCAGAGTATCGAGCCATGGCCACTGTCACTACTGAGATCCTCTGGCTTCGTCATCTTCTCCGGGAGCTCGGTTTCCCGGCATCGACTCCTGCTCATATCTGGTGTGACAATCAGGCTGCTACGAAGATTGCCTCGAATCTCGTCTTTCATGAACGGACGAAGCATATCGAGGTGGATTGTCACTTTCTCCGCCACCATCTGGAGCAGCACCATATCGGTTTCGGCCATATCCCGACGGCCGATCAGCTTGCCGATCTCTTCACCAAAGGTCTTCCCGGAGCTCGTCTTGAGTCTCTCACTTCCAGGCTGGGTATTCACAGCCTCCCTGGCCCAGCTTGAGGGGGAGTTTGAGATTGTCTTGTTATTCTTTTTATGTGGGACTCTATCCAATCTGGGCATGTCCAGCTTGAGGGGGAGTGTTGGAACCCATTTAAGTGTAAATGGGTGAGTCCCACATCGGACTTACCCGTCTTGTATAGTGGTGTCCCAATCTATAAAAGAATATCCTCACCTCACATTGAGGTAAGGGGAATTCACCCACTTACAGAAACAATTAAAACCCTCACAGTCACATGCCTGTATATGCCTCAATTCCAGGTTTGTTACCATGGTAAGCAGTTGGAGGTAGGACACTGGGTATTCCAGGTACAACAGGAATTGGCAAGGCCAATGTTGGACTCTGTGGGTATTCATGAGACAGCGGCTCAGCCAATCCTATGTTTAAAGCAGAAGCAACTGTTTTAACAGCCAATTCAAGCAACTGATAGGGCAATTTGCTCAAAAGAAAATGGGAACAGTTTAGGTGAAATAATACTTTGGAAGAAAATTTCAACCAATATTGACATCACAAACCAGGCAATTTTGCTGGGGCCACTCTAGGCATGGCTGAGTGAATGGCTGGGGGACTTCCTCCGGATTTTGAGGGTGCCAGAGCAGCTGGAACTGCACTTCAAAACAAAAGAAGCAAGCTTAGAACCAAATTCAATAAAACTGGTAATGAAACAATTAAGGCTCCGTTTGACAGAACTTACTGAACACTGCTTATTGTGCTTATTGTTTATGTTAAGTGCTTCTGTGATAGTGTTTCCAAATTGCTTATGGAAAAAGTGACTTTCTGCCACCTATTTAAGTGATTTCCCTCTAGAAGTTAACTGTGAGTGGTTTTTAGAAACAGAACAAATATGATCGTTTTCAAATTGCTCATCATAAGTGGTAAGTGATCTAAGTAGTTTTCAGTAAGTGCTTTCAAGCAGAACCTAAAACTTTGACAGTCACATGCCTGTAGGAACAGAGATTGAGATGGGTGCCTTAATTCGAGGTTTGCTCGGATGATATCTTGGAGGCAAGGCTCTCCGCAAAATTGGCAGGGCAGGTGGCGGACTCTCTGGCAATTCATGAGATGGTGACTCAGCCGGTCCTGCGTTTTTAAGGAGTGGCATTAGTTTGAACAGCCAATTGAAGCCAAGAATCTAAGGCCCATTTTAGTTGACGGGTTTCTAGGAAAAAGGGAAGAGAAACAATGCTTTTTTCACTCCCCCGGCACATTTTGTTGCAAAGGGGGGTTTCCAACTTACCCTCATATGAGGGATTCCGTTCCCTGCAATATGGCAGGAAACGGAGGGAAACATTTTTTAGTTTTTAATGACATAATATTGTATTAATATTTTTCATACATTGATTTTTAATTATAATCAATTTTTTTATAGCCATGTTATGATTATATTAATTATATTAATTTATTTTCAACCAAATAGTATTTTTTTACTTTTTTTCCTTTCCTAACTTCTACATTCTTTTCATTTCATTCCATTCAATTTGACATCTCTCTAGCAAAATTGAGTTCTTTCTTTTCCTATCTTCTCCATTCCACTCAATTTGATTTCTGCAAATGTGAGAGCTCTCCTAGATCAGCCTACCTTGAAAATTATGTGGGATGAAATCAATCCACAATGTAGTTGTATACAATAATAATAAAACCCATTGTTGACTATCGCAATGTATAGAAACAGGCGACATAAGTTTTGAGCATAACGATAGACCTGACAAAAGATAACTCAGTCACTTCATTTTTTTACTGGTAAATCCCATACCACATAAGGAGGTAGGGTCTTTATTTATAGATGAAATAAAGATGGGGACATAATACAAGTCAACCCATTTAAACAATCAAATTTTGACTGTCGACACTTATCATAAATGCCTAAATATTTTAACACTCTCCCTTAAGCTGGGACATATCTATTTATCATGCCCAGCTTGTTACACAAAAATTGAACACATGTTCTAGGAACCCCTTTCGTGAGAATATCTACAAGTTGATTGTTGCGGAATCATTGGAAGTCGCAATGACAGAAACGAGAAACGAAAGAAAATGCAGAAGAAAAGAAAGCACACATAACACACAAATTTACGTGGTTCGGGAAAAATCCCTACATCCACGGAGAGGTAGAATTCTCACTAAAAACGGGAGCACAAATTACAGAGTTTTTCCAGGTTGGAAACCCTAGCCCGAAATGGGCTACATATGGAGAAGACGATCCACTGTTCCGAACAGGAAGTCTGCGTCGCTACAGTGAACGGCGGCCACCTTTGTCAAAAGTGCTACAATGGCTGTCGGCTGGAAGTCAAAAGTGCAACAGTATAGTTGACTCCGAAGTCCGCACTACTGCAGTGTCTGTCGGTGTCAGTCGGTCAGCTCTGCTACAGTGGTCAGAGATGCTACAGTTGCGGGCCACAAGCATTCGGCCCAACCAGATCAGGCTACACCAATCCAAACATTGATCTAAGGTGCAAACGTAACAGAGTGATAGGAGTCTAGAAATGTGAGAGAGAGAGAGAGAGAAAGGGAACTTTCATTGATTCAAGCTTCAAGGCGTACAGGTATTACAGAAGAAAAAGGAAGAAAAAGGAATGTAGGTGGAGAAGAATCTCGTCGAGTTGCTGCTCCTCTGGGCCGAGGCCTAACCCTCTTGCTGCTACCGCTAGAAGCTTGATTCCAAAACATCCGTAGTTCCCCTAGCCCTTTGATTCCCTTATTTAAGACTCTCAACAAACCCCCAACAGCCAAAGCAACTCTTATTCAGCAATTACTTATCTACCCCAGGCAATTACAGTCATTCCTATTGCATTTTACAACATTACCCCTGACAATTATTAAATCCATATCCTAGTGCCCAACGGCCTCCCAATCTCTAGTGCCCAACACCTATTGTTGCCCCTAAAAGAGGATTTTGGACCTGTTGTGCAGTGCAACCAGTATCTACTGTTGCCTTAACCAGCTTCTAATACATCGACCATCGCCCCAATCTTTCCTCTTGTGCTGCCAATGTAAATGGAATATCCTTAAGGTGCTGCAGTTGGGAATCATATACCTGCTATGAATACTCAGATATAAGCGGTCCTGTCACGACCCCCTCCCACCAAAGATGTCCCTCATGAGCTGGCAATGGTGAAAGGGAGATAATGACCCCCGAGTCCCGCCTCCAGTAGGCCCCGGGGTGGCGACTAGCACCAAGGGTATGAGTTTTCACAAATATGGGAGGCATTACCCTTTTTATTATTTAAGATCGGGAAATAGGACAAGTCAACCATCAAAAAGGAAAAGAACAAGTGTATAGAAATAACCCAAACCAATCCCACATGCATGTTTAAATAGTTCTGAAACAAGGTACAAGTACAAGAAAACTCAAAAGTACAATACCAAAAGAAACAAGTACAGCAAACTGCAGCAACTCCAACTGTCCCGACTAGTAGGGTGATCGTACCACGATTCACTGTTTTATTCCACCCTTACACCGCAGTTTTAAATTAGTTTTGTAATGAATATTCCAAATATAATAATAAATTGCACTTAATGTTTGAATCAATCAATTAATATTAATCAATATTAGAATGGGCAATGTTACTTGTTTTTATTGTTTCAATGTAGGTGGAGGTGATTTGGAGGGCCCTTGATGAAGTGGAAGAAAAATGGGTCAAAATTGCATGGATCCATGGACATCTGTCCACTGTTTTGCATATTACACGAAATCTGTGCATCCAAATGGGCTGGAATTTTATGGGTCTGTCCAAAATTTAATAGGCTACAATTCATATTAAGGAACTCAATCCTGATTCGGCTTCTATGGGGCCCATTCGAACTGATCTGTCCAAGCCACTGAAGGGATCCTCATTTGCAAGTTCGGCCAAGGAGTGAAGTGCTGCCAATTTGGAGTCCAAGAGGAGTCTCCTAATCACCTTGGAGGTTCTGGAGGCCCCTATCCTCATAAGGGAATCAAGGATGAAGGAGTTCCACCCGAGCTTCCTCCTCCTCCCGATATCGAGCTAAAAGTTGGGTGTTCGTTGTGAGGGAGCTACACACATGTCAAGGGAGTTCCGATGCATAAACTAGCTACTGGTTTGGAGTAATTTGGGTGTTTAAACATTTCATTCCATGTATCTTATTTTATTTCAGATTTGAATGCTTGATTTGATGCATTTGAGTGTTATGCTCTTAATTTCTAACTGATCGGTGTGAGGTTTTGAGTGCGTGACTTGTGTTGTTCCGATTGGACATCACAAGAATCCTTTTCATACCCACCTTATTGAGATTTCAATATGCTTTGGAAGCTCTTATTCCATGCATAAGTACTGGACCTTGACAATACGATTGTTACGTCAAGGTTGGGTCCTTAAAGCATTGAAATAAAAGCTTAGGAATTAATTGGGATTCCAATTAACTCCAACCAAAGAATTACTCTAAACCTAAGATGAATCTCTTTGAACAATGAACTTGATATGTGTGTAGTGAAATCACATCGACCCTTTTATCTCATATTTTTCAAAATCCACTAGGTCACTCAATTTTTAAGTCATTTCAACTAAGTCATTGTTTTAAACTCTTTTCAAAACCACCCCCTCTCTTAGTCATTTTTATTAAAAATACACACTCTAAACCTACCAACGCTCCTTGAGAGATGACCTAGGGTCTACCCTAGACTATAAATCAAGCTTAAAAACATAATCAATTTGACGTGTCACGACAACACGGTCATAGGGTCCCGCACGGCCCTGGTAGTCCTCCTGGAAACCTGAAAATAAACGTAGGGTGAGCATACAAGTATACTCAGTAGGAAAACCTAAAGCTCTCGTGCACAAGTGGGGAGACATCCTAATGTCCCGTGAGAACAACAGAAGGAACCTAGCAAAGAATTCTATCCACCCAACCTCACCAGCCACACTCACCAAAACACAATCACAACAGGTAGTAGTATATAAGAACAAGAGTATTGGGTACCCCGCACCATTTCACACTAGTTAGCTGCTCTTCCTACCGGCGAACGTCCTGACGCTGCCACACACATCCCGCCCGCACACACCTGGGCCTCAAGAACCACACATCCCGCCCGCACACACCTGGGCCTCACAACCACGTATCCCGCCCGCACACACCTGGGTCTCACAACCACGTATCCCGCCCGCACACACCTGGGCCTCACAACCACGTATCCCGCCCGCACACACCTGGGCCTCATCCCGAAGGTTCTTGGGAAATAGTAAAACATGCCCAAAGAGTCTTGGGCTAAACCACCCCAATCGAAACCTACCCGAAGAGTCTTGGGTGTAAGGTTGCCTCAAGCCATCACAACCTAGGGAAGAAGGAGCAGGAAAGAGCTAGTAACTAAGGGGAAAACACAATCTCCCATGAAATGGGAGTGTTCGGCACTAAGTGCTCAACATGGGTGGGGTGCGATAAAACACAAAGATACAGATATATATATATATACCAAACACTCAGCCCAACCTATGGCTTCTAATCAGAGAACTGAGCACGTGCCTCGGCACTGCTACTACGAAGCATGCATACAACAAACAATCCCGAAACCCCATTTAAGTTTTCATGTTTCAACAGAATCAGTTTATTATTTCCTTAACTACTGGGCAAATATCCACAACCAACCACATCGATCGTTCGTAAAGCATATCTCTGCCATCCACAAATCAAGTTAGGAAAACACAAACAGCACAACAAGTCCCTTCTTAATAACCAACCAACCCATTGATTATTATTCCGTTTCATTACCAAGCCTCATCATTCATTAACTTTTCCACTTCTTATTTATTATTTACAACCCATAGTTCGTTCACATTCAAGCTCATCCCTGCAGCCTCGCTGCCAACCATCATAACCACAATTACGCCGAAACTCGTACATCATTATCCCTTTAATACCATTTAACGCAGCCCCGCTGCCCGTTACCCACATATCATTCACACTAACCCACAACCAAGCAAACCGCAGCCCCACTGCTCACCCGATCCACAACAACCCACAAAACACCCCCAACACATAAATTAACCCCAACAGCACCCACATGTTTATTATTCCATTTTGGTTCAATCGGGGTGATCACACAAGGGTTCCAGATTTTCATTTAATCAGCCAACTTTACGTGATTAACCAATTTCCACATTCCATGAAGTTTCCATCCATAACGGTCTAGAAAGATAGGGCAGCATTTAATTGCGCAAGCAAAGGCCCCCAACGACCGTGATTTTCAGTAGGCATAAGCCTATTCAATTCACAACATAATATCACAGGATATAAAGATAAACATAACTTCCTCATCCCCGTTCTTTAACCAGATATTATCTTCGTTTAAAGGTTCAGCCGTTTCTCGTGAAAACAAGAGGATACCCACCCCGCATGATGCACAAAATTAGAAAGACGAAGGTAAGATCCCTACATCAACAGGTTCTAATCACAATGCTCCCCCGTATCAACTTTAGAAGACGTCCGTCGGCGTCCGTCACTTCTGTCGAATCCCGGCAAAACCTCCTCGGGTGGAAGTTAGAAAGGAAAGGCCGAAGGAAAGACAACGGATCCAAGCTCAAAAGTTCCGCCTCGTCGTTACGATCCCGTGGTCGTTGACTGGTCAACACACGGTTTGAGGGTAACACGTACGCGGGGAGGGACTACACGGCGTGTAGTATTGGCTACACGGCGCGTACTCAATTATTTCACACAGTAAGGACACTACTCCCACACGGCACACGGCCGTTGACTGGTCAACACACGATTTGAGGGTAATGCGTACGCGGGGAGGGCCTACACGGCGTGTAGTTTGGGGTACACGGCGTGTACCCAATTATTTCACACGGTAAGGACACGGCCTTCAACACGGGGTATACCCGGCGAGGGGGTACACGGCGTGTACTCACACTACACGGCGTGTAGTTTCAAAATTCTGAAAAGTGTGGGAAAAGTCCATTTTACCCTCCAGAACACTTCAAGGCCCTCTTTTTGACAAAGGAATGGGCCGGAGAGGTCCGGGCCATTACAGGTCCAAGGACATCAGCATTGAGAGGCACGGCAGCACTGAGCCCAGCCATCCACTCATCCTTGATTGTTGTTGAGGAAGCTCCAACTGACCAACTGCACTTCCAGAAGAATCAACTCCAACTACAGAAAAGGACTCAAAGTTCTCTTCAAGCCACATCCTAATCTAGCACTGCAATTCTCCAGCTGAAATATGAACATAGAGAACAGCAAGGTTGTACTCTCTCCTCATCTTCAAAGGTCCTATCCTCTTTCCACTTTCCCCGTCATGAAACGGTGCAATTTTCCTCTCTTCAAATTCAGCAACCTGTTGAGTTTGCTCGTGTTTATTGTATCGCTGCTGCATGCTTGCATATTCCTAGTGTCTTCATCTCGGTAGAACATCCGTAAAAAGTGTTGGAGTCTGTGTGCCAAATCGGACTTTTGATCATGTGATCTTTATTATTGATTATAAAATAACCACAAGACCTCCCTTAGAGAGGCATCTTGGGTATTGGGATCTGTTTTATATCATTCTACATGGTATCAGAGCGGGTTCTCTAACCCTACCCTCCCCTCACTCTATTCTCTATGGAGAAAACCAACGATTTTTCCCAAGGGGGGCAGCGACCTCAGTAGCAGGAGAGCCATAAGTTTTGTCGTCACCCCTCCCTCCGCCTCCTGCGCGTGGCCCTAGTGCACTCGACGATGGATGCTCTGCCTCTGTCTTCGACCTCCTCTCGCGGACGCCCCACCTTCGACGCCAACCTCTCCTCCTATGGACGCCCCTCTGTCGGTCGTGAGCGCCTCTGCGCCCATTCTCGACGAACGAGCCCCATCACGATCACCTCATCGTCGTGTGTCCCTTCCTCGCGATGACCCCCTTCCCGTCGGCACCTCCCGCTTGGCACCTCCTCGCGCCGGATCTCCTCCCTGACCACTCCCGTGCGACGAACCCTCCAGGTGCGCCCCTCCTTCGCGACGGCCCTCCCTATCGAGCCGCGCCTCCCGCTTCTCTCGCGCAACGGATCCAACTTTCCCTGCCATATGTTCTCCTACAGCGCGACTCCTCCGCTACAACGCTATGGCCCCTCCTGTGAAATCCCCGCCTCCCGTCGCCAGCGCATCTTGTGGAATCCTCGCCACCTGTCGTCGGCCCCTCCTGCGGAATCCCCGCCTCCCGTCCGCTGCACTCCGCTCAGGCGTGTTCATCGGTGCCTTCACCCCCTGGCGCTTCGTCAACCAGCCCCGCCAGTGTCAGGACCCAGCGCTCCATCGATCAGCCCGCCTGTGCGGCTTTCCCGGCGCACTAACGACCGGCCCCGCCAGGGCGACTTTCCCGACACCTCATCAACCGGCCCTGCCTTTGCGATTTTCCCGACGTCCTGACTATCGGCCCAGTCAGTGCGGCTTTCCTGGCGCTCCATCAACTGGCCTCGCTTGTGCAGCTTTCCCGACAACCAGATGACCGGCCCGCCTATGCTGCTTTCTCGGCATCCTGTTGACCGGCCCCACCAGCGCGGTTCCTCTGTTGCACCTCGACAACTTGCCACGCCACTGATATAATCCGGCTATTTCAGTGATATCTTCCATCATCCATCATTTTCATCTCGAGGGGGAGCTGCGATCGCGAATGAGTTCTTTTTGTTTCGTCTTATTTTGTAATCAAACTCGGTATGTCCAGCTTGAGGGGAAGTGTTTGCAGTGTTTCTTGTTTGCTTGGTTTTTCTTTTCTTTGGTTTGTTTTCTTTATGTATTCAAGCTAGTTAAATCTAGCTTGAGGGGGAGTGTTGGAGACTGTGTCCCACATCGAACTTTTGGTCTTATGTGATCTTTATTATTGATTATAAAATAACCTCAAGACCTCTGTTAGAGAGGCAACTTGGGTATTGGGATCTCCTCTATATCATTCTACAAAAACCTTCAGGGATTTGCAGCCTTGGTGGCCCGCATATCAGCCAGAAGTTGAGGACAGCCAACACCAACACCCCCTGATCACAGGACATACTCCATTGCTACTTTGGGAACATCTTCTGAAAACCAAAGTTCTTGTTGGATAAGAGCTAAGTACGTAGTTTCTCCAATTTCCAATATTTCTAAATCCTCATAAGGTTGTTCAGACCCCAATCGGAATACACAGCAATGGATAACTTGGAACCCCTCTCTCGGCCAGGAAGCTAAAGATGTGGAAATTTCATGATCACGACCAGCCCATTCCCCAGAAACTTGATCCTCAGTTGTGGTAAAAAGTGAATGGACCGGAATTTGGAATTTCTCATCTCCACATGAGTATAAAATGAGCTCTCCAAGCACTGGTGACTTCTCTAAGCAGCAATAACGGTCAACCCCGTCCAACAAGACCTTGTTGTTAGTGGAATCGGTTGAATCTATATCAACCAGCACGATTTGAACAGCTTTAGATTTTGAAGAAGCAACTCCTACACATTGTAAACACCATAGAACCACGTATTGAACAAATACTAAGGCCGAAAAAACTATCAAGATATTTCTGGTGACTAGCTTTGTTCTCCCATCTAGTAATGCACAAAATTCACAACCTTCAAGGGAAATAGGGTAACAAGCTTCAACAGCAGAAACAAGTATGCCATATTCCAAAGTGTCAATTTCTGCTATTTGAAAATTGTCGTCAATCAGTTCAAATTTTGGAAGATGGTCCAGGTAAAGTTCCGCTTTACCAGCAGTGTCCCTCTTCACTTTCCCATGTCAAACATGAGCCATTGATTGGACCAATGCTTGAGTTGTAGGCCTAGAATTCCTGCTACCGCCAAAGCACAAAGTAACCAGACAACTTCGCCAAGGACAAGCCCATGGTGGTGACCCAAGCAGAGGCTTGGGAAACAGTACACCTCCTGCTGCTAAAAGTAGTCTTCCCTTAGACAACATTTCTATCTGGACAGGATAAATGTCATCAGCTCTGTCATCCCTCTGCAGTCGGCACTTCTGAGTTTGCATACTAACTCCATTGACTCCAACATACACCTTCATCCAGTGTTGCTTCGCCAACTGTAACTCTTGCTGCCCCTGTGGTTTACCGTATAGAGCAAGAAGAGAAGCATCCTTGGCTAATCCTTTCCTGTACAACATCTGGTGCTGGCGGAAACTCAGCAAGGGACCGAGTTTGTTCCGGCTCAGTCTCTTCCTGCCTTACCGGAGTGGAATCAACCTACTCTAGCGCCAGTTGTGCCTCTCATTCTTCATTGTGCAAGCCTCCAACATCTACTTTTGTAACCTTCCTCCAATCTTCGTCCTCGGTTGCTTTCATAACCACTGACCTTCCTCTGACATCATTCCGAGGAGAACTCCCAGACTGAGTAATCAGAATCTCCTCGCCTTTGTCCACTGCCGCACTGTCATCATTCTGGAGAATCACTTTTTTGAGTTGAGACCACGATAACTCAGGCTTTGACACTTCCAACAACAAAAACCATTCACCAAACGTTCTAGGCATATGTAGTCGTGTTGTCCAAATCTTCAACTCTTCTAGTGTTTGAAGGTACGAAAAATATTTCTCAGCTTCGGTGATCCAAGACGTAAGATCATCTCCAGTAAAAATCAGCATCCTTAGGATCACCTGCCACTCCTCCAACCTCCTAGTCAGTCCGGACAAAATCAACCCTACCTCCTACATCAGATCCTCCCTATGCGTGGGAGTAGGGTTGCTGCACTGCGAGTCATCTGCCTCTGCTGCAACACGTTCATTGTTGCTGCGTGTCCAACTCCACTTCTTGGAGTGCATAGTTGCTTCACTGTTGCGCCTTCTCCTGACCTCTTTGTACAGCGTTAGCCTCAATCGCCAGATCGAGATTTGATTTCTTGATTTTTTTTCCCTCTCTCAAGAACACTTATTCGTAGCCAAGACTCCTCTTAATAAAAGCACCAATTAATAGAAGTCTAGAAATGTGAGAGAGAGAAAAAGGGAACTTCCATTGATTCCAGCTTCAAGGCGTACAGGAATTACAGAAGAAAACGAAAGAAAAGGGAATGGAGGTGGAGAAGAATCTCGTTGAGTCGTTGCTCCTCCGGGCCGAGGCCTAACCCTCTTGCTGCTTCCGTCGAAAGCCTGATTCCAAAATATCTGTAGTTCCTCCAACCCTCTAATTCCCTTATTTAATACTCCCAACAAACCCCCAACAACCCCAACAACTCTTATTCAACCATTACTTATCTACCCCAGGCAGTTACAACCACTCCTATTGCATTTTACAATATTACCCTTGACAATTATTAAATCTCTATCCTAGTGCCCAGCAACCCCCCAACCTCTGTTCCCAGCACCCACATTCCTATCACTGAGGGTGATCCTTTTCTTCTCATAATTCTCTTGAACGAAGTGAAAATCGATTTCAACATGATTCGTTCGCTCATGAAAGGCTAGATTTGTGGCAATCTTGATTGCAGCTTGATGATCACACCAGATATGTGTTGGTTTCTTAATAGCATATTTGATCACCTGTAGTATTTGTTGTGCCCAAATAATCTCTGCGGTCACATGTGTCATAGCTCGATATTCTAACTTTGCACTTGATCGGAATATAGTTGTCTACTTTGCCATGAGATCAAATTGACTCCAATAAATACTGCAAAACCAGACGTATACCTCCTAAAAAAAGACATCCTGGATAATTTGTGTCACAAAACATTTCAATTTCTGTATGTCCATGATCGGAATATAAAAGACCTAAACCCGGTTCCTTTTTCACATATCTAACAATGTGAAGAACAGTCTCCCACTGTGTTTTTGTTGGTGATTCCATGAACTGAATCGCCTTGCTAAATGCACAAGCAATGTCAGGTCGAGTCATTGTCAAATAGTTAAGTCTCCCAACAAGTCGTTTATATCTGTCAGGTGAAGGGAAGGCTTCACTGTCAGTGTGAAGAGACTTCCCTCCAGGTTCCAAAGATGAGTCAACCGAGTCAGCTCGAGTCATGTCAGTCTCCTGAAGTATATCAAGAACATACTTTCTCTGAGAGAAAAAAAATTGTCACTTCTGGAGACCTCAACCCCCAAGAAATATTGTAGTACAATCAAATCTTTTGTGTGAAAATTTTGATAAAGAAAAGACTTCGACCAATGCCTGCAGCATCACTGCCCGTAACAACAATGTCATTAACATAGACCACCAAAAGAATGCTTTCTGGTGCAGATTGATTATAGAAAACAGAAAAATCCTTTATGCTTTGGCACATTCCAAAGCTAAGCGTAATGGTGCAAAAACGGATGAACCAAGCACGAGTTGACTGTTTGAGTCCATACAATGATGGATGAAGAAGACAAACTTTGGAAGACTCCCCCTGAGCAACAAACCCGGCAGGTTTCTCCATATAAACTTCTTCATTAAGAAAACCATGAATAAAAGCATTTTTAACATCTAACTAATGGAGAGGAGGAGGCAGCAAGAGAGATAAGTAAGCGAACCAAGGTCATCTTCGCCACTAGAGAAAAGGCGTCAAAGTAATCAACTCCAAATGTCTACGCATAACCTTTGGCAACAAGGCGAGCCATGAGAGGATTAAGGGAGTCATCAGCATTAACACACACTGTATAGATCCATTTGCAACTAACCACCTGCTTACCCGAAGGAAGAGGGACAAGATCCCAAGTATGATTGGCGTCCAAAGCCTGAAGTTCATCCTGCATAGCCTATAACCAGCTGGGATGGGATTTGGCCTCAACAACAGTGTGTGGTGTCTAGTGAGCAGCCAACGTCTCAATAACTTGTGAGGTAGCCACGGATAATCTCCAATAAGACTGACATGAGCGTGAACTTTTGCGAAGCGCCATAGGCAACTCCAGTGATGGATGATCATGAGCAGGTGAGTCGTCAGGCGTGGTGGTAGCATCAAGCATCGGGTGGTGGGTGTTATGTGAATTATTGAGAGATGAGAAATTGTAGAAACAAACAGTATAATTCTGTATTGGAATTCAACCGTACAGAGAAAAAAAAAAAGAGTTACAGCTTAGGGAAGAAGAGAAAGGAGATGGAGGTTAGGAACTCGTGGAAGACCACTCCTCTGAGTCCCTGCTGGTTCGTCCCAACGTACCAGCCCTTCTCTCAGCAGCCAGCTGTGGAGAATTCCCTTCAAAAAATCATCCCCCTCTCCCTCTTCCAGCCAACCCATTTATAACCCAGCTATCAGCCAACAACAACTTACTAACAACCTACTGCCAGCTGTCACCAGCCCCTAACAAACTAACAAACATTAACAAACAACCCAAAGGCATTACTGCCCCTTGGCAGTTGTACACAGGCAGCCCCCACGCCCCTTAACAAACTCTCCAGCCACTGCTGTTCCTCCCCCACTACACGGGCAGCAACCCACTCAAATCAATTACACATATTCCTAACATTCGCCCCTCCTTAAAAACCACCTTGTCCCCAAGGTAGACCACCAAAAACACAGCTCGGCCTCTTAAACATTGGTTCTATAAGCCCCCTCTGAAGTCGGCAGCACATCTGATCCAGCACCTGCGAGTAGAAGGGCTGCTGATGAATTCTGCAAGTAGAAGGGGTATCATATCTGGTAAAAACAGCTGCGGTTTCTACCAACAGAATTGCTGCATGTGGAGGTGTGAAACCAAGGTCAAAAACCAAAACACAGGTTGCCCTACGACCCTTAAAGGTTACTGCGGTTTCTACCAACGGAATTGGTGCATGTGGAGGTGTGAAACCAAGGTCAAAAACCAAAACACAGGTTTCCCCACGACCCTTAGAGGTTATTGCTAGTTGTGGCTGCAGCAGTGGCTCTGGAACATGATGAAATCCCTGCCGTTGTGGAGATTCTTGTTCCTCTTTATCTTCCACCTGGTCCCAAACAACAAGCCCGGCGAGCTTCCGCTGTGCTGCAGCACAACAAGTCTCCTGCCCAGCACAAATTCCAGCCAACCCATCGTCTTTAATTTCCATTTCTCGAAGCTGCTTTGGATGCCCAACAGTTAAAGCATCCTACCAAACACAAAAACCAGCATGTATTGCAAGCATCTGGAAAAGTAAGACAGCCCTTAGCATCCCATGTGTTTGTAGATTTGAGTTCCCGGTTTTGAATGTTATCTCGTCCAACCGCTTACATCCCTCCAAATGTCTTCTATCCCCTTCAGCTGCTAGCTCTTCAAATGGGTGTTCTTGTTCCCCACAAGAATTTACCCAAAAACAAACCAAGTTGCATCTTGACCAGAATAATGTTGCCAAGACATCTTCACAAACAGTAGGAAGTGCCCCAAACATCTCCAAACTCCACATTTGCGAAAAATTCTGTACAAAAACATGTGTAGCTGAAACTGTACTTCCAAGAAAGGAAATAAGTTGGCCAAAACCTTGTATGTCCTTAGCTACAATGCACTTAGGGGTATACCTCCCAGCTAGTCTATTTGATCCTAACCGTGCCCAAACCTGCTCCATTTTCCAGCAGCCATGAATCCTAGCAACATTCGGCATAACAAATTCTGGTTCAGCCAATATTTGTCTAGCTGGATCAGTGTGGAGTCCGGGAACAGAAATATGACCCTGGGAATCTCCTGCCTGCCTTTTTGCGGCCATTACCTCCAGCAAAGAAGCTGCATTCGGAGGCGTGAAACCTAAATCATAGACCAAAATCAAGGTAGTTCCCCGTCCTTTGGAGACTATAGCCAAGTATGTGCACTGCGTCTTAGGTGGAGGCCACAACATCAAATTTGCAATTCCTTTGGAAGTTTCTATGGCACCCTTGATGTCATCCAACTCACCCTTCAAAGTTTGGGAGACATCCTGTTTTCCCCCTGCTGTATTTTTCTCGATTTCCTTTTTTTTTTACTTCACTTCATTTTCACATAGCAGAGTCTTTACCTTGATTGACTCCTGATTTGTTCCCTTCAAAACTGTTGTGTGGTCCCCAGCTCTTTCAGCTACAGCCCAAGCCTTCTGTTTAGCACCTTTCAAAATGTGAGACGTGGCCTGCTGAAATGCAATCGCTGCTAGCTTCTCAACCTTGAGTTCTGCAAAGGCCGGCTCCTCGTTATACATTATGGCAGAAACATACTCTTGCTGATCAACTTCAGACTGAGCCAACTTTATAAGCATTTGATCTTTCTCTTTCCAATTGGCTTCATCATTTTTTGGTACTTCACCCCAATCGTCGTTCTCATGATCAACAATGCCCATAAACGTATCACCGGAATCGTCCTGTGGGGAGTGCCCACGCGTCACTCGAGCAGGTTTTGGGTACCCTGCCACCATGCCCAGCTCCGAAGGGTACACAGAAGCTCTGCTGAACTCACCTTGTCCATTGTCGTCTTTTTTTTCTTCATTTCCAACTTTGCTAAAAAAAAAATTGTGGCTGCTCCTCCAGCAATACCAGAACCAGTAACCTGCTCCTCAATATAATTGTCTCGCCTTTCCACACTAGTACTCAGGTTATAAATTACTTTCCTCTGCTGTTCCGAAGTGGAAACAAACTGCTCCCCCAAAGAAATAGGTTGCTGAAACGGTTTCCTCTCCATCCGCTGCCCATACTTTTTCAATAGAGCTGGTTTAAACATTTCCCATGAAGGGTTTGGCGTAGCTCTATGCCAGGACAAAAACCAAAATAGAGTGGTATCAACCATACACAGTTGGGCCCAATGTAATTTCATGTCATCTGTCGTCCGACAAAATTCAAAATACCTTTCTGCTGTGATGATCCGGTCATATGAATCGTCTCCCATAAAATCTGGCAGCGTGACTCTTGTTGCCATTCTGCGCACCCCACTCAGCAAAACGAATGGCAAATCCTGTCTTCCTTAGTGGCAATCCGTATTACAAAGAAGAAAATTCTGCACAGCAGCTCAGCTAAACGAACAACCCCTTTTTTCCCCTTCTTTTTCCCTTTCCAGCGAATCTCAACTCAGCTTGTACCTGCCTCTTTTTCTTTTTTTTCCTTTCCAGCGAACAGCAGCTCAGCTCGTACCTGCACCTTTTTTTTTATTTTCTTTCCTCTCTTTTCCGTCCGTCAACAACTTTTACGTCGGTTAGGCACCGCGGCCCCAAAGCTCTCTAAGTCGCGAACCTCTCTCTCGCACGGACTACCTTGCGTCGACTTCCGGTTTTTGTCCAGCAACGAACAAAAAACAAATTCGAGCAGCACTCCTTGCACGGCACTCGCCTGCTGCGATTCCTCCTCCACGATCGTTCTCTTCCGGAATGCGTTACCCTAGCAGCGATCGTCCTGCTCCCACGATCGCGTCTCCAGCTCTAGTCGCCTCTAGCGTTCGGAACGCTTACCACAACAAAACGATCTCCCTCGTGCGACTGCAGACAAGAAAACGAGTCGGCCTCTCGCGTCTCCAGCAGCGTACGCAGCTCCAGTTGGATCTTTGACCGGCTCCGGTGTTCGCCTTCCGCAAATATTTTCCAGGCGTCCGAGGCTCCTTGCGCAACAACAACGTTCTTCTTCTTCTTCCTTTTTTTTTCCCTTGCTGCTACGGTTTTTCAGCAGCGATCCTCCTCACCTCCAGCGTGCGATCAATCCTCTCGCACGGCAGTCCCCAGCGGAGTCGCCAAATTGTTACGTGAATTATTGAGAGATGATAAATTGTAGAAACAAACAGTATAATTCTGTATTGGAATTCAACAGTACAGAGGAAAAAAAAAAGAGAGTTACAGCTTGGGGAAGAAGAGGAAGGAGATGGAGGTTAGGAACTCGTGGAAGACCACTCCTCCGAGTTCCTGCTGGTTCGTCCCAACGTACCAGCCCTTCTCTCAGCAGCCAGCTGTGGAGAATTCCCTTCAAAAAATCATCCCCCTCTCCCTCTTACAGCCAACCCATTTATAACCCAGCTATCAGCCAACAACAACTTACTAACAACCTACTGCCAGCTGTCACCAGCCCCTAACAAACTAACAAACATTAACAAACAACCCAAAGACATTACTGCCCCTTGGCAGTTGTACACAGGCAGCCCCCACGCCCCTTAACAAACTTTCCAGCCACTGCTGTTCCTCCCCCACTACACGGGCAGCAACCCACTCAAATCAATTACACATATTCCTAACAGTGGGTGTGCTAGGTCGGCAAGTATATACCTGACCAAATCGTGACCCAACAACATCACTAGGAAGAGATGGAGGTGATGGTGTATCGAGAGAATATGGTAAAATAACTTCGGAATTAGGAATGGCAGATGGTGGTGGAAAACCAGGAACAGAAAAAACTAGAATTCAATAAAGGAAACATCAATGGAGACAACATAACGACGCAAATCTGAAAAGAAGCAGTGATATCTGCACTGAGTTCAAGAGTAGTCAAGAAAGATGCATTTGAAAGCGCTTGCATCAAACTTGATAATCGAGGGGCGAATATCCTAAACATAACACACACAGCCAAAATGCATAGAGGCAGGGAATGAGATGATGTTGCAAACAAAGAATGGAATGGTGTCTCCCCCTGGAGAACAAACGATGAAAGTCTATTGATAAGATATGTGATTGTGAGTATGTCATAATGATAGTAATTCAATCCAGTATGAAAGGAACAGTTAATTCGCATAATTGGTCACGATGGTGGGAGGTGCGGCGTCGAGGCTTAGAGATAGGGAGGTGGGCATCGCGGGGGTGGAGGAGGGTGTCGCGAGGGTGGGTGGGGCGGCGTCGGGAGGGGGGTCACGTAACCTTGCTCTGATACCATGCTACGGTAAATCCCATACCTCATAAGGAGGTAGGGTTCTTTATTTATAGATAAAATAAAGATAGGAACATAAATAAAAGTCAACTCATTTAACCGTTGACTCTTATCATAAATGCCTAAATATTCTAACATTTACCAACAAGGACTAAAGCTAAAAACACAGAATCAATGTGGAATCTGTTATCCAAGTTTGGTTCTTTGTTCTCCATGATATTGCCACACCACCAAGTACGAAAATTCAACCATTGTTAAATGAGTGACTTCTTAATTAAAAATTCAATCTGCAAAAAAATAATCTACCAACACTCTTGGATTAACATTATAACATGCACAGTAATTCAATTTGATTTATGAAAATGTAAGAGCTCTCCAAGATCGGCCCACCTTGAAAATTAAGTGGGGTGAAATCAATCCTCAACGTAGTTGTATGCAACAATAAAACTCATTGTTGACTACCGCAATATGTAGAAACCAATGACATGAATTTTGAGCATAACGATAGGCCTGACAAGAGATACCCCGGCCGCTCCACTTCTTTACCAACAACAACTAAAGCTACAAATTCGGAATCAATGTGGAATCTTTTATCCAAGTTTGGTTCTTTGATCTCCATGATATTGTCTCACCACCAAGTATGAAAACTCAACCACTAGTAATTGAGTGATCTTCTTGATTAAAAATTCAATTTGCATAGAAATAATCTACCAACACTCTTGGATTACCATTATAACATGTACAGTAATACATGGAACCCTTCAAATATTGGAGTACTTTATTTTATTACATCTCAATGTGAATAACATGGATTACTTGAATACCTGCCCACTTTCTAAAAACATATGCAATATCGAATCTAGTACTCAACATTGCATACATAAGACACCCAATAACACTTGCATATTTCAACATAATCACTACCAGGATTTGATATTAACCTGGTCTTAGAAGCATATGAAGTGAAAACCAATGAACAATCAAATTATTCAAATCTCTTTAAGACTTTTTCAATGCAATGTAATTGGGAAAGTACAATATCATTGTTCAAATGATTTCCAAGAACGTTAGTTTTACCTAAATCTTTCTGTAGGAGGATATAACGAGAGAGACCCAAACCCCCAAGATCTGTCTCCAAAGGAGCCCTTGAGGGGGAGTGTTGGAGTCTGCATCCCCCTCAAGCTGGACATGCCCAGCTTGATTACAAAACAGACGAAATAAAAAAAAAAGTTGCAAAAGGCTGCTGCTCCCCCTCACGATCAAAGCTCCTCCGCAGGATGATGGATGGAAGATGTTGCGGGCGCAGCAGATGACCACGCAGACCGGCCAGTTGACGGAACGCCAGGAATGCCGCACTAGTGGGGCCGGTCGATGAAACGCCGGGAAATCCAAACTAGCACCGGGAAAACCGCACTTGCGGGGCCGGCGACGGGAGGCGGGGATTCCGCAGAAGTGTTGCGGGAGCTGGCGGCGCCAACAGGGCCCGAATCCTAGGTGGTCGAGTTGCTGCGCTAACGAATGGACGTGTCGGCGGACAGAGATGCGGCTGCCGGGAGGTGCCGGGAGATGCCGGCGAGGCGGGGATGCCGCAGGAGGAGGCCGGCGAGGGTGCAGGAGGCCGGGAGGCGGCGCTGGAAGCCGGAGGAGGCCACCTGCATGGAGCGGCCGGCACGGGTGGAGGCCGGTTGCTGGCCGGAACAGTCCGGATCTGTCCGGATCTGCCCGGAACAGTCCGGATATCGCCAGATCTGGCCGGATCTGGCCGAAAATCACCGGATCTGGCCGGAGTAGCCTGGATCAGGCCGGAGCCAGCCGGAGCTGTCCGGATCTGGCCGGAAATCTCTGGATCAGGCCGGAGCCGGCCAAAGTAGCCTGGATCTGGCCGGAAATCACCGGATCGGGCCGGATTCGGCCTGAGCTGTCCGGATCTAGCCGCCGGAGAGCAGCAGGCGAGGTCGCCGGGAGGGGAGCGGGACGGGAGATGCCGCCGGAGAGGGGTCGCCGGACTGGAGGGAGATCCGCCGGGAGCCGCGAGCCGCGAGCGCGCAGGAGCAGCGGGAGGCGCCGGGAGCAGCGGGAGGCGCGGGAGGCCGTCGGGGCTTGGACGCCGACGGGAAGAACCGCGGAGGGCTGGAGGCACGCCAGGCAGGATCGGCCGCCGAACAGAGCGAGATGGGAGGGAGGGGTCGGGTTAGTAAACCTCCTCTGATACCATGTAGGAGGATATAACGAGAGAGACCCAAACCCCCAAGATCTGTCTCCAAAGGAGCCCTTGGGGTGTATTTATAACAAATAATAAAGACCACACCGGACCTCAAGTCCGATGTGGGATGCAGACTCCAACACTTTCAAATCAAAGTTTCTATCCAGCGCTGCATTAATTTCATTTTCATGATTTATGTTAGTTTTTGTTAGAGGATGAGTGTTTAACACTCAAATCAAGTTAAATTTGAAAAGAAATTGTTTACAATTGTATCGTATTAAATAAAATTGGTTCATCTTATTTTTTTATAAAATTATTAACCAAATATTTGAAATAAGGGAGGAAATCTAACATGACAGAGTAGATGGAGTCATTACATACATTTTTATTCATCTTTTGCTAAATGGATTTCATCGCCTTAGATTATTTTGGTTCTCTTTATCATGAGTAGAAATGTTTTAGATAATGTTAATTGAAATTGATCATATGAATTTAACTACTTTTATAATCTTACAACGACTGTTTTCAATGGAATTCAAAGCGAATGAGATCCATATTTTTTAAAAGGCTTGTAATCCTCCGAAACTATCCTCTAACGTCTTTGCTTTCGTCAACAGTTTATATTTTTAGGACAGTTTTTAGTTTTTGTTCTTAATCCAAAACCATTCCAAACTAATCTAGTAACCCGGATCATACCGATTTTGGATTAAAAAAAAAACAAATCATGACAAACCCCCAACTAGTGTATCAGTTCAAGCCCCTGGGCCCAGGCCAATCCAACCCGCCCAGTACGACTAGTGGACCGATACAATCGAATTCAAATGCCGATCTCTCTGTGGTGCGTCATAAATCATTCAATTTATGAAGAAAATCTGACAATCTACAACAAAATTGAATGCACCTCATTACAGCTTGTATCAAAGCATCATGTACAAAGTGTAAAATGAAAATCGCATTGTTATAGAAGGTGTAGGTTGAGAAACCCCCTGGCCTCCTTTCCTCAAAGTGAGGCGGAGGCGTTCTTTTATAATGAATGATAAAAGCCACATCGGACCACAAGTCCGATGTGGGATACAGACTCCAACACTCCCCCTCAAGCTAGGTGTACCTAGTTTGGACACATAAAGAAAAAACAAAGCAAGCAACAAGCTGCAAACACTCCCCCTCAAGCTGGACATACCCAGCTTGATGACAAATACAAGACAAAAACAGAAGAAACGGAAATAATAAAATCGTTGTTGATGCTGCTCCCCCTCAAGATGGTAATGTGATGCCGCTGGAAAAAAAAAGGATGGGTCATCGCCGGAAAAGTGCGGGGCCGGACAACAGAGCGCCAGGAAATCCACACTGGCGGGTCGGTCGTCAAAGCGTCGAAAAAATCCGCACTACGGGCCGGTCGTCAGAGCGCCGGGAAATCCGTAATGTCGGGCCGATCGTCAAAGCGCCGAGAAATCCGCTCGGGAGGGCCGATCGTCAAAGTGCCGGGAAATCCGCAATGGCGGGGCCGGTCGTCGAAGCGCCGGGAAATCCGTGGGCGGAGGCCGGGAGCCACGTCGGAAGCGGGACGGGGCGCGTCTTGGAGGTCGGCTGGGAACCCGCAGAGGAGGCGGGGCCGGATCGGGAAGCCGCTGGGGGCCGACGCGCGCCCGGGTCGGGAGCAGAGGAACGCCGGCCCTTGCGTAGGAGCCGCGTCGGATCTGGGAAGGCGCACCGGGGAAGGCTCGGGCGCAGAAGGAGCGCGCGCCGGAGAGGTGCGAGCGAGCGCGACGGCAGAGGCGCCGGAGGGAGCCGGGATCTGGACACCGGAGGGGCCGCGGGAGGAAGTGTCGCGCGAGAGAAGAGGAGATCACCGGGAGGGAGAGGCCGTCGGGATCGCGACGGGATGAAGGGGTCGGCGCGCGCGCAGCGGGAAGGGGTGCCGGGGAAGCAGGCTCCGGCAGGAGATCACCGGGAGGGAGAGGTTCCGCCACGATGGGATCTAGAGGCGCGGACGGGATCTGGAGGTAGCCGGGGTTTGGTGCGTGACGGGAGGGGTCGTGCGCAGGAGGAGCGCGCGCCAGGAGGGAAGGCGCAGGGGAGCCGCACCGGACAAGAGGCGCTGGGGAAGGAGGGTGCAAAAAAAAAATGCACCGGGGAGGAGCAGCGGAGGGGGGGGGGGCGACTATTTGGATTGGAGCCCCCCCCCGGACGGGGAAAACCCTAAAGCAAGGGAGAAAAAATAATTAGGGAGGGAGGAGGGATTGGGTTTCGAAAACCCCTCTGATACCATGTAGGTTGAGAAACCCCCTCGCCTCCTTTCCTCAAAGTGAGGCGGAGGCATTCTTTTATAATGAATGATAAAAGCCACATCGGACCACAAGTCTGATGTGGGATACAGACTCCAACAGATGGCTTCATTATACTGTGTATGTTCTATATGTAATTCTCCTCCTCATCTATAAATAAAGGGACCGGCCTCACTTGAGGGCATGGAATTTGATGCCAATATTCTACATAGTATCACAGTGAGCACCCTCCCTTTCTCTCCCTTGAGCAAAGGCTCTCCCCAACTCTCGTTTCCGCAGCCGCACCATCTCAGGCGCGACCATTGCAGTATTCTAGGAGGGGGCTCCTCTCAGCCGGCCCTGGGGTTACCATCACTGCCCCGTGCCATCCCATTGGCACCTCCCTGCTGTACCGCCCCCGCCAGTCAAGACCCCTTGTGCGCTCAGCCCCACCGGACTCTACATATACTAAATTTGCACTTTGGGAGGAGCAGGGCAACAAAAAAAATTCCATGTTGTTAAACTCCATGGACCATTCAGTAAAACATATGTCTAAGAAACAATTGCAAACAATTATGAGATTCGCTATTATTGATGTTCTTTGAGACTCTTAATTTGTCCCGTATCTCTGATCTATTTCAAAACCTGTTTGCTCTTCACCGGAACTCCAGGATGATTCCACCAAAATATACCGAGTGGAAAGCACTTGTTGATGAACTCAATGACTTGGCCTCTCCCTCAAAATCCAGAGGAGGCCCAGATCTAGCATGATTAGTTATTTCTATTCGCATTGTTGCAAGGCCTTAATAGGCCACAGTCACCGAAATGCTCATTAGTCCGATGACCTTACATTCAATGACAGTCTGTAATCAGCTTATTCGAGCAAGTCATCCTTCACCTGCAACTGCCAAGGATTTATCCGACAGGAGTGTCATGGCTTCTCATGGTAACAGTCGTGTAGGTGGACGTTCAGGTGGCTGCGGTAGCCCTATGGTGAAGAAACATTGCACACATTGTGGCAAAAATTATCATATTATTGACAATTGCAGACTTATCCATGGACATCCCGATCGCCCTTCCACACATGGCTGCGGTCGATCTGCTCAAGCTGCTTTAATAGCTCTGGACCGCCACCACGCACTTGACATATTGTAGATATTTCCGACGATGAGTTTCGACTCCTACAGTACCACCGTGACTCATCCAGTGCCACTGTTACACACTTTGACAATCCCATGGCTCTCTCGCAACGATCCGCTACATGGATTCTCGATTTTGGCACTTCTGAGCATATGAATGGCACTGTAGATATCTTAGGATCATATCATCCAACTACATCTACTAGTTCTATTACAGTTACGGATGGGTCTTCTGTCCAGATTTCAAGCGGGATATATTCAGTAACCTCAGCGCTCACACTATCATCAGTGCCTCTTCCATCAGTAAGCTTACCACTGCCTTATCTTTCATGAAAATTTTCTCACCAATGGATGTTATATTTCAGGAGCTTTCGATGAATCGGGTGCTTAGCAGCAGACAACTCCGTGGTAGTGTGTACATCTTGGGCTTCGATCCTTCCATCACTTTCTCCATCATCCCACTACAGGTCATAGAACTTCACTATCGGCATGATCATCCAGCAACATCCGTTCTTCAGCAACCCGATCCTCAGCTTCGTATTTTCCTCCAATTGATCGTGAGGCTTTTCATTGCGCCAAACAACACCTAGTTACTTATCCCACCGGAACGATCTTGCATGTCTCTTCTCCTTTTGATTTAGTTCATTCTAATGTCAGGGGGCCTAGTTCATTCCCAGTAAAACTGGCTTTCATTTTTTTGTAACATTCATTGATAATTTTTCTCTGTCATGAGTTTACTTATTAAAGAATCGCTCTAATCTTTTATCCATGTTTTGCTCAATTTTTAACAAAATCAAAACCCATTTTTTTATAAGATCAGATAATGGTTGGGATTATTTTTCAACCCCATTTCAGTCATTACTGGATGAGCATGAGATTCTTCACCAGATTTCTTGCCCAAACACACCCCAGCACAATGGCGTTGCTGAGCGCAAGAACCGCCATTTACTACTATGCATCTTTGGTTGTGTTTACTATGACTGTGATACTGAACCATCCCTGAATAAGTTAGATGCACGTGCACTTGAGTGCATTCTCAACCCCTGGCAGTAGCTGGTGGCTCATGGGCAAGCTCAATTATTTGACAATGACTTGACCTGATATAGGTTACGTTGTAAGCAAAGTCAATTCATGGAGTCACTTACACGGCTTCATTGAAATGTGGTTCTTTGCATCGTCAATAAAGAACCCAGTTTCAACCTACTCTACTCTTACCACGGGCACTGCGGGATGTTTATCATCTAGACGATCTATCTCAGGATTCACTGCATTCATTGGTTGGGATAATTTTTCAACCCCATTTCAGTCATTACTGGATGAGCATGAGATTCTTCACCAGATTTCTTGCCCAAACACACCCCAGAAAAATGGCGTTGCTGAGCGCAAGAACCGCCATTTACTACTACGCATCTTTGGTTGTGTTTACTATGACTGTGATACTGAACCATCCCTGAATAAGTTAGATGCACGTGCACTTAAGTGCATTCTCAACCCCTGGCAGTAGCTGGCGGCTCATGGGCAAGCTCAATTATTTGACAATGACTTTACCTGATATAGGTTACATTGTAAGCAAAGTCAATTCATGGAGTCACTTACACGGCTTCATTGAAATGTGGTTCTTTGCATCGTTAATAAAGAACCCAGTTTCAACCTACTCTACTCTTACCACGGGCACTGCAGGATGTTTATCATCTAGACGATCTATCTCAGGATTCACTGCATTCATTGGTGGTGACCTTATTTCCTAGTGTAGCAAGTAGAAAATTATATCCAAATCGAGTGCAGAATCTGAGTACACAGCGATGGCTCATGTGACTGAAGATTTTGTGGGCTCAGCAGCTTCTTCAGGAGATCGGTTATCCAATCAGCAAGACGGAAAATATCTAGTGTGACAACCAGGCCGCTGTCAGAATTGCTACCAATCTAGTTTTTCACAAGCAAGCAAAGCACATAGAAGCAAATTGTCATTTTGTTCGTGCAAACTTCAAGAAGAAGAAGATTACCTTCGGCCACATTTGAACTACAGACCAACTTGTTGATATTCTCACAAAGAGGGTTTTGGGCCCTAGATAGAACTCTTATTTAACAAGTTGGGCATGATCAATATATATGTCCCACCTTTAGGAAGAGTATTAGAGAAGGGTTCATTATATTGTGTGTGTGTTAGTGGGCTAAGCCTGTTTTTTATTTATTGGAGTCCCACATTGGAGGACGTTCCATATGCAATCCTCCTCTTCATCTATAAATGAAGGGACCGGCCTTACTTCAGGATGCGGAATTTGATGCCAATATTCTACATGCATCATCAAAACACCACACGGTGCATGCATCAGCATCAGTGTGTGGACAGAAAAGTGCACTGTCACACACAGGATTAGCCCCCATACAAACCAATTTTTCGAGATAAATCAGTCATTGACTTTTTTCATTTTCCAATGTGTGATCAGTTTCCCCTTGAAACAAATCCATTATCCTGCTTTTATAAAAGATTCAAAAAAATATTTTAAAAATATCACAAATTCATTATAGATTTTTTCAATGCAAATACCAGTTAATTTTGCTGGGGCCACTTTTGGGCTGACTGGGTGGATAATTGGAGGACTGACAACAGATTTTTGGGGTGTTAATGCAGCTGGAACTGTAATTTGAAACAAACAGAGCAAGTTTAGAACAAATTTTAAGAGCAGATAATGAAACAATTAAATCCCTGGCAGTCGCATGCCTGTAGGCGCCTCAGTTCCAGGTTTGTTACCCTGATAAGCAGTCGGCGGTGGGACACTGGCTACTCCAGGTACGACAGGAATTGGAAAGGCCAATGGTGGACTCTCTGGATATTCATGAGACAGTGGCACAGCTGGTCCAATGTTTAAAGCAGAAGCAACAGTTTAACAGCAAATTCAAGCAACTGATAGGGCAATTTTCTCAACAGAAAATGGTAACAGTTTACGCGAAATAATACATTGGAAGAAAATTTCAACCAGTATTGCCATCACATACCAGGCAATTTTGCTGGGGCGACTCTAGGCATGGCTGGGTGAATGGTTGTTGGACTTCCTCCAGATTCTGAGGGTGCGAGAGCAGCTGGAACTGCACTTTAAAACAAACAAAGCAAGCTTAGAGCCAAATTCAAGAAAACAGGTAATGAAAAAATTAAGGCTGCGTCTGACAGCACTTATTGAACACTGCTTCTTGCCCTTACTGATTATGATAAGTGCTTCTATAGAAGTGTTTCCAGATTGCTTATTGAAAAAGTGATTTTCTGCCACATATTTAAGTGATTTCCCTCTAGAATTTAATTGTGAGTGGTTTTTAGAAACAGAACAAACACGATTTTGTTTTTTCAAATTTCCCAACATAAGTGGTAAGTGCTCTGAGTAGTTTTCAGCAAGTGCTTTTAAATGGAACCTAAACACCTGACAGTTGCATGCCTGTACGAGTAGGCATTGAGGTTGGTGCCTTAATTCCAGGTTTGCTCCTCTGATGATAAGTTGGAGGCAGGCCTCTGGGAAAATTTGGAAAGGCTGGTGGCGGACTCTGCGGGAATTCAGGACATGGTGACTCTACCGGTCCTGCATTTTAAGCAGAATCAGTAGTTTTAAAAGCCAATTGAAGGCAGGGATCTAAGGCCCCGTTTGGTTGATGGGGTTTCTGGGAAAAAAGGAAAGCAATGCTTTTTTCACTCCCACGACATAATGGCAACAGGGCAGGAAAATGACAGATCGCAACAACATTACCCCGCCCAGCATGCAGGGCAATCTGCCCCAAACTTGCCCCACCCCATGACATCGGGGCAACGTTCAACCTTGCCCTGTGACCCGCAGGGCACCACAGGGCATCAGTGCCCCACAAGGAAACTTGATCATTTATAAAAAATGAAAAAGGTGTTGGATTGTTTTTTAAAAAAATCACCACTTTAAAACTAATACTCAATCATTATTATAATAAAACAATTATCTAATTAATAACTCACTAATAAATAATTATACAAGTATAAAATCCAAATAATTCATAAAATTCAATAATTATTATAGGAAGGTATTAAATTGATCAATAATTGGACAACAAATGACAATACAAGGCTTAAAAAACAATAAAAAATAATAACATGAACATAAAATTTAAATACTTCATATAACAGGTGTAGATGTAATGTTATTAATGCAATGCACACAAGAGTAGATGTAATGTATGGAAGCTATGAAATAAAGTAGGGATAATTTGGAATATTGGATTTTGTTGGGATGGTCCCTGGATAGCCCTATTTAGACGGCTTAAGACGCCCTTTCAGACATAACAAATTATCATTTCGGGGAAGGCTAATACGTATTTTGAAGAGTTACATCTAATCTGAATGAATACTATCAGTCGGATCGCGTCCGATCAGATTGACAATCCTTGTTGCGCCAGCTGGTTGATACCACCCCACTATGAATCAACAGTCCTAATGTAATGACGTTCTGACTCTCAAGTTCAAATCAAAGCACTGTTAAGACAGTAAGTGTGTGCTTGGAGAAAGAGGGAACAATCAACAGGAACTGTAAGAATTAGATTGATATTACCAGAAATCTGTAGATACAACTGAGGTAAATATCGATGTGCAACAGGTAGAACATGGAGAGACCTCCTCCTAGCTTAACGCTTGTTGCTGGTTGAAGAAGAAACGAGAGAAAGGCCGCTTCACCTGTCCGTGTCTATTCCAACAGAACCACAATGCTCTAACTTAAAAGATACCCCTCCCAACAGTATAGTATAGCTGTACTTATTTGATGGTCGAGTCCCCTGCGAGCCTAACTAACCAGCCTAGGCAACATTTCCTTTTTTGCCCCACCCATGCTGATAAGTGTGTAAAATGGGGGGGCGTGAGATATCTAGTGGGACAGCACCTCGTGGGATATCAAGTGGGACAGCACCTGGGTCAGAACCCAGGTTCCTAACATTTTCTCCCTCCCCAAATGGTGCCTTGTCCTCAAAATGTAAGTCTGAAAATTGCTAAAGGATTTGCTCGGCATCTTCCCAAGTGAACTCTTCGGATGGTTTTCCCTGCCACTGAATTAACCATTTGCCTCGAGGTTGCACTGGTGCTGATTTGGTACCCGGTATATCTGCCAGTACAGAACTGTGGGAAAGGTCGTTGTCCCATGAATCCGGCAGCACTGAGTGAACTAAAGTCTTCCCAACAGCTCGTTTGAGTTGTGAGACATGGAAGACTGGGTGAATTCGCATAGTAGATGGCAAAGCTTATAAATAGTGTTTCCTAACCGAGCCAAAATCGGGTAGGGTCCATAGTAATGGGCTGCTAACTTGGGATTCAACTTAGAAGATTTTGAAGTCTGTATATTTGGTCGGAATTTGACAAACATGGCCTCTCCGACGTCAAAGGTAATATCTCAACAATGCCTGTTGGCGGCCCGTACCATCAACTGTTGGGTGCGAGAAAGGTTGTGCCGACGCTGGTGCAGTATTTGATCTCGTTCGGCTAAGACCGTAGCCACTGTGTCAACTGGTGTATCCCCCCCTAGAAAACGTTGTACAGTAGGAGGTTTACGGCCACAGACTGCTTCAAAGGGGGACATTTTGGTGGAAGAATGTGAAGCTGTGTTATAACAGTATTCAACCCAAAGTATCCACCAAGACCAAAAAAGGGGCCTTTCCAATGCAAAACAACGTAAATATGTCTCAAGGCATTTTTTAACAATTTTCGTTTGGCCGTCCATTTGAGGGTGACAAGAGGAACTCGTTTTTAAGGTGGTTCCCTCTAATCGGAAAAGTTCCTTCCAAAAATTACTGACAGAAACAGGATCCCAATCGCTGAGGATGAAACTAGGAATGTCATGCAAACGGACCACTTCCTTAATGAAGATTTTAGCCACATCCTTGGCTGTATATGGATGCCGCATCGGCACAATGTGGTCATACTTGGTTAGATGATCCACAACAACCAAGATGACACAATACCCCTGGGATTTGGGCAATCCAGAGATGAAGTCCAATGAAATTTCATCACAAACCAAATCTGGAATTGGAAGTGGTTGTAAGAGTCCTGCACGAGACATGGCCTGATACTTATGACGTTGGCACGCATCACATTCGCGGACAAATTGTTGGATCTATTTCGTCGTGCCTTTCCAAAACAATCCAGCGGCCAACCTTTAATAGATTTTGAGAAATCCAGCATGGTCGCCTATAGGGGAAAGTAATAATAATGAAGAAATTTTGATGAGGCTGGACTGGGAAGATAAAACTATCCGGTCGCGGAAATACAATAGCCCATTACGCAAAGAAAATCCCGGCCGAGACGCTGGTTGGTGTTCCAGAGCTGAGAGGATACCATTCAGAACTGGATCCCGTTGGTTTTCTGCCTTGATGGTGTCGATTTCCATCCAGAGTGGTTCAGATACAGCAGAGCCTAAAAATAGTCACGGTGTTGGTGTCAAGATCTCCCGTAACCCTACGGGAGAGGGAGTTTGTTGCCTGATTAATTTGTCCCGGTTCATAAATCACTTCAAATTCAAGCCTCGAGAGTTTCACTTGTCAATCCAGCTAATTTGATGTGTGCAACCGCTGACTAAGAAGGTGTTTGAGAGCCTTATGATCAGTATAAACAAAAAAACGTTTTCCAACCAGATATTGCCTCTGATGGCTTATAGCTAAAACAAGAGTCATCACCTCCTTTTCACAAACAGATTTTGAAAGGTTAATGTCAGCTAAAGCTTTACTGAAATAAACAACTTGCCGACCTGCTTGCATTAGGACACCTCTGACCCCCCGTTCGGAAGCATCACACTCGATTACAAATGACTGGAGAAAATCCGGTAGAGCCAGAAGGGGAGCAAAAACCAAACACTTCTTGAGGTCAACAAAAGCTTGTTCAGCTACCAAATTCCAATAGAAGTTACTTTTTTTGGTCAATTCGGTAAGTGGTTTGGCTATCTTCTCATGACCTTCGACAAATTTTCTATAGTACCCGGTTAAGCCCAAAAAACCATGGACACCTTTCAAAGACTGTGGGTGGGGCCAGCCAAGAACACAATCCACTTTCGTGGGGTCCATCAAACTATCTTAAAAGAGATGATATGGCCTAAATATTCCACGAAGGGCTGCGCAAGAAAACATTTCTTGTTGATTTGAAGCTGATTGTTCGGAGGTACCAAGAAAGCGGTCTCTAAGTGATTCATGTGGTCAACCCAGGTTTTACTATAAGCAAGGATATCATCGAAAAAAACTGTTGGAGTATGTGTAACTTCCTGCCCCACTTCCTTTGTAACTTCTCTTTCTTTTCTATAAATGAGGGTCCTCTCCTCACCTTGAGTGTGAGGGGGATTTCTGAATTTACATGGTATCAGAGGGATTTACTCCCGACCCTCCCTTCCTCATTCTTATTATTTTTTTTTCTCCCATCAGCCTTTAGTTTTTTTTTTCCCTGTCCAGGGGGCGGCGGCCTCAAAGCCCCGTAGGGTTACCGCCGCCGCCCCTCCACCTCTGCCCTGCGCGGCTCCAGGCGGCTCTCCCTCCGGCAGCTCTCCCTATCGGCCTTCGCCCAGCGGCGCCTCGCCCTCAGATCGCCCTCCTTCCTGGCACGCGCCTCCTGCGCGGATCGCCCTCCTTCCTGGCGCGACGCCCTCCCGCGGCTCCCGGCTTCCCGGCGTCCCGGCTCCCCATCGTCCGCGCCTCTGCTTCTGCGTGACGACCGTCGTCGGCCTTCCCGCCCGCGCCTGCTTTCTGCGGGCTTCCTCCCCGCTGCGCACTGCCCCGACGGAAGCAGCGCCTCCCGGCGGCCCTCCCTACCGCCGGCCCTCTCTCCCGGCAGCTCTCCCTACTGACGCGGCACCATCCTGTCGCGACGCGCCTCCCGTCCAGATCCAGTGCGCCAGCCCTGCTGGCGATCCCTCCCGGCGGATTTCCCTCCCGGCGGCCCTCTCTCCCGGTAGCTCTCCCTGCCGACGCGGCGCCTTTCCCGCTCCTCCTAAGCGCAGGCCCTCTCCGCCTCGGCTCGGCTTCGCACCGTCCCTGCGCGCTTCTCCAGCGACACGCGTCCTCCTGTCTGCCGGCATCCCTCCTCTCCCGGCGGATCTCTCCAGCAGCGGGTTTCCCTCCCCTGCGGACTCCCAGCGCCGCCGCTCCCGCGACGCCTCCCCGTCAGTCCCGGCAACCACGGCTCCCGCGCCTCCCGTTGCTGCCCGCGACGCCTCCCGTCGCCCCTCGCGGTCCCGCTGCGCGCTCATCCCGGCGCCCGCTCATCCCTGCGGCCTCTCCCCCCTGGCGGCCCTCCTCCTTTGCGAGCCGCGGATCACCCAGCGCCTCCCGCGGATCACTCGCGGCTCACCCGGCCGCTCTCCTGCGGATTTCCCGGCGACCCTTCCGGCTGGCTGGCTACGCCTTTCCCGCCTTGTTCTTCCCGGCGGACCTCCCTTCCCCGGCTGCTCCCTGCCGGACGACTCCCCGCGCCGGCGGCCTCCCTTCCCCGGCTTGCGGCTCTTTCCGGCAGCCCGCCTCCTGTGCGAGTCTCCCGCCGGCTCTGTTGACGACCGGCCTCCACCCCTGCCGGCCTCCACTCCTGTCAGCTCCTCCAGCAGCTGGCCTCCATTCCTGCCGGCTCCTCCAGCAGTCGGCCAACAGCCCTGCCGGCCTCCCGTGCCACCTCTGCTCAACTGCTCCCTCCATTGCCGACCTCCTCCTGCATCCTGCGGAATCCCCGCCTCTCTGCCCGGTGCCTCCTGCGGAATCCCCGCCTCTCTGCCCGGCATCTCCTGCGGAATCACCGCATCTCATCGCCGGCCTCCTCCTGCGGATTTCCCGGCACTTCGACAACCGGCACCCGCCATTGCGGATTTCCTTGGCACTTTGACGACCGGCCCTCCCGAGCGGATTTCTCGGCGCTTTGACGATCGGCCCGACATTACGGTTTCTCGG
Source organism: Viscum album (assembly GCA_963277665.1). NCBI lineage: Eukaryota > Viridiplantae > Streptophyta > Magnoliopsida > Santalales > Viscaceae > Viscum > Viscum album. The sequence continues at coordinate 595,200,956 of OY728123.1, forward strand.
CGCTCTGACGAACGGCCCGTAGTGCGGATTTTCCCGACGCTCTGACGACCGGCACCCGCCAGTGTGGATTTCCCGCCGCTCTGTTGTCCGGCCCCGCCCTTTTCCGGCGATGACCCATAATTTTCAGCGGCATCACATTACAATCTTGAGGGGGAGCGGCATCATCAACGATTTTATTATTTCTGTTTCTTCTGTTTTCGTCTTGTTTTGTCATCAAGCTGGGTATGTCTAGCTTGAGGGGGAGTGTTTGCAGCTTGTTGCTTGCGTTGTTTTTTTTTTCATTATGTGTCCAAGCTAGGTACACCTAGCTTGAGGGGGAGTGTTGGAGTATGTGTATCTTCCTGCCCCACTTCCTTTGTAACTTCTTGCCCCACGTCCTTTGTAACTTCTCTTTGTAACTTCCCTTTCTTTTCTATAAATGAGGGCCCTCTCCTCACCTTGAGTGTGAGGGGGATTTCTGAATTTACAAAAACCAAGACAGTTTTCCTCAAAAATTCTTTGAACATCCTGTTTCATGGTGGACTGCAAAAGTGGTCTGGGCGTTCATCAACCCAAACGGCATTATGGCATTATGAGTAATTCATAATGCCCCTCGTCTGTACGGAACGCTGTTTTGCCCTCGCTTCGTGGACATTGAACTCCATTTTCCTCGGATTTTTTATATTTGATGTTTCTTTCACATGTATGATAAAATTTCTTACATTGAACTTGAACGTGCAAAGGTATCACATGTCAAGTTAGGGTTCCATCATTAATGAATCTTTGATAATGGTGTTAGATTCATCCCTAAGAAAGTCACGTACACCAACTCCTTTGAGAATCCCTTTGTTAAACAATCGGTCAAATTCTAGCTTGATCTAACAAAGTTCAAAGTTATGATACCGTCTTATATCAATCGTTTCACAAAACTATGCCCAAGACCAATACAAGAAACAACAACAAACAATCTTTAAATTCAATTAAATAGGATCGGCTACATAGATCAAAGGTTGCTAATTAGCTCTATTGAACATCATATTTTCATTGAAACCATTTATAACAAGATTATCATAAATGATTTGTTTAAGGGTCTTTTTAGGTATACCTCTACTTCTTTTAATAAGTGAATTTGTTATTAAACTTGACTTATTAACAGGTGCATCCCTAAGTCTTCTTCTAACATGTCTAAATCATCTTAATCTAGTCTCAGTCGTCTTTTCTTCAATCGGAGTTACTCCAATTTTCTCTCGAACACAATCATTTTTAATCGTATTTGTTGGACCCCATTTCATTTAATTGGGTATTTCTGAGTCCCACATCGGACTTACCCTCTCTGTATTTAGTTTTACTCATCTATAAAAGAACATCCTCACCTAACATTGAGGTAAGGGGAATTCACCATCTACATGGTATCAGAGCGATCTTAATCCCGAACCTCCCTCCCAGCGAATTCCCGGTTCTGTCCGACCCCGCCTCTCTTCCCCTCTGGCTCTGCCCTAATCTCCCGACGGCCCTCCCTGGTGGCCCTCTCTCCCGGCGGTCCTTCCTCCCGGCGGCTCTCTCTCTCCCGGCGGCCCTCCCTCCCGACAGCCCTCTCTCCCGGCGGCTCTCCCTCCCGGCGCGGCTCCCCTCGCTCTGCGGTGCCCTCGCCAGCGCCTCGCCCAGGCGCTCTCCCCCTCGCCCAGCGGCGCCGCCCTCGGCCTCGCCCCAGCGCCCCGCCCGCGGCCTCGCCCCGACGGCCCTCCTTCCTGGCGCGACGGCCTCCCGCGGCTCCCGGCTCCTCGGCGTCCCGGCTCCCCGTCGTCCCGCGCCTCCTGCGCCTCCCGGCCACCTTTGCCTGGCGCGCTCCCGGCAACCCTCACCCGGCGCCTCCCGCTGCTCCCGTGCCTCCCGCTGCCCCCGCGCCTCCCGCGCGCTCCCGCTGCTCTCGCCCTGCGCCCCCCCCCCCCCCTTCCGCCGCCTTCACCCCAGCAGGCGCCCTCGGCCTCGTCCCGGCGGACCCTCCCGGCCGCGCGCCCTTGTCCCGGCAGCGCGCCCTCGTCCCGGAAGAGCGACCTCGTTCCGGCAACCCTTCCAGCACGCGCACGTTCGGCGCACGATCATCCCGCCGGCCCGCTGCATCAGCTACCCGACGCTTCCATGGCAGACTCCTCGGGACGTGGTCGTGCTTCGTCCACGTCCTTTCTGTCAACATTGTGGCAAGTTTGGCCACCTGATCGCCCGATGTTGGGTCCTGCATGGACGACCATCTCAACACCCGCGGCAGGGACAGCACGCGGTCCAGGACGCGTCCTCGACTGTCACCTCTCTTTCCCCGTCTCTGGCCCTTTCTATGGCCGACCTCCGACGGCCTCATGATCCTCCGGCCTCTGTCTGACCCGGTCCCTCCTCGGCCTCTCTGGCCCGTACTGTTTGCCCCACTGCCTTTGTGGGTCATTGCTCCCCTGCATGGCTGTTGGACTCAGGTGCCTCCGACCACCTCACCGGTGATGCTGGTATGCAGACGTCATACTGCCCATATGTCGGTTCTTCAGCCATCACCGTCGCCGATGGCTCCACTATCCCCATAGCGGGTTTCGGCGCATGCTCCCTGACTCCATCGATACACCTACCCTCTGTGGCACATGTGCCCCGAAGTCCCTTTAATCTGCTTTCCATCAGTAAACTGACTAAGGATTATAACTGTGCGGCCATATTTACCTCTTCTGGTGTTGTGTTTCAGGAGCAGACTACGAACCGGAAACTTGATCGAGGCCGGCTTCGAGACGGGGTCTACATGTTCGAGGGACCAGCACCCATTGCTTGCACGTCTACCTCTTCTCGGGCACTAGATCTTCATTCCCGATTAGGACACCCGCCTGCATCCACCATTCATCAGATGTTTCCAGACTTCAGTCGGACTCCTACTTTTCATTGTGAGTCCTGTTCTTTTGCGAAACATCATCGCTCTTCCTACATTCCTCGCACCGATACACGGGCCTCCCACCCCTTTGATCTGGTTCATTCAGATGTTTGGGGCCCGTGTACCATTCCGAGTCACTTGGGATATAAATACTATATATCTTTCATTGATTACTGTTGGAACCCATTTAAGTGTAAATGGGTGAGTCCCACATCGGACTTACCCATCCTGTACATTTGTTTCCTAATCTATAAAAGGATGTCCTCACCTCACATTGAGGTAAGGGGAATTCACCCAACTACATGGTATCAGAGGGATTTTTATCCCACATCCTCCCTCCCTTGCGGATTCCCGGCACTCTCCCGGCCCCGCCTCTCTCCCTCCTGCCCTAGTATTCCCGGCAGGCCCTCCCTCCCGGCGCACCTCTCCTCTCCGGCCCTCCCTCCCGGCGCTCCTCTGATCCCGGCAGGCCCTCCCTCCCGGCAGGCCCTCCCTCCCCAGCGCCCCCGCACCCTCGCCCGCGCGGCTCCCTCGCCCTCACCCGACGGCCCTCTCTCCCCCCGACGCTGCCTGCGCCGGCTCCTTCCTGCGGAGTTCCTCCCCGACGCCGCTCCCTCCCCGTGGCTCCCCGCGGCTCCCGGCCCTCCCGACGAACCTCCCTCCTCTCGCGCGGCTCCAGCTCGCCTCCCGGCCCTCCGGTCCGCCGCGGTTCCTCCCGCGCCTCCCTCTCGCCGTCGCAGCCCATCCCGTCGCCGGACCTCCCCTGCCCGCGCCGGCCCTCCCGACGGATCTCCTCCCTCCGGCGCCTCCCGCTGCTCCAGCGCTCTCGCCGGCCTCCCGCTACTCCCAGCGGCCTCCCGCTGCTCCCGACGCCATCACCCGCGCGCCCCGCCAGCGGCCTCCCGCTGCTCCCCCGCCGGCGCCTCCCGCTGCTCCCCGCGCCTCCCGCGCCTCCCTCTGCTCCAGCAGCCTCTCCCGGCTCCCGGCGGCTTCTCCTGACTCCCGGCTCCCGGCTCCCCGGCTCCCGGCTCCCGGCTCGCCCCGCCATCCCGGCGCACCGCCTCCCGGCGTCTCGCCCTCGGCCTCGCCCCGGCGCTGCACCCTCGCCCCCCCAGCAGCTCCCTACCCGCTGCCCGTTCCCGGCGTTGCTCCCGGTTCGGCCTTCCGGCGCCCGGCGCGCCCCGGTCCAGCCTTGCTCTCGGCCCTGCGGCGCTCCTGCCCCAGCACTCGCGCCGCCCCTGCCCGGCCGCACCATCCTGAGCGCGACCACCTGTCGCTGCTCCCTCCGGCCGCATCTCCGGGCTGCTTCCCTTCCACCACCCGCCTCCCGGCGCACGGGTCCAGCGCCCGCCCTCCATGGACGCATCCTCCGTTCTTCCGTCCCTCATCACGGCCTCCTCCCGGCTTGTCGATGACCGGCTGGATGCCACTAATTTTTCTGTCTGGCGGAAGACGGTCTTGATGTCCCTCCGCGGCATGGGGCTTCATTCTCATCTTGAGAAACCCCCACCTGAACTCAATGATCCTAAGTTCGACTCTTGGCAGCTGGCAGACAGCAAAATATTCGCCCTACTGGTCAACTCCATGGACCGCTCCGTGAAGGATGTCACCCGGACTGCCAACACCGTCAAGGAGCTCTGGGACTCCTTGATTGTCATGTTCTCCGAGACCAATAACTTGGCCCGGGTCTCTGACGTTCTACAACGTCTCTCGCATATCCGCCAGCAGGATCGGACCTTCCCCACCTACTTCATGGAATGGAAGGGTCTCCGCGATGAACTACAGGAACTTTGGCCGATTCCTCAAACTCCGGCCGAAGCGCAGACTCAGCGGGACCAGCTCTGCCTCTTCAACCTCCTGAATGGCCTCGCACCGGACTATGCCACGACGGCCACCGAGATGCTTGCTAGCCCATCTACACTGGATATCCCGCAGGTCTATCATCGCCTGCAGAAGGCACATCGGGCCCTTGCACCACCCGTCCCCCTTCCTGATCACACTGCGCTCCTCGGACGTGGCGGTGGTCGCCCTCCCAGCCCTCGTGGGCGCGGCCGTGGGGACGGCCGACCTCGCCCCCTCTGCCAGCATTGCGGCAAGCTCGGCCATCTGGTGGACCGTTGCTGGGTCCTGCATGGTCGTCCTGAGTCGCACCCCCGCCGGGGCCAGACTGCGCTCCGTGATGCGCCCTCCCCTGCTGCTTCTCTTCCCTCGTCCTTGGATCTCTCCCTGGCTGAGCTCCAGCTGATTCACGATTACCGGTCCACCTCCATCGCGGGCTCTTCGTCGGCTTCTCTTGCCCATTCCGGTGGTCACACTGCCCTTGTCAGTCATCGTTCTCCGGCTTGGATGCTTGACTCTGGTGCGTCCGACCACCTCACCGGGGATGCAGGTATGCTCTCCCACTACCGTCCCTATAGTGGATCCTCTGCCATCACTGTTGCTGATGGGTCCACTCTCCCCATAGCCGGCTTTGGCTCTTGTTCCCTCACCTCCTCCCTTCACCTCTCCTCGGTGGCTCATGTACCCCGGAGTCCTTTTAACCTGCTTTCCATCAGCAAACTGACCAAGGATCTCAATTGCACTGCTCTCTTTTCCTCGTCTTCTGTTTTGTTTCAGGAGCGGACGACGAACCGGGAACTTGGTAGAGGCCAGCTTCGGGATGGAGTGTACATGTTCGGTGGCCCGTCTTCCATCGCCTGCGCGTCTCTCCCTGCTCATGCCGTTGACCTCCATTCCCGGTTGGGCCACCCTTCCGCCTCTGCACTTCATCGGCTCTACCCCGATATTAGTCCCCGTTTTTCCTTTCCTTGTGAGTCGTGTCGCTTTGCGAAACATCATCGCACCTCCTATCCTCCTCGAGTTGACACACGGGCCGCCAAACCCTTTGATTTGGTTCATTCTGATGTATGGGGTCCCTGTGCTACCTCGAGTCAATCTGGGTATAAATATTACATTTCCTTCATTGATGATTATTCCCGGATGACATGGCTTTATCTTCTTCGGGATCGGACAGAGGTTTTCTCCACCTTCCAGACATTTTTTCATGAGATCCAAACACAGTTTTCTATCCCTGTCAAATGTCTTCGATCTGACAATGGGCGGGAGTACTTATCCACTCACTTTCAGCAGTTTCTCCGCGCCCACGGCATCATCCACCAGACCTCTTGTCCTGATACCCCTCAGCAGAATGGGGTGGCCGAGCGGAAACACCGGCATATTTTGGAAACCGCTCGTGCCCTCCTCTTCCACCGCCAGGTCCCTCTTCTCTTCTGGGGGGATGTCATCCTCACTGCTACTTACCTTCTGAATCGTCTTCCCTCCTCCTTACTTCAGGGGGAGACTCCTTTTCATACCCTGTTTCCCTCTGTTCCTCCTCACTCCCTTCCACTCCGCGTCTTCGGATGTCTATGTTATGTCCGGGACACTCGCCCCAATCTCTCCAAACTTTCTCCCAAATCTCTTCGCTGTATTTTTCTTGGATATTCCCGCACTCAGCGCGGGTACCGCTGCTTCTCTCCAGACCTCCGCCGGTATATCACCTCTGCCGACGTATCGTTTGTCGAGACTTCTTCGTTCACTCTCCCCTCTCCTTCTCCTGACTCTACCATCGATGACTGTCTTCCGCTCTTCGTTCACCCACCTCTCATATCTCCCCCTCCCGGTCATCTCTTTGGCCAGACCTACTCCCGTCGTCCATCGGTTGTACCTCCCATCCCGGCCGAGGACCACCTTGTTCCTGCTTCGTCTGCTGCTCCTGTCCCCGCTCCCGCGGACGAGCCGATTGCGCTTCGGAAAGGTACTCGCTCCTGTCAGACTACTCCTCTCTTTGTATCTTCCTACAGGGGTCTGTCAGCCTTGGAGACCGTATCGCTTCCTCGGACAGTCGGTGAAGCAAAATCTCACCCCGGGTGGCTTGCCGCCATGAGGGATGAATTGCAGGCTCTGGATGCCAACCATACATGGGATCTTGTTCCACTTCCGGTGGGCAAACAGGCGGTCGGTTGTAAATGGATTTTCACTATCCGTCTCAATCCCGATGGCTCTCTTTGCCGCCTCAAAGCCCGGCTTGTCGCCAAGGGCTTTGCTCAGACGTATGGCATCGACTACTTTGAGACCTTCTCTCCAGTCGCCAAGATGGCCTCGGTCCGCCTTTTCCTTTCGCTAGCTGCTCATCATCATTGGCCGCTTCATCAACTGGATGTTAAAAATGCTTTTCTCCATGGCTTTCTTGATGAAGAGGTCTACCTCCAGCAGCCTCCTGGTTTTTCGGCCTCTGGTGCCGACCGCCATGTCTGCCGTCTCCGCCGCTCCCTCTACGGCCTCAAGCAGTCTCCTCGGGCTTGGTTTGGCCGCTTCAGCACGGTCGTCACAGCCTTTGGCCTATCTCGCAGTATGAAGGATCACACCGTCTTCTTCCGTACGACGGCGCATGGCTGTATCTTGCTTGTGGTTTATGTGGATGACATCATCATCACAGGGAGCGACTCCAGAGGCATCGCCAGTCTTAAGGCGCATCTTCACCAGCATTTTCACACCAAGGATCTTGGTCCCCTCACTTACTTCCTTGGCATCGAGGTCTCCCGGACTGCGGACACTATTTCTCTCTGTCAGCGCAAGTATGCTCTTGATATCTTGCAGGATGCCGGGTTGAGCACCGCCACTGCAGTGGACACTCCCCTTGAGCCTGGGGAACGCTCCCTTCATTCTGACTCGGAACCCTTTCCTCATCCCGAGAGCTATCGCCGCCTGGTCGGGAAACTCAACTACCTCACCATGACACGTCCTGACATTGCATGTGCCGTTGGCAAAGTCAGCCAGTTCATGGAACATCCCACCCGCTCTCAGTGGGATGCTGTCCTTCGCATTGCCAAATACATCAAGAAAGACCCTGCCCGTGGCCTTCAGTACTCCCATCAGGCTCACATGGAGGTTGAGGCCTTCTGTGATGCGGACTATGTCGGCTGCCTCGCTACCCGCAGGTCTACTTCGGGTTTCGCCGTGTTCTTTGCCGGCAATCTCATCTCTTGGCGCAGCAAGAAGCAGACTGTCGTCTCCCGGTCGAGTGCCGAGGCCGAGTATCGGGCCATGGCCACCGTCACTACTGAGATCCTCTGGCTTCGTCATCTCCTCCATGAGCTCGGTTTCCCCGCATCGACTCCTGCTCATATCTGGTGTGACAATCAGGCCGCCACGAAGATTGCATCGAATCCCGTCTTCCATGAACGGACGAAGCATATCGAGGTGGACTGTCACTTTCTCCGCCACCATCTGGAGCAGCACCATATCGGCTTCGGCCATATCCCGACGGCCGATCAGCTTGCCGATCTCTTCACCAAGGGTCTTCCCGGAGCTCGCCTTGAGTCTCTCACTACCCGGCTGGGTATTCACAGCCTCCCAGGCCCAGCTTGAGGGGGAGTCTGAGATGGTCCTGTGTCTTTGTTGTCTTTTTCTATTTGTGGGACTCTATCCAATCTGGGCATGTCCAGCTTGAGGGGGAGTGTTGGAACCCATTTAAGTGTAAATGGGTGAGTCCCACATCGGACTTACCCATCCTGTACATTTGTTTCCTAATCTATAAAAGGATGTCCTCACCTCACATTGAGGTAAGGGGAATTCACCCAACTACAATTACTATTCGCGAATGACATGGCTTTACCTTCTTCGAGAACACTCCGAAGTGTTTTCCACCTTCCAAACCTTTTTCAATGAAATTAAGAACCGTTTTTCTATCTCTGTCAAATGTCTCCGCTCGGATAATGGGCGCGAGTATCTCTCCACTTCCTTTCGGCAGTTTCTCCAGACGAATGGTATCCTTCATCAGACCTCCTGTCCTGATACAACCCAGCAGAACGGCGTGGCCGAGCGGAAACACAGACATATTCTGGAAACTGCTCGTGCCCTCATCTTCCACCGACAGGTGACTCTGCTCTTTTGGGGAGATGTCATTCTCACTGCTACATACCTCATCAATCGTCTTCCTTCTTCTATCCTTAAGTGGGAGACTCCCTTTCGGACTCTTTTCCCCACTCTCCCTCTTCATTCCCTCCCTCTTCGAGTGTTTGGCTGCTTGTGTTATGTTCGTGACACTCGCCCTGGCCGCACCAAACTCTCTCCCAAATCCCTCCGCTGCATTTTCCTTGGTTATTCCCGCACTCAGCACGGATACCGCTGCTTCTCTCCGGACCTTCGCCGGTATGTCATCTCAGCGGATGTCTCCTTTGTTGAGAGTTCTCCATTCTCCTTTCCCTCTCCTCCTCCTGACTCTGCTATTGATAACTGTCTTCCCCTCATCATCCTTCCTCCACCGGCGTCAACCCCTGTTGACACCCATTTCGGTCAGGTCTACTCCCGTCGTCCTTCGACTGTATCCCCCGTTCCGGTCAGTGACACTGATGCTCCCGCTTCGTCCGCTGCTCCTGCTCCGCCACCCGAGGACTTGCCCATTGCCCTACGGAAAGGTACTCGCTCCTGCCAGAGTACTCCTCTATTTGTCTCTTCATACAGGGGTCTGTCCGCTCTGGAGACAGTTTCTATACCTCGCACGGTTGGTGAAGCCAAATCTCACCCCGGGTGGCTAGCTGCAATGCGGGATGAATTGCAGGCTCTGGAGGAAAACCATACTTGGGATCTTGTCTCCCTTTCAGCAGGCAAACAGACAGTGGGCAGCAAATGGATTTATACGATCCGTCTCAATCCCGACGACTCTCTTTGCCGCCTCAAAGCTCGGCTGGTGGCGAAGGGGTTTGCTCAGACATATGGCATCGACTACTTTGAGACCTACTCTCCGGTCGCCAAGATGGCCTCTGTCCGCCTATTCATCTCTCTGGCTACCCATCATCATTGGCCACTTCATCAGCTGGATGTCAAGAATGCTTTTCTCCATGGCGTTCTTGAGGAAGAAGTCTACCTAAAGCAGCCCCCTGGTTTCTGTGCCTCCGGTGCCGACTCCCATGTCTGCCGCCTCCGTCGGTCCCTCTATGGCCTCAAGCAGTCTCCTCGAGCTTGGTTTGGCCGCTTCAGCACTGTCGTCACGGCCTTTGGCCTCTCCCGCAGTCTGAAGGACCACACCGTCTTCTTCCGTACGACACCGCACGGCTGTATCTTGCTCGTGGTATATGTTGATGATATCATCATCACAGGAAGCGACTCCAGAGGGATCGCCAGCCTCAAGGCGCACCTTCACCAAAACTTCCATACCAAAGATCTTGGTCCCCTGACTTACTTCCTTGGCATCGAGGTCTCCCGTTCTGAGGACTCGATCTCTCTCTGCCAGCGTAGGTATGCTCTTGATATCTTGCAGGATGCCGGTCTGAGCACCGCCACTGCCGTGGACACCCCACTTGAGCCTGGCGAACGTTCTCTCCATTCCGACTCGGAACCATTTCCTCATCCCGAGCGCTATCGACGTCTGGTGGGTAAACTAAACTACCTCACCATGACACGACCCGACATTGCCTGCGTCGTTGGCAAAGTCAGCCAGTTCATGGAGCATCCAACCCAATCTCAGTGGGATGCTGTCCTTCGCATTACCAAATACATCAAGCGAGACCCTGCACGTGGTCTTCAGTATTCCCGTCATGCTCACTTGGATGTTGAGGCCTTCTGTGATGCCGACTATGCAGGTTGCCTCGCGACCCGCAAGTCTACTTCAGGGTTCGCCGTGTTCTTCGCCGGTAACCTCATCTCTTGGCGCAGCAAGAAGCAGACTGTCGTCTCCAGATCGAGTGCCGAGGCTGAATACCGCGCCATGGCCACCGTCACCACTGAGATCCTCTGGCTTCGTCATCTCCTACATGAGCTCGGCTTCCCGGCACACACCCCTGCTCATATCTGGTGTGATAATCAGGCCGCCACGAAGATTGCCTCGAATCCCGTCTTTCATGAACGGACGAAGCATATCGAGGTGGACTGTCACTTCCTCCGCCATTATCTGGAGCAGCACCATATCAGCTTTGGCCATGTATCGACGGCAGATCAGCTTGCCGATCTCTTCACCAAAGGTCTCCCAGGGGCTTGCCTTGACTCTCTCACTTCACGGCTGGGTATTCACAGCCTCCATAGCCCAGCTTGAGGGGGAGTATGAGTTAGTCTGTCTTGTCTTCTATTTTTTCTTTGTGGGACTCAATCCAATCTGGGCATGTCCAGCTTGAGGGGGAGTGTTGGACCCCATTTCATTTAATTGGGTATTTCTGAGTCCCACATCGGACTTACCCTCTCTGTATTTAGTTTTACTCATCTATAAAAGAACATCCTCACCTCACATTGAGGTAAGGGGAATTCACCATCTACAGTATTCATCTTAGTATGTCCACATGTTCATCTTAAAATTTCCATTTCTGCTATTTTTATTTATTGTTCAAGATATCTTGTCAAAGGCCAACACTCACAATCATATAGAATAGTTGGACTAATAATAATCCTATAAAATTTATCCTTCGATTTCAATTTTACAATCACAAAGCACCCCAAAAGCCTTTATCTATTTTACCCATTTAGTTTGAATTCTATGAGAGACGTTTGCATTAATATCTCCATTAAATTGCAGAAATGAGCCTAAATATCGAAAATGATCAACTTTTAAAATAACATTGTCACCCAATCTCACATCCATAATATTACTAGACAATCTTTTGCTACAAAGACCATGTCATATCCCTATTAAGACGGACACCTTTTGATTCTAAAGTCTCTATTCAAAACTCTAAATTTAAATTGATAATCTCTTTGGATTCTGCAACGAGAACTATATCTGCAAAAAGCATGCAATTAGGTATCTCATCTTGAATATGCATTGTAAGTTCATCTAAGACCTAAGCAAAAAAGGTATGAGCTTAAAGCCGAACTTTGATGCAGTCCTATCGAGACAGAGAAGTTTGTACTATCACCTACTAGAGTACTAACTTGAGTCGAACTCTCTTCATACATGTCTTGGATGAATTTGATATACGTCACCTGCATCCCGATTTGAGCTTAAAGCCGAACTTTGATGCAGTCCTATCGAGATAGAGAAGTCTGTATTATCACCTACTAGAGTACTAACTTGAGTCGAACTCTCTTCATACATTTCTTGGATGAGTTTGATATACGTCACTTGCACCTCTTTTCTTTCAATTCCACCGGGTATAGCCTTACAATCCTTGATAAATCTTCTATCCAACCTTTTTACCAAGAAATAATCAATTTGGGATCGTGTGATTCCGCTTTTATATAAGTAATAAGATGCCCAAGACCAATATGTCTTAATTTTCTATTATAGGTGTCGTTATATGCTTTAACTAACATTGTTTGATTATCGCAATGTATAGAAATTGATGACATGAGTTTTGTACAAAACAAAAGGTTTGACAAAATATACCGACGTCGGCATCATAGGTTCTGAAGTATTGGATGGAATGAGTATCACGAGAAAATGTAGTGAATCTTACCAATGTTCTGAAGAACATTGATCCAATAGGTCAAAAACACCCTATTGTTTGTGTTTCCAAGAAAATTCCATTCACCCCATGTTGCTGAGTATCGAGGCATATAATTTTTGTCACAATGAAGATAAACATCACTGTAGACATATTGGAAAATACCACCACTCCCATATCATTATGTGTTCCTAATAGTTTCAGAGCATCTGGCACATGGACAGCCATAATGCATCGATCAAACATCTCTTCTAAACCATCCCCACCAAGTTGGGTGCAACCTGTTCCAGGTAGACCTTCCCACCAAACACCACGAGGACGGGCACCCAATCTCACATTTCTATCAAGATTCTTCAGAAAATTCACAATTTCCTCTAGCTCCTCTTTGGGCTATTCTACCCAAGAAACCCTTGGTGTCACTATCATGTACGTAGAGGCATGACAAATGTTACACGCATTGTACATAGATCCTACAAGTAATCCATACATCCATGGTATCCCAGCGGCTTCACTGCCTTTGCAGCACCTCTTCTGCTCTGTCTCAGCATCCATAGGCAGCTCTTCCAACATTCACAAGGCCCGCTGACGAAGCTTGCATTGCTCAAGCAGGCTTTTGTTACACTGCCACCTCGCCAGGCTCCCTCAAAAGGAATTAAAGAAATGGAAGGCTCCAAAGCGTACACAACAGCACTGCGGGTCTTATCTTCCAAACCTCCATTACTTGCACTGCAGGAATCGCTCCCTCCAAGCATTCCTCTCCAACTACCACGAAAAATTTTCTAGAGAGAGTCTGCTCCAACAGAACTCCTTGTCCAAGAAAATTGTCTCAACAGCGATCTTGATGTCGGGGTTAGGAACATAGGCATCACAAGATGCCTGAGCAGGATGACCATTCACCACACTACCTTCGTCGCAACTTGGGCCATTAAAGGTAAGGTAATTTACCTCACCACAGAGAATGGAAGGCGAAGCGGTTTTCTCCATTCATTGCCACCCCTGTCCAGCTGTCGTCTTGTGCTGCTCGCTCAACGCGCTTGAAGCCACAATCTCTGGATTCTCTTTAGGTCATACCAGAATTTCTTGCCACTCTGACAGCTCAGCAGATGTCTTTGCTTGATCCTGCAGCACAATCGTAAGCCCACAGTGCTACTGCACGAGTTCCGCCTGCTCCGGCACCAAAACTTGCAACTCACGTTGCTGCTTCGGACTGGTCACCGCGTGCAGAGGACTCGAAAATCAAGGAGAGGAATGTCGAACAGAAAATTCGGCTAAAACTTTCAGCTAGTCCTGCAGCGTCACCTGTACTGCACGCTACTAGCGAACAGGTAACTCAGCTGGAGCTGGTAATTGTATCTATGCGGACTACAGCATCTCTCGCAGTTGCAGCTCACTTTCTTCTGGCCTAGCTTGGACTGGAAACAGTTCCACCTTCTGTTCTTTACATTCTACAAGACTCGAACTAGGTTCGGACCTGTTTTCGTTGCTCTGGTAGCTCCTCCAATCTCGTTCTCTTCGCTGCAACACATTCAGAAACTCATGGTTCTGCTTCATAAGCTCCGCATGTCCTCAGGCAAGGTCCTCCATCATTGCCGCAAGTGAATGTAGCATCATTCTGGACAGAATATCACCAATGATCCTCAATACGCCTCCTCAAGCCGCGATTGACTCTTAATGAAGGCGCCAATTGATAGGATCGTCGGACCTAAAATAAGGAAATCAGTAGGTTTCAATTGAGTACAGCGTATAAGGTTACAACTGAAACAGAAGAAGAAGAAGAAGAAGAAGAAAATGGAGAAGAGGTATGAAGAATAAGAAGAAGACAAAGCACCTTGGGACCATCGCACCCCAAGGCTAAGGCCGAGACCTCCGCAAACAGCCGCAGCTGTAAACCAATGAAATAACCAAGGTACCTTCCCTACAGCCAACAACCCCTATTTAATATCTCCTACCTGCTACTAGCAGCCCCAACAAACAAATAAAAGGAAAAGGACAGCACTGCCCCTTACATAGCAACAGCCCTGCAGCCATACAAACCCCTCCTCGGTGCCCTTATGTACTGATACCACGTAGAAGGAATAGAACCAAAAATCATCGCTCAAGCGAGCACAAGTCTATTTATTTATTGATCAAGATGAGATATACATAACTCAAGACATGCAGGAGATTCGAAATTTAAACACATGAGATAAGAGAATAGCATGAACCGAGTCAAACTAAATGAACCTGAAAATACCCGTGTACTAGGTACATAACTGCTCTAAAGCATATTGTAAACAACACCAAGGGACTCATCCAAGAAATTTTGGTTTTGTGAGGTTTATGAGTAAAAAGTCTGTACACTGGCTTTAATGTTGTTCAGGGGATGTGCATCCACTTATGTCAACAGCCCTGCAGCCATACAAACCCCTCCTCGGTGCCCTTATGTACTGATACCACGTAGAAGGAATAGAACCAAAAATCATCGCTCAAGCGAGCACAAGTCTATTTATTTATTGATCAAGATGAGATATACATAACTCAAGACAGGCAGGAGATTCGAAATTTAAACACATGAGATAAGAGAATAGCATGAACAGAGTCAAACTAAATGAACCTGAAAATACCCGTGTACTAGATACATAACTGCTCTAAAACAAGAGAACGTCATTTTTCCACTTATGCATATTGTAAACAAAACACCAATGGACTCATCCTAGAAATTTTGGTTTTGTGAGGTTTATGAGTAAAAAGTCTGTACACTGGCTTTAATGTTGTTCAGGGGATGTGCATCCACTTATGTCATATTTAGAATAAGTTGTCATCAAATTGCTCGAGTTTCACCATGTTTTCAAGCATCAACAAGTCCATCCTGAATAGTACGAATTAACCATTAGGATTGTTTGAGGAATGTGCAGTAGTAAGAAGGAACTGGATGATAATAGATAAAAAACATTGATGCACGTCATGTTGATGTTCCCCTAAAGGGTTGCCAACGAATTTCCTTCTAACGATGTTTTTGGGTTATTCTGCAAACATCTTGGAGGATTTCCCATTTAAGAGAAACAAGAGATGATGGAAGAGATCCTAAATTTTACACTGTATTTAGGAGCTCCAGCTGCTTTCTCGGATAACGGAGTGTATGGAACCTATGGAAGAAAGCCTGAAAGGTTTGGATGATTGGATTATGTTGGGATTGTCCCTGGATAACCCTATTTATAAGGTTTAAGATGTCCCTTTGGACATGACCTCATATCCTTTCAGATAGAGTGCCTTATCCTTTCAAATTTAGCTTGTGCCTATTTTGAAGGGTTGTATGTTAGCTAGATAGATCTTATCCGTCAGATCGTATTTGATCAGATTGATGACCCTGATCACACCATTTGGAAGGGAACGCCCTCCTTCAAATCGACAATCCTGATTTGACAATATTGCAAATCTAATCAAAGTATCAGATTGGAACTTGTTCTGATCTGATTTGGTGGCTCAAATTGTACAGATAACGAATAAATAACCCAATCCATCCGACCCATCTCATACCGCTAGTAACCCGATCCAATCGGATTTAAATCTCAATCTCCGCCTAACATGTTCTAAGTCGTTTGATTGATTGATGATCAAGATCTAACAATATACTTGCCAAAAATTGAAAGCACTTCATTATATCCAGCACTGATGCATCAAGCAAAATGCCAAGTGCAAAGTGCATCATCAAAATCGAAAAACTACAACTTTTCTATATAGATCATTCTTCCACGTTTTTCATTTTTCAATGTGTTTAACTTTTCCTTGAACAAACCCATTTTTCTACTTCCATAAAAAAACCAAAAAAATGTATTAAAAGTATCAAAAAAAAATTATAACACAAATACTACGTAATTTTTTTGGGGCCACTCTTGGGTTGACAGGATGAACAATTGGTGGATCGACCTCTGATTTTTGGGGTGTTAATGCAGCTGCAACTGCGATTTGGAACAGAAGAAGTGAATTTAGAACTAATTCCAAGACAAAAGATAATGAATCAATTAAACACCTGGCAGCTGCATGCCTGTAGGCACCTCAATTCCAGGTTTATTACTTTGGTGCACAGTTGGAGGCGGCACTGTGGGTACCCCAGGCACAACAGGAATTGGCAAGGTCAGTGGTGGACTCTGGGGGAGTTCATGAGACAGTGGCTCAGTCAGTCCTATGTTTTCAGCAGAAGCAACAGTTTTAACAGCCAATTAATGCAACTGGAAGTGCAATTTTCACACAAAAAACCAGGAACAGTCGATGTGAAATAACAGCTTGTTGGGAAGAAAATTTCAACCATTATTGACATCATATACCAGGTAATTTTGCTGGGGCCACACCAGGCATGATTGGGTGGTCGGTTGGTGGACTTCCTCCTGGTTCCAAGGATGCTAGAGCAGCTGGGACTGTACTTTAAAACAAAAGAAGCAAGCTTAGAACAAAAGAAAACTGGTAGTGAAACAATTAGGGCTCTGTTTGACATCACTTACGAAAAACTGCTTATCACACTTATTGCTTATAGTAAGTTCTTTTGTACAAGTGTTTCCAGAATGCTTATTGATAAAATGATTTTCTGCAACTTATTTAAGTGATTTTCTTCTAGAATTTAAGCATAAGAGTTTGTTTGAAACAAAACAAACAGTAATTTTTTTAAATTGCTTATCAGACGTGCGCTGCAAATATTTTTCAATAAGTGGTTTCAAATGAAACCTAAACCCCAGACAGTTGCATGCCTGTAGGAATAGACATTGAGGTGGGTGCCTTAATTCCAGGTTTGTTCCTCTGATGATAACTTGGAGGCAGGGCTCTCGGCAAAATTTGCAAGGCTGGAAGTGGACTCTGTGGGAATTCATGAGATGGTGATTCGATCGGTCCTGTGTTTCAAGGAGAAGCAGTAGTTTTAACAGCCAACTGAAGCTTGGAATCTAAGGCCCCTTTTAGTCGTCAACTTTCTAGGAATAAGAAAAAAAGTGCTTCTTTCCCTTCCCCGGCGTCTTTTGTTGCAAAGTGAGGTTTCAATCTTTATTTCATATGAGGGATCCCGTTTCTTTCCACATATAAGGGAGGAGACAGAGGGAAACATTTAAAAAATAATAATAATAAAATAAATATTTTTTATTTATTTTTTATTATTTTAATATTATAATATTATTTATTATGTATATATTATTAATTATAATCTATTTTTTATTATCATCTTATTATTTTAAGTACATTAAATTATTTTCCTTTCCATCCCAAACCAAACATCATTTTTTTACAAATCTTTCCTTTACTATTTTCTCCATCCCTTTCATTTCATTTCCTTCCATTTGATTTTTGTCAACCAAACAGGGCCTAAGAACACAACAAAACATAATCAAGAATGTACCAGGTGCATTTGTCAAAAAAACTGGTGCTCCAACACCTGCCGCCTTTCCATCACGAATGATTAGTAAAGTAAATGAGACATCACCAGAATATCAAAAGTATAGTTCACTCTAATTGAAATATACACTAGTAATGCAATATTGTGCCAGATGAATTTGGTATGTTTTTTTAATAAGTGGTTTTTTCAAAGAGTGCTTTTCTTATTTTTATGTTATAAATCTAAAGGAAATTTCAATGATGTTAAAAGTTTAACAAGAATATGTGTGTGCTTGCGCCAATTTGCTAGGCAGTGATGCAACTGGTACAGCAGTTTTATCAAAAGAAGAGGAGGATAATCAATGTGAAATGACAGTTTGTCTAGCAGAAAAATTAGAGCCGTATTTAAATATTTTAGCAGGTAACTTTTCTGGGGCCACTCTAGGCTAGTTTGAAACAAAAGAAGCAAATTGTGTGCGTCCCACATCAGACTTGAGTGTTTTGTCATCCTTGTATTTCTCTATAAATAAATTTCAAGGTCTCTCTTAATAGGCATATTGGGTATTGGATCACAACTCTTATACTTTAACATGGTATCAGAACGGGTTCTCCAACCCTAGCCCACTCTCCCGTCTCTCTCTCTCTTTTTATCTTGGAGGACACCTACGTATTCCCCCCATTGGGGGGCGGTGGCCCCAGGCCCTTGGCCACCATCACAGCAACGCCGCCCCCCTGCCTCTCCCGCGCCGACCCCCTGACTCTCCCGGTTCGACCTCTCCTTACCGGGGCTTTTCCTGTGCGACATCCCTCCCGCGTGACAACCGCGGCCAGATCTAAATAGCATTGTGCGACGTCCCTCCCGGGTGACAACCGCGGCCAGATCTAAATAGCATTGTGCGACGTCCCTCCTGCGTGACAACCGCGGCCAGATCTAAATAGCATTGTGCGCCCTCACCTCTTCGGCGCTTCCCCCCTCGCGCCGCCGGATCCACGAGTGGCGGCCTCCTGCCGAGCAGCCTCCCCGCTCCGGCCAAACCCCAGCCAACCCGGACGGCCCTGCCGTCAGCCGCATCGAGCTTCTCCCGGCTCGCCACTCCCCTCCGCGCCGACAATCCCTTTGCTACGGGCCAGATCCCGGCCAACCATCGTCGTCTCACGCGAGTCCCCATCGTCGAACGGCCTCCGGTAACCCCGCTCCGCCATCCGTTGTTCCCACACGTCCGACCAGATCTGGTCGGTCGCGCCTGGCATCCCCTTCTCTCGCGCGACGGATCCAATAGCCCCCAATGGCACCCCTAAGCGGCGGCCCTCCCAGCACACTACCCCCTGCCATCTCCCAGTGCGACCCCTCCTCTCAGTCGCGACAGCTCCTCGCGCGACAGGTCGCCGGCCACCCCCCACCTGCGATGGCATCTAGATCTTCCTCAGTTTCACTGTCATCGTCTACAACAAGTACATCCTGGATCAGAAAATGTACAACTGGCCTTTCCCAATCTCCTCTGTCGTCCCCATTAGCGTCCTATGCTCCCTAAGCCTCTTGTTCTCCAATTCCACCCATTATGCCTTGCCACACCATTTGATGTAATCCGGCTATTCCTGTCGAACATTCGGCCATGGTTCGGTAGCGTGATGTTCCTGCATACCTAGATGCTCTTGACCTGACTATTCCTGCCGAGGCATGATCCAGCTATTTCTACTGGTGCATCCTCTTTCCAGCTCTTCCTGTTGGTTCTGCATGACGGGCGCTAGTCCAGGGTTGCAGATCTTTTTGAGCGACATCTTCTATCATCCCTCATTTTCATCTCAAGGGGGAGCTTCGATTGCGGATGATTTCTTTTTTGTTTCGTCCTGTTTTGTAATCAAACTGAGTGTGTCCAACTTGAGGGGGAAGTGTTTGCAGTGTTTCTTATTTGCTTTGTTTTCTTTAATTATGTATCCAAGCTAGCCAGACCTGGCTTGAGGGAGAGTGTTTGAGTGTGCGTTCCACATCGGACTTGAGTGTTTTGTCGTCTTTATATTTCTCTGTAAATAAACTCCAAGACCTCTCTTAAAAGTCATCTTGGGTATTGGATCGCAACTCTTATAACACAAACTAAGAAGCAATTTCAAAAAAGAAACTACCATTTAAATAATTAAAACATTTAACGGTTATAAGCATGCAGGTTTGATAGACACTGGAGCAGATGCCTCGCTTCTAGGTTTGTTCCAGTAATGAGGAAATGAAGGCAAGACTCCAGTGGACCGATTGGTTCATAGAATAATTAGTGTTGGACCCGATTATGTGTATTTTAGAGTCTCATATTTGTTTTCTTTGTCTTGTATTACTTTTCCTCTATCTATAAATAAAGGGTTTCACCTCTCATTAAGGTAAAGAGTACGGTTCAACATGGTATCAAAAGAGGTCTAATCCGAACCCTCCCTTCCTGTCTCTCTCCTCTCCGTCTGCCGCCCGCCTCCATCCAGGCCGCCTGCCACCTCCCTTCGTCCAATTCGGGCCTGCCGCACCCCGCCGACCCCTCCGCGCTCCAGCCCAAGCCACCTCCCACTCTGAGCGCGACCCCGTCGCGCTTCCCAGGCACACCACGCCGTCCCTAATGGCGTCACCCTTCCCTGGCGTCCGATCCTAGCAGCACCCTCCCTGGGTATGAACTGTCAGGGGCAATTCAGTCTTTCTGAGGGGAGGATTTATTAGGGGAGCTAGGGGACACGAGTGGGGGGGGTAAGGGTGTTATAAAAAGTGGAGCGGAGGAGAGATGAAGGGAGAGGATCATTCTGTTAAGGAGTCGAGCCTTGGCTTGGGACAACAGTCGTTAGGTGTGGGTGGGAGTGCGGTGTCGCCTCTTGATTCTTCTTCCTTCCCCCTTCGTAATTCTCGTTCTACTCCTATTATATTTAAGTCATTCGTCAGTGTTTGGTGCGGCATCTATCAATTGGTCTGTCCTGCCACACCGTCTCTTTTCTCTGCTCCTCATGATGCAACAAGACCAGCTCTCCTGGGAGCAAAAATGGGAACGTCATTGGCAAGAGAAAGCAGGCTTCGGGAAAAAAAAACTCTTACTATGGATGAGTCGCAGTGAGCACTTGCAGCACCATGAGCCAGTGGGTGGTGGATCAACGACGCTAGCGCGATTGGAGACGAGGGTAACACAGGCTTCGAAGGCGACCAACACGCATCCTACCGGCGTTGGGTTTGTGTGCGGTGAGTATCCTACGCTGTTGCCGACAGAAGCTCAGTTGATGATTCTAGAGGACGATCGGCCGTCGCAGGCTACGGAAGCGACCAGCATGCGTCCTACCGGAAGCCGCTACAGAGAGATGACCATCGGGCGTGGGATTCGGACACCGGTTGCATTTGGCCTGGGCATCTTTTTAGAGTAAAATACAGTTGCAAACAAAAGCGAGGAGCCACGTACACTTTCTCCATGGAAAAACTAGCGTCCGTCAAGGAACATAGCAACTATAGCGGTGCAACCTCACAAGGAGCGACTATCGTGCTTGCCAGAGATGTATGTCGTGTTGAAAGGGGAAGTCGGGGAAGTTGTGACGCAGGGGCGTGGCGTAGCAGCCGACACCGGACGGGAGCAAATACGGACCATGGTATTGGCAGCAATATTTATTAGCAACAGTAAAATACCTACTCCCAATGTACAGAAAGAAGTCTCGTCTACTTCACTCAGGCACCCCATGCAACTGCAAAAAATTGATGAGGGGCCGCAGTGGCATGACAATGCGCGGCCAATGGGGCAGCGTCCGCACTTCGAAAACGATTGGTCGTCTTTGTTCATGGTCGACACATGCAAGCGATCAAGAGCAGGCGGCATGGACAAATCAAGTGTGCATTCGGATGGTGATGGCTACATGGAAATGCTGAAGCGGAAGGTGTCGTAGCAGGAGGTGATTCCACTTTCTCCGATGACCACGCAGCATGAGGCACAAACCGCAACGTCTAAAGCTAGCTTCGTCAATGGAAAAATAGGGACACAGGGGCACGGCATGATGACTATCCGAATCAGCATCGACGGAGGATGTTTTTATGCAGGAGATGAACGATACCACCAGCTCTTGGAAATCCATTTTTAGTCTGGTGCCATGTACAATAAAGATGTGGTAGCAGGTCAACATATGAGCAATGGAACTGGGAATCTTTACACAGCAGAGAATCCTTATATGACGGGGGACTACAATACTGGATGGAGCAGTCCATTTGTGTTTTGATGGATTCGGCACAACCGGAGCATAGACATGGACGGCGACCTCGATGGCGAATGCAGCAGGCATTGTGGAGGTGCACGAATGCGGCGTGGGGATGGTTGCACGTTCACTCGGCCACACACAAGAATTGTCATCCAGGAAGCAGCGCATGAGATTCCCTTGGCCTACTTCAGAAGGACTGACAGTCCAGCAAAAGGGCACAGGGCCAAATTATTCTCTCCGCATGGTTAATTTGATGGCAGTGGATCGCGTTTTTAGTCTTGACCTACCAAAATTGATTCTGCTGGGGGAAGCTGGGAAGTGCAGGAAGGACATGACGGATCACGAACCACCACATCATCAGGAGCGGCAGCGAAAACCGTTGACAGTCCTGCAGGATGACCAACAAGCAGGAAGAAACATTTGGATGATTGTGTGGAGTGTATGTGCTTAGAGGGGGCAGGACCAAGACGGCAGTCACGGGCAGTGCAATGGATACGGGCCTATGAGTGTTAGGCAAGCGAGCGACCCGTTTGGCACACAACTGGGCAAGTAAACCATGGGACCTGCAACAGAAACTACTAGACCAGAAATTCACCCTATGTCTCACCTTGAGAACAAGGTGCTTTTCAAAGGTGCAGCGGTGTTAGGTACTTGGGCGAGGGGACTGTATGCAAGTGGGTATGAACTGCCAAAGGCAATTCAATCTTTCTGGGGGAGAGGATTTGTTAGGGGAGCTGGGGGCCACGAGTGGGGGGAGTAAGGGTGTTATAAAAGGGGGAGTGGAGGAGAGATGAAGGCACGACCTGCCACCACCGTCGCTTTCCTCTGCTCTCATGATGCGGCAAGACCAGCTCTCCTGGAGAAAAAATGGGAACGCCGATGGCAAGAGGAAGCCGAAAGCCGACTTCCGAAAAAAACTCTTACTCTGGATGCATCGCAGTGAGCAGTTGCAGTAGCATGAGCCAGTGGGTGGTGTATCAATGGTGCTAGCACGGCTGGAGATGAGGGCACGACAAGCTCCGAAGGTGACCAACACGCGTCCTGTCGGCGTTCGGTTGGTGCGCATTAAGTATCCTACACTGTTGACGACAGAAGCTCAGCCAACGCTGATTCTAGAGGATGATCGGCCGCCACAGGCTGCGGAGGCGACCAGCACGCGTCTTACCGGAGGCAGCTATAGAGAGACGACCATCAGGAGTGTGATCCGGACGCCGGTTGCGTTTGACCTGGAAATCTTTTTAGAGTCAAATACAGTTGCAAACAAAAACGAGGAGCCACCTACACTTTGTTCGCCATGGGAAAACGAGCACCCATCGGGGAACATGGCAACTATGGCGGTGCAACCTCACACGGAGGAGCGACTATCGTGCATGCAAGAGATGTCTGTCGTGTTGACAGGGGAAGTTGGGGAAGTTGTGACGCGGGGGCATGACGTAGCGGCTGACACCGGAAGGGCGCAGATATGGACCACAATTCTGGCAACAACATTTATTGGCAACATTTATGGGCAACAGTAAAATACCTACTCCCAGTCTACAGGAAGTCTCGTCTACTTCACTCAGGCACCCCATGCAACCGGAAAAAAATTGATGAGGGGCCGCAGCAGCATGACGATGTGCGGCCAATGGGGCAACATCCGCACTTCGAAGACGATCGGGCGTCTTTGTTCACGGCCGACACATGCGAGCGATCAGAAGCAGGCGGCATGGACGAATCAAGTGAGCATTCAGACGGTGATGGCGACGCGGAAATGCCGGAGCGGAAGGTGTCACAGCAGGAGGTGATTCCACTTTCTTCGATGACCGCACAGCATGAGGTACAAACTCCGGCGTCTGGAGCTAGCTTCGACGATGGCAAAACAGGGACGCAGGGGCGCGGTATGATGACTCTATCCAAATTGGCAAAGACGGAAGATGTTTTTACACAGGAGATAAAGGATACCACCGGCTCCTAGAAATCCATTTTAGTCTGGTGCCATGTACAATAAAGATGCGGTCGCAGCGCAACGCACGACCAACGAGACTGGGAAACTTTAAACGGCAAGGAATTCTTATGTGGCGGGGGACTTCAATACTGGATGGAGTAATCCGCTTGTGTTTTGATGGATTCAGCATTACTAAAGCATAGACATGGACGTCGACCTCGATGATGAATGCGGCAAGCATTGTGGAGGTGCACGAATGCGGCATGGGGGAGGCTGCAAATTCGCTTGGCCACACACCAAAATTGTCATCCAAGAAGCAGCGCATGAGGTTCCCTAGACCTACTTCGAAGGGACTGACAATACAATAGCAGGACACATGGCTGAATTATTCTCTCAATGTGATTAATTTCATTGCAGTGGACCGCGTTTTTAGTCTGGACTGGCCAAAATTGATTCTACTGGGGGGAAGTTGGGAACCGTAGGAAGGGCATGGAGGATCACGAACCTCCACATCGGAAGGAGCAGCATCGAAAACCGATGGCAGTAATATGGGGTGACCATCAAACGAGAAGGAATATTTGGATGATTGTGTGGAGTGTATGTGCTTAAAGGGGCTAGGACCAAGCCGACAATCACGGACAGTGCAATGGATACGAGCCTAGGAGTGTTGGTCAATCGAGCGACCCGCCAGGTGCACAACTGGGCGAATAAACCATGGGACCTGCAACAGCAGCTACTGGACCATAAATTCACCATATGTCTCACCTTGAGGACAAGGTGTTTTTCAAGGGTGCGACGGTGTTAGGTACTTGGGTGATAGGACTGTATGCAAGTGCGTATGAATTGTTGGGGGGAGTTCAGTCTTTCTAGGGGGAGATTTGTTAGAGGAGTTGGGGGGCACGAGTAGGGGGGTAAGGGTGTTATAAAAGAGGGAGTGGAAGAGAGATGAAGTGAGGGAATCATTCTGTTAAGGAGTCGGCCATTGGCTTGGGACTACGGTCATTAGGCTTGAACGAGAGTGCGATGTCGCCTCTCGAATCTTATTCTTCTTCTTCCTCTTCTTCTTCTTTTCCCCTCTGTAATTCTCATTCTACTCCAATTATATACAAGTCGTGGTTAGTGTTTGGTGCACCATCTATCACCCTCTTCGGTGTCATCATCCCCTGCCGACCGCCCTTTCCTGTCACGCTGTCCTCTTGCACGTTCCAGTCACACGACGGCCCTTCCCATTTCTTTCCCTCCCATCACCCCGCCCTGATGCGACGACTGCTGTTGCGCATACCTCCCAGTGTCGACCCTCTATCGTTGCTCCTTCTGGCTTGACGCTCGCTCTCCCCTTTCGCGCGCCCCTACTGGATGAATCTGCAGTGCTCCTCCAGTATCTCGCGTAGCCCCAGCTACTCTCTACGTACCTTTTGCAGTGCTCCTCAGCCCCAGCCTCCTGCTGGATGAGTCCAGAGCTCCAAGTCACGTCCTCCCATCACCATTGTTCCCCTATGGCGTCTCTCTCCGGCATCATGAAGCCATCCGCACACGCTCACGGTTTCCTCATACCGCTGCTCGCCTTCAGCTTCTTTCGTGCTCTTCCTGCACGATTTAATGGTGATTCCACCTAGTATAACCCGGTGCCCTGCTTTTCCTGTTGAGGCCCGATGTTTCCCGTTTCCAGCTATTCTTGCCAGATCCCTCGCTCAGCCCTCCATGTTGATTTGGTGCTTTCTTTTAGCCTCTTCTCCATCTCCCTCTTGACATGGCAGGTTCCTCCTCACCATCTGATATTTGTCTCAACCGGGAACTATCACTCTCATTGGGCCACTTCGCTGCCTATTTCTTCTTTGACCTCTGTTGCTTAGACTGGTGGTCCTACCACTTCTATCTCTCGTCGTCCGACTGCTTAGATGCTTGATTCTGGTGTTTTTGACCATCTCACAGATGATGCGGGTATGTTTACTAGCTATCGTTCGTATACCGGCGCCACTACAATTACTGTTGTTGACAAATCCACAATCCCTATTGCAGGATTTGGAATTTGCCCCTTGATTCCTTAAATTTTCCCCCGGTTCAAAAGGAGTGTCGACGTCAAACTCAATTATCTTACAATAACTCATCCATATATTGTCTACGTTGTCATTAAGGTCAGACAATTCATGGACCATCCAACGAAATCCTAATAGAACGTTGTTCTTCGCATTGTCAAATACATTAAGAAAGGCTCTACTCATGGTTTTCGGTATTCACATCATGATCATCTGAACATTGAGGTCTTCTGTGATACTGACTACGCAGACTGTTTATCTACTCGGAAGTCCACTTCAGGGTTTATGGTTTTTCTGACTGGCAACTTAATTACCTGGCGAAGAAAAAAACTAACCGCCATCTCCAGATCCAGTGCTAAATTTGAATACCGTGCAATGGACACGGTCACTACCTAAATTCTTTGACTTCATCACCTTCTTCACGAAATTGGTTTCCTGCCCCAAACTCCTGCTCATATTTGGTGTGATAATCAAGCGGCCACAAAAATTGATTCTAATCCAGTATTCCATGAACGCTCGAAACATATTGAAATTGATTGTCACCACCTTTGCCATCACCTTCAGCAAAAGCAGATCACCTTTAGCTATATTTCAACCGCTCATCAGCTTGCCGACATCTTCACCAAAGGCTTGCCGGGAGCTCGAAGGGATTCTCTATGCACCAAGCTGGACATGCACAACATCAATGACCCAGTTTGAGGAGTGTGTTCGGTCTTTGTGATGCTTTCTTTCTTTGTTTTTTGTTTGTGGGACTCTTATTCCAAGTTATACCACTTTTAGCTTTAAAGGGAGTGTTGGACCCGATTATGTGTATTTTAGAGTTCCATATCAGTTTCCTCTGTCTTGTATTTACTTTTCCTCTATCAATAAATAAAGGGTTTCACCTTGTTGGATTGATGTAGCCCGATCCGTTTTGGATGATACTTGGGCTGAATGCTTGCGGCCCATACTGCGCACCAGACCGCAACTTCTGCGGGTCGAGCTCCGCAGTGAGCTCGTTGGGGGTTGCAGGGGGCAATGCGCCCCTGCTCCGGGGGTCCGAAGGCCGAAGGGCTCGGTCCAAATTTTTTGGGGGCACTGTAGCAACTCTAAACATTGTTGAAAAGCTGACCGACCGACACCGATAGGTCACTATAACAGGTCAGACTTTGGAGTCAACAGTACTGTAGCGACACGAAGTTCCACCCGACAGTACTGTAGCACTTTAGACTTGTGTGACCGCGACACTGTTGCGATGCGGACTTCCAGCCGCCTTTCACTGTAGCATAGCGGACTTTCCATGCAGTTGGTGGAATAGTGTTCCGTCCTCATTAGCCCATTTCGGGCTAAGGTTTCTTGTTGTTAAAAACTCTAATAAATCTCCTTGTAATTGTGCTCCCGGATTTCATAGTGATATTTCTGCCTCTCCGTGGACGTGGGGGACATTTCCCGAACCACGTAAATCTCTATGTCCAAAATCTTCTTCTGTTTTTTTCCCTTTTACTCTTCTGTGAATCGTTTTTTCGCTTCATTGCTCCCGGCATTTCCGCAACACACCTCTCATTGAGGTAAGGAGTACGGTTCTACAATCATCAATGGAATGGAGTGGAATGAAATAGAATGGAATGATATGGGTAAAAAATTACAGTTTGTTTGGTGGTTTTCTAAATGGTATTGTTTAATGTTAACTATACCCCCGATTTAAAAATAAAACATTTGAGTGAGTGACATAATGGTCTTTTTAGTTTCATTCCTACTCTGAAACCGGACTGACACTCATGAGACAATTTCAAAAATCAAGACTCGGTGAATTGGATGGCACAATTAGCCTCAGAAAAACTAAACAACAGTTCACTTGGATAGAAATTTACACTAGCAATGCAATACTTACCGGGTGAAATAGGTGATGCCGCTCTTGGCTTGATTGGGTGGATTATTGTCATGTTTCCTTCTGATTTTCTTGGTGGTGCTACCGCTGGCACTATGGATCAAAACAGAAGCGGTTTTATATCATATTTAAACCAGAAACTGCACATGAAACAACTAAACCCTGAACAGTGACATGCCTCTTAAGCTGACAGGTATTGAAACTGGAACTGGTGTGTTGCTGTGATGAGAAGCTAATGGCAAATTTCCTGGTATGATTGGAAATGCCCACAAGTTTTTTAGGTACTTATTTGATGGAAATGGAACAGGCATTGCATATTAGAGAAGTTTGGCAGCCCTTATTGTAAATAGCTTATAGCACTTATCACTTGTCACTTATGGTAAGTGTTTCTGAATAATTATTTCCAGATTGCTTATTGAATAAGGGGTCATTTGACAGCGCCTATTGAAAACTTCCTATAGCACTTATCACTCATGATAAGCAGTTAAAAAAAATAAGTGGTGTTTGTTCGAAATCTAAAAAAAACACTATGCTTAAATTTTAGAAGAAAATCACTCAAATGACAGGAAATCGTTTTTTCAATAAGCAATATGGAAACACTTATACAGAAGCCCAAATTTCTTAAGTGATAAGTGCTATAAGCAGTGCTCAATAAGTGTTTTCAAACGAACCCAGCTATAAGTGCTTTTGTACAAGTGTTTACAGATTTTTTATTGAATAAATGTTTTTTACCACTTATTTAAGTGGTTTTCTTCCTGAATTTATGCGTTTTTTTTTCGAAACAGAAAAAATACCACATATTTTTTCAAACTGCTTATCATAAGTGATAAGTGGTATAAGAAGTTTTCAATATGCATTGTCAAAAAATGCTTAAACCAACCACATATAGGTTATGCTTTGCTCTCCTCCTCCAGGTATCCCTATAGCACATGTGCCATTAATCCCACCAAGGTCTTCTAAAGGAGAGGTTGCTCCCACCTTCATGCCAGATGAAGGTACCAGGTGAATTTGCTGGTGTCTTTTTTCGCTTGAAGGGGTGGATAACTGGTAGATTTAGTTCAGATTTTTGGGGTGGTGCCACCACTAGTACTATACTTCAAAACAAAAAATTAAAAAAAAAACTTGAGAACAAACTAGAAAATAAAAATGGAACAACAAAACTCCAAGCAATGAAAGGTCTGTCAGACCATCAGGTACTGAGACAGGAGCCCTATTTACTCCAATGTTACTATGAAGAGAACTTGGTGACAAATGTCCAGATACGGATGGCGAAACAACCGGCACGGTATATTAAAGCAGGAGGAGATGTTACAGCCAATTATAGCTGGGGATCCATGTACACTATCATACAGAAGCATTCAAGTACCTGGTGCACCTGGCATTAAGGTAAGAGACTTAGGGCTGCCTCCATTTCCTTCAAAAGTCTTTGGTTGGGTGAAAGGCGCATTGGGAGCTATAACACATAAAGCATGAGAAGAATAAAAAGAGGTTCATTTGGAAGGAAATTTAAACCGACAATGCTACTAGTACCAGGTGAATTCCACAGAAACACTCTTTGTTTGAATGGGTGGCTGAACTGTGTATTAGCTCCCGATTGCTTCAGTGGTGCCGCCACTGGCACTATACTTTGAAACAAAAGAAGCAACTTTAAAATAAAATTTCAACGGGAAAAAGTTGACTAACATTGATTGGTAGAAGAGTCTTTTTTATGGGTGCATTTTTATGATGAGAAATAGGTTTCAGTTATAATGAGATGATTTTTGGGAGCTTATTTGACGGAGGCACAACCAGCGCTACATATTACAGAAGCAGCAGCTGTTACAATCAATGGAAGCTGCATATCAGAGGACAAAATGAAGCCAAATCAATCAATTATACTTTGATTGGTCGATTGGGGTGCCATTGAAGATATACTTTGAAATAAAGCAAGCAAGTTGGGAACCATTTTGAAATTTTGGAAATGAAAGAACTAAGAAATTCCAAGTGATAACAAACCTGAGAGACATTGAAACAGGAGCTCTGTATTCAGGAACAATTGTTTGATGAGATCTCGGCAGATGATTGCCACTTTGTTTGGAAAGAATGTAGGCTGATTTTGAAGCAATTGTAAGATTGTGTTTGATAACATTTATTGAAAAATGTTTATAAGACACACTTGACAAAAAAAAACGATGTTTGTTTCTTTTCTTAAAAAAAAAAAACATGCACTAGCAATCCATTTGACAGCGCAGAAGCATTTGTTACAAGTAACAAGGGTCTGTTTGACAGAACTTATTGAAGACTGCTTAGGGTCCATTTAACAACACTTACTGACAACTGCTTATAATGCTGCCACTTATGGTAAGTGTTTCAGTGTATGTGTTTCCAGATTGCTTATTGAAATGTGCTTTTCTGCCACTTAAGTGGTTTTCTTCTGCAATTTAAGTGCAAGTTTTTTTCCAGAAACATTAGAACACCACTTGCTATTTCAATTTGATCATCACAAGTGTAAGTGTTGAAAGCAGTTTTCAATAAGTGCTGGACCCTCACACCTATCACTTATGATAAGCATTTTGAAAAAAAAATGCATTGTTTGTTTTGTTTCTGAAAAAAAAAGCATCCACTTATATTCCAAGAAGACCACTTAAATAAGTGACAGAAAATCACTTTTTCAATAAGCAATCTGAAAACACTTATCCAGAAGCACTACATAAGTTGTTAGGACTCCAGCTAACAGAATTGACACAGTAGGTCTTCGACAGGGAAAACAGTGAACAATCAATTGATTTGTACTGCAATGTCACAGGGCCAAGGTTGAGAATACAGTAGTGAGGGAAGAGACAGAGATACAGCAAAGATAATCAGGAGAGACCACCTCCAGATCAGCCTTCTTGCTGCATGAGAAAGAAACAGGAGAGAGACCACCTCTCCCTAGGGACTCTTCCAATCAAATGCCAGAAGTGATCCCCAACCTACTAGCTGCCCACATTTATTATCCCCTACCTGCCCACATTTATTATCCCCTACCTGCCCAATTAACACAACAACTATTACATAGTAAATGAAAACATTGTCCCTTGGTAGTTACTACTAACCATACACAGACAGCCCATGCCCCGCATACCTAACATTCACCCCCTCTTGAAAAAACACCTTACCCCCAAGGTGGACCTCCAAAAACATGGCTCAGTCTCCTCCAAACTGGGATGGCAGCCCTCCACTGAAAATGGTGGCACACTTGTTGCAAAACCGGCATCATTCCTTGCCAATCTGGCAGGCTTCAGCTTTGCTGTGCACCCGGCAACCCAAGCAGGTGCCTCTATCCCTGCAGCCACACCAGGTGCCACTGATCCTGTAGCCTTCAACTGTGGATAGTTCCAAAAAACAACTACAGAATGATAGCATGACAAGCAGAAATGACTTGCCCTGACAAACGCACCATTCAGCCACCAAGAAAACAAGGACCAGAGCTCGTGCAGGCTGTTCACCACAAGAAGGATTAAATGCGCCCTTTCCTTTTGCACTATCAGGTCCAGTGTGGTGCCTATAGAATTCAGCCACTGCTTGAGCAAGTGAATATGAAATATCTCGTTCAAGGAAAACTGGATGAAATGTAGAATCCTTAGGTGAATGCTGCTTAGGATGCTCAACCAATGCACTTGACTTCTGAAAAAAGGAAACCCGATTCAAAAAAGCAACATCTGCACTGAGCATGCTGGCTGACAGGACACAAAACTCCGGGAAGAAAGCAGCTGCAACTGTTCCAATGAAAATGCTGCACGTGGAGGTGTGTAGCCGTATTCATAAACCGAAGCAAATGTTGTCAGACTGCATCTGTTTTCTACTTTTGATCCTCTATTTTGTCGGAGTATTATTTTTGAGATCTCATTCATCTTTGGGAGTCTCTGTCATGTACTCTTAATTATTAGTGGATTCTGCTTTCTAGACTAGGTCCCGTGATTTTTCCCTTTAAGGTTTTTCACGTTAAAAATTTCGGATGTCATCATTTATTTTTCTGCATGTATTTTTTGATCGCTGCGCATACACTAATTTTTTTAGGCTTGTTTTAAGGGAAAGAAAATTTATTTCCACTGCGTGTTCGCTTTGTTGTTCGTTTGCGCATTCGTCGTTTGTCGTCTTTCCCAATATCTAGTATCAAAAAAGTGGTTTTTGTTCTGATAAATTATGAAAGCGAATTATAGTCGGATGATTTTGTTGAATGGTATCAACTAACATATGTGGCGATTAAAAATGAAGGATCTATTTTTTGTCAAGTGAATGCATCTACCGGTATTTAGTATCCAAAAGCCAGAAAAAATGTCTAATGAAAATGAAAGTTTGAGCATGAGATGGTTTGAAGTTTCATTCGCCAGTGGGTCGAAGACAACGTGATGAACTATATTGCCAACATCTCTCACGCCAGAACTTTATGGGAGAAGCTTGAGACAACTTATGTTTCCAAGACAGGAAATGAAAAATTGTTTCTCCTCAAATAGGTGATGAATTTGATGTATAAAAAGGGTACATCTATTTCTGGCTATTTGTGTGAATTTCAGGACTGTTTTGATCAGTTGTCTGGTATGGGTATTAATTTTGAAGAGGAGGTTTTAGCACTTTGGTAGCTTAATAATGTTAGGAATATGGGCCGGCAGGGGCTGCTCATACTTGGGCTATCATTTGTATGGGATGTTGGCTAGCAAATGGGAGGACAGTATTTGGAATGTTTGGGCCAGTTGTCATTAAGTTTGGGGCGGTCCGAATAAGTGCATGGTTTAATAGTTGCAAAGGGGCAGTTTGGACCTTTTACTTCCAGCAGTTAGTTTGTTACTGTCAGCTATAACACGTGGGGGCAGGAAGAGAATATTAATAGGGAGGTTGTTTCGTTGGGGGGGGGGGGGTCAGGAATATTATTTGGGAACTCTTCTATAGCTTGGCAGTTGGAAAGTACGATCGGTGGTCTCGGTCTAACCTCTAAGGGAAGTGGTCTTCTCCTAGTGGTTCTCCTTCCACTCCTCCTTCCTCTACTTCTCTCTTTTCCCCTAACTGTAATTCTCTCTCTTTTTGTGTTCTGCTTGTATGCAATACAATAGACAATGTTTCTTCTCTAATTCTCCCGATCTCAATATTTTACATAACAAATACTTTATCATATATTTGGAAGAATTTGCGGGTTACTCTAACCGATTTTGCTCCTAATGGTGCTATGACGTTTAGTTTTGTCAAGTTTGTTGTTTTAAATTGAGTCAGGAGATGTACTCAGAAGAGATCTTCTTCGGAGCTTTTGGTCACAGAGAACAGAGGGAGAAGTCAGGAAAGGAATCAGGAACAGGGCAGCCAAGGTAAGAGCAAAGACATAAGCAAATCCAGGTCGAAGCAGGGGTTTGAATGTCATCATTGTGGTAAGAACGAACATGTTAAAAAGTTTAGATGTCTGCTGAAAAGGGAAAACATAATGGAAGAAAATCAACAGAAGAAAAATAGTGATAGAGATGATTGTGTCGCCGCCGCTACAGGAGGTGATCTTGTTATTGTTTATGACTATTAATATTGCTTCTGATAATTCTTGTCGGGTTGTTGATAGTGGCGTCTGTTTTCACGTGACATTGAGGAAAGAGTTCTTTACATCTTACAGCCCAGGTAATTTTGGGATTTTCAAGACGGGTAATAATGGTCATACTGATATTATAGGTATCGGGAATGTTTGTTTGGAGACTAGCATAGGAAGTAAGTTGAATCTTATTTCTATCGGCGTTCTTGATGATGACAGTTTTATCAGTACTTTTGATGATGGCAAGTGGAAGCTTTCGAAGGGTTCCTTGAGAGTGGCTCGAAGTAGGAAACAGTCGGGGTTGTACTGGACTGGAACTTCTATTTCTTGTGATGCTACTAGAGTTGTTGAGTGCAGTATTTTTTCCAGTTATGGCATAAGAGGCTCACCCACATTAGTAAGAAGGGGCGTAGTTTAGCCAAGAGAAATTCGTTTCCAGGTTTGAAGGGTGTCAAATTGGACATGTGCGATCACTGTATGGCCGAAAAACATAACAGAGTGAATTTTAGCAGTCATCTTTTGCACAAGAAGTCAAAGGTACTTGAATTAGTACATTCAGACGTTTGTGGTCCTTTGAAGTTTAAGTCTTTTAGTGGCGGTCTTTATTTTGCAAAGTTTATTGATGACTACTCACAAAAACTTTGGGTTTATGTTTTGAATGCTAAAAGTCTGGTTGTGGAGTGTTTTTAAGCAATTTCAGGTTTCAGTTGAGAGGGAATCTAGTAAGAAGTTGAAATGTATTCGCACTGACAACAGGGATGAGTATTGTGGTCCTTTTGATCGGTATTGCAAACAGGAAAGTATTCAACATCAGAAAACGGCTCCTAAGACACCTAAACTAAATGGTGTCGCTGAACGGATGAACAGGACTTTGTTGGAAAGAGTTCG
Source organism: Viscum album (assembly GCA_963277665.1). Classification (NCBI taxonomy): domain Eukaryota; kingdom Viridiplantae; phylum Streptophyta; class Magnoliopsida; order Santalales; family Viscaceae; genus Viscum; species Viscum album. Next base: position 595,235,020 of record OY728123.1, read on the forward strand.
ATGTTTACTTTCAAAAGCAAAGTTGTCTGGACATTTTTTGGGTGAGACTTTATTTACTACTGCATATATTACCAATTTATCACCCGCGGTTGCTTTGCAAACAGACACTCCTGACAGGTTTTGGTATAGAAAAGAGATCAAGTATGATCACTTGCGTGTTTTTTGTTACAAGAATTTTGTTCAGGTGCCTAGAGATGAGAGATCCAAGCTAGATGGTAAGTCACGACAATGCATTTTTATTGGCTATGAACTCGATGAGTTTGAATACAGGTACTATGATCTTGTTTTGAAAAAACTTGTTAGAAGTTGTGATGCAATATTTATGGAGAATCAAACTATTGTAGACATTGATAAGGTAAAAAAATCTACTTCTCCAACTTCGGATGGCTTTGTCAGTCTTGAGCCAGTTTCTAAGTCACGTTTACCTCATGATGTTGATTCTAATGATCATGTTGATGTACAAAATGATGTTCAATGTGAACAGGTTGGAGCTGATGTTTTCGATGCACCTTTTGTTTCTAATGATCCTGTTCCATGAGTTATTAATGAACTCGCAGTTCCACTCCAGAAATCATCTCGGCATCGTACCAAATCTACTCAGTATTCACCTGATGAGTATGTACTCCTCGCAGAAGGGAAAACCATAATCTTTTGATGACGCGATGATAAATGATTAGAAGGAAAGATGGGTTGCAGCAAAGGATGACGAGATGAGATCATTACACGATAACCACACTTTTGAGTTGGTGAAGTTACCTACAAGAGAGCCATGCAAAATCGGTGGATTTATTGGATTAAAAATGAAGAATCAAATTTTGTTCCACGATACAAGGCAAGGTTGGATGTTAAAGGCTTCCGTCAGAAGAAAAGTATTGATTTTGATGAGATTTTCTCACCTATAGTCAAAATGTCTTTCATTCGAGTTGTTCTTGGATTGACTGTTAATTTGGATCTGCAGATTGAGCAGATGGATGTGAGGATGGACAGCTTTCATCCACTGTGATTTAGAGAAGGAGATTTGTATAGAGCAGCCTGAGGGTTTTGTTGAAACGGGTAAAGAGGTTATGTCTGTAGGTTAAAGAAGGATTTGTATGATCTGAAGCAAGCTCCAAGGCAGTGATATAAAAAGTTTGAATCTGTCATTTTTCACCAGGGTTTCAGGAAAACATATTTTGATCATTGTGTCTTTGTTCAGTGATTTACTGATGATTTTATTATACTGTTGCTTTATGTTGATGATATGATCATTGTTGGCCATGATGCTTCTAGAATTGACAGATTAAAGAAGATCTTTGTCAGTCTTTTGCAATGAAAAACTTGAGGCCAACACAACAAATTCTTGGCATGTCGATCTCTCGTGACAAAAAGGCTAAAAAATTATGGTTATCTCGGGAAAAAGATATTGAGAAGGTTCTCCAGAGATTTCTTATGGACAGAGTGAAAGTGGTTCGTGCTCCTCTTGCTTTACATTTTAAACTCAGTTCTAGTCAGTCGCCTTCTACCGATGAAGAGAGAGAGGGGATACAGCACATAACTTATTCATCTGTTGTTGGTTGTTTGATGTATGTGATGGTATGTATTAGGCCTCATATAGCTCATGCAGTTGGTATGGTCAATCATTTTATATATAATCTAGGTAGAGAGCATTGGAGAGCAGTGAAGAAACATAATGATGTTCAGTATCATTAGATCCGCAACGTCTTTGATTTGAGACAGTTGAACCTCGAGAAGATATACACAGATGACAATGGATCAGACATGTTAACCAAGATTTTATCCAGAAGTAGATTTTAGACTTGCCGACTGATTACAGGGTTGGCGGTAATCCCTAGTTGAGTCGGAGGGGGAGTTTATTGGGGCGCCTCCTCACCTGGACGTCATGTGACATTTAAAACAAAAAACAAAAAATCATTTTGAAGAGTAGGAGTTACGTATCTTTTAGGGAAGATGTTTTTAAAGGAGAGTGTGGCTCACTCACACATTGCGATGCAATTGGATTTTGGCAACGGTTTTCATATCTGCAATTAGTGAACTTCCTCAGGTCTGATTCGCTTTCTTCTGCGGTGGTCTTTAATCCGATTGTGGTGTTTTTCTTCTACACCTTTGATTCGGACGACAAACATCTACTCTATGCGGTCAGATCTATTTGGATTTCTTTATCAGGTTGTGTTCTCCATTTTAGACTATTTTCAGACTACATCTGTTTTCTGTCTTTGATCCTCTATTTTGTCAAGAGTATTATTTTTGAGATCTCGTCCATCTTTGAGAATCTTTGTCATGTACTCTTAATTATTAGTGGATTCTGCTTTCTGGACTAGGTCCCGTAGTTTTTCCTTTTTGAGTTTTCCACGTTAAAATTTTTCGGTGTCATCATTTATTTTTCTGCACATTTTTTTGATAGCCGCGCATCCACTTTAATTTTTTCAGGCTTGCTTAAAGGGAAAGAAATTTTATTTTCATTGTGCGTTTGCTTTGTTGTTCGTTTGCGCATTCGTCACTTGTCATCCTTCCCAACACCACGCCCCTTAGAAGCTATTGTCAGTTGTGGTTTCAACAATGGCTCTAGCAACAGTGTCACTTTGTTTTACCTTAGTTGTGAAAGAATCGCTTTATTCTGGCGTTTTCTTAGAGCAGGGAACTGCTGCAAATCACTGGCTCCACATTGATGGCCTATCCCTTTAAATCCTTCATGTACAAACCTGGCACTTTGATGACTTGGTACAAATAATGGAGCTCTCGGCCGCTGAACAAGATCTTCAAACGACACTGCTCAAACCAACAGCACAGATTTTGATCCAGTAGCGTTCTTTATGGCAGATCGGTCGTCTTCATTGGTCAAGTTCCCACAAGGATCCACTTCCTCCAAATTCCTCACAAAAAGGGACTGAAGGTTATACTGAGTTCTCGCTCCGCCAAACAGCTCAAACGTTGAAATTCCCTTGTCATCCCTTTTCAACATAGCTGAAAATTCTACCAAACTTGTTTGTAATACCCTGGAGCTGTGCAGCGGGAACTCGCAATTCACGATGAACTTTATGTGTGTTAGAACAATTCTCAGCATAAACCGATCAAGCAACAGGATCAACCAATGCAAAAACAGATCCATGAACTCCTGAGATCCTAACAACAACGTTTTCACGAGCCTCGAGCCCTGGAAAAATCTGCTCGTTCAACTCATGAGAAGCCTCAGCCTCAGCCTCAGGCTTCTCTCTTAACTCAGCCTCTGCAGGAAATTTGCACACTTAAAGAAACTAAAATTCGCACCAGAGTTTACAATTTCAAGTTGTTCCGAACTGGATTCGGCGGCGTACTTGGCGTCATTGGGGCTAGGTAGCTCTCATTATCCCTGCATACCCTCGGGAAACAAAAATCCTGAACGCAATCACTTTTTACCACACTAACTTGCAATTCCTGTTCTGCTGGCAAAATTCTCAGACTTATCTCTTCTGCAATTAAACCAGGATCTAGCTCCTCCTCCATGGCGAACCATTCCCGCTGGTCCTTGCTAATTCTCAAAACAGGAATTACAACTACAGGTCGTTCCAGACTAGATCCAAACTGCTGCTTCACAGAAACATTTTGCCGTAGTGTCTCCAAAAACTATTGTGAATCTCCCTCCAACGCCATCCCAAATTTCTTCAGTAGCACCCGCTTCAACCGCTCCCATGTCATACCTGGATTTTCACACTGCCACGATCAAAACCAAAGCTTAACCATGTATTCCATACTCAACTGTGCCCAGGGCAGCTTCATATCTTCTGATATTCGATTTATCTGGATATATGCTTCTGCCTTAGCGATCCAACCAAGAGGATCATTCTCGGAAAATGAAGGTATTTCCACTCTCTCCATAATACTTCTCATTCCTTCACCCATAGCAGCGTCTTCTGGTTTCAGGCTTTCATCTCAACTACTGGTAACCTTTGTATTCCCGCTTCTACTAAAAATCAGATACATTGGGGATACCGCGCTCTGCTTCCCAGGTTATGATCCATGCTTTGCATGCAGCTCGAGTTCCACAGCCCACTTCAGCAACTGCTCTTCCAACAAATCCTTACCATCATGCATGGACGTCAGCATCAGCTCATGAACCTGCTCCTGCTTCCTGTGCCTCCGCATCAAATTTTCCAAAGACGCTTCAACAGTAGGAAACTAGTTATCTATACTCTTTTGCATGCACGCCAAGATGATAGCCCGAAATTCACTTAACTTCAACTGACCTCCTCAGCCATCCCGCTATCAGAATTCTCGTCCCACTTTCAAACGTCACAGACAACTTGAACTCAACTCCACGATCAGCCAGCAAGAACGAACACACAACAAACTACTAACCTCTTTCTACCAATCTTCAACTGAGGAAACTACAATCCGCCTTCAGCAAATGTGTCAACGTCTTGTGCTACAGCTCACAGCTTCCGTCCAGCTTTGTTCGTCCTCCAACGCTCGTGTTTTCTTTTCATTTTCTTTTTTTTCTTTTTTTTTTTGTTTACCCCGAAAAAACTGCAGCTTGCACCTGCTCCAACAACTCTTAAGGACTCCTACCTAATCGTCCACCTCTCAATACCGTTGAGGCCGAAGGTGTCGCAACAACCTCACAGCGTTCAGCTACACCGATCAGTCCTGAGTTTGAAACTATACAGCAGTCGCGTCCTCTCAACGAGACGAACAGGTTTCAATATTTTTCTTTTTGATCAGCCGGCGATAATTGTTACCTCTGCGTGTGCGTTTCTGTTAAAGAACTTGATCCACTTTTGTATAAAAGAAGCTGTAGAAAACAGAGACAGAGGGAACAAACACGACAGGGGAGGAGAAGGAGAAGAAAGACCAGCGATACTCAGGAGCCCCCAGGTACTCCCCGCACAAGCACAATGCAGAAACAAACTAACAGAATAATATCCCCCCCCCCAACCTACCCTCTCCCAGGCCCCCTTATAACAGCCTAGGCCTCCACGTGGCCTAACTCCCTCCACTTTCTGTTTGACCCACTTTGCCTGATTTGCCCCTCCTCATATAGACTTTCCACTCGCCTGGAAGGTTTCGGACTTTATGAGTCTCCAGCAGTGAAACGTGCGCTCTTCTATGATCGCAACTCCACTGCAATCATCACTCTCTCTCCTTGAGTTCGCAATGGACAACACCTCTCAATGAAAGCACCAATTGTTAGGACTTCAACTAACAAAATTGACACAGCGGATCTTCAACAAGGAAAACAGTGAACAATCAACTGATTCGTATTGCAATGTCACACGGCCAAGGTTTAGAATACCGTGGTGAGGGAAGAGACAAAGATATAGCAAAGGTTACCAGGAGAGACCACCTCCAAATCAGCCTTGCTGCGTGAGAAAGAAACCAAAGAGAGACCACCTCTCCCAACCTCTGCTCGGGCAGGGACACTTTTCCGATCAAATGCCAAAAGTGATCCCCAACCTACTACCTGCCCACATTTATTATCCCCTAGCTGCCCAAGTAACACAACAACTATTACAAAGTAAATGACAACACAGCCCCTTGGTGGTTACTACTAACCATACACAGACAGCCCATGCCCTGCATACCTAACATAAGCGATGACTGATATAAGCAGTTTTCAATAAGTGTTGTCAAACGAGGCCTGGTTATAAGCACATATCAACAAGCATTGTTCAATGCAATCTAATCAAGGTGGCACAGGAGGCAGTGTATATTTAAGCAGAGGGAACATTATTTAAACAAATAAAGCAGAAGATACATGGAACCAGCAAAGCCCAAACAATCATTTACCTAGCCCATCAGGCATGGAGATTGGAGACTCAAACTTCATCATCACTCCTTGCAGTGCTTGGGGTGAGATGGATGGAGCAAATCCTTGCACATTTGGCGAGGGAGCAGATAGAGCATGGCTAGAGGGTACTGTACGAGTTCCCTGAATCCTTGGAGGTTTCGTAGAAGATTTCTTGGGTGACAGGCCAGGTGAGAACTGTGAAACTAATACAGAACGGTCAAACCATCAGCTAAAAATCAAACAAAAATCCCAGCACCAAGTTAAAACAGTTGAGATCGTCAACACATCCAACCCAATCATAATCAAAATAACCATGATAATGCTTGACAGCTCTTTTGAATTTTCCAAAGAACCCTACTGTGCTGACAGTGCGAAAGTTTATCACAACATTCCTTGATTTTTGTTAAACTTTTCATCATTTGCATCCCAAGTACCGAGATGAAATTTTGACAACGAATTCCCCTTACCTCAAGGTGAGGTGGAGACATTCTTTTATAGATGGGTAAAATAGATTACACGGTGGAGTATTCCGATGTGGGACTCGGAAATACCCTTTATAATAAAACAGAGTTTAACACTCCCCCTCAAGCTGGACATGCCCAACTTGGACTAAGAGTCCCACAAAAGAAAGACGACATCGAATAAGACCATATACGCTCCCCCTCAAGCTGGATCACTGATGCTGTGGATACCCAACTTGGTACTGAGAGAGTCCAGACGAGCTCTCGGGGGGCCTTTGGTGAAGATGTCGGCAAGCTGATCTGTCATCGGTATATGGCCGAAACTAATATGGTCATGCTCAAGGTGATGGCGAAAAAAAGTGGCAGTCCACCTCGATATGCTTCGTCCGTTCACAGAAGAAGAAATTAGAAGCAATCTTTGTGACTGGCTGATTGTCACACCAGATATGAGCAAACGTCTGCGGTGGGAAGCCAAACTCATGGAGAAGATGACGAAGCCAAATGATCTCAATAGTGACCGTGGTCATTGCACGGCATTCAGACTTCACACTAGGTCTGGAGACGACAGTCTGCTTCTTGCTGCACCAAGAGATGAGGTTGTCTGTCAAGAAAACGACAAACTCAGAAGTAGACTTTCGAGTAGCAAGACAACTAGCATAGTCAGCATCACAGAAGTCTTCAACATTCAGATTATCGTGATGTGAGTACTGAAGACCACAGGTAGGGTCTTTCTTGATATATTTGGCAATGCGGAGGACAGCAACCCACTGGGATTTGGTCGGATGCTCCATGAATTGGCTCACTTTGCCAACAACGCAGACAATGTTCGGACGCGTCATGGTGAGATAATTAAGTTTTCCCACAAGACGACGGTAGCTCTCTGGGTGAGAATAGAGTTATATGTTGTCATAGAGAGATCGTTCCCCGCGCTCAAAAGGAGTGTCAACGGCAGTTGCCTGAGTCAAACCCGCATCCTGCGAGATATCCAAGGCATATATTCTGTTGGAGTCTGTATCCCACATCGGACTTGTGGTCCGATGTGGTCCTTTTCATTCATTATAAAAGAATGTCTCCGCCTCACTTTGAGGTAAGGAGGCAAGGGGGTTTTCCCATTCTACATGGTATCAAAGAGAACCTAATCCCTCCCCCCTCCCTAATTTTTTTTTTTTTCCCTCCCTTGCTTTAGGGTTTTCCTCGTCCGGGGGCGACTGCTCCCATCCAAATAGTCGCCCCCCCCCCCCTCTGCTGCTTCTTCCGGTCGCGCAGGCCCTCCCTCCCGGCGGACCTCCCCCGCCGGCAAGCCCTCCCCGTCACGGCTTCTCCGGTGCGCGCTCCTACTCCCGGCGCGATGGCTCCCTCCCGCGGCTCTCTCCCAGCGAGTGCGCTCCGCCCCGACGGGATCCCCGCCTCCCGCAGATCTTGCGCCCGACTCCTCCCGCAGCGCGGCTCCTCTCTAGGTGGCTCTCCCGACGCGACGACCCCGTCCTTAGCGCGGCTCTTCTCTTCCCGGTCGACCTACGCGACTCGCGTTCCTCCGCTCCTGACCCAGGCGCGGCGACGGCATCTCTTCCCGGCGGATTCCCTGCGCCGCTCATGCGCGTCGCCCCACCTGAGCGGTCCCCTGCACGACGCCCGACGGCCGACGTCTCCGCCTTCCTCCCGCCCTCCCTCGCGACTCCTCCCGACGGGCTTCATCCTCAGCGGCGGTCTTCCCGCTGCTCTCTCTCTCCACGCGACGAACTCCAGATGACAGGTCTTCTCCCCCCCGCGGCCCCCATCGGCGCCGGGCTCCCCCTTTCCAGACGCACCCCTTCTCCCAGCGCAGCCGATTGCTTCCCTTCCGATAGGTGTTGCCGTCTTCTTTGACGACCCCCTCCTTGAGTGCGACGGCCCTCCTGTCTGGCTCCCGCGTGACGGCCCTCCTGACCGACAGCCTCCCATCGACCGCCCTCGACGGCCCTCCTGCCCGGCAGCCTCCCATCAACCGGTTTCCAAAGTGAAACAGCTTCCACCCCCCCCTGCCGGCTCCTCTTCTGGCAGCCGGCTCCAGTTTCTCCCAGTGGCTGCCCTGCTTCCAGTTTCGGATTTCCGGCACCTCCTGCGGATTCCCCGCCTCACCGGCATCTCCGGGCATCTTCCCGGCGGATCATCCTCTTGGCAGCTCCTTCCGTACCTGCTTCCCACGGCATTCCCGCCTCAATCGCCGGCCTCCTCCTGCGGATTTCCCGGCGCTTCGACGACCGGCACCGCCATTGCGGATTCCTCGGCACTTTGACGACCGGCCCTCCCGAGCGGATTTCTCGGCGCTTTCACGATCGGCCCGACATTACGGATTTTCCGGCGCTCTGCCGACCGGCCCGTAGTGCGGATTTTCCCGACGCTCTGACGACCGACCCGCCAGTGTGGATTTCCCGACGCTCTGTTGTTTGGCCCCGCACTTTTCCGGCGATGACCCATCCTTTTTTTTCCAGCGGCATCACATTACCATCTTCAGGGGGAGCAACATCAACAACGATTTTATTATTTCCGTTTCGTCTATTTTATTTCGTCTTATTTTGTCATCAAGCTGGGCATGTCCGGCTTGAGGGGGAGTGTTAGCATCTTTTTATTTGTTGTTTTCTTTTCATTATGTGTCCAAGCTAGGTACACCTAGCTTGAGGGGGAGTGTTGAAGTCTGTATCCCACATCGAACTTGTGGTCCGATGTGGTCCTTTTCATTCATTATAAAAGAATGCCTCCGCCTCACTTTGAGGTAAGGAGGCAAGGGGGTTTTCCCATTCTACATATTCGTTGGCAAAGAAAGATGGTGCCCGTAAAACGGCAGACCCCAATGCCAAGAAAGTATGTTAGCAGACTGAGGTCTTTGATGTAAAAGTGGTGGTGAAGATGCCCCTTTAGTTGGGCGATTCCAGTTGAGTCGAAGTGATGATGATATCATCAATATATACCACCAACAGGATGCAGCCGGAGGACGTCGTACAGTAAAAGACGGCGTGGTCCTTCATACTTCGGGAGAGCCCAAATGCGGTGATGACAGTGTTGAATCGGCCAAACCAAGCACAAGGAGACTACTTGAGTCCATATAAAGAGCGACGAAGTCAACAAACATGGGAGTCGGCTCCAGAGGCACAAAATCCTGGGGTTGCTGCAGATACACACCTCTTCTCCAAGAAAGCCATGGAGAAAGACATTCTTGACATCAAGTTGATGAATGGGCTAATGAAGATGAGCGATCAGAGAGATGGATAATCGGACCGATGTCATCTTTGCAACCGAAGAGAAGGTATCAAAATAGTCGATATCATATGTCTGAGCAAAGCCCTTCGCCACAAGTCGGGCTTTGAGGCGATGAAGGGTGTCATCGGCATTGAGACGAGTCGTATAAATCCATTTGTTGTCGACCGCCTGTTTGTCTGCCGGAAGGGGGACCAGATCTCAAGTATGATTGTCCTCCAGAGCCTACAATTCATCCTGCATCGCTTGTAGCCACCCTAGGTGAGATTTGGCATCGCCAACCGTGCGGGGAATGGATATTGTCTCCAGAGGGAAAGACCTCTGTATGAAGATGTATATAGAAGAGTATTATGGCAAGAACGAGTATCTTTTCGGAATGCAATGGGCAAGTCATCTGGTGCCGGAGCAGGAGCATCGGACGAAGCGGGGATGATGATATCCTCAGACTGGACGGGGGACACAGTCGATGGACGACATGAGTAGACAATGCTAAACCGGTGATTCAACAGGGGGAGACACCAGAGGGGGATGGGTGATGAGAGGAAGACAATCATCGATGGTGGTGTCTGGATGGGGAGAGGGAAGAGAGAACGGGGAGCTCTCAACAAACGATACGTTGTCAGAGATGATATATCGTCGTGAGTCTGAAGAAAAGCATCGGTATCCGCGTTGAGTGCGGGAATATCCGAGAAATATGCAACAGAGGGATTTGGAAGAGAGCTTGGAGAGGTTGGGACGAGTGTCACGGACGTAACATAGACACCCAAACACACAGAGTGGAAAAGAGTGAGGAGGGAGAGAGGTGAACAGAGTCCGAAAAGGAATCTCCCCTTGAAGGATAGAAGAAGGAAGGCGATTGAGGATGTATGTAGCAGTAAGGATGGCATCCCCCCAAAAGAGAAGAGGCACATGTCAGTGGAATAGGAGGGCACGAGCAGTCTCCAGAATATGGCGGTGCTTCCGCTCGGCCATCCCATTTTGCTGAGGTGTATAAGGACAGGATGTCTGATGAATGATGTCTTTAGCCTTTAGAAACTGCTAAAAGGAAGTGGACAAATATTCTCGTCCGTTGTCCGAGCGGAGACATTTAACGGAGATGGAGAACTGGGTATGAATCTCATGGTAAAAAGTCTGAAAAATAGAAAACACCTCAAACCGATCGCGAAGAAGGTACAACCAAGTCATACGCGACAAATTATCAATAAAGGATATATAATATTTATACCATAAGTGACTCGAGACGGCACAGGTACCCCGTACAACTAAATGAACCAAGTCAAAGGGTTTGGAGGCCCATGTAACCACTCGAGGAAGATATGAGGTGCGATGATGTTTCGCAAATTTACAAGACTCGCACTAAAAGGAAACGTGCGGACTAATGTCAGGAAAAAGTTGATGAAGGGCGGAGGCGAGTGGATGTCCCAACCGAGAATGAAGGTCCAATGCACGAATAGAAAGAGACGTGCAGGCGACTGATGTCGGTCCATCGAACATGTACATCCAGTCTCAAAGCTGGCCTCTACCAAGTTCTCGGTTCTTCGTCCGCTCCTGAAACACAACAGTAGAAATGTCTTTTTCTTTTAGTGAGAAAATTTTCATAAAACAATGGGAGTAGGCATGTTATATCGATGGAGGACACTACTCTACTCACTGATAGTATGGGCATGTTTCACGTGACGTGCTAGCGGATCGTGAGGTTCGACGGATTAGGGTGCGTAGAACACACCATTATCATCACATTCCGCCTCTGGTTGCTATTATACCATACCTACGTAGTGTTGGGCTTCTATGGCATCTGATAGAACACCAACACTGGCTTCTTTGTATTAAAAGAGACTAGAACGAGAAATACAAGAGGAAGAAGGAAGAAGGAATAAGAGAAGATAGAAGAAGGATGAAGACGCAACTCCCCTCGAGAGTTATTCAGCACCCTCGCCCAAGCCTCACGGCCGCCCAACTAACTAGATAATTCCCTCCTCCACTCTCTCCGGCCCTCCCCATTTATGACACCCCCTACTAACCACCTGTGGGCCTCCCAACATATTCCCTCTTTCATTCCCTAGCATATTCCCCCCCAGGTCCCTCTATAATAGCCTCCTCTAACTGCAGTGGGCCCCAAGAATATTCCCCCAAGATCCCAGCATATTCCCCATAGCCCCCCATGCATGTACATATTCCCCTTTGGCCCCCCATGTAATTACATATTCCCCCTTGGCCCCCCATGCAGTTACAACAGATTCCCCGGAAGCAGCCCCCTTGTATTCCTATCACTACCACCCCCTGAAATTCCACCTTGTCCTCAAGGTGGTGGTTGTGGCCCCTAGTGTGACGGTTCGGCCCCGCCCCTCCAATGATCATTACTTGTTTTGGTTGCTCGACGGTCCTCAATTCTGACAGCAAATCCGAATGCACTGTTATCTGTAAATCAACAATTATATGTGGTTGCAGGAGTGTCATTGCTGCATAAGATTGTTGATCTCCCGAGCTGCTAAATCGCTCCAATAATTTCTCCTGAGGGAGAGGGGCCTTCATTTCGTCCGACGTCTGATGGATGTGGAAAAGAAGTTTTGTGCGCGCTATCCAGCCTTGTGGATTTTTTCCATCAAACATAGGCAATTCCATTCGTTGAGTTCTAGTCGAGTTGTCCGGACCCAGCTCGTTGGGGTGCATAGTGGGTCGTGGCTCCCAGTTGCGTTGTTCAATTGCAGTGGACTCCCCAACGCGTGATGCTGACAAGTCCGTCACTAAGGTCGACCGCTCTTCTTCTTTTTGTTGCGCTTTATCCCAACGTCACTTTAGGCCTGCTATGGATTTGTGAAGTTATGCTAGCTCTCGGGCCTGATCCTTCCGAAATTCAGCCTGATCCCGCCGCTCTTGCTCCTAAGTCGACACCAAATTAGAAATAGTTGTTGCACCTCGCTCTATGCGTTGTTCCAAACCGTCCAGTAGTGCCTCCATTTTCAGCGTTTTACTCCAACAGCGCTTGTTTCCGACAAAACTCTCATCAGCTGCGAGAGATCTCCAACAGCGATTTCCAACAGCGTTAATATCTGGCAACGATGTAGCGAATTCCGGCAGCGTTAACCTACAGCGAACTCTTCATCCGGCAGCACTCAGCTCTCCTCCTTCAGGAATTATCCAGTAGCGAACTCTTCATCCGGCAGGCCAGACCAATTGATAGAACACCAACACCGGCTTCTTTGTATTAAAAGGGACTATAACCAAAAATACAAGAGGAAGAAGGAAGAAGAGAAGATAAAAGAAGGATGGAGACGCAGCTCCCCTCGAGAGTTAATAAGCACCCTCGCCCAAGCCTCACGGTCGTCCAACTAACTAGATAATTCCCTCTTGCACTCTCTTTAGCCCTCCCCATTTATAACAGCCTCTACTAACCACCTATGCCCCCCCAGCATATTCCCCTTCCATTTCCCAGCATATCCCCCCAGGCCCCTCTATAATAGCCTCTTCTAACTGCAGTGGCCCCCAAGAATTTTCCCCCAGAATCCCAGCATATTCCCCATGGCCCCCCATGTAGTTTACATATTCCCCTTGGCCCCCATGCAGTTACAACAGATTCTCCCCAGCAGCATGTCACACCCCGCCAAATGGAGAGGATGCACGGTAATGAGGTTCTCTAAAACTCTCTAGAAATCTATACATCTCTACCAGGTTCCGGAATATTCCAGACTTCTCCGGAGTGTTGCGGAACACCCCTTAGGCCTTAAAGGCTCCGGAACATTCTAGGCCTCCATGGAAGGTTGTGGATCTCAACGGGTTCTAGAATGCTCCATGTATATTCTAGTAGAGTAAACTATAATACTCTAGAATCATGTGGAAGTGTACATATTCTAGAATGTTGTAGACTTTGCCACCAAACCCCTATATAAAGGGAGTGGCTCCTCATTTGTAAACACACACAGAAGTTGAGAGCAATTGAGAGTTTATTTGCACTTGTGTCTTGAGAGCTTGTCAAGCAGTTCCCTTACGATCCTTACTTTCGTTGTGAGTGTCGAAAAGCTGAACTCGTCTAGGCTTTGAGTGAGGAAGCTAGTCGGGTGCTGCACGAGAGCTTGGGAGAAGGCCAAGTCCCGTGACAGTTGGTATCAAAGGGGTTCAAGGCAAGTGTTCGTGATGGCAAGCTCGGACGTGAAGGATCCTATTATGTCTGAGAAGGAGACCATGTCGCCCGTTCCTAAGAAGGGTGGGAAGTCTCGTGAGACCGTGGCGACTCTTGAGGAGCGTCTCCTAAGTGCGGAGTGTCTTGCTAACGTGAAGGAAAGGCTCGAGTATGTCGAGGGAGACGATGAGAAAGGGGCACTAGGCATCGTAGGCCTACGTGATGCGCTCTTTAATCTCCAAGACCGAGCGGCATCAGTTGAGAGGTACGCCAAGAAGAATACTGCCGAGAAAGATGTCTTCATGGATTGGACAAAGGGAATTTTGGCACAACATGGGGATGCAATGGCTAGGTACGACCAAACTCTTGATCAACTTAAGAGAGAGTGGTCCAATTACCGTGGCGAGATGGCTAGTAGGGTGATTGTGCGAGGCACACCAAAGATTGATGTGCCTCGTCCAAAGCACTTCAACGGCAGGAGAGATGCCAAGGAGGTAGACAACTTCTTTTGGCAAGTGGAGCAATACTTCGAGGCTATTGGCTTGATGGAAGATATGGACCGTGTGAAGACCATCGTTCTTTACTTTGGTGACGATGCATCTCAATGGTGGAGGATGAAGCACCAAGAGCTCAAGGATAGTGGGAAGGCACTTCCATCATGGGAAGAGTTCAAGCAGGTCTATGCTCAGTTTTACCCCGAGGAAGCCGATTGGGAAGCAAGGGACTAGCTGCGGACTTTGAAGCATACGGGGACAATCCATGAATATGTTCGGGAGTATGTCTCTCTAAAGCTCTAGGTACTTGGCAAGCCCGACTATGATCATATGTATGATTTCATCAAGGGTCTCCAGCCATGGGCACAACAAGAGGTGCGAGGTCAATGGCTTAAGACCTTCACTAAAGTCGTGTCCATTGTCGAGTCTTTGGTGGAATACAAGAAGAAGGTTGAACCCCCTAAGCCCAAGAAGTACAAGGGTAAAGGTGGGGGAGACCAAGAGAAGAGGTGAAACCGAGATGCCCATGACAAGGGGAAGTCCAAGGAGTACACCAAGGACTTCTCAAGAGAACACAAGCCTCGAGAATGCTACTTTTGTGATGGGCCTCATACATGGAAGGAGTGTCCCAAGAGGAAGGCACTCAACTCCATGTTTGAAGAGAAGGAGGAAGTTCCCCAGGAGCAGCAAATGGGGACTCTAAGGCTCTTCAATGCGTTGGAGGTGAAGAACCCACCTAAGGCGCCACCTAAGGATGGGTTGATGTATGCAAAGGTGGATTTGAATGGGAAGTCCACCTATGCGATGCTCGACACAGGAGCCACACACAACTTTGTGGCCGAAGATGAGGCAAGGATAGCCAAGACAACTAGTCGCATGAAAGCCGTGAATGCCACACCTCAACCAGCGAGTGACATTGTCTGTGGAGTGACCCTTTGCATTGGCGAATGGAGGGGTGTTATTGATCTCACAGTGGTTCTCATTGATGACTTCAAGCTAGTGTTGGGGATGAAGTTCTTCAAGAAAGCCAAGGCCATACCAATTTTGCCCGACGCCAGCCCTCCCGGCTCTGTCCAGGCGGAACACCCCCCACCTGCCTAGCGCCCTTCCTGCGGTCTCCCGACCTCTCCCGGCGTCTCCCATTCTGCCGACACCCGCTCACAGTGCGTCCTTCCGACGCTAAATGTCGACTTCCTCAGCAACTCCCAAAGATCTCCCTCCGATGGCCGCCTCAGTCCTGCCTCCACTTATCACCGCCTCCACCCACTTAGTCGATGAGCGGCTCAACTCCACTGCATTTGTCAGTCATCGTTGATGCAGGTATGCTATCCAACTACAGTCCCTATACTGGTTCCTCAGCCATCACTGTCGTTGATGGTTCCACTATCCCCATTGCGAGCTTTGGTACATGCTCCCTGACCTCATCTCTTCACCTATCATCGGTGACCCATGTACCACGCAGTCCTTTTAACCTTCTATCCATTAGTAAGTTGACCAATGATTTCAATTGTAATGTTATCTTTACATCGTCTATTGTTATGTTTCAGGAGCGGACGATGAACCGGGAACTTGGTAGAGGACAGCTTCGGGATGGGGTATACATGTTCGATGGCCCGACATCAGTCGCCTACACGTCTGTCTCTGTTCATGCCTTGGACCTCCATTCTCGGTTGGGTCACCCCTCCGCTTCCGCCCTTCATCAGCTCTATCCAGATATTAGTCAGCATTTATCTTTTCATTGTGAGTCGTGTACCTTTGCGAAACATCATCGCACTACATATATTCCTCGAGTGGACACACGGGCTACCAAACCCTTTGATTTGGTTCATTCTGATGTATGGGGTCCTTGTGCCACCTCGAGTCAATTAGGGTACAAATACTATATCTCTTTCATTGATGATTTTTCGCGTATAACGTGGTTGTACCTTCTTCGGGATCGGACAGAAGTTTTTTCCACCTTTCAGACATTTTACCATGAGATCCAGACACAGTTTTCCATCTCTGTAAAATGTCTATGCTCCGGCAATGGGCGAGAGTACTTGTCCACTCCCTTTCAGCAGTTCCTCCAGGCACACGGCATCATCCACCAAACCTCCTGTCCTGATACCCCTCAGCAGAATGGAGTGGCCGAGTGAAAACACCGGCATATTCTGGAGACCGCTCGTGCCCTCCTCTTCCACCGCAAGGTGCCTCTTCTCTTCTGGGGGATGTCATCCTCACTGCTACTTACCTCCTCAATCGTCTTCCTTCTTCCATTCTTCAGGGGGAAACTCATTTTCATACTTTGTTTCCCTCTCTCCCTCACTCACTTCCACTCTGAGTCTTTGGATGTCTCTGCTATGTCCGTGACACTCGTCCCAACCTCTCCAAACTATCTCCTAAATCACTCTGCTGCATTTTCCTCGGATATTCACGCACTCAACGTCGATACCGCTGCTTCTCTCCGGACTTACAACGGTATCTCGTCTCCGCTGACGTATCATTTGTCGAGAGCGCTCCTTTCTCTCCTCCCTCTCCTCCTCCAGAACCTACCATCGATGAGTGTCTTCCTCTCATCATTCACCCTCCTCTGGTGTCTTCCCCTACTGGTCATCGCTTTGGGACAGTCTACTCTCGTCGCTCATCAACTGCCCCCCCTTGTCCAGGCCGAGGACACCATCGTTCCCACTTCGTCCGATGCTCCTGCCACAGCACCAGACGACTTGTCAATTGCACTATGGAAATGTACTTGCTCCTGCCAGAATACTCCTCTTTTTACATCCTCATACAGTGGTTTGTCAGCACTGGAGACAATATTTATCCCCCGCACGGTTGGCGATGCCAAATCCCACCCAAGGTGGCTCCAGGCAATGCGGGATGAACTGCAGGCTCTGGCTGACAACCATACATGGGATCTGGTCCCCCTCCCTGCGGGTGTAAACAGGCAGTCGGCTACAAATGGATCTATATGATTCGTCTCAATGCCGATGGCACTCTCCATCGCCTCAAAGCCCGCCTTGTGGCGAAGGGATTTGCTCAGACATATGGCATCGACTACTTTGAAACCTTCTCTCCGGTTGCCAAGATAGCCTATGTCCGTCTATCCATATCTCTGGTCGCTCATCATCACTGGCCGCTTCATCAACTGGATGTCAAGAATGCCTTTCTCCATGGCTTTCTAGACGAAGAAGTCTACCTGCAGCAGCCCCCCAGCTTTCGTGCCTCTAAAGCCGACTCCCATGTATACCGCCACTGTCGATCCCTATATGGCCTCAAGCAGTCTCCTCGTGCTTGGTTTGGCCGTTTCAGCACTGTCGTCACAGCCTTTGGCCTCTCTCGCAGTATGAAGAATCACATCGTCTTCTTCCGTACGACGTCAAACGGTTGTATTTTGCTGGTGGTCTATATTGATGATATCATCATCACAGGGAGCGACTCCACTGGAATCGCCCAACTCAAGGCACACCTTCACCACCACTTCCACACCAAAGATCTTAGTCCTCTCACCTACTTCATTGGCATCGAGGTCTCCCGTTCTGAGGACACTATCTCTCTCTACCAATGAAAATATGCTCTTGATATCTTACAGGATGCAGGATTGAGCCAAGAAACTGCAGTGGACACTCCTCTTGAGCCTGTGGAACGCTCTCTCCATGCCGACTCGGCACCCTTTCCTCACCCAGAGAGCTATCGTCGACTGGTGGGCAAACTCAACTACCTTACCATGACACGACCTGACATTGCCTGCGCTGTTGGCAAAGTGAGCCAGTTCATGGAGCATCCAACCAAATCTCAGTGGGATGTTATCCTCCGCATTGCCAAACACATAAAGAAAGACCCTGCACGTGGCCTTCGATACTCACATTATGCTCATTTGGATGTTGAGGCCTTCGGTGGTGCGAACTATGCAGGTTGTCTTGCTACCCGCAAGTCTACTTCTGGATTTGCCGTGTTCTTGGCCGGTAACCTCATCTCATGGCGCAGCAAGAAGCAGACTGTCGTCTCCAGATCTAGTGCAGAGGCAGAATACCGTACCATGACCACAGTCACCACTGAGATCCTCTGGATACGTCATCTCCTCCATGAGCTTGGTTTCCGCGCGAACATCTACTCATATCTGGTGTGACAATCAGGCAGCCATGAAGATTGCATCAAATCTCGTCTTCCATGAATGGACGAAGCATATCGAGGTGGACTGCCACTTTCTTCGCCACCATCTGGAGCAGAACCATATCAATTTTGGCCATAGTCCGACGGCGGATCAGGTTGCCAACATCTTCACAAAAGGCCTCTCAGGAGCTCACCTGGACTCTCTCACTACCAAGCTGGGTATTCACAGCCTCCACGGCCCAGCTTGAGGGAGAGTATGTATGGCCTTGTTCGATGTCGTCTTGTTTTTTCTTTTTTGTGGGACTCTCAGTCCAAGCTGGGCATGTCCAGCTTGAGGGGGAGTGTTGGACCCCATTTTAGTATAATGGGTATTTCCGAGTCCCACATCGGAACATCCCGCCTTATAATTTATTTTACTCATCTATAAAAGAATATCTCCACCTCACATTGAGCAAAGGGGAATTCGCAATCTACAGTAATGTTTGAAAACAATATTTTGTGCTATTAAAATTATTTTTCATTAAATGTTTTTATGTGTCGAACCCGGTTAATTATGTTTCCGGGTAAAGGGTATTTCCAAGTCCCATATCGGATTACTCCACCTTGTACTCCTTTTAATCTATCTGTTGGAGTCTGCATCCCACATCGGACCTGAGGTCCGGTGTGGTCTTTCTTATTCATTATAAATACACCCCAAGGGCTCCTTTGGAGATACACCTTGGGGGTTCGGGTTTCTCTCTTTTTATTCCTTCTACATGGTATCAGAGGGATTTTTATCCCGAACCCTCCCTCCCTTGCGGCTTCCCGGCGTTCTCCCGGCCCCGCCTCTCTCCCGCCTGCCCTAACCTTTCCCGGCAGGCCCTCCCTCCTGGCGCTCCTCTCCTCTCCGGCCCTCCCGTCGCACCGCGCTCCATCTTCCCGGCTGCCCTGCGCGCTCCCTTCCGGCGGCATCACCCGCGCGCCCCGCTTCTCCCCGACGGCGCTCCCTCCCCGCGGTTTCCCGCGGCTCCCGCCGCCTTCACCCGCGCGCCCGCCGGCGGCCTCCCGCTGCTCCCGACGGCCTCACCCGCGCGCCCCGGCGGCCTCCCGCTGCTCCCGCCGCCTTCACCCGCGCGCCCTGCCGGCGGCCTCCCGCTGCTCCCGGCGGCCTCCCGCTGCTCCCGGCGGCCTCCCGCTGCTCCCGGCGGCCTCCCGCTGCTCCCGACGGCATCACCCGCGCGCCTCGGCGGCCTCCCGCTGCTCCCGCCGCCTGCACCCGCGCGCCCCGCAGGCGGCCTCCCGCGCCTCCCGCGCCTCCCGCGCCTCCCTCTGCTCCCGCGGCCTCCCGCGGCTCCCGGCTCCCGGCGCACCTCTCCTCCCCGCATCCGCCGTCCTCCCGCGGTGCGCCCTCGTCCCAGCCGGCCTTCGCCCGGCGCCCGCGCCCTCTCCCGACGCACTCCTCCTCCCCCCTGCGCGGCTCCCGGCTCCTCCCGCTGCTCCTCTGCGCCTCCCGCGGCCCGCTCCTCCTGCGCGCTCGTCCCGTCGCCGCGGCTCCCAGGCGGCCCTCTGCCTCGTGTCCCGCCTCTTCCCTGCCGGCTCCCGGTCGCGCAGCCCTCCATCGCGCAGCCCTCCATCGCGCCGGCCCTCCATTCCCCCGGCGCCTCCTGCTGCTCCCGCGCGCTCCCGGCAGAGCCCCCTTCTCCCGGCAGCACGCCCTCATCCCCGCCGAGCGCCCTCGTTCCGGCAGCCCTTCCAGCACGCGCACGTCCTGCGCCCGCTCATCCCGCCAGCCCGCTGCCTCAGCTCCCGCCGCTTCCATGGCGGACTTCTCGGGACGTGGTCGTGCTTCACGTCGTCCACGTCCCTTCTGTCACCATTGTGGCACGTTTGGCCACCTGATCGCCCGATGTTGGGTCCTGCATGGCCGACCCTCTCAGCACCTGCGGCAGGAACAGCCCGCGGTCCGGGACGTGTCCTCGACTGTCGCCTCTCTTTTCCCGTCTCTGGCCCTGTCTATGGCCGACCTCAGGCGGCCTCATGATCCACCGGCCTCTGTCCGCCCCGCTCCCTCCTCGGCTTCTCTGGCCCGTACGGTTTGCCCCACTGCCTTGGTCAGCCATTGCTCCCCTGCATGGCTGCTGGACTCAGGTGCCTCCGACCACCTCACCGGTGATGCTGGTATGTTGACGTCTTATTGCCCTTATGCCGGTTCTTCAGCCATCACCGTCGCTGATGGGTCCACTATCCCCATAGCGGGCTTCGGCGCATGCTCCCTGACTCCTTCGATACATCTACCCTCTGTGGCACATGTGCCCCGCAGTCTCTTTAATCTGCTTTCCATCAGTAAACTGACTAAGGATTATAACTGTGCGGCCATATTTACCTCCTCTGGTGTTGTGTTTCAGGAGCAGGCTACGAACCGGGAACTTGGTCGAGGTCGGCTTCGAGACGGGGTCTACATGTTCGAGGGGCCCGCGCCCATTGCTTGCACATCTACCTCTTCTCGGGCACTTGATCTCCATTCCCGGTTAGGGCACCCGCCTGCATCCACCATTCATCAGATGTTTCCGGACTTCCGTAGGACTCCTACTTTTCATTGTGAGTCATGCTCTTTTGCGAAACATCATCGCTCTTCCTACATTCCTCGCACGGATACACGGGCCTCCCACCCCTTTGATCTGGTTCATTCCGATGTTTGGGGCCCGTGTACCGTTCCGAGTCACTTGGGCTATAAATACTATATCTCATTCATTGATGACTATTCGCGAATGACGTGGCTTTACCTTCTTCGGGAACGCTCCGAGGTGTTCTCCACCTTCCAAACCTTTTTTCATGAAATTAAGAATCGTTTTTCTATCTCGGTCAAATGTCTCCGCTCGGATAATGGGCGCGAGTATCTCTCCACTTCTTTTCGGCAGTTTCTCCGGGAGAATGGCATCCTTCATCAGACCTCCTGTTCTGTTTTTATTGTTTTCTTTTCATTATGTGTCCAAGCTAGGTTCACCTAGCTTGAGGGGGAGTGTTGGAGTCTGCATCCCACATCGGACCTGAGGTCCGGTGTGGTCTTTCTTATTCATTATAAATACACCCCAAGGGCTCCTTTGGAGATACACCTTGGGGGTTCGGGTTTCTCTCTTTTTATTCCTTCTACACTATCTATAAAAAAAGTTCTCCGCCTCTTTTTAAGATAAGGGGAATTTACCTTCTACATGATATCAAAGGGAAACTCCCGATAATACCTTTTTTTCCCTTTTTTTCCCTCTCATCGGCTGCACACCTCCCCCCGAGAAGCCCTCCATCCTTCCCGATGGAACCCTCTCACCCGAGGCCCTCCATCTCGCCCGAGCAGCACGCTCTCAGCGGCACCCTCCCGCCCGACGCCCTCCGTCCCGCCTCCTGACGCTGCTTCCCTCGCCTGCGGCCCTCCGCCTCCCTCCACGACGAACTGGCACCTCCCTCCTCGGCGATTCCCGGCCCACCTTCCCCCGGCGGTTCCCGACCCGCCTCCCTCGCGTTTCCCGACCTAGCTTCCCTCGGCAATCTCCTGGTCCCGCCTCAACCTGCGGCTCTCCCGACGCCAAATCCCCCCTTCCCGGCCCGTCGCCCTCGGTACGCGCCTCCCTCCCTGCGCGCTCCTTCCTGCGCGCGACTCCTTCTGCGCGGCTCCCTCCCGACAGCAGCCTTCCGACGCGACGCCCGGCCCCGCCTCTCCCGGCCCCCCACTGTGCACATCTCCTTCCGTCGCGGCTCCTGGCACCCCGCCTCTGTCGCAGCTCCCTAACCCCGCCCTACCGCGGCACTTCCCGACCCTACCTCCTACGGCGTTTCCCGGCCCGCCCTCCCGCGGCAATATCGGCCCGCCTCCGACGCGGCTCCCTAGCCCCGCCCTACCACGGTGCTTCCCGGCCCGCCCTCCCTACGGCTTCACGGCTACGCCCGGCTCCCTCGCAGCTCCATCCAGGCGGCTCCTCCCTCTGCGTCATCCCCAGCTGGACGCCCGACGGCCTAGCAGCAGCATCCTCTCGTCGACACCCGCAGCCCCCCCCCCCCCGTGCGCAACACCTCCATCACGCAGCCCTCGGCGTGTCCCGGCCCCCGCCCTCCTCAGCGATTCCCGGCCCCACCTCCGACGCGGTCTCCCGCCCTACTACGGCAGCTACATCTCTGCCTCAACCGATTTCCCAGCGTCCCCTCGATCTCCCCGCCTCCCTAAACACCCATCGACTCCTCAATGGTTGGCTCTTCCGCCCACGGCCCTCCGGCACCACCTCCGGTTGTCGGCTTTCCTGCAAGGTCGCCCACTCACCTTAGTTGTCAGCCTTCCCATACGACAACCCCACGCATCATCCTTACGTCTGTGCGCCCGCCTGAGCAACCGTCCCATGCTTCGTCACTGATCTTCCCGCAAGGTGGTCCCCCTTCATCCAGTACCCATTACAGACTGGAGCTCTCAGAGGAGATTGCACTTAAACAATCTTCTCGGGTTGCTTTGTCACCTTCCTCTTCTCCAGCCACCATTGCTCAGACTGATGACTCTACCGCGTGTGTATCTCATCGACCGACGGCTTGGATGTTTGACTCTGGTGCGTCTGAACATTTCACAGGGGATTCCGGTATGTTCACTACCTATCATCCGTATACTAATGTCTCTACAATTACTATTGCTAATGGATCAACAATCCCCATTACGGGATTTGGCACATGCCCCTTGACCCTGTCTCTTCATCTGACTTCAATCGCTCATGTTCCTCACAGTCCGTTTAATCTTATCTTCATCAGCAAACTCATCATAAACTTCAATTGTGTTGCTACTTTTACATCTTCCGGTGTTGTTTTTCAAGAGCGATCGACGAATCAGGAACTTGGTCGAGGTCATTTTAGGGATGGAGTGTACGTGTTTGATACACCACAATCTCTTGCGTACTCATCCACCTCTGCTCGTTCGCCTTGGTCATCCACCGGCTTCCGTCTTACATAAGTTTTTCCCCCAATTCAGTCAACACCTTTCCTTTCATTGTGAATCCTGCAAGTTTGGTAAACATCATCGGGTGACGTATGTTCCTCGACTGGAAACGCGTGCAGCGAACCCTTTTGACCTAGTTTATTCCGATGTATGGGGCCCTTGCAGGGTTCCTAGCCAGTCAGGGTACAGTTATTATATTTCCTTTATTGATGACTACTCACGTATGACATGACTTTACCTTCTTCGTGATTGGTCTAAAGTGTTTCCTACTTTTCAGACCTTTTATCATGAAATTCATACTCTCCACCTCCCTTAAATGTCTCCGCTCCGACAATTGATGGGAATATTTATCATCTTCCTTTCAGCGGTTTCTCAAGGATAAAAGCATCATTTATCAGATATCCTGCCCCGATAAACCTCAGTAGAATGGAGTGGTCGAGCACAAATATCGCCATATTTTGGAGACTGTTCGTGCCCTCCTATTCCACATGCAGGTGCCTCTTCTCTTTTGGGAGAATGTCATCCTTACTGCTACATACCTCCTAAATCGTCTTCCTTCTTTTATTCTTCAGGGGGCACCTTTTCGGACTTTGTTCTCTTCTCTCTTTCCTCACTCACTTCCACTCCGTGTGTTTGGGTGTCTGTGTTATGTCTGTGACACTCGTCCCAACCTCTCCAAGCTTTTTCCAAAATCCCTCTTTTGCATATTCCTCGGATACTCCCACACTTAGCGCGGATACCGATGTTTCTCTCCAAATTTGTGGTGATATATCATCTTTGTTGATGTCTCTTTTGTTGAGAGCTATTCATTATCTTCAGCATCTTCCCACCCAGACACCACTATCGATGATTGTTTTCCTCTCATTATCCACCCACCTCTGCCTCAAGTGTCTCACTTTGTTGATCACCGTTTTGGCACCGTCTACTCTCGGCGACCATCGAATGTGTCCTCCATCTAGGCCGAGGACACCATCTCCCCAGGTTCGTCCAACGCTCCTGCTCCGGCAACAGATGACTTGTCCATTGCATTGCGGAAAGATACACGTTCTTGGCAGAATACTCCTCTTTACACATCCTCATACAGAGGTCTTTCTGCTCTGGAGACGATATCTATTCCCCGCACGGTTGGCGACGCCAAATCTCACCCTAGGTGGCTACAAGCAATTCGAGATGAATTGAAGGCTCTGGACGATAATCATACTTGGGATCTGATCCCCCTTCCGGCAGGCAAATAGGCGGTCGGCAGCAAATGGATTTATACAGTTCGCCTCAATGCAGATGATACTCTTCATCGCCTCAAAGTCAGACTTGTGGCGAAGGGCTTTGCTCAGACATATGGTATCGATTATTTTGATACCTTCTCTTCGGCTGCAAAGATGACATCTATCTGATTATTCATCTCTCTTGTCGCTCATCATCATTGGCCCCATCATCAACTTGATGTCAAAAATGTCTTTCTCCATGGCTTTCTTGAAGAGGTGTATCTGCAGCAACCTCCAGGATTTCGTGCCTCAGGAGCGGACTCTCATGTCTGTCGACTTTATCGCTCTCTATATGGTCTCAAGCAGTCTCCTCGTGCTTGGTTTGGCCGATTCAGCACAGTCGCCACTACATTTAGGCTCTCTCGGGGTATAAAGGACCGCATCGTCTTCTACCGTACGACGTCCTCCGGCTGCATCCTGCTAGTTGTGTATGTTGATGATATCAACATCACTGGGAGCGACTCAACTGGAATCACTCAACTAAAGGGGCATCTTCACCACGACTTCTACACCAAAGATCTCGGTCCGCTAACATGCTTCTTTGGCATTGAGGTCTCCCGTTCTATGGACACCATCTTTCTTTGTCAACGGAAATATGTCTTGGATATCTTGCAAGATGTTGGTTTGACTCAGGCAACTGTTGTTGACACCCCTCTTGAGCTTGGGGAACAATCTCTCTATGACAATACGGACCTCTATTCTCACCCAGAGAACTACCGTCGTCTTGTGGAAAAACTCAATTATCTCACCATGACGCGTCCAAACATTGTTTGCGTTGTTGGCAAAGTTAGCCAATTCATGGAGCATCCGACCAAAACTCAGTGAGATGTTATCCTCCGCATTGCCAAATACATCAAGAAAGATTTTGCTCGTGGTCTTCGGTACTCACATTACGATCATCTTAATGTTGAGGTCTTCTGTGATGCTGATTATGCTGGTTGTCTTGCTACCCGAAAGTCTACTTTCGGGTATGCCGTTTTCCTGGCAGGTAACCTCATCTCCTGGCGTAGCAAGAAACAGACTGTCATCTCCAGATCTAGTGTGGAGTCTGAATACCGTGCGATGGTCACGATCACTACTGAGATCTTTTGGCTTCGTTATCTCCTCTATGAGCTTGGCTTTCCGCCGCAAACGTTTGATCATATTTTGTGTGATAATCAGACAGCCACGAAGATTGCTTCTAATCTCGTCTTCCATGAACGAACAAAGCATACCGAGATGGACTGTCACTTTCTTCGCAATCACCTCGAGCACCACCATGTCAGTTTCGGCCACATAACGACGGCAGATCAGTTTGCCGACCTTGTCTGGACTCTCTCAGTACCAAGCTGGGTATCCACAGCATCAGCGACCCAACTTGAGGGGGAGTGTGTGTGGTCTTGTTCAACGTCATCTTTCTTTTTTGTGGGACTCTTGGTCTAAGCGGGGCATGTCCCCAGCTTGAGGGGGAGTGTTGAACTCGATTTATTATGTTTTCGGGAAAGGGTATTTCCGAGTCCTAAATCGGATTACCCCATCTTGTAATCCTTTAAATATATCTATAAAAGAAGGTTTCAACCTCTCTTTGAGGTAAGCGGAATTCACCTTCTACATTATGAAATTCTTTTTATTTTCAATTGTTTTTTATATGTTTACTAAGTGTGTCAAATTTCATTTAGATTGTATTTATACTTCATAATTTATAAGCTTTCAAAGTCACATACTTGAGCATTATTATGTTTCATGTAGACAACTTTAAAAGCGTATAAATTGTAATGTATAAATACAATCTAAATAAAATTCGACAAACTGACTAAACATATAAAAAATAATTGAAAATAAAAAAAATCATAAATATGATAAACAAAATCTAATTTACATGTCACAAACTTTATTGCTTAAAAATATAACATTTATACTTTAAAAAATTAGTGGCCATAATTCTTATTTAGTATTATATTATTAATTACATTATTATAAAGTATTATTAATTATTTTATTATAATTAAATGTTAGCAATTACATTATTAATAAATAATAATTCTATTATCAAATATTTACAGTATTTTAAATAATAAATATTAATAATGATGTCAATGATATAATTATAAATTAAATTTTAATTAAATTAGTAACATAAAAAATTTAATTATTAATAATTATTGGAGTTTGTGTCTCACATTGGACTTCGGTGTTTTGTCATCTTTATTATTCATTATAAATAGACACCAAGGCCTCTCTTAGAGAGCTATCTTGGTTATTGGGTTCTCCTCTATATCATTCTACATGGTATTAGAGGGGGTTCTCTAACCCTAGCCCACCCTCCCCTCTCTATTTTCTCTCAGAGAAAACCTACGTTTCCCCCCCCCAAGGGGGTTAGCGGCCTCCATGGCCAAGGAGCCCTAATTTGTCGTTGCCCCTCCCTCCGCCTCCTGCCTCTCCCGGCTGTTGCGCTCAGCCCAGGCGTGCCCGCCTCGTCGGCGGCTCCCGCGCGGTTCCTCCGTGACTCCCGTGCGACGGCTCCTATGCGCCAGCCCTGACGGCTCCTCCGCGGTATCCCACCCCCTATGGCCCCGCCTCGCTACGCACGACGGCCCTCTGCGGCCCGGCATCCCTGCGCGCAACGGCCCTCTGTGGCCCCGCCTCCCTGTGCGCAATGGCCCTTTGTGGCCCCGCCTCCCTGCGCGCAACGGCCCTCCCTACGCGCGACAAACCCGCCTCCATGCGCGCGGTCCCCTGTTGGACGCCCAACGGCCTGACAGTAGAATCTCCACGCCCTCTCGCCGGCCCCCTATCCCGTCGCCGGCCCTCCCGCCCGTCAGCCCTGCACCTACTCTTGCGCAACGACCCCTTCTGCCTCCATGCACTCATCCTGCTCCAGGCATCATGCCTGGCATCCCTTTTCTCCCGTGCGACGATTCTAGCAGATCCCCGACGGCGCCCCTTAGCGTCAATCCCCCCTTCAGCTCGTCGCCTCCCTGAGAGACGACCGTCAGCTTTCCCGGCGCACCATAGCCCGGCCCCACCTGTGCGGCTTTCCCGACGCCTCGTCGACCGGCCCCGTCTGTGCGGTTTTCCCAACGTCCCGTCGATCGGCCCCACCTGTGCGGCTTTCCCAACGCCACGTTGACCGGCCCCGCCCGTGCGGCTTTCTCGACGCCACGTCAACCGGCCCCGCTTGTGCGGCTATCCCGGCGCCTCGTTGGCACATCTTTTTCAGCGACATCTTCAATCATCCATCATTTTTCATCTTGAGGGGGAGCTGCGATCGCAGATGGTTTCTTTATGTTTCGTCTTGTTTTGTAATCAAACTGGGTATGTCCAGCTTGAGGGGCAGTGCTTGAGGGGGAGTGTTGGAGTCTGTGTCCCATATCGGACTTTGATGCTTCGTCGTCTTTATTATTCATTATAAATAGACACCAAGGCCTCCCTTAGAGAGGTATCTTGGGTATTGGGTTTTCCTCTATCATTCTACAATAATAATGGTATCATGCAATTAATAATAATTTATAATAATCGTAATAATCATGTTTATTTGTATATATGTGTATATAAACAAAACAAAATAAAAAAATATATATTTTAAATATACACATATATATGTGTGTAATTTATTAATTGAATTTTTTTTTCATCGAGGGCTTGTGGGGTATTCGGTGGGCGTGAATACTCCCTTCGGAGAGGTTGTGATACTAAAGGAAACACCCAATGGGGCGGCCTTGATACTGCCGGTGGGGCTGTCATGGATTTGGAGTCGGGATTGCTTCAGTTCCATGCAAGGGATGGCGTCCCAACCACGTGCGAGCTATCGGGAGTCGGTGGGGTTTTCAGTGGGCGTGGTCGAGCCTTCTGGAGGACCGCGTTCTTGCCACGTGTTAGCTGTCGAGGGCTTGTGGGGTCTTCAGTGGGTGTGGTTGAGCCTTCCGAAGGACGGCATTCCTGCCACGTGTTAGGTGTTGATGGCTTGTGGGGTCTTCGGTGGGCGTGGTCAAGCATTTTGGGTTGTCGGGACCATTGCATACTGGGATAGAGCAGTCCCCAAGTTGTGATACCGAAATGGAGCTTGCCCCAAGTCATTGTATTGTATGTCGAGGTGAGTGTAGCCCATGGGTCATTATCTGTGTACCGTGGTGAAAGACCCTCGGGTCATTATTATAGTTGGCACAGTCATCGCGACATGCTCAGAGACACTCCGGCACTAGTTGAAACAAGTATGGTCGATCGGGGTCACAGATATGAGGATCGACACTGATTGTTGGTTTCAAGGTAGGACTCGATCCCCCTAGGTGGTGGTTTATTTATTTGTTTATTTATTTATCACTCTCTCATATGCATCGACTAAACTAGGCATATTGCATGAGCATGGACTTGTGACAGCAGATTATAGGTTTACCGTTGAGGGCGGCCTACTGAGGATTATATTCCCACCCTCTGTACAGGCACCTTGGTACTCGTGCAGGCCTTATGGCTGCTTTCAGGTAGAGCACAAATGCACGACGGACAGGGCGGAGGTCCGTTGTTGCATGATCGAGCAGAGCTGCTTGTGTGAAGTTTTGGATCGGGCTGGTGCAGCTCGACAGATGTTGGAGACCGGGTTGAGGTACGGCTCAGAGTAAGCAGTTGAGCCCCGTGTACTTTATTTTTTTTATTTATTCCTGTATATGCAATCGGCCCAGTGGACGATCTATCTTGTGTGACTGTATGATTCCACATTTTCGTATTATTATTGGTTTGGATATTTGTTTATTTTTGCATACTTTGATGGTTTCTTATTGTGTATGATGTTTGGTTTACTTTCTTGTTATTGCACACTTTGATACAGAGGGTATAGACTCTTCACAGCACCACCTTAGACCTCCGCTGCTAATCGATAGTCTTTGGCGTACGAGAAGAGGCATCTAAGGTCATGGGGTGCCATCAGTCCGGATATTATTCATAGTGAGCTGGGCCGGGATGTTACAGTTCACATCTCCTCTTTAAACCATAATCATATATGTAATGTATTTTCTGTATGCTAACACTTCCTTGTCGTGAGTTTGACAAATCCAACACATGCACATAATCCAATGGGTTAAGCAACAACTTCAACATATGAGATAGGAACAGGACAGTATACTCTAAACTGGAAGAGAATACTAGTCCATAAAATAACATTGTGATAAAAAAAATCAAGAAAACAACAAACCTTGATCCCTGAGAAACTATATTGCATCAACCAAATAGCCAATTTAGACATCTAGGAACCCAGCTGGAACAAAAAAAACTAAACGACCCTTCTTCAATCCATTGATCATGCTAACAACAATAGCAAAATATCCAACTATTCACAAGTGTTCGGCCTAATGATGACAATCAACCATGGCGAAAACAGTAAAGAAACGGATAAAATGGATATAAATCAAGAAATTCACAGAGGAGAATTACCTGCAGGTTCTTCAACAGCCCATCCAAAACCAAGGAGTTGCGCCCAAATCAGAGGCGCCACCACCAACAGCCCCATTCCATACAACATCAAATCTAAAATTCGCTAACCATTCAAGCATACGGTATCAGGAATGAGTAAGCGAATGCAAATCGGGCCAGACTAGAATGGTAAACAGATTGGGAACTCCGAGCAAGAATAACCAGAGCAAGGCTCGGAGTTGGAAAGGCCAATAAATATGCAGTCCATCTGAGACCCACCCAGGCATGGGCGTGGTCCGAGGTGACGCAGCTGATCAACGGGTTCGAGAAAGCACGGGCTTCGAAGGTTGCAGAAAAGTTACGAAAAACACAAATGAATAACTGCAGAAGGCACTCACGGGCACACAGACAGCGCGACCGCCGCCAAGACGCAAGCTAACAATGCCTTTTTATGAATGTGAGAGGGGAGGGCGAAGGGAAGCCAAGTGGGACAGCGATAGGCATGTGGTGCGTGCGGTGGAGTTTCGGGAAGGGGGGTTCTTTGAGATATTATCAAACTGGGAAAGTAAAATTGAAGGGGCATTGAGTTTGGTTATCTTCCAAGACGAACAACATGCCAATCATGGGTTGGATGGCTGGTCGGTGGATGGATTCACTTTATCGTTTCCACGCGGCGGCCATGGCACGTGACGCGTACTAACACATGAGAAATGATGAAGTTTAGTAATTAACTAGTACATAATTCATGATAAAGTTTAGTTGTTAACTAGTACATAACACATGCATATTTTCTCAAAAAAAACTCATGCATATGAAGGCAATCATCATTTAATTACAAATTCATATAAACAATTTTATAATTTTGAATTACTAAAAAATAAATGAAATTGGACCTCTTTTGTTTTGGAAATGAAGGAAACAAAGGAAAATGAACCTACAACATGTTTTAGAAACAAATTCACATACACGCGCCATAATTTGTGTTTTTTCAACTTAAATAACTATCACATGATTGGAAACAAAGGAAAATGAACCTCTTTTGCACAAAGAATAAGTCACAACATATTTTATTGTGATCAGAGTGTTGTTCTATGTTGTAAAAGTGGGTGTCCTATACCCAAATTGAATAGTATTTTCTGATTATCATATAATGTATACAGTGAGTTATGCATGATGTACGTTTACCTTAAATAGTGTTGATTTTTCAGAGTCCACTATTTACATGGTAATGTCCATAGATTATTTGTCGTATCAGAATGTTATATTAATTCTCAGACTATAATGAAAATCTTAAGATATTATGACATTAATCTTAAACAAATAATCTATTGTCGAGATACATCATATTGTTTGAACACAGATGATATCTGACTATCGGGTGTTGAGGGCTCATAAGCATTGAGACTTCTTCTCATGAAATTCACACTTAGTGATCTTGAGTAGATGAGAGCATGAGGACTAACCTGTCAAAAGGAACACTACACGTTTCATGTGTCATTAGTAGTTCCTATATGCGAACACGTGTAATGGTCACCTGACTTGGGATTATTATCAATGTGTATTATTTGATTGTGTGTTTTGATGCAAGACACAAAACTATGATATTGAAGTCGTAGCAAGGTAGTTTGTGTTGGATGTGTCATTAGTAATACGACATTAATTGAATAATCAAGAAAGAATTTATTGTTTCTGATAGGTAAAGATATATTGGGCCCAATCGACCATGATGGTAATACCACCACTAAATTCATGGTCATGGTAGAAGAGGGTAAGTTTGTCTAGTAATGTCAACAAATAATAAAGCAATAAAGGATGATGACACAAGTGTACCTTTTGCTTTATGAGATATCGCGAGACAAATAGATTATATTACACGGTGTGTGTTCGTAGAAAAGTTGTCATTGATATGACTACTATTCATCTCTTCAGAGGTCTTGATGAGTTGTTAGACTCCACTTCTAATATGTAAATAATATTCACTGCTATCGAGATAAGGGTCTAGATGGTCACACATAACAACGTATTCAAGAGTATGCCCCATTATGATGAACAGAAGTTTGGGACATAGTGGGGCCCACTATGGGGTTTAGAATATGTCTGAGAACATATGATCACCAGAGACTAAATAAATTCATATTATTCGAGTACAGAGTAATCAAAGTTGAATTTATTTATTTAATGTATTTACAAGTATTAAAGCAAATACAATAAAAATATTACACAGACGAATATTATTTTAATATTCAATGTTCTTTTAATATTTACGTGAACGATGAGTCGAGTTAATAAGTCGCTTTTATCACGTGATATATTTATTATATGCCCTCAGGGTGCAGCTTAGTGGTAGTTGCCCTTGTGAGTCTTGATGATGTCTCAAGTTCGAGTCTCACCATGTACTTCCCAACATCTGTGTGTTGCATGATTTTCTTTATAATGTAATCTTTTTTCCTTAGATCGATGTAAATATATTTATTATATTATAAATAAGTGATAAAAATATAAATGATATTTATGTCTGATTAAAGCAGTCATAATATGTCGTTTACAGTGAGTAATAAATATTTAGAAGTTGAGGACCCTTTCAAGGTAATTTTATTAACTCAATATACAAGTGAGGAGAGACTCCCATGCGCTGAACTGTTCCTCGCATGATGGGTGAGAGCCCCTCTCTTCTCTCTTGCTTCCTAGAGAGAGAAGTAGAGGATTTGAGCTCTCAATTAAAGTTGTTCTTTATGGATCGGTGCATCATCGCTGTAGTGATCATCGAGACGTCAGAGGCTTCGTCAAATCTTCACACTAACACCCAAAATTTGATGATTGACACCCCCGCAGGCTTGTGAAACATGTCATAAACCATCCCGGATACCCTGATACCCTGATAACCGAGCCGACACTGACATAACCCGAAAGGCATTCTCTATCCCCACGGGCTGACAACTTGTACCTGACATCATACAATATAAACACAGGAACAAATTTGCCACAAAAACAACAGAAGATAAAGATACATATCAAAATGATCAAAAAATATAAAGAGATATAGTACCAGAAACCAAAATAGGTATATCAATAGCCCAAACAGTACATCATCAAAGTACTAGAAACAAACAAGAAAACTCAAACATCCTGAAGGTATCAATATTCCAAGCCCGAAGGGTCAAGAATATCCACCACCTCCAAGAGGCGTTTTCCCTTTACTCGAACCTGGAAAAAGAAAATCTATAAGTTTTTGAAGGAAAAAGTAGGGTGTCACGACCCCCTCCCTCCAAAGATGCCCCTCCTGAGCTGGCAATGAAGGGAAAGAAATAATGACCTCCGAGTCCCGCCTCCAGTAGGCCCTAGGGTGGTGATCAGCACCAAGGGTATACGAATCTCACAAAATGAGAGGCATTACCCTTTTATAGTAACCAAGACCAGGAGATAAGATGTATCAACCTCAAAACAACTTCAAGACTTAAATAAAAGAACAGCCAAAATTCATCCCATGTGCATGTTTAAAGTAAAACTACTACAAATGCAATGAAAAGATTCAAAGTAAATACCCAAAAGTAAAGCTAAGCAGTGACGTAATAACTGTCCCAAAGTTTGAGCCAGTAATGCCCAACATGGCCCCTATAGTCCTCCTGGAAACCTGAAATCATTTTTATAACATAGGGTGGGCATACAAGTATACCCAGTGGGAAAACCAAGGTCTATCGTGCACAAGTGGAGAAGCATACTAATGCCCCTATGAGAAAAACAGTAGAAACCAACAACACCTAACAAGGTATAATAGCCACCCCAACCCCACCAAAGGCATGCTCGCCAAATAATACAAGTCAAGTAAAGTAATATAGATCACATCGATGATAGGTTACCACTACTAGAAAAGGGGGCATTGAAGCCCCCAGACTCGGGCGACCGCCATTGGCGGTCGCTATAGCTAACCAATAGCGACCGCCAATGGCAGTCACTAACCTACATAAAAAAAACGGGGGGCTTCTGCGCCCCCCCCCCCCCCCCCCCCGCGCCCCCTCGACCTCGATCCCTCGCCGCCCTAACCCCCTCCCTCCCTCGCCGCCCTCCCCTCCCCCGCCGCCCGGCCTCCCCCGCCGCCCGCCCTCCCCCGCCGCCCGCCCTCCCCCGCCGCCCGCCCTCCCCCGCCGCCTGCCCTCCGGCCGCCGCCCTCCGCCCTCGGGCCTCCGGCCTCTCGCCCCCCCCCCCACCCCGGACGACACCCTCACCCCGGACAGCCCCCCCCGCGCACTCCGGACCGCCCCCCGCACCCCGAACGCCTCCCCGCACCCCGGACAGCCCCCCCCCCCCCCCCGCGCACTCCGGACCGCCCCCTGCACCCCAGACAACCCCCCCTGCACTCGGACACCCCCCTCCGAACCCGGACAGCCCCCCCGCACCCCGGACAGCCCCCCCCCCCCCCCCGCACTCGGACACCCCCCTCCGAACCCGGACAGCCCCCCCCCGCACCCCGGACAGGCCCCCCGCACCCCGGACACCCCACCCCGCACCCCCGACAGCCCCCCTGCACCCCAGACAGCCCCCCCCCCCCCCCCCCGCACCCCGGACACCCCCGCACCCCGAACACCCCTTCCCGCACCCCTGACAGGCCCCCGACACCCCGGACACCCCTCCCCGCACCTCGGACAGCCCCCCCGACCCCGGACACCCCCCCCCCCCTCGCTGCCCGTCCCCCGTCCCCTCACCGCCTCCTCTCCTCCAGCTCCCCGCCGCCGCCGCCACCCGTCCCCTCCCTTGCCGCACCGCCTTTGGCTCCGGCTCCCCTTCGCTGCCTCCTCTCCCTCGCAGCACCGCCTTCGTCTCCCCTCCCTTTCAGGTTTGTAGCTCAATCAGGTAACATGAGCTTTCAGTTACATTATTATTTTATCAATGGTTCATAAACAAATGGTTAATATTTATTTTGAATATAGTTGATTTGAAAAATGTAAATGTAATAAGTATTGTGTAAATGTTTGTTATACAAATATTATTATGGATAAGAGTTGGATTGATCTTCCAAATCGAACGTCTAGAGAATATTTCAATGGCATTATGCAGTTTATTGACTTCACGAGAGGATTTGAAAGTGACTATATTAGTTGTCCATGTAGAAAATGTGCTAACAGATATCAATTCACATGAGATACTGTGAGGGAGCACCTTTTCTTTAATGGATTTCTGAAAAATTATAAGAGTTGGACTCGTCATGGAGAAGAATATGTTCGTTGTCAAAATACAGATGCAGCTCAGATGGATGTTGATGCAAGGATGACTGATCCAATGCATGAAATGCTTACTGAAATGGTACGTGGGTTTGATCCTGAAGGTATTGACATCCAGAATCTTGAGACCGGTGAGATAAATCTTCGCTCTGGTGCAGATCGTGATTCGAAGAGGTTTTATGAAGTACTTGATGATGCGAAAACGGTGTGCGGCGGTCCCATTCGGAGGAAACGTGCTCCAAAAGACCTGAAATCGCACGGGAATGATAGAAATATTATTCCTGAGATGCAGGAGGAGGCAGCACATCCATCGGACGTGCGGTGCGCGCGGCAGGTCCGATTGTGTCCTTTTCAGCAGCGCGGCGCGCGCTGAAATGGCGCGTTGGGGGGTCAAAACCACCCGAACGACCTCCGAAGGCCACGAAACCGTACAAAAACATCCGGGGCGTGAATTGTGAAATGTTCGGCCAGACGGAACCTCATTCGGAGGTGCCGTTTGATCGCGGCGGCCGGAAACGCGTTTCCGGCGCCATTAAACACCAAAACGGCGTGCGGCGGTCCAATTCGGAGCAAACGTGCTCCGAACGACCTGAAACCGCACGAGAACGATAGAAATATTATTCCTGAGATTCAAGAGGAGGCCGCACGTCCATCGGACGTGCGGTGCGCGCGGCATGTCCGATTGTTTCCTTTTCAGCAGCGCGGCGCGCGCTGAAATGACGCGTTGGGGGGTCAAAACCACCCGAACGACCTCCGAATGCCACGAAACCGTACAAAAATATCTGGGGCGTGAATTGTGAAATGGTCGGCCAGACGGCACCTCATTCGGAGGTGCCGTGTGACCGCGGCGGCCGGAAACGCGTTTCCGGCGCCATAAAAAACCAAAACGGCGTGCGGCGGTCCAATTCGGAGCAAACGTGCTCCGAACGACCTGAAACCGCACGGGAATGATATAAATATTATTCCTGAGATGCAGGAGGAGGCCGCACGTCCATCGGACGTGCGGTGCGCGCGGCACGTCCGATTGTGTCCTTTTAAGCAGCGTGGCGTGCGCTGAAATGGCGCGTTGGGGGGTCAAAACCACCCGAACGACCTCCGAATGCCATGAAACCATACGAAAACATCTGGGGCGTGAATTGTGAAATGTTCGGCCATACGGAACCTCATTCGGAGGTGCCGTTTGACCGCGGCGGCCGGAAACGCGTTTCCGGCGCCATAAAACACCAAAACAGCGTGTGGCGGTCCCATTCGGTGCAAACGTGCTCCAAAAGACCTGAAACCGCACGAGAACGATAGAAATATTATTCCTGAGATACAGGAGGAGGCAGCACGTCCAGCGGACGTGCGGTGCGCGGGGCACGTCCGATTGTGTCCTTTTCAGCAGCGCGACGCGCGCTGAAATGACGCGTTGTGGGGTCAAAACCACCCGAACGACCTCCGAATGCCATGAAACCGTACGACAACATCCGGGGCGTGAATTGTGAAATGGTCGGCCAGACAGAACCTCATTCGGAGGTGCCGTTTGACCGCGGCGGCCGAAAACGCGTTTCTGGCGCCCTAAAACACCAAAACGGCGTGCGGCGGTCCTATTCGGAGAAAACGTGCTCCGAACGACCTGAAACCGCACGGGAACGATAGAAATATTATTCCTGAGATGCAGGAGGAGGCCGCACGTCCATCGGACGTGCGGTGCGCGCGGCACGTCCGATTGTGTCCTTTTCAGCAGCGCGGCGCGAGCTGAAATGGAGCGTTGGGGGGTCAAAACCACCCGAACGACCTCCGAATGCCACGAAACCGTACGACAATATCCGGGGCGTGAATTGTGAAATGGTCGGACAGACGACACCTAATTCGGAGGTGCCGTTTGACCGCGGCGGCCGGAAACACGTTTCCGGCGCCATAAAACACCAAAACGGCGTGCGGCGGTCCCATTCGGAGCAAACGTGCTCCGAAAGACCTGAAACCGCACGAGAACGATAGAAATATTATTCCTGATATGCAGGAGGAGTCATCACGTCCAGCGGACGTGCGGTGCGCGGGGCACGTCCGATTGTGTCCTTTTCAGCAGCGCTGCGCGCGCTGAAATGACGCGTTGGGGGGTCAAAACCACCCGAAAGACCTCCGAATGCCACGAAACCGTACGACAACATCCAGGGCGTGAATTGTAAAATGGTCGGCCAGACGTCACCTCATTCGGAGGTGCCGTTTGACCGCGGCGGCCGGAAACGCGTTTCTGGTGCCCTAAAACACCAAAACGGCGTGCGACGGTCCAATTCGGAGCAAACGTGCTCCGAACGACCTGAAACCGCACGGGAACGATAGAAATATTATTCCTGAGATGTAGGAGGAGGCCTCACGTCCATCGGACGTGCGGTGCGCGCGACACGTCCGATTGTGTCCTTTTTAGCAGCGCGGCGCGCATTGAAATGACGCGTTGGGGGGTCAAAACCACCCGAACGACCTCCGAATGCCACGAAACCGTACGACAACATCCGGGGCGTGAATTGTAAAATGGTCGGTCAGACGGAACCTCATTCGGAGGTGCCGTGTGACCGCGGCGGCCGGAAACGCGTTTCGGGCGCCATTAAACACCAAAACGGCGTGCGGCGGTCCCATTCGGAGCAAACGTGCTCCGAAAGACCTGAAATGAGATTATTTCTTGAATCGAAGTTTTTAAATTATTATAGCACAATGATTTGATATTATATATATATATTATATATATATTAAAACATTTAAAATATATTATATATATATATATATATTTAAAATATTGTATTTAACAATATATATATGAATATTTATATATATATATATATATATTTATATATTCAATTCAATAAAAAAAAATTTAATTTTTTTTTTTTTAGACTAGCGACCGCCATAGGCGGTCGCTATAGGCTGCCCGGCAGAGGGGCTTCAGCGACCGCCAAGCGGTCGCTGCAGGCCGATCTGCCGGCCTTCTATAGCGACCGCCATTGACGGTCGCTGAAAGCCTCTAGCGACGAGGCAACAGCGACCGCTAAAGGCCTTTAGCGACCGCCAATGGCGGTCGCTAAAGGCCGGATTTTCAGTAGTGTACCCCACACCACTTTCCCACTGATTAGACTCTCTCAAACCCTAACGACAAATGCCCTGGAGCTCCCACCTCTTCCAAAAGTACCATGTCACAACCCGCCTGCACACACCTGGGCCTCACAGCTAGTCCCACAACTTGGGAAAACGAAGTTCATCACATCTCACCTGCACAAACCTGGGCCTTACAACCACGTCCCAACCGCAGACACCTAGGGCACATACCATGTCACATCCTAAAAACACCTAAGAAAACACAACACATCTCATCCTAAAAATACCTGGGAAACCACAAATCATCTCATCCTGAAGACACCTGGGAAAACACAGCTCGCCCTCACACACCTAGGCCCCACAAACCACAACCCGCCTGAAGAATCATGGGCTATCACCGCCTAGAAGATGGATAAGGGAAGAGCGTGTGGCCAACCATTCATCCTCCCACCAGGATGTTTGAGAAAGTCACCCTCCCCCGTGACAATGGGGGTGTTTGGTACATAATGCTCAACTAGGGTGGGGTGCGTATAGAAAATACAAGGGAAAAAAATACAGATATGTATATATAGTATCGAACACTCAAGCCCAACCTATGGGTTCTAAATCAAACAACCAACCACCCTATGATACTGCCAAGTTTGCTGCTACCTCTAAATGAATTTATTAACACCAACAACAGTCACTTCGGAAGTTGATAAAATGAAAGAAGCTTCACAACAAGCCACAACTCAAAACATACCCCTAAACAACTCATTTAACCAAATATTATTCCTTAATAAAAAAACCATTTGTTCATTCTATCCCTACTCGGGTAACTACCAACCACAGCACACAACAAGCCGCACAACATAAACCATTCAGAGGAAAAAGAACCATAGTAAAGCAACTCAATTCATATTTCCACTCCGTTCAACACACATTCCAACCGCTACCATCATCATTCTTCAAAGCCATTCCGCCCAATCCATCCTCTTAATAAGAAAACCCTAAACACACAGCCAAAACCTGTAAAACATCTCATCACAACCAAACCCAACAACCCCATTGTACAAAAACACCACACCCAACTACAAAAACAAAACACAACCCGGTTGTAGTCCCACTACACAACACTGCTCATCCATTCTGGAATCAATCAATCTCTCAACCTGAGATTCCATCACACCACCAGAACCACCCCACACATTGCACACAACCACACCAAACAAGGAAAGGTGTATTCAGATTTAGAAAACACTCACTCTTTAATTCCACTTTGATAATTTAGGGGTTATCACAGAGCAAGTTTGATCCTGAGGCATCCGTTTATTTAACTGGGTATATGTGGTTAATTAGATTTTCATATTTACCATCGTTCAACAAAATACCATAAAAAATAATTCACAATCCATCACAAGTTATCTCGAGTGCACAAACAAAAACCACCAACGACCATGATTTTCAGTAGGCATATAACCCATATAGATCACAATATTAATAAACAATGAAATAGAAGCATGTGTCACTTTACGCCAGCCCCTGTTTATTGGTTTAAATCTGATTCAATTATCTTTATTAAATTTGGATTCAACTACCTTTAGATGGTAAACATTCGTACACCCACCCCACATGATACACAAACAAGATGGACAAATTTATCCCTAACTCGAGAAACAAACAATCAAAACCTCCTCCTTACGCCAAACAGGGGGTGTGCAAGGCTCCAGGGAAACACGATCTAAAGGCCAAATCACAACGCACTATCACTCAGGGAAGAAAGGTTCTAGGGAACGTCCCGTATCCATAATAAAGGAAAACACATAGAGAAGAGAGGATATCGACTTTAAAAAGTCAAGATCCTATATCAATGGAAGAAACAATTTCAAAATCCATTAATGGTAGATCTTAACCAAGACCATATGATTTGGTTGTTTAGAAGCCTTAAATACTTTTAAAAAATTAAAGATATGATTCATAACCCTCAAAACGGAATCAAAACCATTTAAATATGGTATTTAACTCATTTTACATCAAATAAAATGTTAAAGGGTCGAAACTAGAAAAACTAGTAGAAAATAGGAATTTTGACAAACTATTGGAAATGACTCACCATTGGGTGAGTTACCATCATGAGTCACCGGTGGGTGAGGCACTGTTGGGTGACTCATCGTTGGATGACCTACCGATCCTGACTCACCGTTAGATGAGCTACCATTGGAAAATTGAAATTTTGGAAAACTCCTGAAATGAGTCACCGTTGCCTCCCAAAACACCCCAAACACCAGGTTTTCGCAAAGTAATGGATCGGGGAGGTCCATGCCATTACATCAGATACCTCTCAAACTATTCTCACCCCTGAGAATCCAAAATCAAACTTAAAAGGAAAGAGGGGTCCAAACAACCACCCTGTGAGATACCTCTTAAGGATCTCGCTACACTTGAAACACTGCTACCGACAAAACACACCGAAGTTCAATGATAAACCACCCTATATTACACAAAATCTAGAGTGAAACATCAACATCCAAGAAAACCTCATCTAGCATCTAATACCCCAACTGACTATAAGACACACCACCCAAGCACTAAAAACCATACTGTCCGAACATATGAATCAGGGAATTCCTTCCTCCATGTTGAGATACTATCCGTTCTGGGCGACACTAACTCGACCGCATGGGTTTAATCACATCTCAATTAATGTGTCTCGATTAGGAATAAAGTCCTCCCATTTTCGTATGTCAATACTTAACCATACATTCCACCACACACATGAAAAATTAAGGAGAACAACTCATCATACAAAACAAGGTTCAAGAATCACATCACAAGGCAAAATAAAACAAGACAAAACTTAGAACAATTCCAGGTACAGGGCTCGCATCTGTGCCTCTTGCTCCCAAGTACTCTCCTCCAGACCACCATGCCTCCACAATACACAAATCAAGGTAATGGTTCACCCACACAACACCTTCTCTTGATGATCTTAGATATCCACTAGTCGTTCCACAAATGTTGTGTCGTCTTCGACATCCAACTCTCCCCAGTCAATGACATGAGAGTCATCATGAAGATACCAACAAATCTAAGGGACATGAAAGACATAATAGACCTTCTCCAACTACGGTGGAAGTGCCAACTGGTATTCCACCTCACAAACTCACCCCAATACCTCAAAGGGTCCGATGAACCTGGGATAAAGCATGACCCCTCTGTCAAACCTCCACTACCCACATCAAGGGGAAATCTTCAAGAACATGTGGTCCCCAACATCGAACTCCAAGGGCCTCCTCCTACGACTGACATATGACTTCTTCCAATCCTATGATGCTTTCATCCTCTCACAGACAAGATGAACCTTCTCTATCATGCTCTGCACAAGCTCGAGACCAAGAGCAGCTCTCTCCCCAACCTCTGTCCAACACAAAAGTGAACAAAATGGTCTTCTGTACAAGGCTTCAAATAGATCCATGCCAATGGAAGAGTGATAAATATTATTGTAAGAAAACTCTACTAAGGTAAAGTGTTGCTCCCAAGATTCACCAATGTCCAAGATGCATGCCCGCAACATATCCTACAACGTTTGGATGGTCCGCTCTGTCTACCCATCTGTTTGAGGGTGGAAAGTAGTGATGAGTCATAACTAAGTGCCAAAATCATGCTGAAATCACTTCCATACTCGTGAGGTAAAATGTGTATCTCGATCCAAGACAATGGGTCTTGG
This sequence comes from Viscum album, assembly GCA_963277665.1. NCBI lineage: Eukaryota > Viridiplantae > Streptophyta > Magnoliopsida > Santalales > Viscaceae > Viscum > Viscum album. The sequence goes on from OY728123.1 coordinate 595,276,753, forward strand.
AACTCCATACATCCTCATAACCTCATCCACATACCTTTGTATTAAGTCATCCACTATGCCCGACTCCTTAATCACTAAGAAGTGAGTTGATTTCATTAACCGGTCCACTACTGCCCAAATAGAATCGTAAACTCCCAAAGCTCTAGGTAACCCTATGACTAAATCCATTGAGATGTCATCCCACTTCCACTCGGGGACATCTAAGGGCTGCAACAAACCACCAGGAACACGGTGCTCAGCCTTCACTTACTGTCACACTAAGCACTTTGCCACAAACTCCACTACTTACTATTTCATCATGGGCCACCAAAACTGCATCCTCAAGCCACAATATATCTTGGAAACTTCTGGGTGCACCGCTAAAGGTGAGCTATGAAACTCATGGATGACCTCCTCACGTATTGCCACTGTAACAAATAGCCTCCCACATAACAACATCTGATTCTTACCATCCTCCAACCATCCCTCCAAAGCATCAGCACGGTCAACATGATTGCAAATCACTTCTACCTTTGAGTCCCCCCCACTGAGACTCCTCTACTCGCTGAATCAAAGAAGACTTCACTATTGTATGAAACAGATAGCCTCTGCCACCATCTATTCATGTATCTAGGTGTAAGGCAGTCAACTCCTCAATTACCTTCCAAGAATCCGCAGATTCCCGAACTACCTCCCTCTATGACTTTTTTGCTTAAAGAATCAGCCACACCATTCCCCTTTCCTAAGGTGTAATAGATCTCAAAGTTGTAGTCCTAGAGAAACTCCATCCACCTCTATTGTTGCAAGTTCATACCTCACTGGGAAAAGATATACCTCAATATCTTGTGATCTGCGAAGACTAAAAAGCGCTCCCCAATGAGGTAATGCCACCATAACTTTAGTGCAAAAATGACCGCTACTAGCTCCAGATCATGGGTGGCATAGTTACATTCATAGGGATGTAACTACTTAGACACATAAGAGATCACTCCCCGTTGTTTCATCAGTACACATCCCAAGACCAGACATGAAGCATCATAAAACACCCCAAACATCACCCCTTCCTCTAGAAACCAGAGCACTGAACCACTTCCCCTTCAGATAGATGAATGCTACCTGGAACTTCTTACTCCACAAAAGGACCGATCTTTCCTGGTCAAGGTCATCAATTGAGATACTACTCAAGAGAAATTGGGTACGAATATCCATTAATAGTCTGCCAAATCAAAAAAAAATACGAACCTATGCAACATTCTTGGGTACTTCCCAAGAAAAAATTACCATGAACTTCAATGGGTCCACTGATACACCCTAATATGACACCACATGTCCAAGTAAATGCACCTCTCTTGTCCATAACTTGAACTTGGATGACTTTCCGTAGAGCTGGTGGCGTCGAAGGACCTGCAAGACAGTCCTGAGATGCTTGGTATACTCCTCCTCTAACTTTGATAAGATCAAGATGTCATCAATGAATACAATCAAGAACTGGTCTAGGAACTCATAGAAGATGGAGTTCATAAGACCCATGAACATAGATGGTGTGTTCGTAACACTGAAAGGCATGACTGCGAACTTGAAGTGTCCATACGTGCATCAAAAAGCAGTCCCCGGGATATCGCCCTCCTTCACCCTTAGCTGGTGATATCCAGACCACAGATCGATCTTAGAGAAACAACTCGATCCTCTCAGTCGGTCAAAAATATCATCTATCCTTGGGAGAGGGTAACGGTTCTTGACCGTTACCTGATTCAATCTCCAGTAGTCTATACACAACCTCAGACCACCATCCGCCTTCTTATCAAACAAGACTAGAGCATCCCATAGAAACACACTAGGCCTGATAAATACCTTATTCATCAAGTCATCAATCTAAATCCTTAGCTATTGTAACTCATAAGGTTTCATCTGATAAGGATCCATCAAAATTAGACAAGCACCGGGTTGTAAGTCTATCCCAAACTCAACATCATGTTGAGGGGGTAAAGTCACAAAATCCTTAGGGAAGACATCCAAAAACTCCCAAAAAATTATGGGAACCTCCCACATATCAGCATCCACTGATTCCACTAACAGCTCAGCCAATAAGGAAAGAAGAGGATCCATACGCCGACTACCCACCTGGTAGCTCCGCTCACCAATGAAAACCACACGTTGACCATCTACATCTGAAAACACGAATCTACTCCAGAAGTATTGAATAACATCATGTACATAATACAACCATTTGATGCCAAGAATGATATTGTATGGTTTCATCTGTAGTAATAATTGATACCCACGAGACTGATGTAGCCCCATCATCAGTCTACATCCCTAGAACATATCAAACAAGATGGTCTGAGCTCTGACTAGCGTACTCAGCACCAGGGGAACATAAAGCCTCCCTATGTCTAGTCCCAGAGTATGGGCTAGACCGAGTGCAACAAAGGAGTGAAAAGCTCCTGAATCAAACATATAACAAGCAAGGGTACTAAACAAGCTGATCGTACCTCAAATGATCCCTGACCATGCCTGAACTGCTGCCTTTACGACGTGCAACTAACCATGCCTAGCTCCTCTATCCCTATACTGACAACTGCCTCCTCAACCATTCTTGAGTTGAGGTTCCTGAGGAACACCCTGAGGTCGACTCCTACATGCTTTGTCTCCCCTCGGTGGAGCAGGGGCCAGCTGTCCCTACTGCTGGAACGACTTAACTGGAAACTGCTGTTGAGGCGGGCGCTAAACTTTCCCACCTCCAATATACTAAGCTCGAACAACCATTGGGCATTGATTTTGAATATTCTAATAGACTCCACATATGAAACACATCATCTCAAATACCATAAGAAAGGCACAAGGACCTCAATGTTGAAATGAGAATTTCTGAGGCTGATTCCCCACTGGCCGAAACTTGGAAGGCCCTAGTGCCCAAGACCTACTGCTGGTAGCCTTTCCCTTAGAAGAACACTGTTGGATCCCTTCTCACAGTAGACCTCCTCATGAGTTTATCCGCTCAACTACCTTCACCTTCTTCTGGACCTCTAGGTACGTCGGAAAAGTTAAGGGAGTAACTGCATACTGAAGAGAAGGTTGAAGTGACTCCTCAAGACATCTCGCACGAGACTCCTCTTCCAAAAATAGATCCAGAGAAAAATGAAGGAGATCCTTGAACTTGATCCCCAACTCCCATACCGAGATACACTCCTGCTAGAGGGAGATTAGTGCCTACCTCTTCTTAGCCTTCATGGTAGATGAAAGGAATCCGACTCGAAACTCCTTCTCAAAATGGACCCAAAAAACATTATCCTCCCTCCTCTCCCCCATGTACAACATCCACCACTGACACACGACTCCCCGCATCTGGCTTACTACCAAAGGAAACTATTACTCCATTAGAGATCATATCTAACTGAAGGTGATTACAAGATCCTCGATTTAGATCTCTATATCCATGTCTGAAACACTCACTACTAGAAAACTAACCTATACCAACGGTTTGGAACCGTTGGTATAGGCCTCTAAACCGTTGGTATAGCCTATACCAACGGTTTGGAGAACCGTAGGCAAGTAAGCCATTGGGATAGGTCTATACCAACGGTTTTTGGAAAACCGTTGGTATATACCTATACCAACGGTTTTGAAAACCGTTGGTATATACCTATAACAACAGTTTTGAAAACCGTTGGTATAAGTAATATGAAAATCTATACCAACGGTTCCTTAAAACCGTTGGTATATGTATTTCCAAAAAAAAACATTCACTGGTATTTGATCCTAGGACCTCTGGTTTATCATTGAACGACCTAACCACTAACCTAACATGACTTTTGTGAACATAATTTCATAAATATATATATGTATTATCATAATTATTTTAAATTTTGATTTATAGAATGTTCTGGTTAAGAGGATCCGATAAAAAATCAAGGGACATATACCAATGGTTGTCAAAACCGTTGGTATAGGTCCCTGGAATCTTGGAGTAGATGTTGAAATATTGGGGACCTTTCCCAACGGTTTGGCCAAACTGTTGGGAAAAGTGGCCACAAATTGGACCTTTCCCAACGGTTTGGCCAAAACCGTTGGGAAAAGTGGCCACAAATTGGACCTTTCCCAATGGTTTTTCCAAACCATTGGGAAATCCTAACCTTTCCCAACGGTTTGGAAAAACCGTTGGGAAAAGTGGCCACAAAGTGGACTTTTCCCAACGGTTTGGCCAAACCGTTGGGAAAGCCTACCCTTTCCCAAGGGTTTTGGCAAACCGTTGGGAAAAGTGGCCACAAAGTGGGCTTTAACAAAGATTTGGCCAAACCGTTGGGAAAGGGGGTATAGAAGTGTTGGGAAAGGTCACATTTCCAATAGTGACTGCCCTCATACTTCTCTAGAGTCTGCTGTTGGAAATCTCATAGTGTATTCTACCACTGATCATCCTCCACTACCCGATCAACCCTCTGTTGATCAATCGGGTTAGCCTGATGATCCTCCACCACATGCACTACACACAGATAGAAACTAGGTGCCATGGATGAAAAAGGTAAACAAGGAACTCCTAAGCCCGAGTAGTATGAAATTTTATTTAATATTCATTTTAACTCATTATTTGTTTAAATTCCCAGAAATTCCCAATTAAAATAAGAACACAAGTCATTATGATTCATGTACCTTTCCTAGGGTCTCTACCCTACAAACGGTATAGCCTCAATTGGTCGTTCGGTAGACTCAGAGTCCTTACATCATATCATGGGCCCCCCTAAAATCATGTGTCCTAGTCGATCTTCCCTGGTCTATGTCATGCACCAAGATCACCTAACACTGTTTCCCTACCAACCCATGAAATCATCATTGTGCCTAACTCCAAACTCCATCCTATATCTCAACCATCACCTCTGATACCATTCTATCATGGCCCTCTCCCTCCAAAGATGCCCCTCCTGAGCTGGTAATGGAGTAAGAGAGATAATGACCCCCCGAGTCCTGCCTCCAGTAGGACCTGGGGTGGAGACTAGCACCAAGGGTATACAAATCTCATAAAATGGGAAGCATTACCCTTTTAAAGTAACCGATATTGGATGATAAGATGTATCAACCTAAAAAAAACTCCAAGACTTATATAAAAGAAAAACCAAAATCCATCCCACATGCATGTTTAAATTAAAACTACTACAAATATAATGAAAAGATCCAAAGTAAATACCCAAAAAGTAAATCTAAGTGGTGACATAACAAATGCCTCAAAGTTTGATCTATTAATTCCTAGCACGGTCACTGTAGTCCTACTAGAAACCTGAAAGCAGTTTTATAATGTAGGGTGAGCATAAAAGTATACTCAGTAGGAAAACCAAGGTCTCTCGTTCATAAGTGGAGAAGCATACTAATGCCCCTATGAGAAAATAGTAGAAACCAACAACACATAACAAGGTATATTAGCCACCCAAACCTTACCAAAGGCACACTCACCAAATAACGCAAGTCAAGTAAATTAATATAGAGCACATCAATGATAGGGTACCCCGCACCACTTTCCCATTGATTATTTTCTCTCACATACTAATGAAAAACATCCTAGTGCTTCCAACTCTTCCAAAAGTACCACTTCACAACCCTCCTGCACACACCTGAGCCTCATAGCTAGTCCTGCAACCTGGGAAAACGAAGCTCATAACATCTTGAATGTACACACCTAGACCTCACAGCCATGTCTTGCCTATAGAAACCTGGGCCACATACCACATCACATCCTGAAAACACCTAGAAAAACACAAAAAATATCATCCCAAAAACACCTGGGAAACCAAAAATTATCTCATCCCAAAGACACCTGGGAAAACACATCTCTCCCTCACACACTTGGGCCCCACAAACCAAAAACTGCCCAAAGAATCTTGGGCTATCACCACCTGGAAGAGGGATTAGGGAAGAACAGGTGGCTAGCCATCCATCCTCCCACCAGGATGTTTGGGAAAGACACCCTCCCCCATGACAATGGGGTTGTTCAACACATAATTCTCAACTAGGGTGAGGTGCATATAGAAAACACAAGGAAAAAATACAAATATGTATATATAGTATCAAGCACTCAAGCCCAACCTATGGATTATAAATCAAACAACCAACCACCCTATGATACTTCCAACTTTCTGCTACCTCTAAATGCATTTATTAACACCTGCAAAAGTCACTTTGGAAGTTGATAAAATGAAATCCTCTTCACAACAAGCCACAACTCAAAACATACCCCCAACCAAATCATTTAACCAAATATTATTCCTTATTAAGAAAACCATTTTTTTCATTCCATCCCTACTTGGGAAACTATCAACCAAAACACACAACAAACCACATAGTATAAACCATGTAGAGGAAAAAGAACCACACTAAAGCAACTCACTTCATATTTCCACTCTGTTCAACACCCATACCAACCACTACCTTTATCATTCTTCAAAGTCATTCCACCCAATCCATCCTCTCAACTAGAAACCCCCAACACAAAGCCAAACCCCACAACACATCTCATCACAACCAAACCCGACAACCCTGCTGTACAAACACACCACACCCAACAACATAAACAAAACACAACCCTGTTGTAGTCTCACTACACAACACTGCTCATACATTCCACAATCAATCCATCTCTTAACCTGAGATTCCATCACACCACTAGAACCACCCCACACATAGCACACAACCACACCAAACAAGTAAAGGTGCATTCAGATTTAGAAAACACTCATTCTTTTATTCCACTTTGATAATTCAAGGGTTATCACATAGTAAGTTCAATCTTGAGGCATCCATTTATTTAACTCGGTATACGTGATTAATCAAAATTTTATATTTACCATCATTCAACAGAAGAAAATAAACAAGAATTCACAAGCCATCACAAGTCATCCCGATTGCACAAACAAAGACCACCAATGACCATGATTTTCAGTAGGCATATAGCCCATATATATCAAAATATTAATAAAAAATGAAACAGAAGCATACGTCACTTTCCCCCCCAGCCCCTGTTTATTGATTTAAAGTTAATTCAATTATCTTTATTAAATTTGGATTCAACTGCCTTCACATGGGAAACATTCGTACACCCATCCCACATGATACACAAATAAGAGGGACGAAGGGATCCCAACCTTAAGAAACATACAATCAACAACTCCTCCTTGCACTAAATAGGGGGCATGCAAGGATCCAAGTAAACGCGGTCTGAAGGCCACAACACAACGCATGATCACTCAGGGAATAAAGGTTCTGGGGAACATCCCATATCAAGAGCAAAGGAAAACACACAAAAAAGAGAGGATCTCATCTTTAGAAAGTCTAGATCCTATATAAATAGAAGAAATGATTTCGAAATCCATTAATGATGAATCTTGACCAAGACTACGCGTCTTGGCCATTTAGGAGCCTTCAGGACTTTTAGAAAATTAAAGATATGATCCAAAATCCTAGAAATGACCTCAAAACCATTTAAATATGGTATTTAAATCATTTTATGTCAAATAAAATGTTAAAGGGGTGAAACTGAAAAAACTAGTAGAAAACAGGAATTTTGACAAACTGTTGGAAATGAATCACCATTAGGTGATTCACCATCATGAGTCACCAGTGGTTGAGGCAACATTGAGTGACTCACCATTGGACGACCTCTTTATCATGATTCACCATTAGATGAGCTACTGTTGGAAAATTGAAATTTTGGAAAACTCCTGAAATGATTCACCGTTGCCTCCTAGAACACCCCAAACACCAAATTTTCACAAAGTAATAGATCAAAGAGGTACGAGAAATTACATAGGGTGTGAGATAAAAATACTAGTAGTGTCTCACAAAGTGTTCCATAATAAGATGTCATAATAAATAGACCAAATCATGCTATCAATTTTAAACAAAATAGGCATGCCAATACAATTGTATATTTAAAACAAAAATGATTTTCATTTCAAAAGATGGAAACATTTACAAAAATGACTTAATGAAAAATTTATATAAAACAATTGGGCATGAGTAAAAGGGTTTCATAATCAATGACATATATATCAAAGTAATTACAACAATTCATAACACAATGGTCAAATGCCTTGTGGTACGTTAGTTACTGGCTATGGGATCCTCACACTCTCACATCAGTGACCATGAAAAATATCTACTCCCACTTAAGGGAAAATTACAATCATCCACTCCCACTTAAAGGAAAATTACAATCATCCACTCCCACTTAAGGTAAAATTACAATCATCTACTCCCACTTATGGGAAAATTATAAGCTGATCATGGTTCAATTAGTGTTGTAATTGTCAATTAGTTGATAGGGAATTGCCATCCTAGTGTGCTTTTTCCAACCACCTACTAACTACTCAGGATCCCATGTTCTTAAATCAATCAATAAACATTGGGGAATTCGTTTCAAATTAGTTTAAAATACAATTGTCTCATTTCTATTTCAATATGCTAAATAAATTTCAAAACTGAATCATGTTTCTTTCATCATTTCATGCACTTTAAAAATAAAACCGATCATAGGTTTTAAACAAATAAATTTCAGTCATTTTCTAAAGTAAATTCTCAAATCAGTTACAATTTCCATCAATTTCCAAAGTATACCCCAAATTCCAATTTCATTGGAATTGGGGGTTTTCATCAAAACTCATACCAAATCAATTCAAATTCTAATTCGCATAGAATTAGGTTTTTATAATTTAATTTAATGTAATTTAATTTAAATCAAGCAAAACATGGGTTTATTACAAGGAAAAATCTCAACAGAACCACCTACCTTTAATCACGGTATCAAAACTGAACACCCGCAATGGGAATTGCCAACGACGAATGATGAAAATGAAGATATAGAAATACAACCTAGATTAAATATTCAAAATGAAGGAGTTTATATACATCAAACACATGATGATCTAACACACCATAAGGAGTAAAGAAATAAAGATTGGGAGAGAAGGAATGGGAGAAGATCACTTACTATAGAGGGATCGAAGTAGGTTCACCACGCTTTGATCTACCTATGAAGGGGTTTGGAGGAGACAAAAATGGTTCTAGAGAGCCTACAAGACCTAGGAATTAATGTAATACCAAGTGAGGGTTGAGTGGGGGTTTATATATAGGTTCAAAAATATTTAAATTAATTTTTATAAATACAAATTACTGCACACATGGTGAGCTGGGCAGGATCACACAGTTAGAAAAACCATGCACCCCCCTTGGACTTGCTGTCCAAGGCAGACAGTTTCTACTAGGTAGGTGTGCAGTTTTTCAAATTGTACACCAACCATTCAACCCCCACTGCCTGGGGTTGCATGGTTTAAACTAGGTGGGTGCACGGTTTGGGCAAACCGTGTACCAAACGTGCACAACCTAGGATTTTCCAAAATTTACAACTTCCCCACTAAAACAACCCAAGATGAACCCCAACTAAACCATGATAAAAAAGGAGGGTTGAGAAGTACCTGGAATTAGTAACATGATGTTACAAACCCCCCACCATAGAAACTTTATATCCCTAGAAATCATGTCAAGAAGTTTCTGTATCAAAAAGATGAGTTAATTTCTCTCTCATCAGTGTTTCTCTCTACTACCTCCCATGAATATTAGAACCAAGTTGCTATAACACTTAAACCAAAGGTATCATCCTCCCGTGAAGTACCTTGGTTTCAGGATCAACTATCCTGACCGGATGCTCACTCATAGATAAATTAAGCTCAACATCAAGATCGCTCCACCTCAAAACATGAGATGGATCAAAAAGATATTATCATAGATGTGATAAATGGAACACATTATGTATTGACGTTAACTATGATAGAAGTTTTAAACAAAAATCCACTTTTTCCACCTGATCAACAACCTCAAGCGGTCCCATAAAATGAGGAGAAAAATTACCTTGCCTCCCAAACCACTGATGACCCAATTGAGGTGAAAAATTCAAGAGCACCAGGTTACCAATTGATAACTCCAACGGTCTACGATGATGATCAACATAAGATTTATACTAGCTCTATGCCTTCAACATTCTTTAATGAATCAACTGAATCTTTATTATCATATCTTGAACCAAACTCGGTCCAACCAGGGAAATTTCACTAATCTATGACCAAAATAGTGGATATTTACAAGGCTAACCATATAAAAACTCAAAAGGATCCATTCTATTCATGGAATGTGTTAGGACCAATAGGGTACTATATACCCTGAGAGGGGGGTGAATCAAGGTATGAATATTCTTTTTCAAAGTTCTTCCTACCTCACTGGATCTTGACCTCTTTATTATAAGGGTCACTTTGTTTGAACTTGTGTATTTATTATGGTCACTTATTTTCTTCTTTATCTAATGATGATGATTTAAATGCAATGTAGGGAAGTAAGCAGGTAGACATAGAGATTTGTACTTGGTTCACCCTCACTGGGCTACGTCTAAGGAGCATACGCCGACAAGTTTCCGGTCGTACCAAATTCCACTATTCTTCACTAGATGTGGATACAAAGGTTCGGGACAGATCACTTGTATTCCCAGACTCGCTGCCCTTATAAAGTTTAGGGTCAGCTCACTGCTTTTCCAAGGGTCACTCCCTGTTTCTCTCTCTCTGGCTCACTGCCGGTGGAGATGATCACCTCATTCCTCTTCCTTTTCTCACTGCTCTGGAAAGGATCCACTCACATTTTATAGACCTTTAGGTCTCTTCATTATCTCTAATGAATACATCCTCTTTTGTATGTGGATGCTCTGTTGAAGTCCAACTTTCACCCATAGATGAATATCTCTTTGCACCGAAGGTATCGGGCAAACTTCCAACTTCCACGCAGCCCTAAAACACTGCCGAGGAATCAACCTTACTTGGTGCGCAGGTCTAACCCGGCGCGCAATTATCGGTGCACAAGTCACAACTAGTGCACAAGTCCACCTTAGACACTTGCGCGACACAAGATTCTTCAACTCCAAACTTGTGTGGCACACTTTCCTTTATGCCCAAGCCAATATTGGCACGCAACAAACAACAATCGTCCTTATTCAAATCTGGCACGCAAGTCCTACTTGCACGACACACCACCACTTGCGTGACCACCACACCTACGCGACAGGAGATATGATTCTTCAAAGTGTTGAACTCCGTTAAGAAATGAGGAGGGGTGGTCCAGTATTTATAGGCAATTTGACCACCCTGTGCGACGACGCGCAAGTCAACCCTCGACGCGCAAGTCTCGACGCGCAGGTCTCTTCCCCTGAAAGTCACTTGCACAACCCACTTCCAAACTTGTGAGAACCTCTTTCCTTTTCCATATTTTGAAGTTATGATCTTGAAAACCAACAAGCGCGCAATTTTCCAATCCTCCTAGGCACCAGTGCGTAAGTCCTTCCTCTTGGCGCGCAAGTCACCTACGCGACAAACTCAATACTTGCGCAACCCTTATCCCTTTGCCATATTTTGATGATCTAATCTTGAAAAACATATGGTGCACAAGTTTTCAAGCCATCAAGTACATGGCATGCAAGTACCTTTTTCAAAAACCACTTTTCTTCATTTGTCGATTTTCAGGCCCAAAAAAATGGCAAACACTGGAAAACGGCGCCACCTTGTATCTGTTCTTTTTATACTGCCTCCAGATCATCCATTCCTTTGTTGAAGTTCTTGAATCAAACATTGATTGTTAACCACAACTCTTGAACTCAGTATGCCACCATGAAATCCCCTTTGACAACAAATTTGTATGTCATGGTTTTCTTTGTCAACAATCACAGCACAATTGTCCACTTTGTCAACAAACACAATCACCTCAAAAATGATTCAATGATACCTTGAGGGATTTTTGACCAACAATATCCCCCTTTGGGTTTGTTAACAACTCTTCCATAAAAAGATACATCGTTAACTCTTCATCCACCATTCTCCCAAATGAAATTCTGATAGCGATCAAGGATTTACTCAACACATACTCTAAGCCCACATGAGCAATGATCGGCGTGAGAAACAAGAGTAAATGAAAAGTTCATCAATGAATCACTTCATCTCTTACACCCATTATTGACACCAAAATGATACCAAGTTTCACCAAACTGATACCAATTTTTGGAAATATTCTTCCAACACCACTCATCTGCTTTTATCACGATCCTCAGCGGTCGTGATATCTATTCTTTGATCGATCACTTCTAGCATCATCAGATTTGATACGCTCCCCCTTTATCATTACTCCCCCTATCTCGCTGCTCCACCTGTTAGCTTCTCCCTGTATCATTCATGATTTATCAAATTGACACACTGTCTCCCCCTTGAACAATCACTATTTTCTCCCCCTTTGTCAATGAACCCAAAGGTCATTCCTTTGTAGTCTATAACAGAGTAGAGAACACATATCAACACCTTAGGTAAAAAAACATCATACCTTAGGGAAAGGGGGGGTGGGTCCCACAACCACACTCTTTTAAGTGTGGGGGGTCGACTGAACTCCCAGAGCCAGTCGATGCCTCTCAAAAGTGTCCTTGGGTAAGGCCTTTTTCAGAATGTCTACAACCTGTAGCTCTATAGGCACATAATCCAACTTCACGATTCCCTACTCAACTTTCTCCTTGATAAAATGATACTTTAGCTCAATGTACTTTGTCCTTGAGTGATGGATGATATTTTTTCTGAGATTTATAGCACTTGAGTTATCACACTGGATTCTGATCGGAGAATTCACTTCAACTCCCATATCTTCAAGCTGCTGCTTCATCCACAATAACTATGTGCATGCTTGAGTGGCCGCAATATACTCAGCTTCCGTGGTGCTCAATGAAATTCAATATTGCTTCTTACTTAGCCAAGAAATACACAATCCACTAAGATAGAATGCACCTCCTGACGTTGATTTTTTGTCATCTGCTGATCCGGCCCAATTCGCATCTGTGTAACCCAATAACACTGATTGAGATTTGTCATTATACATCAGACCGAAATCCACGGTGCCTTTGATATACCAAAGTATTCTTTTCACTGCAAGCATGTGGCTTTCCTTGGGATTACTTTGATATCTTGTTGCTTGGAATGTGACGAAAACAATATCAGGCCTTGTCACAGTCAAGTACAACAAACTTCCAATGATTTGCCTATATTCTGTGATATTAACTACCTTGCCATCCTCATCTTTTGATAATTTCATCCGGGTAGAAACTAGAGTCTTAATATCCTTGGAATTCTCCATGACAAACCTTCATAAAACCTCCTTTTCATTTTTTGATTGAGAAATGAATGTTTCATTCCTTCCTTGTGTCACCTGTAGACCAAGGAAAAACGTTAGCTCACCAATCATTGACATCTCAAACTCATTTTTCATGAATTCAGAAAACTGTCTGCACTGAGCTTCATCTGAACCGCCAAAAATTATGTCATCGACATACACCAGCACCATCATCCTTTGATTACTGTCATTGCTGAAATATAGATTGTAATCAATTCCTCCATGCTAGAAACCATGATTCTTCAAGTACTGATCAATCCTTGAGTACCATGCCCTTGGTGCTTGTTTCAGCCCATACAACGCCTTCTTCAGCCTGCAAACTTTGTTCTCATCTTCATGAATGAGAAAACCATATGGCTGCTCAATATACATCTCTTCTTCCAGAACACCATTCAAGAATGTGGATTTGATATCCATCTGGAACACATTGAACTTTCTTTGCACTGCTATGGAAAAAAATAATCTGATTGTCTCCAGCCTTACAACCAGTGCAAATGTCTCATCAACATCTATTCCCTCTATCTGGGAGTATCCCTTGCACACTAGTCATGCTTTTTTCCGAATCACTGTGCCATATTCATTCATCTTGTTGCGATAGACTCATTTAGTCCCGATGACATTCTTGTTTGCTGGCCTCGAAACAATCTCCCACTTTTGGTTCTTCTCAATCTGATCAATCTCTTCATTCATTTCCTGAACCCAGTTTTCATCTTCAGCTGCATCAGAAAAACATGTTAGCTTAGCCTATGATAGTAATGATGTCTGATGCAGTGATTTCATTCTTCTTGTCTAAACTGGATCTCACTGATCACTGATGATATTCTGTCTGTCAATTTCAGCTCAACTCTTTGGCTTTTGTGTAGATAAGGATTTTACTTCCTCGTACTCACCATCAGTATCCTCTTCTAAATCGTCTTCAGCCACTTCTGATCTCTCTGAGTCTCTTACCACTTCCTTACTTTCAACAGAAAGATTGTCACTGTGTCACTATTCAACGACGTCATTTCCTTCAACTAATTTTCTGATCTTCTTTTGGAAACATTGTTGATACTCTCTCGCAAATTCTTGGTATTCTGAAAACTATCATCTAATACCACATGTTAGAATGAAATAGATAATCATAAGATGCATGATTATTGCTGCTTCTCCTTGTGTTTCTTTCTTCCCTCAATAGGCAACACATTAGCTGAGTCATCCAATTATTGCTTTGATTTCTCTTGCATCTGATTTTTTTATTAAATGACCCCCCTATGTTGTGCAACCATTCACAAGGTTAGGCCCACCTTTTAGACCCATATCATTCTTCTTATCCTGCATCATCTATTCTTATCTTCCACTTGGAATTGATCCATTAACGAAATCTCTAAGCCTACTGAGTTGGAACTCAGTGTAGGAAACAAGAGATAAAGTTAATAACACAATCGATTCTTATTATTCTCTATTCTTTCCTTTCTTCATCACCTTTGGTACCTGATTTGAGTCAATTAAAACTTTTAATCATATCACTTCTCCACTTTTCATCTTTAGATGCCACTTCCCCTTGGATCATATCTCCCTAAAACCTAAAACATTTGAAGCATCAGTTAATATAATTTATACACATAGGGAGAGGGGTACTTCTGGACTCCTCAAGATAAGGATTGCGGTTGATCCTGATGAGTCAACCCTCTGATTCTTTCTTTCAGAGCATCACATTCCTTCCTTGCTTCTTCTAGCTGCCTGGCTAACTTCAATTGCTCTGTCCATATGACTAAGCATTCATCACCTGCATGCTGAGTCTTTTTCTGATATGAAAATTTTGCAGGCCTAGCCTTTCTCGCAATTTGGTGTTTAAACCCACTAGTACACATTTCTGTCATTTATGTTCTACCAAAATTCCATTTTCCTTGATTATTTATCTGAGCAGGAATCTCTTTTCTTTCCATCTTCCCTTGATTCTTCCACCATTGCAAGGATCTTGCACCTTCCTCCACTTTTCTCTGTGGAACACGACATGCGAATTTTTCAATACATTATTTGTTCATATTTCTTTTATTAGATGTTTGAGTCACTACACTCTTTTGCATTGGTGGTGGGTCCTCTACTGAACGTACATTCTTCTTACTCACAGCTGTAGCGTTTCCTCCCCTTTTCTTCCAGATATGTTCATGTTATTTCTTAGAGGGTGGTTGTGAGTGTGATAGAGGAGGTGACAGATACACCTTTCATTCAGCTCCATATGATTCCCCTGAGGCTATAAGCCTATTCTCCAACTTTCCACTTTGTCTCCCAATGTAAAATTTCTCTTTATGCATCACTGGATTCAAGATTCTCATTCTGGGATCCTTTTCCTTTCTTGCATTCTTCTTGCTACAATTTCTTTCCAAATGTCCATGATTAGAACATATGAAACATCTTCTATTAAAGGCATACCTCATTTCATCATCTCTTATCCAAGATGTTGATGAAGCTTGAGTTCTTCCTCTAACATTGAACTCCTGAGCTTCCTGACACATATTCATGGTGTGTCCCATCCTTTCACAGTAATAGCATCTTATGAATGTTTTCCTCTGAGAGACTCTTCTCTCTGATTTCTCATGATGCTTTTTCTTATTCTCAGATTTATCAAAGTTTCTATTTTCATAGCCTGAAATTTATTCCAGAGCCTCTAAATAGAACCTTGATGTGTGGCCATGAATCCCGCAGAAAAATCACATTTCATCACTTCTTTTTGTAACTATCCTCTTAGGCCTATCTCCATCACCTATATGTTTTTCTCCACTCCTGGAAATATTCATGGCTTGCATTCTATCATGCATGGGAGGGGATTCATCAAATACAATGCCATATTTTACCAAGCTATATGGTCTTTGAGCTGAGAAAATATTTTTTTGTTTCTCCTTAGAAATCTCATACTTCCTTTTCATTTTATCATCACATTCTGAAGGACAATCGAATAGTAAGTGCAGTGCATCCTTCAACTTAGATTCTACTTTGTCCTTTGATATCTCCATTTCTTTCTTGGATTTCTCTATCACTTCCTCCAATTGTTGAATCTTATTATTTCTTGATTCAAGTTGAGCATTGAGTTCTTTTCTGATATTCTTCCCGCTACTCAACTCATCTTCTAGTTCCCGTGTGAGCTTTTCCACCATGTCACTTTTCTCCTTCACTTTAAATTTTTCTTCTTCAATAGAATCAGAACAACATGCATTCTCTTGTTTTAGCCTTTGATTCTTCTGAACTAGTTCATATATCTGTGTAGAAAGATCATCATTTTTAGATTTCAAATTCTGAATCTCATTTGAGTTGAGATTCTTTCCCTTTTCACCAGATTTTGATTTTTCCACCTTTTCAGATCTCTTTCACAATTCTTCATCTTGAGAATCATTTTTCTCCTTCAGATCAGTAGCTACGTCAATAAACCTTTGATTCAAACCTCTTAGCTTGTTGATCTAAATTTCCAGTGCTTGGATCCAAATATCTTTAGTTTTCATCTCTTCATCTAATTTCTGATCCAATTCCTTTTCCTTGTGGACAACTTCCACTTTTCGACTTCTTGGTGTTTCTTCATCATCAGTGGTTCCAAAATCACTTGGAAAATCATGTTTTTCACTCATTCCTTCAGCATCATTAAATGAGTAAGTATTTTCATAGTATGATTCATCCAAACCATTCTTCTGTTCACTACATGACTCATTTAACTGAATCACACTCTTTCCATTGACACTTCCGCAGTGGGTAATACCACCAGCCTTCTGCTTATTCTTTGTTGTTCTTCCCTTTGCCATGGCACAATATGATAAGAGAAGATTTGATCTTTAACTTGATAAATCGACTGAACCAAGTCAGAGAAAACAAATCTGATAAAAGAAACCATCCCTCTAATACCAATTGTTAGGACCAATAAGGGCCTATATACCCTGAGAGGGGGGGGGGGGTGAATCAGGGTATGGATATTCTTTTTCAAAGTTCTTCCTACCCCACTGGATCTTGACCTCTTTATTACAAGGGTCACTTTGTTTTCACTTGTGTGTTTATTATGATCACTTATTTTCTTCTTTATCTGATGATGATGCTTTAAATTCAATGCAGGGAAGTAAGTAGACAGACACAGAGATTTTTACTTGGTTCACCCTCACTGGGCTACGTCCAAGGAGCATACGCCGACAAGTTGCTGGTCGTACCAAATTCTACTATTATTTACTATACGTGGATACAAAGGTTCGGGATAGATCACTTCTATTCCCAGGATCACTGCCTTTACAAAGTTTAGGGTCAGCTCACTGCTTTCCCAAGGGTCACTCCCTGTTTCTCTCTCTCTGGCTCACTGTCGGTGGAGAGGATCACCTCATTCCTCTTCCTTTTCTCACTGCTCTGGAAAGGATCCACTCACAGTTTATAGACCTGTAGGTCTCTTCATTATCTCTAATGAATACATCCTCTATTGTATGTGGATGCTCTGTTGAAGTCCAACTTTCACCCGTAGATGAATATCTCTTTGCACCGAAGGTATCGGGTAAAATTCCAGCTTCCACGCAGCCCTAAAACACTGTCAAGGAATCAACCTTACTTGGCGCGCAGGTCTAACCCGGCTCGCAAGTATCGACACAAAAGTCACAACTGGCACGCAAGTCCACCTTAGACACTTGCGCAACACAAGATTCTTCAACTCCAAACTTGCGCGATGCACTTCCCTTTACGCCCAAGCCAATATTGGTGCACAACAAACAACAATCACCCTTCTTCAAATCTGGCGCGCAAGTCCTACTTGAGCGACACACCACCACTTGTGCGACCACCACACCTACACGATGGGAGATCCGATTCTTTAAAGTGTTGAACTCCATTAAGAAATGAGGGGTGGTCCAGTATTTATAGGAAATTTGACCACCCTACACGACGACGCGCAAGTCAACCCTCAGTGCGCAAGTGTCGGCGTACAGGTCTCTTCCCCTGAAAGTCACTTGTGCAACCCACATCCAAACTTGTGCGAACCTCTTTCCTTTTCCATATTTTGAAGTTCTGATATTGAAAAACAACAGGCGTGCAAGTTTCCAATCCTCCTAGGCACCGACGCGCAAGTCCTTTCTCTTGCCGCGCAAGTCACCCGCGCGACCAACTCAATACTTGTGCGACCCTTATTCCTTTGCCATATTTTGATGATCTGATATTGAAAAACATATGGCGCAAAAGTTTTCAAGCCATCAAGTACACGGCGTGCAAGTCCCTTTTCCAAAAACCACTTTTCTTCATTTGTCGATTTTCAGGCCCAATTTTTTTTGGCAAACACTAGAAAACGGTGCTACCTTGTATCTGTTCTTTTTGTATCACCTTCAGATCATCCATTCCTTTATTGAAGTTCTTGAATCAAACATTGATCGTTAACCACAACTCTTGAACTCGGCATGCCACCATGAAATCCTCTTTGACAACAAATTTTTATGTCATGGTTTGCTTTGTCAATAATCACAGCACAGTTGTCCACTTTGTCAACAAACATAATCACCTAAAAAATGCTTCAATAATACCTTGAGGGATTTTTTCCCAACATAATGGTAACTATTGTTGTAAGAAAACTCAACCAGTCCCAAATATTCATCTCAATATCCACCAAAATTGAGGATATAGGATCATATCTTCAAGAATTTGTATAGTTGTCTTTGTCTAAGCATTTATCTATAGATGATACTTCGTACTCAAATAAACCTGAGATATCAGTGCCTCCTGGAGGCCTCTATATAAGAAAGAAGTAAAATGAGGATCCCTATCAGAGACTAAAGCTATCACAAAATATATGGGGATGTCATCTAACCCGACACCTGACTCGACCAGTGGCATGTCCTGAAGAGAATTATCGATCCCCACAGGTTGGTAACTAGTGCCCGGGCATCATACATTACATTTGGGAATGATTTCACCCATGAGAAACAACCATAAATATCCAAAAAGAATAAAACATCATCATATAACCAATAACCATAACCTAAATAGGTATCACTATCACATGTTAAATGTTTTACAACTTTAAAC
The DNA here is from genome assembly GCA_963277665.1 of Viscum album. Classification (NCBI taxonomy): domain Eukaryota; kingdom Viridiplantae; phylum Streptophyta; class Magnoliopsida; order Santalales; family Viscaceae; genus Viscum; species Viscum album. Next base: position 595,295,965 of record OY728123.1, read on the forward strand.
AGAAAACCAAAATACCAAAATTGGGAGGGGTACCAACTACACAACCCAGCCTCCATGCAATAAGAGGGTCATCACCCTCATGCCACCTCCACCAACATCTGCAAGAAGAGGAACCATTAACAAATGAATCCAACATCACCGCTGTGAAAAAATATTTCCTTTACCTTGGTCAAACATAACAAGGTATACATACACCCGAGGGTGTATGTAGGGTGTAATCCAATGCCCAGTAGGACATTGTAATGTCCCAACCCAAGAACCATATGATGGTGCTCCGAGCTGGTTCTCCACGTGACCTCAAGTGTGAATCCCCATATGCTAGAGGCTACTGACTAGCAGTGAGGGTTTGGTAAGTCATTCATGGGGAGACTATACCCTCATTTATCAGAGTAAAATACCGAAGAAAATAAAAAACAAACACGGAAGAATATATAACCAGAACAATACTCATATCACATGACAACCAAACAGAAAATACAATACTAAACTGAAAGGGAAAACATGATATGACAATATAAGTGTCAAGTTTATATAATGAAATTGAAAATAAAGACACTAATACTCCCCAAGAGGGTTCCAAACCATGTTTGGTCCCCTCATCCAAGCTCCATCCCAAATCAAAAATCCATCCTAGGGCCTTTTCCCTTATCCTATCATGCAACAATATAATCTATTTGGGTACCAATCTGGCAGTCTGGATAGAGTGTGAGTACAACTCAGTAGGCCACCACAAACAGTGTCTAAAACAAGTTCAGTCAAAAGGTAGTGTATGCAGTTCTATAAGAAATATGTACAATGCATAAATAACCAGTTATTACATTATCATTTATTCTTATCTAACTATATTGACTCCAGGGTTCCCAAGGATACCCATACCCCAATACTAGATTTGTTTCATTCCAGATCCTAAAGTGTTCCCTATGTAATATCATATATTAATACCTACTTCTTTCCACATATCAAATTATTCAAATGTGATATAATATCTCAGTACCTGATTTGACTCATTTCAGAGTTCGAAATATTCTCATGTGAGGCCATAACTCGGAGTGCCATTATTTACATTCTTTAATTTCACATTTATAAGCCACATTGCCAAATTTACCATTATCATAAACGTAAGTAAGATGACCATGTTACCATGCTCACTCCTCAATAGAATGACCATGTTCTCATTCTCTTTACTCATAAGTAATACGACTATGTTACCCTGCTTACTCCTCAATAGAATGGCCATGTTCCCATTCTCATTACTCATAAGTATAATGACCATGTTACCATGTATACTTCTTAATTTAGAATTACCATATTCCCATTCATTCACTAATAATTAATTCATAATTAATTATCCGCATCAATTCCATTACAAATCCAACAATTAGTTAAATACATCAAACCCATTAGTTAACACAAAAATTAACTAAACACCTCAATCATATTAATTAATTCAATAATTAATTAACCAATATCACAATTCATATCCCTTAATAATTTTTCCAGAATTAATTATCTCATTCTAAATCTCAAATCTTCATAATTAATCCCAAAATTAATTATCTAGATCAAAATCTCAAGGTACATAATTAATTCACAATTAATTATCTTAACTTAACCAATTCAATATCTCATAATTAACCCCTGATTAATCATCTAGATAACAATACCTAAATCTTGTAATCAATATACCATATTAATTATCTAATAATGCATCCCCTTATTCTCATTATTAATTCCTCAACTAATCATTTAATTCAAAAATTCTTTAATAAATCAATTTGTCAACCTAATTAACCAAATTTAAGAAAATAAATTGCTAAAGGAAGCTAGAAGTTATACAATTTTTCATATATGTATCAAATCCATGACTATAGGAATTAGATTTTAGAATACCTACCTTAATTCATTGACAAACATTCACTCAATGAAAATCTCCAAAATCCGAGCAGCGCAACGACATAGATATAAGTTCCGGATCTAAATCCCTAAACCAAAACCAAGATATCAAGATATATTCAGTTTAGATATAGATCTAAAATCTTAGATCTAGATATCACCAAATAGGTTTAAATATGAATAAATAAAGTATATATTCCATCAAAATATCAAGGAAAGAGAGGAGAATGAAAGGGAAATACATTAGGATGAGATCCACTTATTGGGCAAAGAGAGGATCTTCGATTTGGACTTTCAATCTCGAATAATGGAGATACGATGGTCTTGGAATCTCTTAGGGTTGATGGAAGAACCTTACTTTACCCTTAGTAAAGTAAAATACTGAGTTAGGGATGCATAGAAGAAGAAATGAGTCATTAAAAGGTAAAAACAAGTGAGAACCACAATTTCCGGATCTCACTGCTGACCCACGCATGGTTTAGTCGTACGGTTAGAGAAACCATGTGATAATTGTGTGTTAGCCACTACTTCAAGGGGGACCTCACACAGTTTCCTTGCAAGACCTCCCAAATTGTGATTTAATAGTGTTGAAGTTACCGCCTCAAAAGACTAAAGAGTGCACAGTTTCTCCTAGACAACCACATGGTTTATAAAAACCGTGCACCAATCATGCACCGAACCCTTTTCTACAAAATTTTCTTAGACTCCACCCAAATGAACACCAAATCATAAATACCATAAAAGTTACTTAATTAAAAACAAAAAGTATCTGAAATTTCATCTGAGATAACTCCAGAAAAGGTCGGGATCTTATAATCTCCCCACCTTATAACAACTCATCCTCGAGCTGCACTTCCAAGCCATTATAAGATTCGAGCCAAAAAGATCAGTTCATTGAGCCCTCATATCTATTTCTCCTTCCCACGTTTCATATTGTACATGTCCATGTTTCCATAACACAAGAACTATCATCATAGTCTTTCCCCATAACACTTTCTCATTGCGATCCAATACACGTATCGTATGATTTTAAAAGGACGCATCTATCTCAAGGTTAACTTTATCCACATCGATCACATGATAAGGGTTAGGGTGATACCGCCAAAGTTGTGATACATAGAAAACATCATGCATAGTGTTGTATCTCTATGGAAGAGCCAATCAGTATGCCACCATCCCAATTCTCTCTACTATCTAAAACGGTCCAACAAACCTAGGCGCCAACTTGCCCTGCCTCCATATCCTATGGTGACCCAACCTAGGTGACACCCGAAGGAACACAAGATCACCCTCTATAAACTCTAGGGGTCATTTCCTTCTATCAGCATATGACTTCTGTCTACTATGAGCTATAGTCGTACGTTTCAGAATCAACTATACCTGCTTCGACGTCTCCTATACGAGACTCGATCCCAACAACTCTAACTCACCAGCCTCTATCCAGCATAACAGTGTTCTACACGACCTACCATAAAGATCCTTGCATGGTTCCATATTTATAGTTTTCTGATAACTGTTGTTATAGGAGAAATCCACTAAGTCTCATTGCTTTTCCCAAGATCCACTAAATTCAAGCACACATGCCCGTAGAATATCTTCAAGCACCTATATAGTATGTTCTAACTACCAATTTGTTTGTGGGTGGAAATCCATACTCAATAATCCCTATGTTCCAAGTGATTTCTACAAGCCCTGCCAAAAGAAATAAGTAAACTGTGAATCGGGATCTGAAACTATAGTCTATGGCACTCCATGCAGATGAAATATCTCCTGAATGTATAGTTATCCCAACTGTTCTATTGTAAAGGTTTCCCTTATAGGTAGGAAATGTGCTACCTTTGTCATTTGATCCACAATGACCCAAATAGAACCATTCTTCCTAAGTATCGTCGGGAGGCCCACCACAAAATCCATGGTCATGTTGTCCCACTTCCATTCCATAATAGGAAATAGTTGTAGTAAACCTATAGGTCATTGATTCCCTACCTTCACCCACTAACAGGTGAAACATCTTGTCACAAACCATATTATCTCATTTTTCATGTCTCTCCATAAAAAATATCATCATAGGTACAATAACTCGATTCTTCACATAGATGATCTCGTCCTCATCTATCAACTAGTCTGAAGGTGTCTCCCCACCTTCAGAGATTTACCTCAAGGATAATCACTTTGGATACTCATAATTTCTATCCTTGATCAGTATCAAAAGTGTAGAATCCACTGCAACTGAAACTAGAGTCATCTGATTCTGACCCTCTTGAACCACCACATGCATTTCAGCTAGCAAGGTCATCATCTTCCACTCTGAACTCGACTCCTAAACCATCTGAGTCTGAGTTTTATTTCTCAAGGCATCAACCACACTATTTCCCTTCCCAGGCGTATATGCCAGTTAAAAATCAAAATAATGCATATACTTAACCCATCTCCACTTCTGAAGATTCAAATCATGCTGTGAAAATATATACTTCAAGATATTATGATCTGTATAAACTGTAAACTTTTCTCCCAAAAGATAGCATCGCTAACACTTAAGAGCATAAACCACTACTACTAACTTGAGGTTGTGCATAGGGTAATTCTATAATGAGGCCTCAATTGTCGAGACCCACATGCCATAACTTGATATCCCTACATCAGTATAACTCCAAGTTTGATCCCAGAAGAATCACAATAAACCATATAATCCTCACCCGACTCAGGTAGGATTAAAATTGGTGTCTATGTTAAGCACTTATTCAACTCCTAAAAACTCTCTCACAAGCCTCTGACTATTAAAACTTTACTCCCTTTTCTTCAAGACTGAAATAGGTGCTTCCAAACAAGAAAATTCTCAGATAAATATCTTGTAATATCCATCTAATCCTAGTAAGATTTGTATATCAAAAAAATTCTTGGGATGCTCCCAATAAACCACTGCATGAACTTTATCTGGGTCCACTGACACACCTTCTTTTGAGATGATATTCCCAAATAAGTGTACCTGGTAAATCCAAAACTAACACTTAGATAGCTTGGTGTATAACTGATTCTCTCTCATTATACCCAGGATGATGTTAAGATGTTGGGAATGATCTTCATGAGTCTTGTAGTACACCAAGATGTCATCCACAAACACCACCATGAAATGATCTAGATATGGATGAAAGATCCTATTTATTAAATCCATAAACATTGTTGGTTAATTTGTCAACCCAAATGGAATTAAGAAAAACTCATAAAGGACATACCTACTTATGAAATCAGTCCTTAGTATATTAGAATTATGTACTCTCAACTGATGATACCCTGATCTCAAATCAATCTTTGAGAACACACAAGATCCCTTCATTTGGTCAAACAGATCATCGATACATGGAAGAGGGTATCAGTTCTTTACAATCATTTTATTCAACTTTTGGTAATCGACACACAAATGTAAACTCTCTTTATCCTTCAATAAAATAGGTGATCCCTAAGGCGACATACTTGGATGGATAAATCCCTCATCCTCCAACTCCTCCAACCGAGTCTTAATCTCTTAAAGCTCAGTTGACGCCATTCTATATGGTGGAATAGATATTGGCTCAGCCCCCAGCATGAGCTCAATAGTGAATTATACATCTCTCTTAGGTGGTAGCCCTGAAAATTATTCAGTAAAGACATCCTGAAATAGTTCCACTATTGGTGGAAGGAAATATTGTCTAACACCCTCTTCATACAACAATAGAATAAAAACTTGGGTTGTGATATCTTCCAATTGCTGAGTAATTGGAACTACTCAACCTACCTGGATATCCCACTCTTCATAGTGAATATAATGGTCACCCTTAGAAGACTCAAAGGTCAGTATCCTACGGTAATAATCAATGTGGTCCTGGTAGGCGACTAACCAGTCCATCCCTATAATCAGGTTGAAGCCTGTCATATCAAGAACATATAGATCCCATATGAAATGATATTCCTCAATCTCTAGTGAACATACCTTTCATAGACAAGTATCTCTAGATTTCACTCCCAATAGTGTATTTATAGTCATTACCTTGCTCACAAAATCCACTGTCAGGCTCAAACCATCAACAAATTTTACAGATATAAAGGAATAAGAGGCACCAATATCAAACAAGGCACTAGATAAAGTAGAATCTACTATAATAGTACCTATCACTATCAATGGTCCAACATTTTTATCCAAAAGTGTAGGTTGTACTACATGTAACTATGCTTCCCCTCTTCCCTATGATGTTGTCTGACTCCCCTGAGTAACACCACTCTACCGATGCAGGCGCTCCTGACCAGAAGAACCACGTCCACTACCACCACCGCCTTGGCCAATAGAACTCCAACTTCCAGCCCAATATGGTGTAGAAGATCCTCTTCCTATACTCTGACTCTAACTAGTTGCTCCTTCAGTATTGTTCTGTCACTGTAACCTACAGAATTTATGTAGATGTACCATCTTGCTGTAAGATCAACACTCTATTGGTGGTTGGGAACAATGCCTACAATAGTGTCCCAACCTACCACACTAATGACAGATCACCCTGGTAAGGTCTTGTCCAACCGACCCTCCTATATACGTACTCTACTTCCCACTGACTTGACTAAAGTTATCATAATGGCGCTTCCTACTCTCAGAATTCACACCTCCTGATCATCTAGTAACAACTACTTGTTCATCACTAGAAGCCTCCCTCACATTCCCTTCAACTATGAGATCCTGATCCACCACTTTGTAAACTTCTTCAGCCTGAAGATGTTCACTTGGGACTTAATCTCACACTTAAGTACATCCTAAAAACATTTCACTATAACTTCCTCATCTCCTGCTAACTTTGGATCAAAGCATTGAAAATATGTGCAGTGTCCAACATAGTCCATCACTAACATGCTCCCCTGAGTCAGATGCATGAACTTAGTAGCGTTCTCTTGTCTCATCATCTCTAGATAAAAGTGATCCAAGAACCTCTCCAAGAAGTCCTTACATAACATGTTATCAGTCTGTCCAGTTCACGCCTGAATGTATCACCAGTGCTTCACTGATCCCTATAGCATATAAGTATCCAAATTGACCCTCCTCTCAACCAAAGTCTCCAAATGTTCAAGTATTTTCTCTATGGAATAAACCCATAATTCAGCTCCCTTAGGACCACCCTCTCTAGTAAAAGTCGGAGGGTGCTGCAACTAAAACTCACTGTCAACTTAGACATACTTTTCACAACTCACCCTGGGTATCTTTCCATGAATTTCATGAAGTGATCTAAGTGCTATCGAAACTGCCCCCCTTTATCTTTAGCTGGAATAATCGGTGCCTCAAGTTCCCTAACTAAAAAATCAATCCTAAGAATGCCCACGTCCCCTCAACAATTTTCATGGAGTAATAAGATCTACAATTCCAAACACATATATCATGTCTCATATCACAACCTTAAAACATTTATATAAGATGAAATAATCACAATAGGTCACAACATGTCTTTCCCCCCAAATATCACCACACGGTCAAACTGAGGCACTATCACTACCCTTAATCATCATACTCCTAGGTTATGGTTAACAAGGGAAAACACACTATCATAATAAAGTTTCTCATTTAGACACCCAATTATTCTCATTTTGCATCATTTTAACAACTTTTTCAATTCATGTTTAGTGTCACGACCCGTCTCCCGGGGCCCGTGCCATGACTAACCCCAAGCCCACCTTCCATAGGCTAGGGGATGGTGACTAGCACCAAAGGCGTATTCCATAAAACTGGGAAGACATTGCATTTATAACCTGTAAACACATGCAACTAAGCACACAACAAGATAAGAACACAAGTAAAATGAACTGTAAATAGAGTGATGAAAGTAAAAAGGTGCCGGAATACAAGCCCAACAATAATAGTACAAGTACAACTAAAATAAAATACAACTGAAGAAAAGGGAAAGTCAGCTGCTGGGTTGTCCTCTGAGGATCCAAATTGAAGGATAGGTACAGTTCACCTCCTCAGCACACCACGCCCACCTGTCTTCTCTGCGTACCGACACGTTGTATGGTCCACCTCCGGGTACCGTCCAGTCCTGGTACTCTCAGCCCCAATCAGCATTGTCCTTCATCTGCATCCAACACAATAAGGTGCGGGCATAGGCCATGAAGGGGTGAGTATAACAATACTCAGTAGGGACCCCGAAACCCTCAAGGTCTCACAAAATCCACAAAGGATAAACCATAAAGTAAGAAATTAACAGATAACTCTACTTAGGTATATGCCCATATATATACCTAAGTTATCAAGTAATACATATCAATCATGAGGAAAACATAGAGGTACTGACTCAGCTCATACCAGGATTTATTCTAGGGGTAGTATCAAGTAACATTCCCAGTCACAACGTCGAACACCTCGGATGCTAGAGAACTCCTCCTCTATCGAGTACAGTGGGCATGCCGCGTCACACAGAGGCACTTCCCACTAACCTTGGACTACTGAGGTACTCCTCCTGTTGAGTACCATGGGTCTTCCATGTCACATAGAGGTTCTACCCACCGTGGGTTTGCTGTGTCACACAGGGGCGCTCCCCCTCGTGACTTGCTGAGGTACTCCTCCTGTCGAGTACTATGGGTTTGCTGCATCACATAGAGGCGCTCCCCCTTGTAGCTTGTTGAGGTACTCCTCCTATCGAGTACCATGGGTATACCACATCACACAGAGGTGCGGCCCAGCCCACAGTGCGGCCCATCCTGAGGGGTCGTGAGGTTCGCGAGGGGTGCAGAGGCTGCTAGGCGGTGTGGACACAGAGGGCCGCTGGGCGGCATGGCCGCGAGGCGGCGCGGACAGTCGCGGGGCGGCTCGGTGAGTGGCAACGGTGACTCGGATGGTGGAGGAGGTGGCTCGACAGATGGTGGCTCGGCTTGGCAGATGACGGCAGCTCGACTTGGCTGACGACAGCAGCGGTTCGGAGAACAGCGGCGGCGGATCGGTTCGGTCGGTGGAGGATCGACAGACAGTGGTGGCGGCTCGGCGTCTCGGAGGGGTGCAGCGAGGGCGGCTCGACTCGGGGTGGCGCGGAGCGGCGGAGGCCATGGGCGGCGGCGCCTTCGCCTTCGTCGCCTTCTTCATCTTCATCCATTGCGAAGAACACACAATTCAACAAAAGAATTACGGAGAGGACGATCCATGTTAGTTTGGCCCGCACTCTCCGTATTAGAGCGGTAGCAAGCGGCTATTATACTTGGATCACATGAATATTAAGAACGGGTAAGGGAAAAAAATTCAAACAACCTCCCTACAAGCTTCCGAAATTTAATCATTCCCAATCCCGCAAAAGAAAAACATTCTCGGATCAATCTAAAATAGAGAGTTGATCCGCGTTCGTTGTTTTAGAAGATAAGAACATGGGAATATAAAATCACTTATAAATAAACCGCTACCTCGGGTTGTTCGTTGACGGAGATCGTGAGGGAGGAGACAAAATCATTGGGGAGGTAAAGACGATCTTTGATTGAAGACGTCCCACGCTGGAGGATGTCCCAAGGAAGAATGTCAAAGTCAAGGTCGGCGTTCTTAATTCGAAGAAGAAGTTCTTAGTTGGCGTTCTTTCTCCATGAGCTCCTCCTCTCCCCAATTCCACCCAAATTAAATGATAGCCCTCCAAATAATAGATTATGAGATATATTATATTTGTTGGAATAAAATTCAAATTGGGTTAATTAATTACTTAGCATAATTAAGTGGGGGAGGGTTGACATAATAAATTAAGGAGGGTTGGCACAATTAATGTGGAGGAAGCTCAAGAGACTCCTTCACATTAATGAGGGAGTTAAAGAGGTTTAGGCCTCGGGTGGTCCCCACCACCATAACCTCTCATAGGAGGTTAAGGTCTGGCGGTCCCCACTTCCCAACTTCCACATGGAGGTTTTAACAAATAAAATAAAAATAAAACGTTGTACAATTTTATTTTTATTCTATTATTTCATGTAAAAACTCAAAAACTAACTTCCACCCTCGACCAACTGTCATTGAGGTGAAAGTCTGTTTAAGCGAATACCGGTGCTGCGAGTTCAACAGTGTCCTTGGATTTCAATTCCGAGTACCAGTTCAAAAGTTAGAAAAAACACGCTTGTACGTTTACTAAACGTACCCAAAATAAAGTTCAGAAATTAATTCTAGGCACTCTGGGCCTCAGAAACACGCACCGTCAATTTTTGCGGACTCATAAAATTCCCATTTAATTAAAAAAAATTCATGGAAATTCCGTGTATTTACATTTAGCACCATTTTTTATTTTAATTTCACAAACAAGGAAAGTAGTTCAAGTTTAACAAATTACCCATAACTCGTTTTCATGTGCATGCCCAAAATGATGCATGCCATAATAACCCTAAGTGACTAGAATTATGCATGAAAAATCAACTCTCATGATATTCTGGGCCACAAATCAATACTAAAAAATTCTCAGAAATAATAATCACATCACAGCTCAAGTGCGTCACCCAAGGTGAAATAATATTCAACTGTAAGTGAAAACAACAATAATAACAATCCCACCCGGAGTACTTGGGTTTCCCCCCATACATGGGTTGGAAAATCATGCACAAGATCATTACCAAGCCCTAACTCATCATATTATCTTGTCTACCTTTCCCAAAATAGTAATACAAAATAATAAGAAAGAAAACTAGACCTCTAATACTACTTTGTAACGTCCCGACCTGGAAACCACATGACAGTGCCCCGAGCCGATTCACTATGTGACCTCAAACGTGCCTCCTCATATTCTAGAGGCTAATGACTAGCAGCAAGGGTCTGGTAAGTCATTCATGGGAAGACTATACCCTCATTTATCAAAGTAAAACACCAGTGAAAATAAATAAACAAACACAAAATCATATATAACCAAAACAATACTCATGTCACAAGACAACCAAACAAGAAATACAATACTCAACTGAAAGGGAAAACATGTTATGCTAATATAAGTGTAAAGTGTCTATAATGAAACTAAAAATAAAGACACTACGAATCCCCAAGCGGGTTCTGAACCATGTCTAATCCCCTCATCCAAGCTCCATCCCAAATCATCAATCCATCCCAGGGCCTTTTCCCTTATCCTGTCCTACAACAACATAATATATCCGGGTACCGATCAGGCATCCCGAAGAGGGTGTGAGTACAAATCAGTAGTCCACCACCAATGGTGTCTAAAAAAAGTCCATTAAAAAGGTATTTTATGCAGTTCTTTAAGAAATATGTACAATGCATAAATAACTAGTTATTACATTATCATTTATTCTTATCTAACTACATTGACTCCAGGGTTCCCAAGGAGACCCGTACCCAAATACTAGATTCGTCTCATTACGGATCCTTAAGTGTTCCCTATGTAATATCACATCTTAATACCTACTTCTTTGTAGAGATTGAAGTATTCAAAGGTGCTATGATATCTCAGTACCTGATTCGACTCATGCCGAAGTTTGAAATATTCTCACGTGTGGCCATAACTTGGAGTTCCATTATTTACATTCTTTAATTTCACATTTATAAGACACATTTCCAAATTTAACATTATCATAAACATAAGTAAGATAACCATATTACCATGCTCACTCCTCAATAGAATGGCCATGTTCCCATTCTCTTTACTCATAAGTAAGATGACCATGTTACCATGCTTACTCCTCAATAGAATGACCATGTTACCATTCTATTTACTCATAAGTATAATAACCATGTTACCATGTATACTTATCAATTTAGAATTACCATTTCCCATTCATTCACTCATAATTAATTCATAATTAATTATCCACATCAATTCCATTACTAATCTAACAATTAGTTACATACATCAAACCCACTAGTTAACAAAAAAATTAACTAAAAACCTCAATACCATTAATTAATTCAATAATTAATTAACCAATATCATAATTCATATCCCATAATTAATTTTACAAAATTAATTATCTCATTATAAATCTCAACTCTTCATAATTAATCCCATAATTAATTATCTAGATCATAATCTCAATGTAAATAATTAATTCACAATTAATTATCTCAAATTAAACAATTCAATATCTCATAATTAATCCCTGATTAATTATCTAGATTACAATCCATAAATATTATAATAAATTTACCAAATTAATTATCTAATAAGGCATCCCCTTAGTCTCATGATTAATTCCTCAATTAATCATTTAATTTAATAACGCTTCAATAAATCAATTGGTCAACCTAATTAACCCAATTTAAGAAAATCAATTGCTAAAGGAAGCTATCAATTATAAAATTTTTCATATAAATATAAAATCCATGACTATTGGAATTAGATTTTAGACCACCTACCTCAATTTGTTGATGAACGTTCACTCAACAGAAATCCCCAAAATCTGAGCATCGCAACGACATAGATATGAGTTCTGGATCTAAATCCCTAAACCAAAACTAAGATTTCAAGATCTATTCAATTTAGATCTAGATCTACAATATTATATCTAGATCTCACCAAATATGTTTATATATAAAGAAACAAAGGATATCTTCCATCAAAATATTGAGGAAATAGAAGAGAATGAAAGGGAAAGGCATTGGGATGAGATACACTTACCGAACGAAGATCAGATCTTCGATTTGGGGTTTTAATCATGAAAAACGGAGGTCTGATGGCCTTAGAATCCCTCTAGGTCAATGGTAGAACCTTCCTTTACCCTTAGAAAAGTAAAATCCTGATTTAGGGCCACATAGGATAAGAAACGAGTCATTAAAAGGTAAAAACGAGTGAGATCCACAATTTTAGGATCTCACTGCTGACCTATGCATGGTTTAGTCACACGGTTAGACAAATCGTGCACTAACCATGTGTTAGACACTAATTCAAGGGGGAACTCACACAATTTCCTCGAATGACCACCCAAACCATGATTTAACCATGCTAAAGCTGCTATCTCAAAATACCAAAGAGCGCACAATTTCTCCTAGACAACCGCACAATTTATACAAATCGTGCGCTAACCGTACATTTCCCCTTTTCTCCAAAATTTTCTTAGACTCCATCCAAATTCACCCCAATTCATAACTCCCATCAAAGGTACTTAAGTAAAAACAAAAAATACCTAAAATCATGCCTGAGGCAACTCCAAAAAAGGTCAGGATCTTACAGATACCACCCAAGATAAGGATTCCATGAAAAAATATTGAAATACATCACTAGTGAAAAAAACGTTTTTTACGTCGATTTTTAGCTGACGCTAATACGGACGCTGTTATAAATATTTTTTTACGTCGGTTATTTAAAAACCGACGTAAAAAAACATAACATCGTGGTGTTTATCACATCGGTTATTTAATAACCGACGTGATAAACCATTTTCTAGGATTTTATCACGTCGGTTATTAAATAACCGACGTGAAAAACCAGGGGGGAGGGTTTATCACGTTGGTTATTAAATAACCGACGTGATAAACCAGTGCGGGCAGTGTTTATCACATCGGTTAATAAATAACCGACGTTCTAAACCCCTGGAAAATGGTTTATCACGTCGGTTATTAAATAACCGATGTGAAGAACTAGGGGGAGGGTTTATCACGTTAGTTATTAAATAACCGACATGATAAACCAGTGCGAGGGGTGTTTATCACGTCGGTTATTTAATAACCGACATGATAAACCCTTGGAAAATGGTTTATCTCGTCGGTTATTAAATAACCGACGTGATAAACCAGTGGGGGAGGGTTTATCAAGTCGATTATTAAATAACTGACGTGATAAACCAGTGCTGGTGGTGTTTATCACATCCGTTATTTAATAACCGACGTGATAAACCCCTGGAAAATGGTTTATCACGTCGGTTATATAATAATATACATGATAAACCATTTCCCAGGTTTTTATCACGTCGGTTATTAAATAACCGACGTGAAAAACCAATTTTTTTTAAAATAGAAAGCAGTCCTCTGCTCTCCCCCAAAACAACCAGAAACAAAACCAAGAATTCATACCAGAAAAACAGAAGTAGACCAAAATAAGAACCAAAGCATAATTAAGCATTTACATTGATAAAATTTAAAACTTACCCCACTGGACAGCCCCCCCACCCCCTAGACACCCCCCTCACCCCACTGGACAACCCCCACCACACCCCCACCACACCCCTAGACCCCCCCACACCCCTGGACTGCCCCCCGACCCCCTGGATAGCCCCAAACACCCCTGGACATCCCCACCACCCCCTGGACAGCCCCACACCCCTGGACAACCCCCCAACCCATGGAAAGCACTCCCACACCCCTAGAAAGCCCTCCCACACCCCTGAAATAGGACCAAAAAGTTACCAAAACAGACCAGAACCACCTCACCCCACTAGACTGCCCCCACCACACCCCTGGACCCCCCACCCACACCCCTGGACATCAACACCATGCCCTGGACATCCCCACCCCCTGTATGCCCACCGCCCCCTGAAAAACACTCCCACACCCCTGGACATCCCTCCCACACCCCTAAAACAGACCAAAAAGTTACCAAAAACAGACCAGAACCCCCTCACCCCACTGGACAACCCCCACCACACCCCCACACCCCTGGAATTCCCCCCACCCCCTGGACAACCCCCAACACCCCTGGATAGCCCCCACCACACCCCTGGACACCCCACACCCCTGGACTGCCCCCTGAACCCCTGGATAGCCCTAAACACCCCTGGACATCCCCACCACCCCCTGGACATCCCCCCACACCCCTGGACAACCCTCCCACACCCCTGAAACAGACCAAAAAGTTACCAAAAATAGACCAGAACCCCCTCACCCCACTGGACAACCCCCACCACACCCCTGGACTGCCCCCACCCCCTAGACAGCTGGTGTTGGGAGAGGAGGTGCCACCATCCCTCGGGGGGCATGCCGTTGGGATGTAATCATCACTCCCACATGTGAAGCTTGAGATCTTAAAATGTTTCACATGTGGGGGTGATGAGTACCTTCCAGCGGCGTTCTGCCCCCTGAGGTATGGCGACGCCTCCTCTCCCACCCCCCTGGACTGCCCCCCCATCCCCATGGACACCCTGGACCCCCCCCCCCACTGGACAACCCTCCCACACCCCTAGACACCCCCTGGACAGCCCTCCACTCCCCTGGACAACCCTTCCACCCTCCTGGAAACACTCCCACCCCCTGGACTGCCCCCACTCTCATGGACACCCAGGATACCCCCACCCCACCGGACAACCCTCCCACACCCTTGGATACCCCCACCCCATTAAACACCCCCACACCCTTGTAACCCCTCCCCCATACCAGAATCCATACCAGAAAAACCATCATAAGTGGACCAAAACAAGAAGTAGATAAAAATTAAGCATTCACATATATAACATTCAAAACTTACAATGTCAACTTAAAAAAAACTAAATCCAACCTAAACGACTACCAAATACACAATTATAATGACAGTATTCAAAATTACATTTTACACTACAAACAACTAAAAATCAATCAAACCTGTAAACTAATTTGACTATTCCACTTGTAAGTGTTTGAAGTCTTCAACAATATAAGGTTGAGGGTCATCAAATAGCTACAAATTAAAAGGATAGTAGTTAACTTGTATAATGAATAAATCAAATGAAATATTATGGAAAAGTTTAAAAGGAAATCTTACCAGGTCAAAGTTCACAATTGTCCCAGTTGTTATTATTTCATACATAAATCTTAACATATAATATCCGCATTAGATGACGCATTGTTGTTCATGAAAATTATGTTTGAATGAGTGTAAATTCAATATATTATTTGTATGTAATAAATCAAATAGTACAAATTATAAATGGATATTTACCTTTACATTTACATATTTGATCTTCGCACTCCTTTTCTTTGTGTTTTTTCGAAAGTAGACCCATCCCCTGTTAGAAAATAATACGAATGGGATAAATTTAAAATTCATTATAATATTGAAAACTATTGAGAAATTGAAACTTACTTTTCCAATATTTTATTAAAACTTTCCCACACATCACCATAGACAGAGCATATCCAATAAAGTGTCTTGTACCTTGGGCAAAAAACCCCTAACATCCAATGATCACTGATAAAAAAAAATTTAAGGTTAGTGGTTTTTTATGTTAAAAGATAATGAACTCTTTGAGAGAGATGTGTTTCATACCTCTCACAAAAATTCATCATCCAACATTGTGTGACTATATTCTGTTCAAGTCTTTCAGAAATATAAACCATTCTTTTTTCCTCATCCAATGCACATGCTTCAGGGGAAATCAAATACGGGTCCATGAACCCATATACATTTGTCCGCTCATTCTTCTAAATTTTTTTATAAAGATACCTAATACAAAACAAACATAAGTATACATTTTTAATAAATATAACGTAGGGAAAAGGTGTTAAGGCTTACATGGAAAAAACCTACACCACGTTGATTCCCAACTTATCTCCAGTAACAAGCTCCATGATATCAGATTTCATAATCCACACAGTTATTTCATGTCCACAAACATGAGCTTCCATTGGAAACTCATAATGATCCGCCAAAAAATTTGAATATCTTGACAATCTGTCAAGACTACTAGAATCTGTATCTGATATCATAGCCATTTATCTTTGTTGTTGTCTATACAGTATTTCTTTACCTTTGAAGTATTCCTATAAAAATAAATAGAAAAATATATTAGTTTTCAAATGATAAAACAACTTTAATAAAAAAAATAAAATAGAAGATATAACATACATACCTCTATGGTAATTAGTCGAAGAAGTCTGGATGGAAAAATTAAAAAATGGCCGATACTATGTCCAACTGTCATCACCTCATTTGTAGGTAATGGTACTCTAGATGATCTATCTATAATATCCTGTACAGTGAACCTCTGATTCTCTACCTTTAATTGTTGATGATGAACTGTATCTCCTATAAAATATACTAACCCATATGCAACTATATGATGTTGAGGATCATCAACATACAACTCGTAATAAGTAGGAAGCTGTGGAAGAGGAGTAGGATAAAAAATGGGGTCTGCGGGCTGAGGTGGGGGAGTGGGAGCTACTGGCGGAGGTGGAAGATAAATAATGGGGTCTGCAAGGGGAGGTGGAGGAGTGGGAGTTGCAGTCTGAAATTGTCTTTTCATGTCTACAAACATAGATTGTACCGACGCTCTAATATTTTCCTCCATCGTCACATTAATATTATGAACTTCAACCTCCAAGGATTCTATTATTTTATAAAAAACCTCAACGTAAGTAGTTGAGGAACGTGGCAACACTTTTCTTACCGATACACCCGCCAGATATCCTCGTACACGACCAGGATGTTCGGGATTTCCAAATGCTGCAGATAAAATATCTTGCCTCCCAGCAGCTGTAAATACCCCCTTGTGAGCTCTGCTCCTCAAGAGAATCCTGTATTAATTAATTAAACATTTCTGTAATGATTGAAATTATATAAATAAAATAGTTAACTTCATTAAATAAAATAGATATCTTACAATCCTCTCAGCTACGATTCTTGAATCTTTAGAAAGATATTTCCCTTTTTTGCCCATCCGAGCTCTCTTCCATTTTTCATGTCTAGATGGAGGGGATAAAGGGGCCACCTTTCCAAAGCTTGAAGAATCAGCTATTAGTTTTTGTAATTTTTCTGCCATCATTTGTTCTTCCAATAATGTATACCCTCTCCGAGATAAACTATGAGGGTATACATTTTTATATTGGATATCCTGATGAGATTTCCTTGTTTGCTGTAAATTAAGAATAATAAATCATTAACAAAACAATAATAAGATCATTTATATAAGAAATCTTATAAAAGTTTACATTGCCCTTATCAAAAATGATTCTTTTCTTCTACTTTCAACAAAATGTCTCCATGTGTCTTCATATATGAAAGGATATATACGACATGGATTGTTATGACTCCTATGACCAAAAATAAAATCAGATGTGAGGGTTGATTTGAAATCCCTCCATCTCCTAGCAGCCATCGATAAGCATTTCTTCCTGACTCCTCTAGTGTCAGGAATATCAAATGTCATCTGATAAAGAAGAGGTTAAACATATTATATATACTAGAAACATTTAAAGAATAGGAAAACAATAGAAAAATATCTTACCAAAATCATCTCCCACAACTGAGAGATTATCGCTTTGTCCACACTTCTCCAGTCATTATACAAAATGCTTACTTTGATCTTACCCTGAGTGGATACAAAACTCTTAAAATATTTTGCATTTGTACCTATAGGAATATCATCCTCATCAAACTCAATGAGTATCCTCTGATATTCCATACGGGAAAGTGATAATTTTGGTAAACATGTGCACCCATGTTTACCAACTCTTGAACTCTTTGTAGTAATGGGAGCACATGAGAAATATTGGGGAACATCAAGAGGAGCATGTGAATGTTCCTCCCCAGAGGTATGACCAATATTCTCATCTCCAGAATCATGTGGTTGATCAACTAATTGATCTATCATTATCCTTCAAATCAAAAAATCAAACATTAGTTCACAAATATACAAATTCAAATATTTTAATACTACTGTAATTAGAAAATATAAAATTGTACTAAGTTATGTAATAGTAAACATGGTTAATATGGTAAGCATGTTAAACAATGGTAAAGACGGTAAAGATAGTCAAGATGGTAAACATGGTAAACATGGTAAACCTAGTAAACATGGTAAACATGGTAAAGTAATTGTCACTGAAAAAAATAATAAATATATAATTTATGTAATGGTAAACATGATAAAGTAAACCAAACAAAATTAAAACACGGTAAACCTGGTAAACATGGTAAACATGGTAAACTAATTGTCACTGAACAAAAACAATATATATATAATTAATGTAATGGTAAACATGATAAAGTAAACTAAACAAAAATAAAACAAACAAAATCTTATACTTATTTTGTTTTAATACATGTTTTAATAAAGAAAAAACTTACAATATCTACCATTTTATGAAAATAATAAATGTAAACAAGAAATAAACAAATGTTACCTGTAATTTTAGGAATGTACAAATGGATTGTTTTCCCAAATTACTTCATCGTGATCGTTCCTTATGGCACAAACCATGTCTTCAACATGCTCATCATCATGTTATGTTAATCTTTCCATGGAAGTAGAGATCTCACATAAATCAACATCTTCATCAAGTTCATACTCACCAAAATATCATTTTTTCCTTGTAAAACAACATCCCACTGCATATCTGATTGATCTACCACATAGAAAAGTTATTTTTCATGTGTTTCCATTATAAAAGAATCAGTTGTGTCTTCCAATCTATTTAGATTAACAACTGTCATTCCAAATTCATCATGTCTGACACTATTGTTACCGATAAACCATTTATAGTTAAAAATAGAAACTTTAATTTTAAATTAATCCACATCCCATATGTCTTCAATCACTCCATAATATGCATTTGATGCAGAAATTGGGTTTTTGTCCTTAGCACTCGAAAAATGCATTGCTTCTGCAAACACCAATACACTACTATTCTGAACTGCACTTCTGTTGTCTTGAGCTTTCGTATGAAATGTATATCCATTAATGTCATAACCGGACCATGTTATCACATTTAAACATGGACCACCCACTATAAATTTTAATGTCTCTGATACATCTAATCTACCAAGCAAGGTCTTTTTAAACCATGACAAAAATGTTTTGTTGTGCTCATTCAAAATACACATTTATTTCTTCTTTGGATGAAATTTTTTCAACTCATTAATATGCAATGTGTTATACGGTTGAGCATCAACTATGTTATTCAAGATGCATGATTCTAACTTCTTCATCTGTTCAACTAAAAATGATTTGACTTTCAAGCCATGAATCCCCTTTCCCTCATTATTAACTCATTCATGGCGAGATGGAGGTAAACCTATGTGTTGCACCACAGCCAAGTAGCTCGTACAAAACTCTGCAACCTCCTCAGAAATATACTTTTCAATAATGGAGGCTTCAGGTCGATATGGATTCTTAACATACCCCTTAAATATTTTCATATACCTTTCAAAAGGATACATCCAACGAAGATATAAAGGTCCACAAAGATTTATTTCTCGAACCAGATGCATCATTAAATTCACCATTATATCAAAAAAAGTTGGAGGAAAATACATTTCCAATTGAAAAAGTATAAAAATTGCATCCTTTTCCAAAATGTTCAAAGCATTCACATCAATCACCTTATTACAAAATGAATTGAAAAAATAACACAACTTCATTATAGTCTTTCTGACACAGATGGGCAATATTCCACGCAATGAAACTGGTAGAAGTTGTTGCATCATGACGTGACAATCATGAGATTTCATACCAATCAACTTCAAGTCCTTCAATGAGACAATTTTTTTTACATTTGAAGAATAACCTTGAGGCACTTTGATATCATGAAGACACTGAAAAAAGCTAATTTTCTCCCTCTTTGATAATGTATGACAAGCCGGGGGAAGAAATGTTCGTCTTCCATTAGGAGTGGGAGATAACTCCAAATGTATTCCCATTGATAGTAAGTCTAATCTTGCATTCAACCCATCTTTTGTCTTTCCTTTAATATCTAACAATGTTCCAATCAAAATATCACATATATTCTTCTCCACGTGCATGAAATCAATATTATGTTTAACTTCATGATATCTCCAATATGTTAGCTCAAAAAATATTGACCTTTTCTTCCAAATATTTCTATCATTGCCAGATTTATGTGTCTTTCCCAATGTCACATCAAGGTTTTTCACCCTCTCAAAATATAGATCAGGGGATAAAGGTTTTGGAGCAATATCAAATTCTTGTGATCCATCGAATGACTTTTTTAGTCTTCTATAAGAGTGATCCATAGGCAAAAACTTTCGATGACCCATGTATAATGTTTTCCTCCCATGATGCAATTGACAATATGACGTCTGTTGTTCGCAAATTGGACATGCTTTATGCCCTTTAACATTGTATCCAGAAAAATTTCCATATACTGGGAAGTCATTTATAGTGAAAAAAAGCACTGCATGCAGTTGAAAATATTCCATTTTATAAGAATCATACACCCTAATACCATCCTCCTATAAAAGTTTCAAATCATCAATCAACGGTGATAAGAAAACATCAATATCATTGTCAGGTTTCTTCAGACCAGAGATCATTATACTCAACATGACATATTTACACTTCATACAAACTTCAGGAGAGAGGTTTTAAATTACCAATAAAATAGGCCATGAACTATGTATGCTACTGAGGGTCTGATATGGTTTCATTCCATCTGTGCATAGCCCTAGTATGAGATTTCTAATTTCATTTCCAAATATAGGATAATGCTCATCAATTTTCTTCCATTGTGGAAAATCAGCTGGATGATGTATTTTTCCATCACATAACTGCTCATCATCATGACATCTTAACCTTTTTTCATCATGTGAATTAGCAAATAAATGTTTGAAACGATGAATTATAGGAAGATACAAAAATACCTTTGAGGGGATCTTTGTAATCTCTACATCAGCCTGTGATTTTTCTTTCAACTTATACCGTGATGTCCCACATTTAGGACACTCTGACAGAAATTCATATTCCTTCCTATATATCACACAGTCATTCGGACAGGCATGTATTTTCTTATATCCCAATCCCATCGGGCATAATATTTTCTTGGCCTTATAATGTGAATCTGGAAGATCATTATCTTTTGAAAGAATGTCTTTCATCAATTGTAGCAGCTCTGTAAAACTTCTGTCACTCCATCCATGTTTCGCCTTCAAGTTAATCAATCTTAACACCACCGAAAAAATCGTAAAATCTGTACAACCGGGATATAATGGTTTTTCAGCATCACCATATAGATGCACAACTGTTGGTTCTATCTCAATTTGTTCTGCTGCAATATCACGAATCATTTCTTCAATTCCATCGGAGTCACCATCTTGCAAATCATTATCATCAGTGATATTCTGTCCAGTTTCACCATGCCAAATCCAAGGGATGTAACTCGGATTAAAACCATGACAAATCAAATGATCTTTTATCTCTCTACTTTTCAACTTCTTAATATTCAAACATTTCAGGCATGGATAGAAAAAAATGTCAGTACTTAGAACATGTTGTTTATAAAATTCCAAAAAGGCATCAACACCTTCCTCATATTCATTTCTCATTCGATGTGCCATAATCCAAATTCGAATCATTATTACCTATAACAAATATCAAAATTATACATCTTTTTAAAATAATAAAAATATATGTTTATATGAAAAAATCATAATTTGAATGTAAAACAATTTTGAAATATAAAACAAATCTATGCGTATTTAAAAAAATATGCTTGAATATGATTTTAAAAAGAAAATATAGTTAGATATAACAGTTTTAAATTAAATGGAATCAAAGAAAACCATAGGGCCTCCAATGGTTGATAGAAAATTGGAGAAAATGGAGTAAACCTGAGAATCAAATCAAATTTAAAATAAAAACTCGGATGGAGAAAATCACAATGCAAAGCCAATCATCATGGCATAATGGGGTCAGGATAACTATGCATATTTGAAAACCACGACATGGTCTCCCCCATAACCCATAATTTTCTCATAGTCTATGACTGTTCAAAATATATATAACCAAATAGAATCGTATTGCAACACTAATATCCATGAAACAATACAATCATCATGTCATAATCTCACAAACCATGATGCAATAGTCAATCCCAACTGACACTTATCCCCCACCCCCTTGGACACCCCCTGAACACCACCACCCCCTTGGATAGCCCCCCACCCCTAGACACCACCCTCACCCCCTTGGATACCCCCTGGACACCACCACCCCCTTGGACAACCCCCACCCCCTGGACACCACCCCCACCCCCTTGGACACCCCATGGACACCACCACACCCATGGACAACCCCCACCCCCTGGACACCACCCCCACCCCTCCTGGACACCCCCTGGACACCCCCTGGACACCACCACACCCTTGGACAACTCCCACCCCTCAGGACACCACCCCCACCCCCTGGACAGCCCCCGCACCCTTGGACACCCCCACCCCTCCTGGACACCCCCCACCCCTCCTGGACACCCCCCGGACAACCCCCAAACCCTATGGACAGGCCCCCACCCCCTTGAACAGCCCCCACCCCCTTAGACCCCCCACCACATACACACACCCCTGGATTTCCATCCCCACCTCCATGGACACCCTGGACACCCCCAACCCTCTAGAAAGCCCCCCGAACCCTTTGGACACCACCCCCACCCCCTTGGACACCCCCTAGACACCACCACCCCCTTGGACAGCCCCCACCCCTCAGGACACCACCCCACCCCCTGGACAGCCCCCACCCCCTTGGACACCCCACCCCTCCTGGACACCCCCACCCCTCCTGGACACCACCACCCACCTCCTACCCCCTGGACACCCCCTGGATACCCCCAACCCTCTGGAAAGCTCCCCCAGACAACCCCCAAACCCTATGGAAAGGATAGGGGTGTCCATGGGTCGGGCCGGGTCGGGTTGGAGGAGTTTCAAGGCCCGACCCGAACAAAAAAGATCGGGTCGGGTCGGGTCGGGTCACAAGCTTCCGGGGAAACCAACCCGACCCAACCCGACCCAGTAGGGTCGGGTTACCTGTCGCATGCCCGAAGGACCCGACCCAACCCAACCCACTGAGGGTCGGGTCAATTTGGGTCGGGTTATATGTGTAAACCCGACCCAACCCAACCCAACCCGACCCAACCCATCCCAACCCGTCCCAACCCAATGGACCCGAACTAGACACTCAAACCCAACCCCCCTAGACCCAACCCGATGGACCCCTGCACTGCACCAGCCTGCTGCTGCACAAAAAAACAAGCCCCCCCCCCAAGCACACCAGCCCCCCAAGCACACCAGCCTCCCCCCAAGCACACACCAGCCTCCCCCAGCACACCAGCCCCCCCAAGCACACCAGCCCCCCAAGCACACCAAGCACAAAAAAACAGCCCCCAAGCACACCAACATGCTGCTGCACAAAAAAACTAGCCCCCCCCCCCTCAAAAATTTCAGCCCCCTGCACAAATTTCAGCCCTCTGCCCCCCTCCCCCTGCACATCAGCCCCCTCCCCCTGCACAGCCTCCCCCCCAGGCACACCAGCCTCCCCCCAGGAAGGCACACCAGCCTCCCCCCAAGCACACTAGCCTCCCCCAGCCCAGGCACACCAGCCTCCCCCAGGCACATCAGCCAGCCCCCCTCCCCTTGCACCCTCTGCCTCCCTCCCCCTGCACAGCCTCCCCCCTGCACAGCCTCCCCCCTGCACACCAGCCTCTCCCTCCTATACCCCTGCACAGCCTCTCCCCCTGCCCCCTCCCCCTGCACAACCTCTCCCCTCCTACACCCCTGCACAAAAAACCCATCCCCCTGCACAAAAAATTTTCAGGAGTGTGAAATTGGTAGTATAGTTTGTTTTAGCCTCAGTAATGGAAAACAAAAGAGGTTTATGGGTATTAAGGAATCTCCTAAGAACAACCATCGTATCATAATTAGAGATGCCTTGAAATTTCCAATATAAAATATTCATTTAGATTTTTGGTTGGGGTGAGACCCCTCCTTCTTTGATTTATCCAAATCCTTCACTCTCCCAGAACTTCTAATATCCTGGGAGGTTGTATCCTTAGATTTTTTGGTCTGAATTCTAGCAGGGGTATCAACACTGGAAATAGGTTGTATTAAACATGTAGACATCATCGAGTCATATGTTATATGAGTGTGCAGAGGAAGAGGTGAAGTGAACACTTCCTATTGTAGGTTTAAAGAATAAACAACATTCTGTCATTCAGAAGAAGAAACAACATCATACTTCTCCAGATCAGGCTCTTTCATAATATTCCCAGTTTTCAAAACAGTGTGAATAGTAGGTGTGTTTAAACCAGAAAGAGCATTATCAAAACACTGTCCTACAGAAATAGGATCATCAGACTGCTTCTCTAAAACAGAAACATTTAGTAAATTCCCATATTCAAATCAATAATTTTCAGCTCAGTAGATGAATCTAATTTAGTAGTAGCATTCTTAAAAAGAGACCCCAAGGAATCCAACATAGATATATTGTTTATAAAAGTAGAAACAGTAGGTAAAGGAATTGCAGAGGTGCCAACAATAAGCTCAGTGGGGACTGTTCTTACCTCAAGCATACCTGGTGAGATAGAAATGTTGAGCTAAACTGATGAAGAAACTTCAGTGGGAGATGGGTTTTGCAGTTCAGTAGAAACATTTTAAGAAATAGAAATACCTTTATAGATCTGCATACCTTTATCTTCTTTCAAACCCCAACTGCATGAGTTGAGATAGAAATACCAGACCAGCCTGCCCCCTCTCCCCCTGCAAACCAAACAACCTTCCCCACTCTCCCCCTGCCTGCACACCAGACCCCCCCTGCTGCACCCCTGCACCACCATCCTCCTTGCACCCCTGTGCCAGCCAGCCAACCTCCCCCCCTGCACACACACTCCCCCCCTGCAAACCAGTCTGCCCCCTACAAACCAGCCAGCCCCCCCCACCTGCACGCCAGACCCATCCCCCTCCAGCAGCACCACCAGCTTGCCTCCCTCCCCCCTCCTACACCCCTGCCTCCTACCCCTGCCTCTTTCCCCCTGCACACTCCCCCTTGCAAACCAACCCGCCCCCTCTGCACACACTAAACCAACCCAGCCTATCTCTCCCCCCTGCCTGCACACACCAAACCCAGCCTCCCCCCTGCACACACCAACCCCCTCTCCCCCCTGCCTGTACACACCAAACCTACCCAGCCCGCACCCCTGCACACACCAGCCCCCCCTCACACTCCCATTGCAAACCAGACCCCCCCCCACAACCAGACCCCCTGTACTACCAGCTGAGCCTTCACCCATTCCCCAGACCAGACCCAACAGTGAACACATGTAAGTTATAGCCACACACATATCTCAAACAAAAGGAAAAGTAAAAAAAAGTAAAAATAAGACAATTCAACAAAAACTAAACAATTGTATTTGTATCAAATGCATAATACTAAATATTAAATATGTTTTCTCTATAAAAATCATCATATAAATGTACTTCCTAGTGCAGAAGTCAATCACACCAACAATAAACATGGAGAAAACAAAAAATAGCATCTAATTAGGCCAAAATGCCAATAAGGTAGGTAAGGTTTTCAGATCAGTATTCAGAAGTTGAAATATTCAGAAAATGTGTAATACATGCTATGTATAGGTAAGAAAACCTGTTGATAAAAGAAATTAGCCAGCACCAAGCTTTTGAGAGCAGAGACTCCACCATCTTACACCCTATATAAGTTCAAAGTTTTTGACAATTTAAGAACAAAATGAAGAAGGGAATAAAATAGAAGAACAACCAAGTTTAACTTGCAAGTTAAGAATCGATCACCTAGATCAATTTCAGGAAACATGTAATATGAAATTGGAAGCCTTCAGGGATAAAATCTCTGCACAACTAACCTGCAACAATCACCCAGTAGTAGTACAACAAATATTTGTCTCAGTAATCTCGACATTTTAAATTAATAAACAACTTAAAACACACACATGAAATGATGACCCGAACCATTGCACACTGATCAAGTTTATCATTTTTCAAAATTTAGAAACAAATGACATGAAATTTCCATCCTTGTAAGTATGTGAAGGTACAATGATAAATTTATACCTTAATGAAGAGTGCTCCATCCATCATCCTTGCCTCTTCTACTTTAGATAGTGAAACTCTGATCAAGAATTGTGATGGATGGTGGAATTGTAATATCTTAAAAAAACACAGCAACATAACGAAAAAGTCAATATTTTACTTTATCAAACAAACGTTTAAAATTGAAAAATGATAAAAAATCGTAATATTTTTAATGGTAGTACCTGATTCAATCGCTTCCACTTCTTCTAGTTTCTTTCGAATGTCAATTGGTTTAGACTTTCTAAACCAATTTTGTGAGCAAATTAATGCTTTAACAGTGTTGGGATTCAAACAACTACGAAATGGATCAAGGACTCGTCCTTCTATACTAAAAGCTGACTCTGAAGATACTGTAGTTAAAGGAATTGCTAGAATATCTCTAGCAATGCATGAGAGAACATGATATTTTCTTGCCTTTCCTTTCCACCAACTCAAAATATCAAATCCTTCAAAATCATCCTCACAATCATCAATCTCAAGATATATCTCTAGTTCATTCCTTTGCTATGTCAGTTGCCTTTTCCCTTTCTTTAATCTATATGCATCTTTCCATTTCTCATCATCCTCACTATCGGTACTAGCATCATGTATATGTGACTCTTGATGAGAACTGGACTCACATTTATCACCAACTGCAATGGGATATCTACATTTGTAAAACTCATAGAGATTATTCAGAACCTCTGTTAATTTACTGATCAACTGATTTTTGTCTTATTCATCATCAAGCATCATTTCAAAACTATCCCGAACATATTCCAATTTATATCGGGGATCAAGAACAACTGACACAAGCAAAAGAGAATTAAAATTTGAACCAATACCCCAATACTTGTCCAACTTAAGCTTCATTGCAATAGCCATTGCACTCACAGTAATATCATGACTCTTCACCCATTTCTTGATTTTTCTATATATTTCACAAAGTGTATGAAAGAATGTTTGACATGTCACATGCATAGAACCTGAAAACTCTACAGTGCTATCATAATTTTTTTTAGGAACTTGACAAATACACGAGCACGCTCCCAATCATATGTTGTAGGATCCCCACCTTCACAGACAAGAGAACTCCTAAAACTTGCATCCTCCTCAAGGCGAATAAATACTTTTTCATACTTCTCTGCAACATCCAACATAAAGTAACAAGAATTCCACCTAGTAGGCACATCAAGAATTATGGCTTGTTTACTAGGAATTTTTAACTCCTTATCTATGCTTCTGAAAAGAGCCAATCTTGAAGGTGAACTTCTCACAAATTTGCATGAAACTCTGATTCTAGAAATTGATGTCGATATTTCCTTTAACCCATCACTAACAATAAGGTTTAAAATATGTGCACAACATCTAACATGAATATACTCTCCATTAAGAATATACCCATTCCAATCATTAACCCTCCTCACCAAATAACTGATCACTGTATTATTAGAACTAGCATTATCCACTGTAACGGTGTTAATCCTTTCAATCCCCCATTGTTTCAATGTCTGTTCTAATACCCGACCAATTGTTTCCCCTTTATGATCCGCAACAAGACAAAACCGGATGATTTTTTTATTCAACATCCAATTATCATCAATAAAATGTGCAGTCACACACATATAATTCAAATTCTGAATTGAAGTCCATGTATCAGTGGTAAGACATACCATGTGAGAGAACATATCAAACATAGACTTCAACTTTTCTTTCTCTGCTAAATATAACTGCAAGCAATCCCTAGCAACTGTTTGTCTAGATGGAACTTGAAATTGAGGTTGAACAGCTTCAATAAATTCTCTAAAACCTTGATTCTCAACATATTTAAATGGTAACTCATCAATGATTATCATTTTAGCAAGATCTATTCTACACTCTTCTTGATTAAAATGAGCTACTGACATTTTAATCGTCCCATCATCCTCATCTTCACATTTCTTTCTAAGACTGAGAGTGCTTTGACTTTTGTCAAGATTTTTGTGTGGATTTTTATTACACCTTATCAAATGCCTATTCAAATTACTAGTTCCATGTTGGCCTGATGTGCAAGCATAATCTTTGCCACAATAATTACAAACAACCCTTCCATTTTTCTTATGAAAGTGATCCCAAGCTTGAGAAATTCTAGAACCAATAGGAGCTGTTACCTTTTTAGGAGACCTCTTACCCTCCTCACTTTCTTCAACTTGTATGCTACTACTCCCTCCTACTAAATGTGTAGTTGGAGTAGACCCCATCTGACTTTGGGTTATGCCAACCGGAGGATTATAAGAACCACTTATTTTATCACCTTCCATGAATCGCTAATTGATGTTAGTTGTGGCACAATCCTAAAAGAATATAAGGAGAATAGATTTTGAAACCAATATATGGATTTGAAATTACAATGATCAATTAAACCAATGCAATGAAGGTCATGCCTCATGGTGGTGGGTGCTAAATGAACACATCCTAAAATCCCTAAAACAAAAACTACATCTCCAAAACAGAATTGGTCCCAGTGAAATAATTCTAAATTCTAGCAGATTTTGAGTCGAACTAAGTTATCAATCTTTGTGACCAAACCAGAATTCCACAGGAGTAGCAAAACCAAATTGAGAACTCATACATAACGGAAAACATCATTTAAAATAACATGATAAAAAAATAAAATGCTTACCTCCAACTACTAACACGCCAGACTGCCACTGATGCCTAGTAGAAAACACGACCTACCAACACCTTCTCGAGTCACTGTTGGCCTCCCGTTCCACCACCGTTTCTTAGTGTGACTCACTATCAACAACACTAACAGAACGGAACCAATTGAAGTTAAAGTGGAGTAAATTCATGATTCTGTAGAAATAAACATTACTAGAAAAAGGAAAATCAAATCAAAAAAACACACACCAGTAGAAGATTTGAAGAACGAATAAGCGAAAACATATGCAAAAACAAATCATCACCAGGTGCAGAGTGTGAATAACATTGATTCAGTCTGAAAACTCGAAATCAACTTAGTCAAACCAGGAATCAATTGAAAACCTCAAACCAATAATTTGAACCTCACCATATCTGGATGATCTGAGGGGATCCTCCTCCAATTTCGAAGCTGAACTCGCAGCGCTGAACCCTATACACCTAGCCCTACCAGATGACACAAACAGGTTGTGTGACACAGCAGCAGGCGGAAAGAGGAGGAGGCGAGGTGAGCCCTTTTCTGGCTGGGTTCGGTCAGAGGTGCGAAAGGAGGATGGATGGGAGGGAGGATTTTTTGCAAGGGAGAAGAGGGATCAGACAGAGAAGTCGAGGGGTTGGGGAAGATTAGGGAAGAAAAGAGGGAGGAGGAGAGTTTTTGTTGTTGTCGAATCGGTTGAGTCGAATCACGAGGGAAGGAGGGAGAGAGGAGGGGAGTAGGGTTTCTTCTTCAGGGAAGGTCGCCACGGGCATGGGGAGTGGAGGAGCGAGCGATCTGGGGGGGGGGGCGTGAGTCCACTATCCGCGAGCGAGGCAGGGGAGAAAAAAAAATTTAGCTGCCATCGGGTCACGAGTCGGGTTGGGTCTAAATGACTCCAACCCGCGACCCGACCCAACCCATGTACGGGTCGACCCGAACTAAACCTGACCCGGGTTTTTCCCTCTCTGACCCGACCCGACCCGACCCAACCCGATCGGGTCGGGTCGAACCCATCGGGTTGGGTTGGGTCTGGAAACCCCTAGGAAAGGCCCCCACCCCCATGGATAGCCCCCACCCCCTTAGACACCCCCACCCACTTGGACCCCCCACACCCCTGGACTGCCCCCCCCCACCCACCTCCATGGACACCCTGGACACCCCCAACCCTCTGGACAACCCCCCGAACCCTCTGGACACCACCCCCACCCCCTTGGACACCCCCTAGACACCACCACCCCCTTGGACAGCCCCCACCCCTCTGGACAGCCCCCCACCCCTGGACAACCCCCACCCCTCGAGACAGCACCCCACCCCCTTGGACACCCCACCCCTCCTGGACACCACCCCCACCCCACCCCCTTAGACACCCCCTTGGACACCCCCAACCCTCTGAACAACCCACACCCCCCGGAAAACCCCCAAACCCTCTGGACAGGCCCCCACCCCCTTGGACAACCCCCCCACCCCCTTGGACATCCCCCACCCCCTTCGACACCCCCACCCCCTTGGACCCCCCCCCCACACCCCTGGACTGCCCCCCCCCCCACCTCCATGGAAACCCTGGATAGCCCCCAACCCTCTAGATAGCCCCAACCCCTTGGACAGCCCCCAACCCTTGGGACAGCCCCCCAGAACCATGGGATTTTAACCCCAAGCTACTAGTTTTGGCATATCTAGGGATTTTAACCTCAAGCTAATAGTTTCGGTATCATGCCATTATTCAAAATGAGAACCATGAAATGTATCTCCTACTAGTCTAAAATTCTATATTGTTCAATGAATCAGGTTTTAATAGCATATGAAGACTTATAATAGTCCACGAAAATAAGAAACGTAAATAGTTTATGGAATAACAAAAAGTGATACCCAAAATAGAAACAACCAAGGATCCAAAACAAACATTCCACCATGAAAAACCATATATACTTATAAAATAAATCACAATGGTACACAGAATGGGTGTATCACAATGGTTTAGATATAATTTGCAGTCATATAGGTGAATGAGATCATTAGTTTTCAATTACAACAAATATCACCATAAATGTAGGGCATCCGTGAAACAAAAACAAACGAAATAGAAGTAGGTGAGGATTACTTGAATATCGCGAGTCGATCTAATATATATGGTGATAATAAATAATATTATGATGTAAAAACAAGGTAAGAGGGTTTGAAATCAAAGAATCTTACCTAGTTTAAACAAAAAAAATCAAAAAACGTAAATATAGACTATCCGAGAAAAAAACAAACGAAATAAAGTCATGGGAGGCTCACCTGAGTGTTGCGAGTGGAGATAATAGATCCGAGGAGAGTAAATATGATAAACAATGACGGACAAACAAGTTTAACGAAACGAGATCGAATATTCGATTCTAGATTTTCCGCGCGAGAGAGATGAGTCGCAGGTCTGTCGATCGAAAAATCAGAAATGGCAATCCACAGGGCGTGATAATTTTTTTAAATGTTTTATAACGTCGGTTATTTAATAACCGACGTTATAAAATATTTTTATTACATTTTTTACATCGGTTATTATAATAACCGATGTTAAAAATGTATCAGATACCACATTTTTTACTTCGGTTATTTTATAACCGACGTAAAAAAAGCCGCGTGTTGGTTTTTTACGTCGGTTATTCTATAACCAATGTAAAAAACACATCAGAAACAACAATTTTTACATCGGTTATTTTATAACCAATGTAAAAACTTCCGTGTGTTGGTTTTTTACGTCGGTTATAATATAACCGACGTAAAAAAATTTGCGAGTTGGGTTTTTACGTCGGTTATCAAATAACCGGCGTCGAAAAGGCCTCAAATGCTGCCTTTTTTACGTCGGTTATTCTATAACCGACGTAAAAAAGTCGTTAGATACCTCATTTTTTATGTCGGTTATCAAATAACCGACGTAAAAAATTTACTCTCAGTATTTTTTACGTCGGTTATAAAATAACCGATGTAAAAAACCACATATCACAGATTTTCATGTTAGTTATATATAACCGACGTAAAAAATGGTGACATTAAAAACGTTTTTTGCACTAGTGTACCCATCAACATGTAGGTTTTTAAAAAGGAGTTTGGAAACAATTTTAAGGAAAAAAATTCCAATAAAAACATGCTTTGAAATTAAAATGAAAGCTAGGTCCACCGTATGCCGATGGTAATCACAACATCACAAGAGCACCATAGGTAATCCTTGAAGACACTAGCAAGAAAGGGACACTAGGAACCTTGTATCTTGGTGATATGGTATAACAACCATGACCCACAACATCCTCATGCATGAGCCACTAGAGAGGAATCCATCCAAAGTTCTAGTGGTATCCAATCAGAATCATAATTTAGTTAGTGTTATAGTGTTAATCCTGCTAGAAGGAACCAAGCCTCGACCCCACTGATCCAACTAGCGTACTAGTCCTAGTCTTCCCACCTAGTCACCTAGGATTCCCTTTGTGCTCAATTTATACTTTTCATGTCACATGAAACACCACTTACACATTCACACAACTACAATAGAGAACACATACACAAAAACTGCCACTTTCACAAACACACTTCCAATATTGAAAACACCCAATCCAAACAACCATTTTCAATAGGCAAACAATTTTCAAAACCCCTTTCACACATACACATGTTTTTATTTTGAAACATCCAAGTAAATCAACCATTTTCATTTATAAATTCACCTTTCGTACCATACACACACCAAAATCCTTTGGAAATATAATTCAAACCACACACATAATCTATATAACATATTTAAGAAGCAAAAAAATCATACCAAAATCATATAATAATGATAAATCATGGAATCACCTACCTTAAGCTTGGAAACTTATGGAATCCAGTGTAAAACCACAACCGCACCACAAGAGGACCCTATAAAGGAAATATCATACAAAAAACATCAATATTAAACCCAAAGAGACAAGGTTCACCCACATTAGGAGAACCAACCCGTTGGAAAAGGAAGAACCCAAAGAGGAAGGAAGGAAAAACCAAGAAGAAGGAAGAAGTGAGAGGAGAAGATACTTTATTGATGACTATTAGAAGATACAAGGCCAAATAAACCCAAATATTTAAGTCCAAGGGAGAAAAGAGGGAGATGAGGAGGCACATAGGGATAGAAATCCTGAGTGGTGGTCTTGTTCATTCCCCTGACTCGGTGTGGTGTTGTTTGTCTCACTCCTGCAGTACCATCTAAAAAAAGAGTCATCCTAGTAGAACCTAGTCCAAATGACGTCTTGGAGGAAATTAAATCATATTTACATTGGAATCATTACAATATGGTGTACTGAGTAGCCACACACAACTTTCCCTTGGCGTAAGGTGGAAACTAGCAGGAAAGGACCTTTCCAAGTGCATTCATGAGAACCTATCAGCCAATGAAAATGCCTTGTGCTACATGGGACATTGGATCTGCTCATTTTAGAGTATAATAGATATTAAATAACTTATTTAAGTGAATTTATAGTCCGTAGGAACCACATATCTTGGGTTCCTCAATACAAACTCGTTTTGAGTGTTGAGGCTTGCTACATTAGAAGCAAGTAAAAGGGCCTATATCAGGCATTTCAGGAGGTCTAAAAGAACCCCACTATCAAGATCCTCAATGAGAATAATCACAATTTCTCTTCCATTTATGGGAACTCATATAACTACTACTTGAATAAAAAGGAACTCCCATCAAACCTGACTTACCAGCTAAATCAAGCTCGATCATCAACGACTTATCCAAAATTTCAACATAATAAGAGAGATTCAGTAAGAAAAACTATGAATTAATATCATATAGAAGTCCCATATCAAAATTTTGAGTCTTTATCTTCTCATTTGATACAATCTCACATGAAAACTACACAAGATAGGAAAATTAGTTCGCATATTTTGTCACGATCCTATTAGCTTGCTCGAGTTTGAAAAACTCCATAGCCATGGATAGAACCATAGATTATAGATAAAACTGGTTAGTAAAGAGAACTTTGAAGTCCTTACTCTAAACCCTCACATTTATTTGTTTTCACCATCGAGTCCCACTATCTCCTGCTAGGCCCATCTAACTTTAAGGTGACACATTTCACTTTGATCACATCAGGCATCTCCAAGAACTTAAGAAAAATCCCAATCCTACTTAACCATTACTCATCCTATTGCGGATCATTAGAACCTTGGAATGCTAGTGTCTTTTGGAGAATAAACTTTTGGGAATGACTCTAGAATTCATCCCTATAAGGTTCCACAGCTGGATCCTGAACAAAAATGGTTTCAGGTGCCTATCCCAGAGCTTAGACAACACACACAATAACCTCAACTAGATTATGGTACATGGGATGATTTTATTGTTGCAGTTCATCAATATCCTCCTCTTGGATCTCATTCACATGCATTCTTAGAGGCATGATGCTACGCAACATCAACAAATAATATTAAAGAGATAAAAAGTTTACTCAGATCAATAACTAAAAAATATCAATAGGGAAATCAATACCATTGAAAATGTAAACAAGATTTGGATTTCTACCTATCCAAATCTAAAGCAAGGCAGGTACTATAACTAATCCTCAATACACCTTTCTAAAACCACCCATGGTGACTTAAGGCTCATTAAAATATATCTAGACAATCACTCATAGCTACCTATTAAGTCCCGAAAATATCTCTCAACTACATACTAACATCAAGTAAATATTCACAACTTGCACCTCTGATACCACTTTGTCACAAACTATCTCAGATACCCTAGTACCCTGATAACCGATCCGACACTGATATAGCTCGAAGAGAATTCCTAATCTCTAGGGGTTTTCGACTAGCACCTAAAATCACACAATATAAACGTGAGAATGAATTTTTCGCAACAACAACAGAAGATAAAGATACATATCAATATTCTTAAAAAATTCAAAGGGAGATAGTACTAGAAACCAAACAGGTATATCAATAACCCAAACAGTACATCATTAATTTACTATAAATAAATAATAAAAAGAAAACATCCTAAAGGTATCAACACTCCAAGCCCAAAGGGTTAATAACATCCACCTCCTCCAAGAGGATCTTTCCCTTTACTCAAACCTGGTATAAGAAAATCTACAAGTGCCTGAAGGAAAAGGTGGGGTGTGAGCTAAAAATCCTTGCAGGGTCTCACCAAGTGTTCTATAATAAGATTCTATAATAAATAGATAAAACCATGATTTCAATTAAAAAAACAAGCATGAAAATACAATTTCATATTTAAAACAAAACATGAATTTCATTTCAAAAGATGAAAACATTTAAAACAATGGTTTAATAAACATTTTATATAAAACAATTTATATAAAACAACTAGGCATGAGTAAAAAAATTTCATAATTAATGAAAAATATATCCAATTAATCACAATAATTCATAGCACAATGCTCAAATGCCCTCTAGTATGTTAGTTACTAACTATGGGATCCTCACACTCTCACATCCGTGATCATAATAAATATCCACTCCCACTTAAGGGAAAATTCCAATCATCCACTCCCACTTAATGGAAAATTACAATCCAATCAAGGTTCAGTTAATGTTGTCATTATCAATCCATTTCCAGGGAATTTCTATCCTAGCATTCTTTTTCCAACCACCTATTAACTACCTAGGATCCCATATGCTTTAATCAATCAATCAACATTAGGAAATTTGTTTCAAATCAGTTTAAAATACAATTCCCCCATTTCCATTTCAATATTCCAAATAAATTTCAAAACCAAATCATAGATTTTTCATCATTTCATGCCATTTAAAATAAAACCAATAATAGGTTTAAAACAAATCAATTTAATCCATTTTTTAAAGTAAATTCTCAAATAAGTTACAATTTCCATCAATTTACAAAGTACACCCCAAATTCCAATTTCATTAGAATTGAGGGTTTTCTTCAAAACCCATACCAAATCAATTCAAATTCCAATTCACATCGAATTGGGTTTTCATAATTTAATAAAAATCAATTTAATTTAAATCAAGAAAATCAAGGGTTTATTACATGGAAAAATCTCAAAGAAACCACCTACCTTTAATCATGGTATCAAAACTCAATACTCACAGCAGGAATTACCAATGATGAAAAATGATAATGAAGATCTATAAATCTAACTTAGATTCAAGATTCAAAACAAATTAGTTTAGATCCATAAAACACATGATTATATAACACACCCTAAGGAGGAAATAAATAGAGAGTATGAGATAATGAACACGAGAAGATCACTTACCATATAGGGATTAAACGAGGTTCTCCATGCTTAGATCTACCTAGGAAGGGGTTTGGAGGAGCCAAAAATGGTTCTTGAGAGCCTCCAAGACCTATTAATTTTTGTAATGCCAATTTAGGGTCAAGCAGGGGTTCATATGGGGGTTTGGGAGTTTTTAAATTAATTTTCAAAAATAAAAATTACCGAATGAACGGTTAGCTGGGAAGGGCCGCATAGTTAGAAAAACTGTGTTCCCTAACCGTGCTCCCCCTTGGACTCATTTTCCAAGGCGTATAGTTTCTACTAGGTGGGTGCATAGTTTTTAAAACTATGTGCCAACCATGCAAGCCACCACTACCTGGGGTTTCATGGTTTACACTAGGTGGGCGCACAGTTTGGAAAAACAGTGCGCCAACCTTTCATAGCCCAAAATTTTCCAATTTTTCAAAATTTCCCTAAAAAACAACCTGAGATAAACCCCAACCAAACCTTGATAAAAAATTATGGCCAAGGAGTATATGAAATCTGTAATAAGATGCTACAAAATTCATGTGGATGATCTAGAGGGAATCAAATTTGGTTTATTCAAGCAACGATCACTGAAGATAAACATATGTCGAGCATGGATTTAGATCGAAAGATGTATTTTTTAGTTTATGTTTTTGTGCTTAAAATTGATCATGTAGAATCCTAGGTCTTTTTTTGGGGCATCACTTCGCTGATGATGATGCAATTACACTAATCACTGATAAATTTTTTTAAATCCCCAACCTATTGGCTTCAGCTGTGCGCTCTGGTACCAACAATTGGTATCAGAGTGACATGTGGAAATTTTAAGTCAAAGAAAAAAAATTAATTTTGCATTAAATTTTGAAGAGGAAATAATTTTGGTCTCAACACCGTAGAAAATGATTTAATCCAATTTTGGATGGCCAAGTAGTGATTATCTAAAGTTTTTAATATGGATCTAATTACACATTGTAGATATTAATTTTTAAGAAAATATTTTTATATATGTCAAATATATTATCTATACTAAAATGGGCTTTTTCCAGCTTATGTGTCACCTTACTACGCAACCACGTCACCAACCAAAAAAAATTATTCCCTCCAAAATCGAGAATTCTTATTCCGCTTTACCATTTCCCCTGTGCATCCTCGACTCCTCCCTCCATCTTAGGGTTTCATATCATCTGTCGCGACCCATTCACCTCCGCCTCTACTTTCATCAGCGTTTCCATTTCCCCCCATGCACACCTCTATTCTCAACCAATGGATTCTATAATCTTCAAAAGACAAAACCACTCTTTGCATCATGTTGGCCCGAATCAAGCTCCTCCCGGAGGAATCAGAGCTCTCGCAGTTCAGCATACTGGCAACCATGGATTTCACCTCTGACGACGACCAATCTATCACATCCAAATCTTGGTCCATAAATAGTGAATATGACAACACTCTAGATGAAGAACAGTTCTACACCGACTTATCCTCAGCTTCTCCCTCCATCTTAGGTTCTCCTTGCATCCATTGTGACCCATTCATCTTGGTCTCCATCTCAGCCTCTGCCTACATCGGCTCCGTCCTCACTGTCTATTCGGTCTGCTCGACCTCAACCTCTAGATACCCTGTACCTCCAAATATTTCCATCTCCACTTTGGGGTTGCAAATTTCATTACTGGTATCTTTATAACTCTTTATTTACACATTTTTAACCTTGACGCATTGAATATACACCTTCATCTTGCGATTTTGGTTCCCTCTACCTATAGTAACCCCTTATTTTTTACTGTGGTAACCTCTATAGCTATCTATCTCTATTTACTATTCGAATTTCTCATATAGAGGTCTGATTTCATTGTCGGTGATGTAGAGTGACTTATTTTTGAGTTCACCCTTTGGTATAATTCCTTCATCCCATATTTCACTGTTCATTTTGTAAATTTTTTCATGTAGTTTAGCTTTGTTTTAACTGTTATTTTATGGAATGATGAATCTGTAAGGTTTGATTTCAAATACACAATGTTATATGACCATTAATTTTGAGTTTAATTGATCTCAAATCATCAATGCGGTTGATGGAGAATGATGGAACTACTGAATGAGTTCCATCAAACTGCAATGATCAGAGCCCTGATTGAGATAAATCCTACACTGATTAGAGCCTTGGATGATGAGGTAATCCCTACATTGATCAGATCCCTGAATATTTAGACCTACTATTATTATGATGTCGTTTATTCCATTGGTGGTTATAGGTGTGTCCATTATTAGGGAGGATAGAGTACTCTTGCTTGTTGAGTTGTAGTAACCAACATTACATTCCTTTTTGTGGGAGCTCCATTATACAAAATTCCCAATTGATGGTCATTTTTCAGTAATATTATTTCCCCATATTCTACTTTTTATTACTACTATCCACTTACTATTTCACTATTTATTTGATATATATTAACCATCATTATAACTGTTTCTATGAGAGGTGCATTAAACAGAAATACGATAAAAATGGGTGAAGTTTACCACCACATGAAGGTTATTTTTGTTTTATATTCATTTTTAATATTATTTTTATCTTATATGTATCAGTTTTATACATATTAATGTTTGAATATTATTTTTGAAACTTATATGTATTCACAATTGAAATATGCAGGTTCATATTTATTTCAAAATTGAAATATGCAAGTTCAGATTTGAAATATGCAGGTTCATTTTTATTTCAAAATTTAAATATGCAGGTTCATAATAATTTTAGGTTTATAAATATTAATGTTTGAATATAATTTTTGTAACTTATCTGTATTCAGAATTGAAATATGAAGGTTCATATTTATTTCAAAATTGAAATATGAAGGTTCAGAATTGAAATATGTATGTTTATATTTATTGAAATCAAAAGGTTCATATTTTTCTCCGCCTCCGCCTCCGGCTCCTCCTCACCTCTAAATGTTTCCGCCTCCACCTTGGGGTCCTGATTTTCATTACTGGTATCTAAAATTTCTCTTTATTTACACTATTATAACCTTGACGTACTGCAAATCCACCTTCGTCTCACAACTTTGGTTCACTCTACCAACGGTAACCCCTAACGTTTTACTACGGTAAGCCCTAATTTTTTTATGCAGCTTCATATTTATTTCAGAATTGAAATATACAGGTTCAAATTAATTTTAGATTCTATTATTTTATTTTTAATCAATATTTTCTAATTAAACTTCTAACTATATTCTATATGTCAAAAAACAAGTCATGCAATTTAGATAGTGAGGATGAGGTGCAACATAATCTCTAATTTTCTCGAGACACTATGGACAAAACAATCCTTTCCACTAAACTGCACACCCAAACGAATGGATACTTAAACAAGAAGACTGGAAAAGTGACCGACTTTTTCTGCTAAAATAGAAAGGTAACCCCTAATGTTTTACTATAGTAAGCCCTAATATTTTATGCATCTTCATATTTATTTCAGAAATGAAATATACAGGTTCAAATTAATTTCATATTCTATGATTTTATTTTTCACCAATATTTTCTAATTAAAATTCTAACTATATTTTATATGTAGAAAAACCAGTCGTGCAATTTAGGTAGTGGGGATGAGGTGAAACATAATCTCTAATTGTATCAAGACACCGTGGACAAAATAATCCTTTCCACTGAACTGCACACCCGAACGAATGGATACTTAAACAAGAAGACTGAAAAAGTGATCAAATTTTTCTGCTAAAATAGAAAGGTAAAACCGCATGTTGACTGTTTTTAAATTTTTTGATTTGTTTTCTAATTAGTTGTTTACCATCAGAAGTGTATTATAGTTTACAGATTACAATAGAAAGGAAGACATGGATCTTTATTGTTTTATTATCAATCTCTAGATTTGGTAGTACTATTTTGTATATAGAACAATGTTAATGTTCATACCATAATCTTGGATGAGTTTTGGTAGTAGGAATATAATCATTCTGCAAGAATTAAATGATTGTGCAAAAAAGTGGTCAAAAACATGATTTTAGAAGTAGATGGAATTATGAATCACATGGTTATGATATGGGAATTATAAACATAGAAAAACATAAACGGGTGAAGTGTACCACCACATGAATGTTATTTTTGTTTCATATGCATTTTTTAATATTATTTTTTATCTTATAAATATTAGTTTTATACATATTAATGTTTGAATATTATTTGTGCAACTTATATGTATTCATAATTGAAATATGCAGGTTCATATTTATTTCAGAATTAAAATATGCAGGTTCAGAATTGAAATATACAGGTTCATTTTTTTTAGAATTGAAATATAGAGGTTCATAATAATTTAAAGTTTATACATATCAATGTTTGAATATTTTTTGTGTAACTTATCTGTATTCATATTTGAAATATGCAGGTTTATATTTATTTCATAATTGAAATATGCATGTTCAGAATTGAAATATGAAATTTCATATTTATTTAAATCAAAAGTTTCATATTTTTCTCTACCTTAGCCTCCGGCTCCTCCTCACCTCCAAAGGTTTCTGCCTCCACCTTGGGGTCGTGATTTTCATCATTGGTATCTATGGTTGCTATTTATTTATACTATTTTAACCTCGACGCACTACAAATCCACCTCCGTCTCGCAATTTTGGTTCCCTATACCTATGATAACCCCTAATTTTTTTACCACGATAAGCCCTAATTTTTTATGCAGCTTCATATTTATTTCAAAATTGAAATATAAAGGTTCAAATTAATTTCAGATTTTATGATTTTATTTGTCACCAATATTTTCTAATTAAACTTATAACTATATTATATATGTAGAAAAACCATTCGTGCGATTTAGATAGTGAGGATGGGGTGCAACATAATCTCTAATTGTCTCGAGACACCGTGGACAAAACAATCATTGCCACTGAACTGCACACCCGAACGAATGGATACTTAAACAAGAAGACTGAAAAAGTGATCAACTTTTTCTGCTAAAATAGAAAGGTAATACTGCATGTTGACTGTTTTTTAATTTTTTGATTTGTTTTCTAATTAGTTATTTACAGTCATAAGTGTATTACAGTTTACAGTTTACAATAGAAAGGTAGAAATGGATCTTGATTATTTTATTATAAATCTCTAGATTTGTTAGTACTGTGTTGTAGATACAATAATGTTAATGTTCATACCATAATCTTGGATAAGTTTTGGTAGTATGAATATAATCATTCTGCAAGAATTAAATAATTGTGCAAAAAAGTTGTCCAAAACATGATTTTAGAAGTAGATGGAATTATGAATCACATGGTTATGATATGAGAATTATAAACATAGAAAAACATAAATGGGTGAAGTGTACCACAACATGAAGGTTATTTTTGTTTCATATGCATTTATTAATATTATTTTTTGTCTTATATGTATCAGTTTTATGGGTATTAATGTTTGAATATTATTTGTGTAACTTATATGTATTCACAATTGAAATATGCAGTTTCATATTTATTTCAATTTTGAAATATGCAGGTTCAGAATTTAAATATACAGGTTCATTTTTATTTTTGAATTGAAATATGTAGGTTCATAATTGAAATATGAAAGTTCATATTTATTGAAATCAAAAGGTTCATATTTTGCTATGCCTCTGCCTCCGGCTCCTCCTCACCTCCAAAGGTTTCTGCCTCCACCTTGGGGTCATGATTTTAATTGTTGGTATCAACGGTTGATCTTTATTTACACAATTGTAACCTCAACGCACTGCAAATCCACCTCCGTCTCACAATTTTGGTTCCCTCTAGCTACGATAACCCCTAATTTTTTACTACGGTAAGCCCTAATTTTTTATGCAGCTTCATGTATATTTCAGAATTGAAATATATAGGTTCAAATTAATTTCAGATTCTATGATTTTATCTGTCACCAATATTTTCTAATTAAACTTCAAACTATATTCTACATTTAGAAAAACAAGTCGTGCAATTTAGATAGTGAGG
Organism: Viscum album; assembly: GCA_963277665.1. Taxonomy (NCBI): domain Eukaryota; kingdom Viridiplantae; phylum Streptophyta; class Magnoliopsida; order Santalales; family Viscaceae; genus Viscum; species Viscum album. The sequence continues at coordinate 595,338,401 of OY728123.1, forward strand.
ATGGGGTGAAACATAATCTCTAATTGTCTTGAGACACCATGGCCAAAACAATCCTTACCACTGAACTGCACACCTAAACAAATGGATACTTAAACAAGAAGACTAAAAAAGTGATTGAATTTTTCTTCTAAAATATAAATGTAATACTGCATGTTGACTATTTTTTTAATTTTTTGATTTTTTTTCTAATTAGTTGTTTACCATTAGAAGTGTATTATAGTTTACAGTTTACAATAGAAAGGTAGTCACGAATCTTGATTGTTTTATTAACAATCTCTCGATTTGGTAGTAATGTGTTGTAGATAGAACAATGTTAATTTTCATACCATAATCTTGGATGAGTTTTGGTAGCAGGAATATAATCATTCTGCAAGAATTAAATGATTGTGCAAAAAAGTGGTCCAAAACACGATTTTAGAAGTAGATGTAATTATGAATCACATGGTTATGATATGGTAATTATAAACACAAAAATACATAAATGGGTGAAGTGTACCACCACATGAAGGTTATTTTTATTTCATATGATTTTTTAATATTATTTTTTATCTTATATGTATCAGTTTTATACATATTACTATTTTAATATTATTTGTGTAACTTATATGTATTCACAATTGAAATATGAAGGTTCATATTTATTTCAAAATTGAAATATGTAGGTTCAGAATTGAAATATGAAGGCTTATATTTATTGAAATCAATAGGTTCATATTTTGCTCCGCCTTCGCCTCGAGCTCCTCCTCACCTCCAAAGGTTTCCGCCTCCACCTTGGGCATAAAACTAGTATGTTTTCTGTTATAATCTATTTTGTATTACAGTGAGTTGTAATACCTTACAAAAAACATACCTTATGAGCACTTATTCGGTTGGAGACCCAAATTCAAATTTGTTTTCTTTTATAAACCGGGTCAGAATGGCCTAATCCAGGATAGTACACCATGTTGTGTATTTACTGATAGATTTTTTAGAGGTTTTGTAACATTATGTTACCTACTATAACATGGTTCCAAACAAAATATCATTTTTTTTCACATATATTTAATTTAATGTCTCAACAGCATACAATAAAAATGGGACAAATACACCGTGTGTGATTTGGATCTTTCTACAGTACAAAGAGTTTTTTTACAATTGTTGTATAATAACAGATAAAGGTGCTTAAATGAGGTAATATATCTATGTGATGCAGAACACTATATCATTGTGGGTTGTGGATACCCCCTTAAATTCATCTAATGAGTTTTTATATAATTATTTTAAAACTCAATTTTAATTATTCTCTAATCTGTTTTCATGAGTTAAAAAGGTATACTTAATTATTGAATTAATTTCAATCTGAACAATTCATGACTATTTCATGACCTTTGGAAGTAAAGAAATATTGTTAATTGTTTTATTTTTTTGAATTGGGTATCAAACTTGTGAATAGTGGGTTCAATTTGATTTGTTTTCCTAGTCAATCAGTATTTCTATTACATCTATTTCTTCATGAACTATGTAAATTAATGTCGACTCATTCAAGGTTGGTTTGATGCAGGAAGTTATGGTAATGTTGGAGGAAGAGAAGGCTAAAATTGTTCCTAGGCACCCTGAATATCTATAAACTTGATACAAAATCCAGTTCTGGGATCTGGAACATCTTATTATAGTAGATACTGCTCAATATGTAACTTTCAATGCTCAATTTCTTAACTTATCTTCCTAGTCATTCAATATTTCTATTACATATATTTCATCATTATGTATTTGATATATAATGATGCTCATTATGTAACTTTTTTTCCTCAAAATATGTTACTAATACTCCTATATTCTAGGTTCTGCTCTTTTTTTCCACCTGTATGGGCACACCAACTTATTCCACTCAGGTATTAATTATTTTTCTTCATTATCACTTATTTTCATTAAATCATTGGAGTGGAAATTTCTAATTTTTAGGCATGTGTATGTTGAATTATTTTAGAGTTTGAGCATGTTATATGGCTAACAAGTGTGCTGCATTCTAGGTGTATATAATTGCAGGTGATCTGATCCATATAGGATCTTCTGTGATTTTTGAGGTATTGAAATTTTAGATCTGTAACCAGTATTTGTTTTAGGAAATATTTTTCTGTGAGTTCATTTTGTTTCAACTATTAATGTATAAGAAATTAGAATAAGTAGCCTCAAATTTGCAGTTATTGGGATCCCCAACAACATCTACAAAGATATTCTGGTACCCTATTACATCATGTTTTACTGTATCTTATTACATCAAGTTTTTTTACTTTTCAATCCATTTCATTTATAATTTATGATACATGTTATTATTTTTCTTTTCTTATAATTATTATCTATCACTGAATCTATAATTTTAAAATATTTTAGGTCTGATACACAAATGGTGGTAATGGGTTTTGTGATCATGTCAATCCAGAACAACTGTGACAGATCCTATGATGGGAGCATTTTATGTCATTATACATAAAAATTCTATCTTGTATATATTCCTAGAATGGGATTGGTTGATGCAACATTCCGGTGAATTTTTATTCTTTGCTATTTTAATTTTTTGCTTTTTTTTATCACATTTTGTCTTTTACTCTAGGATTTCTATCTCAATAAATGACTTCCTATTGTACCTTCTTTTCCATTATATGTACCACTAATTTTTTGTTTTAAACATTTCCATTATTAATATGAATTATTATGTTTCAAAAATGGTATTCTATTATTAATAATACGAATTTTTTTATAGTGTCGTGCGAATGCACGGGCAGAGTACTAGTTTTACCCAAACGCAGCTGGCGATGATTTTTTTCTGATAAACCCAAACTCCAGTTGGATTTAGGTGACCTAAATTGCAATTTTTAGCTGAATAATATTCTACACTTTTGTGGTAATAACATTATTTTATGAAAAATATTTTATACAATATATTGTTTTAAGTTTAGAAAAAATATTTTATAAAACAAAAATGGGGATGGTCCATCACGACTAGTAGGTTTGCAGACAAAAAACTTATTCAAAAAAGGCAATTTTTATATCTTTTTGAAAAACTTTTACATTAAAAAATGATATTGATTAGGGGCGGCGAAACATTAATTCAAATTTTTTTTTTTAGGGGTCGCTCGTTGCTCTCCCTCACGCACCGCCTGCCCCTTATGGCTAACCACTATCTTGTACCGTCCGACCTCAATGCACCACCATCACCCCATGTACGACTGTCTTTTGTCTGCCAGCCAAGCCCTATACACTACCAGCTCATCTTTCCATGCTGAACCGGACTGCACCCGCCATGCTCGAAGCCCCTGTTGAGTTTTGATGAAAAAATATCACTGTACAAAATGGTGGGTGACTGCCTATGATGACTAGCCACCATTTATGACCCGAAAATGAGGTTGGAACCGCTTGAAGACGTCACCTGGAGTTTGGTGCCGCCCAAAAGAGAAATTGCAGCGGCTTTTGAACCTCCTCCTCCTTGGATTTAAATATGGGATGTGATATGTGGGCAAGGAGAGGGTGTGCCCGTATGTAATATGTGTGGGGAAAATATTTGTAATCTATGTTCTCTCATTTGCATAAGAAGAATTAACTGCCTTCCCCGTGGACGTAGGTCATCTGACCGAACCACGTAAATATATGTCCCTCCATTTGTGTTTGACTTCTCAGCTTTGTGTATGAATCTAAGAGGGTGAGCGGTTCCGACCCCAAAAAAGTGGTATCATATGTTGTGTTTGATCACCTGGAGATCGCACTCTTGAAAACCCACTACTGTCCACGCCCTGCTCGAAGTCGTGTCTGCAGCTGGTGTCTACGCCCTGCTTGAAGCAGTGTCTGCAAATCTGAATCTGCCTCTCTTCAAATCTGCTATCCGCACATCTGCAACCGCTTCTGTCCACACTTCCTGCTGGGAGATGGTTTCCCAATCTGAATCTGCAACACTGATGTCCGCTCGAAGTTGTCACCTTGGGTTTGAACTCTGTTTTGCATCTTCTCGACTATTTTTTTATGTGCACACCATATCCGTGAAACAAGGAGAAAGAGGTGGAAAAAAAGAGGGCATGTGGGCATGGAAATAAGAATAGGTGGTTTTTTTTTCTTTTTGGATTTTGGGTATATAAAAGTCAAAAGGATAAAGGAGAATTTGTGTTTGGGTAGCGTGGAAGGCCAAATTCAAAAGTGGCTTTTGTGTGTGTGTGTGTTTTTTGTGTTGTTGCGTGGAAGGAAAAATAAGGGAGAGGGATTGTGCATGTGTAGAGGGTGGAAATAAGGAGGTGGCATGTTTTGAGAAGGAAAAAAATTGAGTGGGGTGAGGGGAACATGAATTGGAAATGCCGCACTTAAAAAAAATATTGGAAATTTTTGTTATTTTGTTTTGAGTGAGATTTTTTTAGAGAAAAAAATATTTTGGAAGAAAATTCGGTATTTATTTGGGATCCATTTGAATCAATTAAATAGACGATTTCAACATTTTTGATTATTTTGGATTCATCGGTGGTGTCTATTTTTGGAAATTCTGATCTATTTTTATCATGGAGAATCCTGAAACCGAAAGTAGTTCGGTACCGCCCCAGGAGCACTAGGAGTCTGTTCCAGCTACACATGCTGGTAATGCAAATACTTCCGGATATAGAAGTATGGTGTCCAGTACCAAATTCAAGGTGGTGAAATTTGACGGGACAAACAACTTCAGTATGTAGAAATGTGGAGTTTTGGATATTCTAACTCAACAGGAGTTAGATATCACTTTGGAAGAAAAGCTCACCAACATCTCCGATGGTGATTGGAAGAGACTCAACCGTCAAGCCTGCGATACGATCCGACTCTGTTTGGATAAAGATCAGAAATAAAGTGTGATGCGAGAAACTTCAGCAAAAGGTTTGTGGAGTATTTTGGAGAATAAGTATATGGCCAAAAGCATTGAAAATCGGTTGTACCTGAAAAAGAAATTGTTCAGATTTTAGTATAAGCAAGGTATGTCTATGATTGAGCTGCTTGATTCATTTAATAAAATCCTTGCATATTTGAAAAGTTTGGAGGTGAAAATTGGAGATGAAGATAAGGCTCTATTTCTGTTGAACTCTCTACCGGAGAGTTATGATCACCTTACTACAACGTTGTTGTATGGTAAAGATGAGGTGAAATTTTCTGATGTTTCAAATGATTTAGTTAATAATGAGTACATGCAGAATGAAAAATATGACCATTGGGATTCTACATCAGAGGGATTGATGAAAATTAGAGGAAGTTCATCTAACAGGAAATCTGGAAGATTCAGAAGAGATGAATCACGATTGACATCAAAAGGCGAGTCCAGCTTTAGGCGTCCAACAAAAGACGAGTGCGCCTACTATCATGAAAAGGGGCACTGGAAGAATTATTGTCCCAAAATTGGGAAATCTAAGGAAAATGTTGTACGAATAACCAAGGATGTTGAAGATGTTGAAGATACTATCATCGTTTGCTCGATGGTCAACCATTAAAAAGGTTGGATTCTTGATTAAGGTTTTTCATTCCATATGTGCAGGAATCAGGATTGTTTTTCAAACCTCGATGAGTCAGATGAAGGTGTGGTGCTTATGGGCAATAACCAACCTTTCCATACGAGAGGTATTGGAACAATATGGTTGAAGATTCATGATGGTACAACTCGATGCCTTATAGATGTGAGATATGTACCAAAATTGGAGAAGAACCGCATATCGCTTGGAGTTTTGGATAAGCTTGGTTACCAGATAACTATTGAAGATGGATTCATGAAAATTATCTGTGGTGCACTCCTTACGATGAAAGGTATTCAAAAAGGTAATTTGTATTATTTGAATGCTGATACTGTTATAGGTGGAGCAATGAAATCAGATAAGAGTATCACTACTGGTAGAACACGAAGGATTATACGAAGACCTTCCAGGTTTGGAAAATCAGTTAGTTTTGCTCTTTCTGTAGTTGAATGTGGTGTTCCAGATTTCTATCGAGATGTTCTGGATAGCAAAGAAATCAACCAGTGGAGGTCTATTATGGAAGATGTGAATTATTTGCATCAGAATATGATATGGGATATTGTTCCTCCTCTGAAGGAAAAGAAAGATGATACAGGGATCAAGTTCCTACATAGTTTTGAATTGATCAATATGACTCAAATTTGAGATGCCTACGGGCATCGGGAAGGTAGCAGCAGGCAGAAAGATTTGTTTCAACAGAAGCATGAAAATTTGTTTTAGTTACATGATGATTTGTTTGAGCGGCAACATGGTGATATTTTTAGTCAAGGTGGAGATTGTTGAGTTTTGATGAAAAAATATCACTGTCCAAAATGGTGGGTGACCACCTTTGATGACTAACTGCCATTTATGACCCGCAAATGAGGTTGGCACTGCTTGAAGACTTCACCTGGAGTTTGGTGCTTCCCAGAAGAGAAATTGCAGCGGCTTTTGAACCTCCTCCTCCTTGGCTTTAAATATGGGATGTGATATGTGGGCAAGGAGAGGGTGTGATCGTATGTAATATGTGTGGGGAAATTTTTTGTAATCTGTGTTCTCTCGTTTGAATAAGAGGAATTACCTATCTTACCCATGGACGTAGGTCATCCGACTGAACCACATAAATATCTGTCCCTCCATTTGTGTTTGACTTCTCAACTTTGTGTGTAAATCTGAGAGGGTGAGTGGTTCCGACCCCAACATCCCCCATTGTGGCTTGACCCCCTGTGATGCTAGCCTTCGCGACTGCTCATCTAGAATTCCTACTTATCATGGATCAGCTGCCCCATCATCAGACCCGCATGAGAACCCCGTCACCCATATCCTGAGCACTCTACCCACTCGATCCCACTCATTGTCCGGCCAGATCCCGACCACCTGCTCGAGCCCCCTCGCCACTCCCACGTAGTAAGATCTAATCCCATTGGCCTCTGTCGACCCCCTTGCGCAGACCTCCCATGACCAAATCCAGTCACCTCCGGCAAGTCCCACCATCATAGGTGACCCACAAAACACAACCCTCTAGTGTGCCCTCCTATTTAGGTCAGCCTGACTCAGGTTGGGGTGGGTTAGGCCCTGCCCAACCCACCAGACCCGACTCAGGTCCAGATATTTCTCGATACCCATTACAGGGTTTTTCTGGGGTTCATGGGACCCAGGAACAAAATATTATATATATATATATATATATATATATTTCAAAATTAATTTATAATTTTGGAAATAAAAAAATAAAAATTTAATAGTAATATTTCAAAATTAAGTTAAATTTTAAAATATAATTAAATTAATTAATGAGACCGAATGATGCAAGTTTTTGAGTTTAAAGTTAGAGTGAATTATTTAAATTTATTAAAATCACCCTAAAAAATAATTTATTTCAAGTTTAGTTTTTTTTATCTATTTTATTTATTTACGTGATTTAATGCATACCAACTGATCATGAGCCATAGATTGACCAATGCATGTGTGGTATTTATTTATTTATTTAATTTATTTATTGCAATGCATGGTTAGTAAGAATTATTTTATAGTTGACGATCCATGTATCATTTTTACATCATTATATGTATAAGGGTATGTGTGTTGAAGTTGTTTCCCTAGTACCAAATTTTGTTTACTTTATGATAACCCATATTCATAGTTTTGAATAATATTAAACTCCTTATCACATCATGATAATTCTTATGTGTAACATAGTATCCGATAATGTCTTAAGAGTAGTTGTTTCACTGAAAGGTCATAACAACTCCCCACTACAATGAAAACCCATAAGTGCCATGATAATATTCTTAAATATATGTTCTATGGCTGGATGAAATCATTTGAAGGAAAAAAATGATTCAAGATATTAGGGGTGGAGACTCATAGGACTTTTAAACACATTCTCATGGTGTACACCCTAGGTAATATACAGTGTAGGATAATATGAGAACGTGACCCACTAGTAGAAAATCCACATTTATATTTCATTGGATGTTCCTATCTGTGGATGTGTGTATCGATCCTAATACATTAAGATTATTATTAATGAGTATTACAAGTCACATACTTTTATTTATTGACAAAAACTATGACAATGTATGTTTTTGGCAAGGTAGGATACGTTGGGCGCATCACGAGTAATATTGCATTAATAAATAATGTGAGAAAGGATTTGTCCCTTATTTTATTTAATGGAAGTTGATATCTTAGGTCTTTTGATGAAAATGATATATCTTAAATAAATCCATGGACATGGTGTTTTATATTAAAGTTTGATTTTTGTAAATTCAAAGAAAGAGGAATCAAACACATAGATTGATGACACTAGTATGCAACCTGCTTGATTAGAGATATCAGGATAAAGAGATTATATTACACACTAAGCATCCATATGAGGTATTATGTCATTGTGACATTAAATTCTTTTTCTATGAGTGTCTTGACATGTTTTTAGATTCTAACCTTGGACTTTAGGCTACTTCGCCTAATGCCACTATGAAAGAGGTATAGAGGGAAACATACTAAGTGTATCCAGAATCTCAGTTAAATAATATATTATTATTTATTATTTAAAAAGTTGAATAAATATTATTCTTTCATGTAGTTTAATAATTATTCATGTTTTATTGATCGCATATATTCTGTGACTAGTTATTCGCGAGAATATTATGTGAGTAGAATATTTAATGAATATTTAATAAATATTTATTTTCTATTTAGTAAATAAAATAATTATTTATTTATTTAAGAATAATACATGATATTTATTTATTAAATAAATATTTATTATTCAAGTATATATAAATATTATGGAGGAATGATAGATCAAGTTTAATGGTCTGTCGAAAAATAATATATATTTAATATTATTTGATTCATTAATATTTAATTTAATTCGTGAGTTTAGTGCATGTCAATAAATAATAATAATATTATTATTTTAGACATCGGGTTCTGTGGGGATTAAATAAATAATAAAAGTCACTTGTACAATTATTTATTTCTAACCCTAGCGGTATATAAAACCAATTATATTATTTTTCAAGAGAGATAATTGCATTTGTTTTATTGTGCATAATGAATTTAGAGAATCCTCTCAAATCCCTAGAGAGATCCCTTCTCTAAGAACGATTCAAAGAATAGAGAATGATATTACTCCACCTTCTACTCTCGATTCCAGAGAAATCAAAGATAATCCTTTGGAAATTATTCTCGAGGAAATCAAAGGTGAAAAAAGCAAGCGATATGATCTACTGTGCTAACACCCAAAGATTCCTACTATGACGTTCAAAGATTTATGGAACACACATGGATCATTTCTAGAGGAAATTTTCCCTTGATTCCTATAATGAAACGATGGTACGATGTAGATTCATTGTCAGATCCATTAATGAAGAAATAATTTCTCACAAGGAAAATTTTTAATTGCTTAAATTAATTATAAATAATATGTAATGATCCTATAATTTGGTTCTGACATTTATCCATTGTACGTATTATTTGATTCAAATTTGTTGATCATGAATTTTATCATCATGTAATTCTCAAATTGATCATCGATCATGAAAAAAAGAAATGTTAGGCATGACCTATCACATGCTTCTACTGTGCTTGGAACCTTCAAGTGGCATCAAAGGCTAGGTTACATGATTATTTATAATTATTTAAAGATCATTGATTGATTTACACATAAGTAATTAGTTTTTAATTATAGTTTAATCATTCCTTAATCTGAATCTTAAGATCAACTTCTTCTTATTTATTTCTCATAAATATAATTGAATCGATTAATTTTATGAATGAAATAAATTTGAAGATCTCATCTGGATGTGCCTAGGAATCTAGCTGGATAACACAAGAGTACACACCGTGTAACTCAGAGGTACATGTCGTGTACTAGTGTTTAATGCACACAGAATTAATTCATAATTAATTCAAGGTTTGTGCATCTATTACACACTATGTATTTAATTATACACTGCATGTTGATCGAGCTAGCCTGGTGTATGATCATCCAAAGTACACACCGTGTAACTTCCGTACATGGAGTGTAGTCCTTTAGTCACATACAGACCGTGTATCTTCTTACATGGACTAACTAATCGGTGACTGTGTAAATTGAAGACTACACGATGTGTATCCTATGTATACACTGTGTACTCCAATATTTTCCCTAGCATGGTTACATGCTAAGTCCCTAGGCATGTCCCTCAGATAGATGATGAGAAAAAGTACACACTGTGTAGCTGGCTTGTACACACCATGTACTTATACCAAATTTCATAGAATTAAAAATTAATTTATTATACTAAGTAAAAATTATCAGCATGTGCTTTCATGTGGTCACTAAGTTGATAGGACATGCCATGTGACGGGTTTTAATACATACAATTGTTTAATTAATTTCTATATAATGTTTAGATTTGCACATCATGTATGAGTCGTATTACATTTATTACTCTACATGCATTGAAGAATAACTCATGAAAGAAAAATCATATAATCCATGTAATCATTAATTTGATAATACACATCATGAAAGTACACGATAAGTCATGCATGCCACATGTCACAAATAGTAACCAATATACGAGTATAATACATGGTAGGTTGTTCAGATGAGTACTCACCATGTTGTCTCTAAGGTACATTTATGTACATAGTTAATTTTAAATAAATTTATTTAATTTGTTTAAAATTATTATGGATGATAATCTCAAGGAAACTTAGACAAGAATTAAGATAAAAAAATTGATTAATTAAAGTATATAATTAATTGATTCGAGTGTGATTTATCTTAAATAAGGGACACCATTCCCGAGTATCATAATCATAAGGGACACCACGCCTGAGTATCATAATCATAAGGGAAACCATGCCCATGGATGCCATGCCCATGTATCATAATCATAAGGGATTCCATGTCTGGGTATCATAATCATAAGGGACACTATTCCCATGAATAATGATTCTAGAGTGACATCATGCCCAAGTATGATAATTTATAATCAAATGAAATGAAAAAGAGGCCATACCCATAAACATACCATAACATAAGTCAAGTACACAAGTTTGATCATTCCATTATTAAGTAATTAAGGAGGCCATGGAAAGGTTTATGCCACTTCCAGTTTATCATGTGATATAGGTCAAGCATCTCATTTATTTATTAATAAAGGCCAAGTTTATTTCCTTACCATTAACATTCCATTCTATTTCACTTAGTCATTTCATATTCCATGATATTACCCATTCCCTTAATATATTTAAATATAATTGATTAAGAGGGCCAAGCAAGTACACATGTCCATTTGTAATCTCAACAATTCATTTATCAATAATTAACCAGTTCCCATTTTTGGGAAAATTACAATCAATGGACATTGAGGGCCATTGATAAGACACACAGAAGGGATGGTATAATCTCAAAGGAATTAAAAAATTTATAACAATCAATTGAACTCACCTAAGGTGGTGGTTCGGGTTGAGGTGTCAACCTAGAACCAAGTCATGGGGCTAAGTGACATCAGGTTAAGTTCCAGGGATTAAATTAAAAGCATTATATATTTTAGGATAAATGCATGGAAAGTTTAGCGTGCGACACAATGAAAATATTATACAAACCACACAACATTAAGGGAAAAGAATATATACCTCCTACCTCATACTTAGGATGGTCCACTCATTCAATATTAGGCCTCGATTTGAGCCAAAATGAGAAAAATTATAAGAGTAGACAAACACCCTAAAAATAGGGTGAATTAGATCACACGGATTTAGCATTTCATATGTAAAGATAAATGAATAAATAAAGAACAAAGAGTCTTAGACTTACTGAGGGGATTCCAACGTATCCAACTACATTCTATTATGTCAAGAAATAGAGTAGATCCACCCATGGAAGAGATAGGAAGAGAAGAATGCACGAGGGAGGAGAAAATGGGGTAATCAGTGTAATCATTAAGTTGATAGTAAATGTAATGAAAGTATGTGATAATTCATGTATTCCACATGTCACAAGAGTAAACAGTATACAAGTATAATGCATGTTGGGTAGTTCGTATGGGTACTCACCATGTTGTCTCCAAGGTACATTTATGTACATAGTTAATTTTAAATAAATTTATTTAATTTTATTAAAATTATTATGGATGAAAATATCAAGGGAATTTAGATGATAATTAAGATAAAATAATTGATTAATTAATTAATATAATTAATTGATTCGATCACGATTTATCTTAAATAAGAATGATTAATAATTGAATGCTAATTTTATTAAATACGTAATTCGTTTCATGAATATGGATGGCCATGATATTAGAACATACCTTTGTATATGATTGGTTTCCTTTTAATTTATTATTAAATTAAATTATTGGCCTGTATTCCATCTCTCCTCTTATTATGTAAGGGACTGTGTACTAATGGTTTCTTTTATGTAAAACTCTTCCCCTCACCTGCGTGTGAGTAAAAGCATATGTAATGGATGGAGATCCCAAGCTAGTGGAGGTGGTTTAAGTTTGAAGCCTAGGTGAAACCAATCCAAGAGAGATACATATATGGACAAGTGGAAAGCTATAACATGAACCTTAATTGGTTCAAGGTGTTTTTTCCCTAGGTCAATGTTTAGTATATCATCATCTAGATAAACTAACCATTAGTAGAAGCTAATGATCATACCACTTTATTATTTTATTTTCATTAAGTTTCATGGTTATTTCATTATGGATGTTTTTCTGTGATCACATGAATTAATTAATTAACAAGCATGCAAGATAAAACTAAGATAAATTGGATTATGCATAAATATTATCTAAGACATAGTTAACCACTTAAGTAAATACACTTAATATTAAAAATAATTCAATAAAGATAATAATAGGAAATTATATATATTAAGCCAATATACCCTTCCACTACTTCAGTTAAAATAAAACCATAGTTAAAAGTGTTTAACCAACCAAATTTTGGGTACTTTCAATAATCAAGGAATTATAACATGAAGTTTTGAGTTGACTTAACTTAGTTCACATCAAGGGTTGAATGCCAAAACAGGACTTGGTATAACTGAGAGTCAAGAGTTGAAATCCAATTTAAGGATTTCAGGATTGAGGATTCCACTAAATATATCAAGAAGTTTTGATTTAATATAGTTGGAATTTGGAATTCCTACCTAAAAACCTTCAAATTTATTAAACAACCAATGTTGGGGTAATGAAAAGGGGAATATGGATCCTTGACACTAGAATGTAAAAGAAATAGGATATTATGAATCTAATTATGAGAGCTATTGGGTTTTGATAAAATAGTGGGAGATTAATAAATATAATATTTATTTATTTGTCTAATTTTTATCAGATAAATTACTAAATATATGCTTGTATTATTTATAGAAATAATAGTAAAATTAATTAAAACATATCATTGTGATACATACTTGAGAAGGATAACCTTATCACCGAAACCAATTTCCAAGAGTGGAAAAAGTGCTTGCATGTTATCCCACTCCATAAAAGGAAATTATATGCGTTGGAAGAACCTATTCATGATGCGCTTGGTAATGAGGCTAGTGATGAAGAGTTGTCTCTCTATGAGAAACATTTGAACGATGCTACAAATGTTCAATTATTCATGCTATCATTTATGAACAATGAGCTTTTGAAGAAACATGAGAACATGGATGCATATAATATGATGTATCACCTTCAGGATCTTTATCAAAAGAAGGTGAGAAAAGAGAGATATGAGATCTCTAATTCTCTGTTTACAACTAATCTTGGAGAGTATTTGCTAGATGGGCCTCATTTAGTCATGCTTATTAGCTACATTAAATGCTTAGACATCTTAGGTATTAAATTCCTGAATGAGTTGCACACAAAGATCATAATTTCCTCACTACCCAAAACCTTCTCCAGTTTTATTGTTAATTATAACATGATAAATAATGATAAGAGTCTTTCTAAACTTCTTACTTTGATTTGAAAAGTAGATAAGGACATGGGGCATGACAAAATTGCGGTCCTTATGGTGAATAAGAAAATGAAGAACAAGTCAAAGGGTCCTAATACTCATAACAAGTATAAATCTCTCGAGCATCACCCTTCCAAAAAGAGGAATATCTAGTGGTAGGGAAAAGAGAAGGAGATAATATGTTTTTTATGCGGTAAGTAAGGCCATTGGAATAAGAACTGCACACAGAAGTAAGGGGAAGCTAAATGTACATTCTTTATTAAGTGTAATCTTTCAATATCAAAAAATTGGGTATTTGTTACAGCTTGTGGTGATCACATATATATCAAAATATAGGAAGAAAGTATATTCTGAAGGATTAATAGAGGAGATGTGGATTTGTGAGCTACCAATTGTGTGAGGATGGATGCTCTATCCATTGGTGAATAACACCTTTCATTGATAATGTGAATTATATTGGTTTTAAGGGATTGTTATTATGTACCAACTGTTACCAAGAAAATAATTTAATTTTCATGCCTTGATGCAGATGGTTTTATTTTCAAGTTTGAGAATAAAAGTTTTTTATTTTATAAATACAACATATGTTATGGTATGAAACATTTAAATAATGGTTTTTATTTATTAAATTATGAAAACCAAGTATCTATAATAGATAATGAATCATTTTCACATGACTTATATAAAACCCAACTATGGCATCACTATCTTGGTCATGTAAATGAGGATCATTTGACAAAGCTTTGTTAATATAGTTATTTAAACTCTTCTGAGTTAAAACCACTTAAAATATTTCATTCTTGTTTACAAGTAAAAATGACCAAACCTTCATTCAATGAATATGATGAAAGGTCCACAAAGCTTCTAGGATTGGTACGCACTGATATGTGTGGACCATTTATAGTAGAATCTAGAGGTGGTTATTATTACTTCATAAATTTTACTAATGACTCGATTAGATATGTATTTGTCTAATTGATGAGGTATAAGTCTGATTCCTTTGAGAAATTCAAATAATTCAATAATTATGTGGATAATCAACTTGGAAATAATATAATTAATCCTTGATTAGATCGAGGTGGTGAATATATTAACCGAAAGTTTATCGAATTTTTATGGGAGTTTGGGATTCTATCTCAACTCACTCCACCTTACACACTATAGTGGAATGGTGTTAGTGAAAGGATGAACCATACCTTGTTATACATGATAAGGTCAATGATGAGTCATGCAGATCTTCCATTATCGTTTTGTGAATATGCATTACAAACTGTAGCATATACATTAAACCGAGTACCAACTAAAGTAGAAAATTGAATTCCCTTTAAGTTATAGAGTGTAAAGAAACCTGTTTTTTCACATACACATGTATGGGATTGGGAGTAATTTGTTAAGGCCTTCTCAGTTAGTAAACTAGCACCCTAGGGAAGAAAGTATATCTTTATAGGATATCCTAAGAAAACAAAGGGATACTACCTATACAAACCCTCAGGTAAGAAAGTGACTATTTCCAGACAAGCCGACTTTCTTAAGAGGGAGAAAATCATTATAAAGGATAGTGAGAGAATGATTGACTTCAATGAAGTTGATACTCAAGATGTACAAGAGTTGTCACAGGAACAGATTCCACAATACCTCATGGAAGATATAGTTCCTAAAGCACAAGTATTACATAAGAGCACTAGGAAGATATGGTTTTCCAATCACCTAATACGATGACTCATTATTGGTTGACAATGATGAACCTATCTCTTAAAAAGAGGAAGTAGAGAGCTCAGAATCCATATGATGGAAATAAGAAATTAATTCTAAAATGGATTCTTTGTATTATAACCAATTTGGGTTCAGGGCGATGCGACAGTTGATGTAAAGCCCGTAGGATGAAAATGGGTATTCAAGAGAAAACTCAACATAGAAGCTAAATTAAATACATATAAAGTAAGTATTGTGGCTAAAGAGTTTAAACAAAATCAATGAATTTACTATGATGAAATCTTTTCACCGGTTTCCATGATTCAATCCATCATAATTATACTTATTATAGAATCTTACCATGACTATAAAATTTGGAAGATGGACATAAAAATGTTTTCCTTAATTGGAACCTTCAGGAAGATGTTTATATGACACAACCAAAAGGGTTTGTGACTTTAGGTGATGCTAGAAATATTTTCAGGTTGCAAAGATCCATTTATAGATTGAATAAAGCATCCAAGTCTTGGGATATTCAATTCGATGAAGCTATAAAAGAACTTGGTTTCATTAAGAATAAATGTGATCCGTGTGTTTACAAGAGGTTTATTGGAAATGCAATCATTATATTTATAGTATATGTTGATGACATATTACTGATTGGAAATGACATACCAATATTATAGTCTGTTAAGGACCAGTTAAACAAGTGTTTATCCATGAATGAATTAGGTGAATCAGCCTATATTCTAGGGATCAAGATCATTCATGATAGATCCAAGATGATGCTTGGACTAATTCAAAGTACATACATTGACCATATACTAAAGAGATTCAGTATGGAAAAATATAATATGGGATTGGTTCCAGTGTCACATGGTATACATATTTCTAAGAAAATGTATCCTCGTACATAATAAGAGAAAGAGAGTATGAGTAAGAACCTATATGATTCAATGATAGTGTCAATCATGTATTCCATGTTATGTACTAGAATTGATGTTTCCTATGTATTGATCATGGTAGGTAGATATCAAGCAGATCTAGAAGAACAATATTGATCTAATGTTAAGTCTATCTTCAAGTATCTGAGAAGAACTAAGGATATGTTCCTGGTGTATAGAGGGAACGAGGATCTGGTCATCATGGGATATACTATTTCTAGTTTTCAAGAAGATCACAATGATTTTAAGCCACAGTCAGGATATGTTTTTTGTATCAATGGAGGACTTGTGAGCTGAAAGAGTTCAAAGAAGCTAGTTGTTTCTAATTATACAATAGAGTCCAAGTATATATCATCTTATGATGTATCTAAGAAAGTAATTTGGATACAAAACTTTGTTTAGAAGCTTTATGTGGTACCTATAAGTGAAGACCCTATCACATTGTATTGTGATAATACTGCAATGATGAATCTTGAAAAAGAGACAAGGTCAGAAAAACATACAAAACACATACTTTGGAAGTTTCACCTCTTAAGAGATTTTTATTAGAGGGGTGAAGTTATAGTAAGCAGAGTTCCCATAGAAGAAAATGTGGAACACCCCTTGACTAAAGTCCGATCTTAGAAGAAACATGAGTATCATGTGAGAGATTGTAGACTAAAGGTTGTTAGCAGTTGGCTATAGTTAAAGTGGTAGTATATTGGATTTGGTTCCCTAGAACCAACTTTTGTGCACATTATGATAACCTATATTCATATTTTTTTAATACTATTAAACTCCTTATAGCACCATGATTATTCTTCTGTGTAACATAGTATGTGATAATGTCTTAAGAGTAGCTGTCGCACTAAAATGTCATAGAAATTTCCCGCTATGATGAGAAACCAAAAGTTCCATGATAGTATTAAATATATGTTCCATGGATGTATTAAATCATTTTAAGGACACAAATTATTCAATCTATTAGGATGGGGACTCATAGAACTTTTAGACACCTTCTTATGGTGTACTCCCTTGGTAATATCCAGTGTAAGATATTATTAAAACGAAACCTGCCAGTAGGAAATCCACATTTATATGTGTCATTAGATGTTTCTATATATGGAAATTTTTATTGATCCTTATACTTTAATATTATTATTAATTAGTATTACAATACACAAAATTTGATGTATTGATGAAAATCATTATGACATATGTTCACAGTAAGGTAGGATATGTTGGGTGCATCATGAGTAATATTGAATTAATGAATAATGTGAGAAAAGACTTGTACCTTCTACTCTTTAATTAAGTTTATATTTCAAGACCTTTGATGAAAAATATATATCCAAAATAAATCAATGGTCATTGTGTTCTATAGGCAAGTTTGATTTCCAGAAATTCAAAGAGACATCGAGTATATAGGTTGATGGCGCCAGCATGCAACTGAATTGATTAGAGATATCATGATAAAGGGATTATGATACACAATGAGCATTCCTATGAGGTATTATTTAATTTCAGCATTAGATTCTTTCTCTATGGGTGTCTTGACATGTTTTTAGACAATAACCTTGGACTTTAGGCTACTTCGCCTAATGTCACTGGTAAAGAGGCCTATAGGGTCACAGACTAAGTGCATCCAGAATCTCAGTTAAATAATATATTATTATTTATTATTTAATAATTTGAATAAATATTATTCCTGCACATGGTATAATAATTATTCATGTTTTCTTGGTCACATATATACTATCAGTAGTTATTCAAGAGAATATTATGTGAGCAGAATATTTAATGAATATTTATTTTATATTTAGTAAATATAATAATCATTTATCTGTTAGTGAATAATTTAGTGATATATATTTATTAAATAAATAGTCATTATACAAGTCCCTATAGGAATGGAGGACTAAGTTTAATAGTCCAGTGAGAAATAATATATATTTAATATTAATTGATTAAATAATATTTAATTTAATTCACGAGTTTAGTGAATGTCAAGAAATAATAATAATATTATTATTTTAGATATGGGCTTCCATAGGGACTAAATAAATAAAAAGGCCACTTGTGCAATTATTTATTTCTAACCCTAGTGTTATATATACCTAATTATATTATTTTTCAAGAGAGTTAATTTCATTTATTTTGTTGTAAACAATAAATCCGGAGAATCCACTCGAAGCCTTAGAGAGATCCCTTATCCAAGAATAATCCCAAGAATAGAGATCGATCTTCCTCCAACTTCCACTCTCGTGTTAAGAGAGATCAAATATAATCCTTTGTAAGTGATTCTCAGGGAGATCAATGGAGAACGATGCAAGCGATATGATCTACTGTGCTAACACCTAGATATTACTACGACGATGTTTGAAGATTTGTGGAACATGTGTGGATCATTGTTAGAGGGAATATGACCTTGATTTCTATAACACAATAATAGTATGATTTAAATTCGTTGTCAGGTCCATTAATGAAGAATGAATTTATCACAAGGTAATTATTTAATCGCTTAAATTAATTATAAATAATATGTGATGATCCTGTGCTTTGGTTCTGACATTTATCCATTTTTTGTATTCTTTGATTCAAATATGTTTATCATGACATTTATTGTTGTGTAAACCTCAGATTAATGACAAAAATCAATGTTGGTAACGACCCATCACATGCTTCCACTGCGCCCAGAACCTACGTTTCACATGCAGATAAAAATATTTATTTATATTTTTTATTCCTGAGATCCCCTCACTCGCGTGAGAGTATTGTTGTGTAATGATGGGGGCGATAATTGAAGTAGTTCATGTCGATATTTGGTAACATGCCAAACAAGAGTTTGATGCATTGGATGGGTGTGCGCTGTAACTCAAGTCACATAAAAAGTGACTTAAGAAGTTACCTCTAGGGTCTAGGTTGTTCTATTATTCACTCAATGGATCAACCATTAGTATCAGCTCATGACCATGTCATTTAATTTTATTTATTCATGGTTTATTATTTTATGTATGTGTAGTTTTTACATACGATCACATAAAATAATAATCAATCATGCATAGATAAAATGTACATGTGATGTGATGTTTTTTTTCTATTTATTGCAAAGTCATCTATGAGTGTGAACACATAGTACATGCATATCATATAGAAAATGTATTCATTCTTTGATAAATATTAAAAACCTTCAAAGAAATATTAATTTAAAAATGCATTCTGTCATTCAAATTTGAATAAAACTGGGTGTATGGTGTGCTTGTTTACCCTAGTTGAGGGTGCCTCCTACTAATGGTGATTTCTCATAAGAATGATGGGTTGAATTAACTTACGATGGTAGAAAAGATGTAGTCAAAACTATCTTGTTGAATATTTAGAGTCAATTCATTGAGTAAATCAAGTTTATGATTTATAGAATCTATGAATTCACTCAACAGATCAAGGAGTCGTAAGTTAATGCAGTTGACTAGTCAAACACCAACCATGAAACTCTCTGAGTAGTGGATTAGCCAAAGCTTGGACTATGAGGAGAGGTTTTAGGGATCCTTGCCACTATAATACTCTAGTGACATAATATTTTAAATATAGGAGTGAGATTTACTATATCTTGTTAAAATAGTGAGAGACCTTTAATGATCGATAATGACTATTTGGTAATCAAGATAACATTACCAATCTGCTAGTTTTATTTTGTAGAAAAATGGTTGGTAATACCACAAGTTTATTGCGATATTAATTTTGGACAAAGAAAATGTCCTAACCAGTATGAGTTTCTAAAGACCAATACAAGAGCTTGTGAAAAGTACTACAATATCAAAAGTTCAAGTTTCTGGTGGCCCCAATACTTATTAATCCATCTCAAGAATCAAGGGTGAGAAAGATGCTTACAGGAGACTCATGTATGATGCATTTGATGTACATTATAATGCTATCATAAATGTCTGACGTGATTTATGGATACAATATCAGGAAATGTAGGATTTATCATGTCATCTCATCTTCAAGAAGCTTTCAAGGATAAAGTGATGTAAGATATGAATAGGTTGATAATTACACTGGATATGTGTAAATTGAAAGATGTATCATGATATTTCAATACATCAATTTCATATATTTTTCACCTAAATAATATAATTTCATTTAAGGTTACAAAATGAATAATATGGAGAAAACACTTCATTACCTTTTGGGTAATGTTCACAAAGAAAATAAATACCTAAAGAAAGTTTTACCTTTAGCTATTATGGAGAACAAGATGAAATACAAGGTGAAAAGACCAATGGAAAGTGTGATGCCAAATGCACCTTCAAAACTTCCTTCAAAGAAAAGTGGTTAGTCATCGTAAAAGAGGTTATTTTATTTGCATATTGTGAAATAAGTCTATTCAAGTCTAAATAAGATGACCTAAATTAAAGAATCAAGTAATACCTTCTTATTTAGGCATATTCATCAATTTAAAGTAATGTTTCTATTTTACTTATTGGGAATTGAATACAATATGCCTATCAAATATGTGTATTTAAATATAGTAACCAAGTAAGAAATGAAAAGTTACAAGAAGTAAGGTGTGTCCTTTAAGTGGATGAGAAAGTGTGGTTCCTAAATCAGTGGTGAGAAGAAGTAAACAATTTATAATTTCCAAGATTATGGTTCTAGTTAAAATTTAGTTAAGTATAACCAAAATATTTATCTCACATCTCCATTGAACATAAGGAGACATTATTATAGTTGTGGAATGATTTTTTTTTATACTCAAATAAAGGTTCAGTGATGCTTGAATTATTGGAAATGATTAATGAATATAGAATATGAGACTCATTATACCCAGTTATGAAAATATGTTTATTTGTCAAGAAAAAACTAAATGGATTCCAAGGATATTGTAACACCCAGAACCGAAATCCATTGATATGGTGCCCTGATCTGGTGGGCTACATGGCCTCAAGAGTTCTTCCTCGTATTCTAGAGGATACCGACTAGCAGTGAGGGTATAATGGATGTACAATGGGGATACTATACCCTTTGAATTAGTAATAAATACTGCAAAAGCAATATTGAATAAGGTCAGTGGAATGACATCAACTGATAATAATAAATGAAGAGTCATCATGCATGAATATTCTATAATATAAAATAAAAACATACAACCAGTACATATAAACAATATATGAGGAAAATAAAAAATCTCCAAGGTAAATCTCTATGATCATTCTAAGCTATGGCTTAGTCCAGTGCTCATAAGCTACCACGTACAACCATAAC
Source organism: Viscum album (assembly GCA_963277665.1). Classification (NCBI taxonomy): domain Eukaryota; kingdom Viridiplantae; phylum Streptophyta; class Magnoliopsida; order Santalales; family Viscaceae; genus Viscum; species Viscum album. Next base: position 595,360,200 of record OY728123.1, read on the forward strand.
ATCACAAGTATGAACTGTGAACCTGAACCTATAACCATGAGGTTTGTTTGGGAACCCCAATGCAATAGAGGCCCGAACAAGGTGTGAGATATACTTAGTTAGACACTACCAATGGTGTCTAAATCTATATATTCTATGAATATAAATTAAGTTGTAAGGACTCGGACCCCGAATGCTCGGAGTCGTTGCCCATGAGGCATGATGTACCAAAATAACATTACGAACATTTACAAGTACTACATAATGTCCCATTATTACAGAGGATTGCGAGGTTTAGGTTCTGGGAAACCAGCTACCTCTGAAAAACTTATTTAGTAAAAACCCATACCTGAAATTTTTTAAAACAAAAACGTAGGGTGAGCAAAGTATGCCCAGTAAGGGGTTTTAAAACAAATTGAAAATAATATTTCTTTACTGAAAAGAAAATAGTATGCTTGAAAATAAAATTAAACATTGGAAACCGAAATATCTTGAATTAAAGAAATTAATAACATAACATATAATCATGATCAGAGTACGCAGTTCCATTTAGGGAAATTAATTGCTTGTGTAACACATGACCTTTAACAACATGCAGTGTAGTGGATACTATTAGCAAGGCAGTTCTGAGTGCACATGACATAATAAAAAAAATGTTGTAATAATGAAGATAACTGGTGCACATGTCATGATGCCATATCCATATCTTTTCACATGTAATAACACAAACTGTTGTTAAATGGATCAAGTCCAGAACTTCTGCGACATATCATGTCATTCCATTAATTCATTCTGTGTATACAAAAGGCTCTGAACCAGGGATATCCTACTAGTCGGGAAATCCCATGGTTGGTCAATTACTACAACATTAAGAGGAGGGTATAATTCCAGGCTGTTTCAAGGCCTCGTTCCAAGACCATGATCATCTATTTCCAGGAATTTCACCCGAACCGTCTATGTCCAGGAATTTCACCTGAACCGTAACTATTGTCAGGCCTTGTGCCATGACTCTGTTTTGTCTCATGAGACCTATCGATGCATCGAGGGGATATTGCGGGCCCAACCCGTCACATAATCAGTCCAATACAATCCTCTTATGTCTTAGGGGGCTATGTATCCAAGGTGTCCCATACCGCTTTGGATACCCATTTTAAAGTGATGTTATTTGGGGTATCCCATACCACTCCAAATAACATGTTCTTAGATTCATTATTACTATTTGATGTTTTATCAATCAAATAAAAAAAATATGAAATGGAATTTATGGAAGAAATGATTTCATCAAATATGACATTATAACATGCATCATTTCTACATTGATAAGAGATATGTTATTAATTTCAGGTACATGATTCCATTAATTTAACTCATAAAAAGCACACAAAAATATGGATGACTAGGGTTTGCCACAAGAGGTATTAAATGTCAATTCATTAAAATTCCAATACATGAAAATGAAACACTTCAAGAAAATACTTGACATTAATTATTTGTGATAAACATGTCATTGAACTTGTAATTAAACCATAACTAGATTGACCACTAATAATCACTACTGCAAGTTAACTTCAAATAATAATTGGTTTCTTCATGATAACATAAACCCTTAAATTCTTAATCCTTTAATGTAAATTTTAAGGTAATCCAAAGTACATTCTTTTAAATCATAAATTACATTAAGGGTATATGCCAGTATAACCCCTTTAATTGAACAAACTCATAAGTGCAAAATACATATTGGCTTAGCGACCATCAAAATTATTAAAATCCTACCTGTATCAAAGTATAAACTAAGTCCTGACAATTATTAATTGAAAATAGGGTTTTGGGAAAGTAAACCTATATATTTATACATTTTACATAACCATATATATGCAAAGTGTATATATGGTTTTTTTACACAATTTAATCAAAGACTATTAAATTTCCTTAATATTAGAATACCTCTAACCAACATCCATTTATTTGATTAAAACCAAAACATATAGGGTTTATTATCCATGAAACCGTATGTTCATAACTATATAAAAACGATGGTTTTATACTATAACATAATCTTAGTATACAATAATGAAATAATTGGAAATCTTAGAAATAGATTTGGGAAAGGGAATATATACACATAAATACTTAACACCCGATTACACATATTATATATATATATTTATATGTGTAAACCGTAAACACCTATAGATATATAAAAAAATGGGTTTTGTAAACTAAAAACATAACATGATATCCTCTTTCACAAGAGTGCGTATATATATATATATACATAAAACCGTATATACTGAAAGTATATATGTATGTACGGGGTTTTGTAAATTAAAACCTAAAGAAAACTAAAGCCCTTATAGATTATTAATCTCTAAATCAGAGAAAAAGGAGGAGATCAGGGTCTTAATACAGTTGAAAACATCCATATATGTGTTATATATATATAAACTGTATACATACCTATACATATATAAATGGGTTTTCATAGGAAGGGAAGAAAATAAAAAGGAAAAACAACCCTTACATATAAACCAAAAACTTCCATGATCTTCATTTAGAACACTTAATACCAAACGGTTTAATACACGTATATATATATATGAATTTACAAAAATCATGTACACAGAACTACAAATTATAGGTTTTGTAAAACCGAAAGTTTAAAGTAAACCCTTACCTAAACAGAGGATGAAGAGGGCTCGGGAGTTGCTGGAAAACATGGAGGACTTGTGGAGATCGCTAAAGACTTGATCAAGGAGCCGCGGTCATGAAAATGCTTTCAGACGGGTTTTTATAAACTAAACCCATAATGAATAAGGATAGAAAACCGAGGCCACTTGCAATAAAAACACCGGGGAAAGATACTTTTGTGGAAACCGAGTGAAAGAGGAGGTCCGGTAGTCAAAGAAGTGAAGAAAAACGGGGAAGGAATAGGGGAGTAGGCCACTGGTCTCGGACACGCCGCAGAGATGACAACAGCGCCGCAGAGAAGAAAACGACGCGGGAGGAAGAAGTCCGAAGAAAAACGGACGGCCCAGATCTTCCCTTGCTGGATCGAACGGTCGTGGATAGAGTGAGATATGATTCAAACATTTAAAAATAATGGACGGCCGAGATCGAATCTAGATCTAATCGGATGGCTACGGGGAATCGTAGCATTTTAAAAACTTTGAATGGACAAGATTAGATCTCAAAGAATCAAACGTCTCTAAAAAACGTGGTGTTATTCCGTGGTTGACTGAGGTTGAACTCGTGATCAATTTTGATGGCCGAGATCGCGCTATGGGAGATCCAATGGCCATGATCTCATTTTGGATGAAAAAACTGTTCCCACATCGAAACAAACAGATTTTTGGGCATGACTTATAAGCCTCAATGCTCCTACTACACTCCAATGACACAAGAACACACAACTCGGGGCCCTATACACGGGCCCCTTGCGGGATTTGGCCCACCCTTACACCCTGCGCACCGCGGGCCTTAGACACGGGCCTGTGCATGCACTTTGGAACCTGGCACAAGCTATGATCAGCTTGAGCTCTCCTCTAAGCATGCACTCGAGACACCAAGACACCCCTGGTTGCCACCTCGGGTGTCTAGGGGGACGAGCCTTGACCTTGAGGGCTTGGCCTCAAGGCTTCCCTCGGTTGGATGGTTCCCCTTAAAAACTTTATAAAAAAAAATTAGATAATCATTTTAAAATATCATTTTTTTGAAGTACACATATTTAAACATATATGTTATTTAAAATAGTCAGTGTTTATAAACATAAGTTATAATAATTTATGAAAACATTAACAATTGAATTCATAAAATCCTTCTAGGTTGAAAACATAGTTTAATTTAGTTAAAAATATAACATTAGGGTGTCAAAAATAGATCTTCAAAATACTTATTAAAGGTATATTGTTTCCATATTTATAAAATACCCTCTTTAGGAGTTATAACCTTTATATTCTTTAAAAGATATTTTAAATTACCAGGTTTTGAACTGTATAAATAAACATTAATGTTTGTGAAAACAACTAGGTTCATAAAAGTATTCCTTGATTTCAAAACTGTGACATTTAAAGACATAATTTCAAAACATAAAATAAAAGCATTATATAATCCAAGTTTTTACAAAGAAGATAAACTTCATTACTTTAAAACCCAACCATTATGAAATTTAAAGACTCCACCAGCTATAATTATATCCGTTGAGCTTCCAACGGATACATGAGGTAATGGTCGAATTTGTGTCATATAAAACCTGGTCTCAGGGTGTCTTAAACTCAAAGTGGTTGAAGAAGAAAAATGAGAAGATGGTTCAAGTCATTCCTTTGGTGCTTAGTGCGGAAGCGGTGGCTTCAACCATTCTTATGTTTGTTTTGATGGATACTAAAGACCCCTATCGTCTTCTCGGGGTTCTTGTTGTTTTGAGCGGTCTTCCTGTAATCTTGATAGGGTTTTTAATTGGTATCTTTGGTTAGTGAGATTTCCTTACAAACTCAGAATATTGTAAGACACTTTAGTGTTAAGTTCTTAAATAAGGATTTCTGTGTCTTATCTTTTATATTCTGTTTGGTTAAAAGTAGAAAACTTTAATGGCATTAAACACACAATTTCTATTTATAAGTTTTTGAAATATTTGGGGTGTTACAAAGTTGTGTGAAGGTATATCAAAATGAAGTTATAAACAATAAAAAATAACATATCAGGCTTAGGTTCCTCAAAGATACCTGACCGACCATACCTTCTTCAATATATGACAAAATGTCTCTTCACACCTTCCATCATGTATATATATGCACGCATAACACAATCATTTTTAAAAATATACATGCATCAGTGTGGATTTGAAGTTTAGTACCTAGGGCATCCATATAAAAGGATTTCATATCAAATAAGGTACTTCATGCCTTGGGTGTCATACCCATAATCAAAATATAAGGGAAATCATGCCTAGGGATGTCATTCCAAAGTATCATAATCATAAGGGACACCATTTATGAGTATCATAATCATAGGGGAAACCATTCCCTAGGATTCCATGCCTGAGTATCATAATCATAAGGGATGCCAGGCATGAGTATCAAAATCGTAAGGGGATGCATAACCATGAATAATGAGTCAAGAGTGACATCAATCCCAAGTATCATAAGTTATAATAAAATGAAATAACAAAGTAGACATATCCACAAACTTGAAATAACACAAGTCAAGCACACAAGTTGTGTCATTCCATTATTAAGTAATTAAGAAGTCCATGGTAAGGTCCATTCCACTACTAATTTATGATGCAAGATAGGTCAAGTATCTCATTTATTTATTGATATAGGACAAGTTTAGGTCCTTACAATTAACATTATATTCCATTTCACTTATTCATTTCATAGTCCATGAGATTACCTATTCCCTTCATCCATTTAAATATAAGTGATTAGGAGGGCCAAGAAAGTACACATGCCCATTTATAATCTTAAAAATTCATTTATCAATAATTAATTAGTTCTCATTATAGGGAAAATTTCAATCAATGGCCATTGAGGGACATTGAAAAGACACATAGAAGGGATGGTATAATATCAAAGGAATCAAAACATTTATAACAATCAATCGAACTCACCTAAGGTGGTGGTTCGGGTTGAGGTGTCAACCTATAACAAAGGCATGTGGCTAAGTGACATCAAGTTCAATATTTAGGGATTAATTTAAAATAATTATACATTTTAGGAGAAACACAAGCACGTGAAAGCCTATCCGAACAACCATGAGAAGGTGGAGAGCTGATTTCATGATGAAGATGCTGAGGAGGAGCAGTTCCAAGTAGTTAGTCTGGGTTGTATGTAATGTTTGAAAGCCTATGAGTAATGAATTCCTCTAAGGCCTACGGGCCATGCAATAATTATGCCTACAGGCCTTGTAAGGGTTCCACCTCACCCCTTGAAAGGTGGATTATCAAAATCAATAAAAAATGAAGGCCTTAGGGCCATTGGAGGAGGAGGTGGAATGAGAGAAATCAGAAGATTAGAAAAATGCCCTGAAAATAGGGAAGATTAGATCACATAGATTTAGCATTCTATACGGAAGGATAAAAAAAATAAATGAATCACAAGGAGTCTTATACTTACCGAGGGGCTTCCAATGTATCCAATGAAATTCGATTTGGTCAAGTGATAGAGGAGATCCACCCAAGGAAGAGAGAGGAAGAGGAGAGTGCGTGGGGGAAGAGAAAATGGGGTAAAACCCATTTAAGGGTGAAGGGTAAAAATAATAAATTTTCCCCTTTTAAAGAGGCACAAAGTTTGGATAACTGTGTTCCGACCATGTAGATATAACTTACCAAGAGCCACACCCCGCACGATCTAATCTAGCCATGCACCAACCGTGCGGTACTACTGGTTAAGTGGAACTAACCATGCAAAACTCTTTTTCCCACATCTAAAATTTACTATAGACATACCATAGTGTAATCCAACCCACCTTGAATGGTTTAAAAAATTGTGCGACACCCCCTTATAGGGCCGCATAGTTTAAACAAACCGTGCGCCCTGTTTATTTCTCTTAGAAAGTGAATTTTTGGAGCCCGATGCCCACAAAACTCATCCAAACTCTCGAGACACCTCAGATTGAGGCGGGGTTGTCTCTTAAATGTCAAAAATGACCCATGGATAATTATACTAAAGTATCAACAAAATACAAATGCATTTGTTCAGTTTTTCATACGTCAGTTGTTGCTTTCACTTAAAATTTTGTCCATTTTAAACAAAAGAGAGACACTTTGAGTGATATCGGCTACACCATGCCTCATATTGAGGAAGGGTTGACTCTTAAATGTCAAAAATGACCCATGGATCATTCTCCTAAAGTATCAACATAATATAAATGTGTTTGGTCAGTTTTTCGTAAGTAATTTGTTGTTTTCACTTAAAATTCTGTCCATTTTAAACACAAGAGAGACAATTTGAGTGATACTGGATACACCGTGCCTCATATTGAGGCAGTGTTGACTCTTAAACATCACACATAATTTATGGATCATTATCTTAAAGTATAAACACAATCCAAATGCATTTGGTCAGTTTTCCATACGTCAGTTGTTGTTTTCACTTAAAATTCTTTCCATTTTAAACAAAACAGAGACACTTTGAGTGATACCGGCCACAACGTGCCTCAGATTGAGGCGGGGTTGACTCATACACGTAAAAAATTACCAATGGATAGTTATAATAAATTATCAACACAATCCAAATGCTTTTTGTTGGTTTTCTGTACGTCAGTTGTTGTTTTCACTTAAAATTCTGTCCATTTTAAACAAAAGAGAGACACTTTGAGTGATACCGGCCACACCATGCCTCTAATTGAGGCGCAGTTGAATATTAAATGTCACACATGACCCATGGATCATTCTAATAAATTATAAACACAATCTAAATGCTTTTGGTTGGCTTTCTGTACGTCAGTTTCTGTTTTCACTTAAAATTCTGTCAATTTTAAACAAAAGAGAGACACTTTGAGTGATACTGACCACACTGTGCCTCTTATTGAGGATAAATTAACTCATAAACGTCTATAATGACCCATGTATAGTTCTCATAAAGTATCAACACAATCTGAATGCATTTGGTTAGTTTTACATATGACAGTTATTGTTTTCAATTAAAAGTCTGTCCATTTTAAACAAAAGAGAGACACTTTGAGTGATACCGGACACACCATTCCTTGGATTGAGTCTAGGTTGTCTCTTACACATAAAACATGACTCATGGATGGTTATATTAAAGTATAAACACAATACTAATGCTTTTTTTTGGTTTTCCGTATGTCAGTTGTAGTTTTCACTTAAAATTCTGTTCATTTTAAACAAAAGAGAGACACTTTGAGTGATACTGGCCACACCGTGCCTCATATTGAGGTGGGGTTGACTTGTACACATCACACATGACCCACGGATCGTTATCCTAAGGTATCAACACAATATTAAAGCGTTTGGTCTATTTTATGTACGTCAATTGTTGTTTTTACTTAAAATTCTGTCCATTTTAAACAAAAGAGAGACACTTTGAGTGATACCGGACACACCGTGCCTCATATTGAGGCGAGGTTAACTCATACATATAAAAAATGACCAATGTATATTTATATTAAAGTTTCAACACAATATGAATGCATTTGTTTGATTTTCCGTACGTCAGTTGTTGTTTTCACTTAAAATTCTGTCAATTTTAAACAAAAGAGAGACACTTTAAGTGATACCGGACACACCGTGTCTCATATTGAGGAAGTGTTTACTTTTAAACATCACACATGACCCATGGATGATTCTTCTAAAGTTTCAACACAATCTGAATGTGTTTGGTTGGCTTTTCGTACGTTAGTTGTTGTTTTCACTTAAAATTATGTCCATTTTAAACAAAATAGAGACACTTAGAGTGATACCGGCCACACCATGCCTCGGATTGAGACATGGTTTACTTTAAAATGTCACAAATTACCCATGTATCATTATCCTAAAGTATCAACACAATCTTAATGCATTTGGTCGGTTTTCCGTACGTTAGTTGTTGTTTTCACTTAAAATTCTGTCCATTTTAAACAAAAGAGAGACACTTTGAGTGATACCAGCCACACCATGCCTTGGATTGAGGCGGGGTTAACTCTTAAACATCACACATGACCCATGGATAGTTATCCTAAAGTATAAACACAATACTAATGCATTTTTTCAGTTTTCTGTAAGTCAGTTGTTGTTTTCACTTAAAATTTTGTCCATTTTAAACAAAAGAGAGACACTTTGAGTGATACTGGCTACACCATGCCTCTGACTGAGACGAGGTTGACTTTTACACATCACACATGAACCAGATATTGTTCTACTAATGTATCAACACAATATGAATGTGTTTGGTCGGTTTTCCGTACGTCAGTTGTTGTTTTCACTTAAAATTCTGTCCATTTTAAACAAAAGAGAGACACTTTGAGTGATACCGGCCACACTGTGCCTCATATTGAGGTTTGGTTGACTCTAAAACATCAAAAATGACCCATGTATCATTATAATAAAGTATCAACACAATACTAATACGTTTGGTCGGTTTTCTGAATGTCGGTTGTTGTTTTCACTTAAAATTCTGTCCATTTTAAACAAAAGAGAGACTCTTGAGTGATACCGACCACAAAGTGCCTCATATTGATAGGGAGTTGACTCATACACGTCACAAATGACCCATGTATAGTTATCCTAAAGTACCAACACAATAATAATGCGTTTGGTTGGTTTTCTAAACGTCTGTTGTTGTTTTCACTTAAAATTCTGTCCATTTTAAACAAAAGAGAGACACTTTGAGTGATACCGGCCACACCGTGCCTCGAATTGAAGAAAGGTTGACTATTTCATGTCACAAATGACCTATGAGTCATTCTACTAAAGTATAAACACAATTAGAATGAGTTTGGTCGATTTTCCATACGTCAGTTGTTGTTTGCACTTAAAAATTCAGTCCATTTTAAATAAAAGAGAGACTCTTTGAGTGATACCGACAACACTGTGCTTTGGATTGAGGCGGGGTTGACTCATACAAATCACACATGACCCATGTATCATTATCATAAATTATAAATACAATAAGAATGCATTTGGTCGGTTTTCCGTACGTTAGTTGTTGTTTTCACTTGATTTTTTTTCATTCTAAACAAAAGAGAGAAACTTTGAGTGATACAGACCAAACCGTGCCTCGGATTGAGGCAGGGTTGACTCGTACACGTAAAAAATGACCCATGGATATTTCTCCTAAAATATCGATACAATCTGAATGTGTTGGTCCATATATGAAGGTATTTTGGAGATTTTAATAGTTTTTCTTATCCAAAGTCCAAAGAAAAGTGGTTCATCATTCTTGCATGTTTCTGGGCATTTAATCTATTAAAATGGAAAAATAACTCATTGAATAAAGGATGTATTATTTAATAACAATTATAAATTTCCTATGAACATTTACAAACAACAATGTTTCATCTTTTGATCTCCTTAACCCCTCTCAAAAATGGCTGCCAATTGTACATGTCCCCAAGTGAGATCTTTATGAAATTTGTGTACAATCTTCCATCAGGTATGCGAACCAATAATTTCTGAAAAAATATATATCATCTTGTGAATATGAGGATTTTTGACAGTTAGAGTAGTACTGAAAAATATATAAATAAATAATTAATAAATAATTTAAATGAAATAGTAGTTTTTGAAAATACCTCTTTAGGGATGCTAGTTTGTTGATGGAAAACTATTTCTCTTATAAATTTACAAACATAATAATTGTAATCATTTTCTTTTGTTTGTTTTGGACACTGAAAAAACTTTGATCATTATGAGAATAAGTAACTTGTTTTGACATGTGTTTGGATAGTGAAATTTTATTATATATACCCTCATATTTGTCCAGATGTAGTACTTTCTCGCCTCCTTATGTTTATCCCCTATCCTCATTCATTTTTTAGATGATGTTGATACACTGACCTATCATAAAATAATCCTCAGTGAAAGATAATATAAATTATATTACTTGATGTTTATACCTAAAACGTAGGATGTAGTGTCTTACAGATTCACAAACTCTATCGTGTGTGGTCGGTTTGCTGGATATCCTTGCATTGAATCCAAAAAATAAATCTTTGGAGTATCCAAGTTCACCGCAATTTGCAGCCAATGTTGTCTAAAAACATAAAAAGGAATAAGTAATAAAAGAAGTGAAAATATAATTGATATGCTTTAATCGTAGAGTTTTACCCCTGCATGGTTGGTATTAGGAAGAGTCTGTCATTTGTAATCTTGCTTTTAAATGTTTTCAGTAATCCATTCACTATTTCATCCTTTTTTGATGGATCTAATTTTGTTAGTTGTGTTGATGTGGTATGAGGACTAACGAGTTCGAATTTTGGCTCATGGGAAAATTCCTTCAACTATTTTTCATATATACGCCTTCCAATAATATAAAATACATTTAGTCATAACTAGAACATTATATCAGCTTTTAGAAAATCAATTCATGAAAACATACCTCATATATACATTGACAATTGTGATTCCTAGCTAACAGTATTCAAGGATCTCATTTACATTTTCATCAGTAATGAAATATTGAATTTCCTCTCCATATATATTCTTTTCAAAAACCACTATATAACTACTACCACTTTTCAGCTTTGTATCCATATGAGTCTTCAATGCTAGTAAATGTGGATAGATAATGGGTTGTGTTATTGTACTTTCAGTAGCTATTTGGGACCAGTTGGTCGATCCTTTAGATGCTTTTGAGCCCATGTTTCTTGTCACCCCTTCCTTTTCACTGTCTATAATAAAATTCATTGGTTCAGACCTTTTTTTCATTAATTGTTAAAGGTTTAGCTTGAAAAAATGGAAATAAATACCTCTTTGTCAACATGTACTCTTACAAGTTGTGAAAGACATGCAATGAATGTCTTAATAGCCTTTTTGATCGTATGAATATCATCGTCATCAAGTGGAATAGGTAGCTATGCATTTGGCTCATGAGCTATAGTAATCATCACTTTCAGATGATCTTTTGGAAGTGGTATATTATGCAGCTTGTCCACTGGGATGTTGAACACCGTATCCCTCGCTATAAGGTGATAGGTGTGTGTTGAAAAATATAAATAACAGTCATTATCACCCTGTATAAGATCAATACAGGAAAATTATTAGTGTTTGTCTTATTCACATTTCATGGGAACAATTATTAGGATATTGATTACCACGGCTAAGACAGATCTTTGAGGGGAATGTCTCACCTCAAAGTTGGTGGGGGGGGGGTGGGGGGTGGGGTGGGATCATCACGTGCTGGTTGTTCCTGATTTGTGTCTTCTCCTTGATTTCCACCCATAAAATTAACTAGAAACTCTCCCTTCCACTGAAATCGTTCTTCAAGAGTTTCTAGTCTTTCGCTCATTTCTTTCATTTCTTCATTTCTATCATATTTTTGTTTTTTTCTCTCAAAATATACTCAGGGTGTCACCCCAAACCCCGCACCTCTGACACGACCGTATTGTTCTGGCCGCTTCAAAGCCATCTATAATAGGTCTGCATCCCCTACAGGAGTAGCTGATTCCTGTGACTATCAGATATAGGAAAATAAGTAATTATTATTATGTAATGGTAATTTAAAACAAAACTTTTTATCATGTCATACTTACACATATTTCCCACACTTTTTTGTTTGTTTTCATCTACTAGCTTCCCTTCCTTATTCACACATGACTCCTTCCATAACACATGATATGGGATGGAAGTGTCTTTGGCTTTAGACTCATCAATCTACATATAAATATAGAAAGATAATTATGATGTTGTTTCTTGGAACCTAACAATATTACTGTAAATTTAAAATACGTACCATTTTCTTTTCTAGTGAAGCGTACCCCATCATTGCTTTACGATAGGGGTATGTTGGTTTTGATTCACACTCCTTATTTTCAGTTCTGAGTTTCTATTTCATAAATGAAATATTGACAATCAAAGTGATGAATATAGGTATCCTTAAACAACGTATTTTCAGCCACAATGTACCTGAAACTTCTCATCCCCACAACAGCCAATAAATGTATCTCGTGCTTCTTGGGATATCAGGTGAGTGTAAACAAGGGGTGGGTGAAGGTTTATTTTACCTTTGGAATCTTTCAGGTGACATTTTGTTAGAATAGTGAGAAAACCTCGATGAATCCTTACTACAAGCCTTAGTACATAATTCTTGTGCGAACCATCTACTATAAATGTACTCTAAAAGGGAGTGAGAAGAGTAAGACACTGTTTCATTATTTTATTTGCGAGTAAATTAAAGAAATAATATCATAATGTTACTGCAATTTCTTCCCATATCATAGCCTTTAACCTGGACACAACATGGTGCCATGAATCTATGTCAATCAGCATGCATTGCCGAGTGAAAATTCCAATATAACTACTAAACATAGCCTTGTTAGGATTCACATGTTGGCCTCATGCATTCTATCCAACATTAAATTTGATGTCTTTTCTTTTCGCCTTAATAACTTTGGCTAACACCGTCAAACTATGACGCACCTGTGTTTTCTGCGATGTCGGTCTTTCATCCCCGACCATTTCATCGATATCAATATCATCAATATGTTCATTTGAAATGGTAGCAACAACATGTGATGATGGTTGTTGAACCTCAACACTAGGAGCGACAATAGGTTCTGAAACTTTTTGTTGCTCTACACTGTGAGCAGCAGCAACAACAACTACTTGAGAGACTTGTTCAGCCTTGAGGTTAGGTGCACAAAAATGTACAGAAGTCATTATCTGAAAAAGTTGTTGAACAATTAATTTAGATTACATAACCTAGGTTTATCCAAAATTACTATGGAATATCATATGTTTTGTTACCCAAATTAACATAATAAATAGAAAATTAAGGTTAGTGAACATAAATTATATCATGAACATCTAAAGGATATGAAATAAGTCTCCCCCACCTTCCCCAAACTCGTACCTAGAACCGAACTTGAAGCCTCTATGAGATCCTGTTTCTTGGAACACACCCTTTTCATTTCACACAATCTCACTAAAAAAAGATTTCTATGACACCTTAGCACATAAAAAGGGCCTCAAATACACAATTAAAAGGACCCCATATACAACACCTATATAGTAACCACTTTAGGGTCACTGAATTGCCCACAAGTTTTTGGAATTCCTCTCAAGAACACATCTTGATGGGGGAATTATTCATCTTCCTTGCAAGTCCAAATTCATACCAAACATCACTAACATGGGGCTCTACTAACGCCTACCATATACCTAGAAAATAATTGAAAAAATTAGGAAAAATAATTTCTTGTACCTATTTCTAATAGTACTACAAGAAAAGTATAACGAACATAGATCGTACCTCTAAACACTCCTGGAGTCTCATGGTAAAAAGACTCTAGCGACTACAACTATCCAAGATTCTAACCACTAACTTCCCGATATAGGAGTGGTCTACTTAGGGGTAGTATTAGTAGAATCAAACCAAAGTTCCATCCAACTCATGCTGCTCCCCGATCTCCTCCATCACTTTAGTGCTGTACAAACCTACTTTCTCCAGTTCTTTCCTTTTCCTAGGCTATTCGTCGACTGCCTCTCTGATTGTAGCATGAATGTTAAGAAAATGCAATGTGATATGTCTATACCCATAAAAAATCATATTAAATTCCTTGGAGTAATGGGCTATCCTTGAGGTACCTATGAATGACATTGCCTCCTGAGATGATGCTTGGATCACACACCTACTGTGGGTGGGTGCTGCTAACCCTACATCCCAGAAGATCACTACCTTAAAAGATTATGATATGAACTGAAACCATATGCATAATCATAGAACACTAACATAGCCATCCAAAGCTTAGTATTACATTTTAAATTCCCCCAAACCACTAGAGGTCTGTCTATGAATTGATCAACATAAATTAATGGATTTAATAAAAAGAGATGAAATACAATCCAACCAAAAATGGAAAATAATGTATGACCTACATAGAAGGAGGGGACAGATGTTAATTCGCCATTGGTATACACCTCAGTTTGTGTATCCCAAACTAATCTTTAACTTATCCTAGTCCACCAAGGACTATGTGAAATTTTCCATCATCTGTATAAGATATGACATGTATGGGAAGATCCCTTGTAGGGATGAGTATTACAATACCCAATAAGACACCCAAAAAAAACCATACATAAATCATTGAGAGTATTCATGTCACTAAACACATGTATTCCAAACAAGATATGAGACATAATGATAACCAAGGATATCCCAAATATACTCATAAAAGACTCTGATTCAAAAAATGTCTCAACCACTTCTAGTTGTAGATACACTCAGGGTTTCAAGGTAACACTCCTCTGAGAGGAAATGCTATCCAAGCTATAATTCCAATGAAGACACTCATCCTAGAGGTCCCACTAATTTGATCTATCCAAGAAGAATCAAATAGGAAACTGAGAGTGTTCACTCAATATATGAACTCTATCAGAATAATACCCCATTAGAAATATCATCTCATGATATAAATATAGGGGGTCAACACCCAAGGCTTGATGGGGGGATGCTAGAGTCTACTAAAATAATCCTCTATGATAGGGGATAAACAGTTTTGTAAGTGTTGGTCATGCCAATTCAACAAACCCAACATAGGAAAAATACATTGGAAATAAGGTTTGCTTCAGGCCTTTAAGAGGGATACAAGCTCTAGGTCACTAAGTGCCCTGTGGTCCATTGCTTAGGATCATATTCCATACTAAACCCCATAAAAGTGAACTGAGACCACTCACTATAGAATAAATATATTGAAAACTGAAAGGGTTCATCCGAGATACATGCTCCATTGGACTAATACACCATCTGAAATATCAGATTTCTATACAAAGATAGGGGGTTAATTCCTAAGGCTTTCTGGGGGAAAATAGATCCTACTTGAAACATCCTCCAATATAGGGGATCTATCACGGACTGAATCTGGTCGCCATCAAACCGACACCAAACCCAGCTCATGGAAAGGCCCGAAGGGCGTTCCCTATCCCCACGGGCTGGAACAAGTTCCTGGGTATCAAAAACAATCTGGTTTGGTAATGATTTACCCGAGTATGAAAGCATAAAACATAAAGAAAACAATCAATAATAAGAATCTGAAATTTTCGAGCCAAAAAAGTCTTAACCAAAAACCAAAACTAAATACATTGGATTAAAGACAATAAAATAGGTACAAATAAAAATAAATACAGCACCAAGACATCCCCAAGGACTCCACACAACAAGGGGTTCATAACCCGCAAGCCGTCTCCACAACTCCGCCCCAGCGATGGGGAGTAACACCCTAAACCGCCATCACCCTTAGCCTCCCCTTTACCTGAGTCAAGAATAATAAGGTCCACTTACACCCAAGGGGTGTAAGTAGGGTGTGATAATAATCCCAATAGGATACCATCAGATGATTCCAAAGAGCATGCAATACAATGTGAACAAAACAAGCAATTTTAATACATAAGGTGAAATAGTGTTAAAATTATAAGAAATGCAACTTTCAATTGAAAACAGTTTTGAATCCGAAAATTTCATAATTTTAACAAATTAAAATAAAAATGTTATCTAATTTAATGTACTTCCAACCACACCCTCGTATATGGGTAAATACCACAAATCCAATGAGCAACAAAAACAGGAACACCCCTAGGCACTAGGTTGTCTCGGGCCCTATGTACCTCGTATCTCGGTGTAAAGTAACCATAAAAAATTCCATTCTCGTGAACGAGCCACTAGTAGGAAAAATACCCATAACCTAGTGGTCCCAAATCATCATCCACATATTTTAGTTATAGTTGTCGTTATCCAAATGCTATGTGAAAAAAGGGACAAAACCCATCCGATCCACTAGCCGTACTAGTACAAATCCGCCCTACCTAGGTACCCAGACTTCCCCTTTTGTGATCAATCAATTTAATCATGAAACATAAATCTATTTTCATATAAAACACCACTATTGGTCACACACAAATAATACAGTAGCTATCACATTTTATACCGCTTAAACACACAACAAAACACTTAGATTTCTAATAAAACAATTCCTCCAAATCCCGTAATGTTTCACACACCAAACTCCTTAAGAACCCAAATTGCACACTATGTGCACACCATAAAGTTACCCAAAAAGAAAATTCAGACCAATAAATTTCAATTAAAACAAAAAATCATTTTTAGGGCAGCCCATTGTGAACCAAGAAATGATAACATTGAAAAACCTCCATTTTTACACAAACATGGGACTTAAAGTTTACATGTTCCACAAACATTATTAAAACCAATTTTCACAGTAACAAAAAAAGTGGATAAAAATTGAAAACATTATTGGAAGCCCTATTATAGTTCAATAAAATCAATTAAGTATTAATATGGAAGCCCCAAATAAATCAATAAAACATTCCCATGAAAACCCCCCAATTTCACATGAAATTAGAATTTAAAAATTCATTTGCAAAACAAACACCAATAAAACTAATTTTTGCAGTAATAATAAAATGATATAAACCTGAAAGTATGATAAATACAGAATGATAAGACACAAATATTTCATAAACATGGAATCACCTACCAAAAGAGTCAAGAACCGCAAATCCTAGTGCGGAACTTCAACCGCACCACCACCGCACCACAAGGGAGTGAGATCAAACCTATAACTAGAGGATTGGACCAAGAAACTAAAAATGAAACCCTAGGTACTAATACCTATCTTTTAGACATTTGGGGATTCAATAAAAAAGGTATAAAGCTTAAGGAAAAGGAAAGAACTTAGAAGGATAGTCACTTACTTGAGAAATCCGGACGATTTTAGCAACCTGAGAATTTCAGCCCTAATTCTCGACTGATACGATCTCCAAAGAGGGGTAAACGAAACTGGAGGTGTGGATAGGTATAGTGGGATCATGTGAGAGGTGGAATCACCGAAAAAGGATAAAAAATGAATATTTTATGAAAGAATTAAAAAAAATTTAAAAATGGAAATGGGCTTTCGGGTTGGCCCAATACCTAATTTGATCACCCAAATCCAAGATGATAATGAATTTTTAAGGAGACAAAATTTCTTTGGTGGTTTGAATAGTTAAATTAAGGTCATTTTGGAAGTTGAATGGGTGAAGAAGGTTGAAAAATGAAGGAGTTATTAAAGAAACAAAATTTACTTTCAAAACTAGAAATGGGCTCTCGGGTCAGCCCAAATTTTGGAAACCCACCATTTCCTTCAAAAATGCATGGAAAACCCCCAAAAAAAAGTAAGAATGTAAATTAAATGAAAAATACCTTTAAAACATGTCATTTATGTAACAATTCTCCCCACCATGAAGGAATTTCTGCCCCAGAAAGTCAATATGAAACTTGATTTGAAAACAGGAATGGGTACACTTCCTCAACCCATGACTTCCGCTCCCATGTCTCATGAGTATCACTACCATGCTTACAACAAACCCGGACTAGCGGAATGGACTTCCCTCGAAGAACCTTGTCTTGGGAGTCCACTATTTTCACCGGACACTCTACAATAGACAAGTTAGGCTCTATCTCCAGTTCTTCCCAACTCAGCACAAGGGACAGATCCAGGTTGTATTTCTTCAACTGGGAGACATGGAAGATGTTGTGGATGGATGTCAACTGAGAAGGTAATGCCAACCTGTATACCACTTTTCCAATACACTCAACGATCTCAAATGGCCCGACATACCGCGACGTCATCTTCCCTTGCTTCCCCAATCGACGATGGCCCAGACGAGGGGCCACTTTCAAGAATACCCAATCACCCATAGAGAACTCTAGGTCATGATGCCTCCGGTAAGCATATGATTTATGGTGACTCTGAGCTGTCAATAAATGATGCCTAATCAACTTGACCTTCTCAGACGTCTCCTGCACCAGACTCGGCCCCAGTTGTGAGGTCTCACCTACCTCATCCCAACACAGGGGGGACCGACACGGCCGACCATAGAGCGCCTCAAAAGGAGACATTCGAATCAAGGATTGGTAACTATTATTATAAGAAAACTCAAGCAACCCCAAATGGATATCCCAGGAACCTGAAAATTCTAATACACATGAAACAAGCATGTCCTCCAAAATCTGATTTGCCCGCTCTGTCTGACCATCCGTCTGAGGATGGTATGCCGTGCTCATCTTAATCTGAGACCCCAAGGCCTTCTGAAGGCCTTCCCATAACCGAGAAGTGAAACAAGGGTCTCTATCTGAGAAAAATGCTATTGTCACACCATGGAGTCTCACCACCTCCTGAGGATACAAACGGCCCAACTCAACCACTTTAGATGTATCTCTGATCGGAATGAAGTGGGCTGATTTGGTCAGATGATCAATCACCACACAAATGGAATTATTACCCCTAGGTGTACGTGGTAAGCCAAAAATGAAGTCTTTGGAGACCTCGTCCCGCTTCCAGGTAGGAATGGGTAATGGATGGGGCAAACCGGAGGGCCTTTGGTGCTTTGCTTTCACCTGTTGGCATGTGTAGCATCTTGAAACAAATTCTGCTATGTCCCGTCTCATACCAGGCCACCAAAACTGCCGACAGACATCATAATACATCTTAGTGGCACCTGGATGGAAAGCCCACTGATACTGGTGGCTATCCTGCATCACCACATTCCATAGAGATAACATCACTACTGAACAATCCTTGAGGCACAAGATGCACTTGGGAGACAACGAACAGTCAGAGGATGTCTCCCCACCATGAAGAAACTGCTTCGACTGCTGACAAAGCTCATCACTGGGTTGTTCCTGCTGAATCAAATCCAATAGAGAAGGAGTCATCTGGGCACTCACCAAGAATTCCCCTCCACTGTGTTCCCTGGTCTCCACATGCATCTGAGAAAAGAGCCCCATCAATTTCCACTCATTACTGGACTTCCTCACACCCTGCACTGGAACCCTTCTACTCAAGGCGTCGGCCACTACAATACCCTTGCCTGGGGTATAAACAATTTCAAAGTCAAACCCCTGCAAGTACTCGATCCAGCGACGCTGCCTCAAGTTGAGGTCCTTATGCGAGAAGTTATAAGCCAAGATTTTGTGATTAGAGTAGACCACAAACTTCTCCCCAAAGAGGTAGTGACACCATGTCTTCAAAGCATGAATCACCGCTGCCAACTCCAAGTCATGGGTCGGGTAGTTATTTTCGTGTGGTCAAAGTTGGCGAGAGCCATACGTGACCACGTGATCATCCTGCATAAGCACGCACCCAAGACCCATACCTGAAGCATCACAATAGAACACATATCCCTTTTCCAACCTCTGGAAAAATAAGTATGGGGGCGGTAGTCAACCGCCTATTCATCTCCTCGAATGACGCCTGGAATTCTGGATCCCATACAAACTTCACCCCTTTACGGGTGAGGGTGGTCATCTGTGAAGAAAGCCGAGAGAAATCCTGAACGAATCTTCCGTAATAACCAGCCAAGCCAATAAAAATCCTGATCTCAAACACATTCTTCAGTTTCTCCCCTGACATGAACGCACTAATTTTCTCAAGGTACACTGAAACTCTGTGATCTGAGATCACATGCCCTAGAAACCTCACCTCCCTGATCTAGAAAGTGCACTTTTACAACTTTTCATAGAGGCGGTGATCCCGTAATGTACCCAAAACGATCCTCAAGTGATGTTCGCGTTCCTCCTCAGAGCCAAAGTATACCAGAATGTCATCCACGAACACCACATCAAAGGAATCAAGATACTGATGAAATACACTATTCATGAGTTCCATAAAGACCACTGGAGAATTAGTCAATTCGAAGGGCATGACCAAATATTCAAAGTGGCCGTACCTGCTTTGAAAGGTTATATTTGGGATATTTGACTCCTTCACCCTGAGTTGATGATACCCTGAACGCAGGTCTATCTTTGAGAACCAATTTTCCCCCTTCAACTGATCAAACAAATCATTTATTCTGGGTGAAGGGTATTTTTTTAATTGTTACCTTATTCAGCTTCCGGTAGTCAATACACAACTAGAGGGATCCATCATCCTTTTTCACGAACAAAACAGGAGCGGACCAAGAAGAGACGCTCGGGCGAATTAATCCTTTGGATTATAAGTCGTCTAGCTGTATCTTTAATTCCCTCAGCTCGGTGGGGGCCATACGGTATGAGGGAAGAGATATCAGCTGTGTTCCCGGTGCCAGATCAATCGAAAACTCCACATCCCTCTCCAGGGGAAAACCTGAAAAATCATCTGGGAATACCTCCGGAAACTCATTCACGACATGAGGTAGTGAACCTTAAGGGGAAATACCATCCTCTAGCATGAGCGAAGATAACTGGAAGATAACACTTCCCAACTATGGGAGTGGAGGCCCTGCGCGACCTGACCGAGGGTCCCATTCTCCATGAAAAACCTGATGACTCCCATCAGGTGCCGTGAAACTCACACCCCTTCTGTAGCAATCGATGTGTGCTTGGAAGTGTACTAGCCAATACATACCGAGTATGACATCAAAAAGGTCCATATCTAAGACCAAGAGGTCCCACTCCATCTCGACCCCTGACATAGAAAGCGCACACAATGGGCACCTGAGACCCTGCTCCTTCTTTCCCAGCGGTGTGACCAACTCCATCGCGAAAGACATCAAATCAGATGGAAAATTCAGAATGTCCACAAAACGGGCAGAAATAAATGAAACAGAGGTTCCAGTATTAAAAGGATCAGCAGCTATAGACTATGCGATCATAACGGTACCTCAAACTGTTGACGATCCTGCCTCTAATCCTGCTGGTGCCTGATCCACTGCATAGAGATGTCCGGTCTCTGCCTGAGGATGACCGCTAGTCTGTGGCTGTGCCCTCAACTAGATCTACCCAGAAGATGACCCAACCCTACCACCACAGCCACCAAATCGAGATCCCCCAGTCCTCGATGGCTAAGAATGTGATGACCCTCCTCTTGAAGCCACTGACCCTGCCCCACTCAGAAGTGGACGTTCCACTCTGCAGAAACGCTGTAAATGCCCCATACCTCCACACTGGTAACAAGGTTTTGGAGGAATTGGACATGCTATTCGGATGTGCCTGGGATTCCCACACTGGTGGCACAAGACCAATCTCGCATCAGAAGCCGCAGAAGAAAACTGCTTGGAAGAGTGGCCTGAACTGTCACCTCCTTTTTTCACATGATCATCTCGCTTCCTTTTCTTCTCTGAGGAGCTGCCACTTCCCACTGCTGATACTGAACCATAGAAACCATCCCTGCCTTTCCTATCAATCTCCACCATGCACGCCCAATCAACGACCTCAGCATAGGTCCTCAACTTAAACAAGAACACCTGGGAGTATATATCTAGTCGCAAGCCTTTCTCAAACCTCTGGGCCTTTGCTTTCTCATTAGAGACAATTTCTGGAGTATACCGAACCAACTCAGCGACACAGTTGGCATACTCCATCACAGATAGATTCCCTTGAACAAGTTCCATGAACTCTCTAGACCTAGAATAATCCAACACCTCAGGGTAGTACTGTTCATTGAAGACAGCCTTGAAATATCCCCAGCGCATCTGCTCATTCTTTCCAGCCTGAAGCACTGACTCCCACCACTTACGGCTGAGACCCTCCAACAGAAAGGAGGCACACTTCACCCTGATCTCCTCGAAAAGTGTGACGCCAAATGCACCTTCAAAACTTCCTTCAAAGAAAAGTGGTTAGTCATCGTAAAAGAGGTTATTTTCTTTGCATATTGTGAAATAAGTCTATTGAAGTCTAAATAAGATGACCTAAATTAAAGAATCAAGTAATACCTTCTTATTTAGGCATATTCATCAATTGAAAGTAATGTTTCTATTTTACTTACTGGGTATTGAATACAATATTCCTATCAAATATGTGTATTTAAATACAGTAACCAAGTAAGAAATGAAAAGTTACAAGAAGTAAGGTGTGTCCTTTAAGTGGATGAGAAAGTGTGGTTCCTAAATTAGTGGCGAGAAGAAGTAAACAATTTATAATTTCCAAGATTATGGTTCTAGTTAAAATTTAGTTAAGTATAACCAAAATATTTATCTCACATCTCCATTGAACATAAGGAGAAATTATTATAGTTGTGGAATGAATTTTTTTTTATACTCAAATAAAGGTTCAGTGATGCTTGAATTATTGGAAATGATTAATTAATATAGAATATGAGACTCATTATACCTAGTTATGAAAATATGATTATTTTTCAAGAAAAAACTAAATGGATTCCAAGGATATTGTAACACCCAGAACCGAAATCCACTGATATGGTGCCCTGATCTGGTGGGCTACATGGCCTCAAGAGTGCCTCCTCGTATTCTAGAGGATACCGACTAGCAGTGAGGGTATAATGGATGTACAATGGGGATACTATACCCTTTGAATTAGTAATAAATACTGCAAAAGAAATATTGAATAAAGTCAGTGGAATGACGTCAACTGATTATAATAAATGAAGAGTCATCATGCATGAATATTCTATAATATAAAATAAAAACATACAACCAGTACATATAAACAATATACGAGGAAAATAAAAAATCTCCAAGGTAAATCTCTATGATCATTCTAAGCTCTGGCTTAGTCCAGTGCTCATAAGCTCCCACGTACAACCATAACATCACAAGCATGAACTGTGAACCTGAACCTATAACCATGATGTTTGTTTGGGAACCCCAATGTAATAGAGTCCCAAACAGGGTGTGAGATATACTTAGTTAGACACTACCAATGGTGTCTAAATCTATATATTCTATGAATATAAATTAAGTTGTAAGGAACCGGACCCCGAATGCCCGGAGTCGTTGCCCATGAGGCATGATGTACCAAAATAACATTACGAACATTTACAAGTACTACATCATGTCCCATTATTACAGAGGATCGCGAGGTTTAGGTTCTGGGAAACCAGCTACCTCTGAAAAAATTATTTAGTAAAAACCCATACCTGAAATTTTTTAAAACAAAAACGTAGGGTGAGAAAAGTATGACCAGTAAGGGGTTTTAAAACAACTTGAAAATAATATATCTTTACTGAAAAGAAAATAGTATGCTTGAAAATAAAATTAAACATTGGAAACCTAAATATCTTGAATTAAAGAAACTAATAACATAACATATAATCATGATCAGAGTACGCAGTTCCATTTAGGGAAATTAATTGCTTGTGTAACACATGACCTTTAATAACATGCAGTGTAGTGGATATTATTAGCAAGGCAGTTCTGAGTGCACAGGACATAATAAAAAAAATGTTGTAATAATGAACATAACTGGTGCACATGTCATGATGCCATATCCACATCTTTTCACATGTAATAACACAAACTGTTGTTAAATGGATCAAGTCCAGAACTTCTGTGACATATCATGTCATTCCATTAATTCATTCTGTGTATACAAAAGGCTCTGAACCAGGGATATCCTACTAGTCGGGAAATCCCATGGTTGTTCAATTACTACAACATTAAGAGGAGGGTATAATTCCAGGCTGTGTCAAGGCCTCGTTCCAAGACCATGATCATCTATTTCCAGGAATTTCACTCGAACCGTCTATGTCCAGGAATTTCACCTGAACCGTAACTATTGTCAGGCCTTGTGCCATGACTCTGTTTTGTCTCATGAGACCTATCGATGCATCGAGGGGCTATTTCGGGCCCCACCCATCACATAATCAGTCCAATACAATCCTCTTATGTCTTAGGGGGCTATGTATCCAAGGTGTCCCATACCGCTTTGGATACCCATTTTAAAGTGATGTTATTTGGGGTATCCCATACCACTCCAAATAACAGGTTCTTAGATTCATTATTACTATTTGATGTTTTATCAATCAAATAAAAAAATATGAAATGACATTTATGGAAGAAATGATTTCATCAAATATGACATTATAACATGCATCATTTCTACATTGATAAGAGATATGTTATTAATTTCAGGTACATGATTCCATTAATTTAACTCATAAAAAGCACACAAAAATATGGATGACTAGGGTTTTCCACAAGAGGTATTAAATGTAAATTCATTAAAATTACAATACATGAAAATGAAACACTTCAAGAAAATACTTGACATTAATTATTTGTGATAAACATGTCATTGAACTTGTAATTAAACCATAACTAGATTGACCACTAATAATCACTACTGCAAGTTAACTTCAAATAATAATTGGTTTCTTCATGATAACATAAACCCTTAAATTTTTAATCCTTTAATATAAATTTTAAGGTAATCCAAAGTACATTCTTTTAAATCATAAATTACATTAAGGGTATATTCCAGTATAACCCCTTTAATTGAACAAACTCATAAGTGCAAAATAGATATTGGCTTAGCGACCACCAAAATTATTAAAATCCTACCCGTATCAAAGTATAAACTAAGTCCTAACAATTATTAATTGAAAATAGGGTTTTGGGAAAGTAAACCTATATATTTATACATTTTACATAACCATATATACGCAAAGTGTATATATGGTTTTTTACACAATTTAATCAAAGACTATTAAATTTCCTTAATATTAGAATACCTCTAACCAACATCCATTTATTTGCTTAAAACCAAAACATATAGGGTTTATTATCCATGAAACCGTATGTTCATAACTATATAAAAACGATGGTTTTATACTATAACATAATCTTAGTATACAATAATGAAATAATTGGAAATCTTAGAAATAGATTTGGGAAAGGTAATATATACACGTAAATACTTAACACCCGATTACACATATTATATATATATATATTTATATGTGTAAACCATATACACCTATAGATATATAAAAAAAATGGGTTTTGTAAACTAAAAACATAACATGATATCCTCTTTCACAAGAGTGCGTATATATATATATATATACATAAAACCGTATATACCGAAAGTATATATGTATGTACAGGGTTTTGTAAATTAAAACCTAAAGAAAACTAAAGCCCTTATAGATTATTAATCTCTAAATCGGAGACAAAGGAGGAGATCAGGGTCTTAATACAGTTGAAAACATCCGTATATGTGTTATATATATATAACCTGTATACATACCTATACATATATAAATGGGTTTTCATAGGAAGGGAAGAAAATAAAAAGGAAAAACAACCCTTACATAGAAACCAAAAACTTCCATGATCTTCATTTAGAACACTTAATACTAAACGGTTTAATACATGTATATATATATATGAATTTACAAAATCATGTACATAGAACTACAAATTATAGGTTTTGTAAAACCGAAAGTTTAAAGTAAACCCTTACCTAAACAGAGGAGGAAGAGGGCTCGGGAGTTGCTGGAAAACATGGAGGACTTATGGAGATCGGTAAAGACTTGATCAAGGAGCCGTGGTCATGAAAATGCTTTCAGACGGGTTTTTATAAACTAAACCCACAATGAATAAGGATAGAAAACTAAGGCCACTTGCAATAAAAACACCGGGGAAAGATACTGTTGTAGAAACCGAGTGAAAGAGGAGGTCCGGTAGTCAAAGAAGTAAAGAAAAATGGGGAAGGAATAGGGGAGTAGGCCACTGGTCTCGGACATGCCGTAAAGATGACAACAGCGCCGCAGTGAAGAAAACGACGAGGGAGGAAGAAGTCCGAAGAAAAACGGACGGCCCAGATCTTCCCTTGCTGGATCGAACGGTCGTGGATAGAGTGAGATATGATTCAAACATTTAAAAAGAATGGACGGCCGAGATCGAGTCTAGATCTAATCGGATGGCTATGGGGAATCGTAGCATTTTAAAAACTTTGAACGACCAAGATTAGATCGCAAAGAATCGAACGTCTCTAAAAAACTTGGTGTTATTCCGCGGTCGACTGAGGTTGAACCTGTGATCGATTTTGATGGCCGAGATCGCGCTATGGGAGATCCAATGGCCATGACCTCATTTTGGCTGAAAAGACTGTTCCCACATCGAAACGAACAGATTTTTGGGCACAGCTTATAAGCCTCAATGCTCCCGCTACACTCCAATGACACAAGAACACACAACTCGGGGCCTTATACACGGGCCCCTTGCGGGATTTGGCCCACCCTTACACCCTGCGCACCGTGGGCCTTAGACACGGGCCTGTGCGTGCACTTTGGAACCTGACACAAGCTATGATCAGCTTGAGCTCTCCTCTAAGCATGCACTCGAGACACTGAGACACCCCTGGTTGCCACCTCGGGTGTCTAGGGGGACAAGCCTTGACCTTGAGGGATTGGCCTCAAGGCTTCCCTCGGTTGGCTGGTTCCCCTTAAAAACTTTATAAAAAAAAATTAGATAATCATTTTAAAATATGATTTTTTTTTGAAGTACACATATTTAAACATATATGTTATTTAAAATAGTCAGTGTTTATAAACATAAGTTATAATAATTTATGAAAACATTAACAATTGAATTCATAAAATCCTTATAGGTTGAAAACATAGTTTAATTTAGTTAAAAATATAACATTAGGGTGTCAAAAATACATCTTCAAAATACTTATTAAAGGTATATTGTTTCCATATTTATAAAATACCCTCTTTAGGAGTTATAACCTTTATATTCTTTAAAAGATATTTTAAATTACCAGGTTTTGAACTGTATAAATAAACATTAATGTTTGTGAAAACAACTAGGTTCATAAAAGTATTCCTTGATTTTAAAACTGTGACATTTAAAGACATAATTTAAAAACATAAAATAAAAGCATTATATAATCCAAGTTTTTACAAAGAAGATAAACTTCATTACTTTAAAACCCAACCATTATGAAATTTAATGACTCCACCGGCTATAATTATAGCCGTTGAGCTTCCAACGGATACATGAGGTAATGGTCGAATTTGTGTCATATAAAACCTGGTCTCAGGGTGTCTTAAACTCAAACTGGTTGAAGAAGAAAAATGAGAAGATGGTTCGAGTCATTCCTTTGGTGCTTAGTGCGGCAGCGGTGGCTTCAGCCATTCTTATGTTTGTTTTGATGGATGCTAAAGACCTCTATCGTCTTCTCGGGGTTCTCGTTGTTTTGAGCGTTCTTCCTGTAATATTGATAGGGTTTTTACTTGGTATCTTTGGTTAGTGATATTTCCTTACAAACTCAGAATATTGTAAGACACTTCAGTGTTAAGTTCTTAAATAAGGATTTCCGTGTCTTATCTTTTATATTCTATTTGGTTAAAAGTAGAAAAATTTAATGGCATTAAACACTCAATTTCTATTTATAAGGTTTTGAAATATTTGGGGTGTTACAAAGTTGTATGAAGGTATATCAAAATGAAGTTATAAACAATAAAAAATAACATATCAGGCTTAGGTTCCTCAAAGATACATGACCGACCATACCTGCTTCAATATATGACAAAATTTCTCTTCACACCTTCCATCATGTATATATATGCATGCATAACACAATCATTTTTAAAAATATACATGCATCAGTGTGGATTTGAAGTTTAGTACCTAGGGCATCCATATAAAAGGATTGCATATCAAATAAGGTACTTCATGCCTTGGGTGTCATACCCACAATCACAATATAAGGGAAATCATGCCTAGGGATGTCATTCCAAAGTATCATAATCATAAGGGACACCATGTATGAGTATCATAATCATAGGGGAAACCATTCCCTAGGATTCCATGCCTGAGTATCATAATCATAAGGGATGCCATGCATGAGTATCAAAATCGTAAGGGGCTGCATGACCATGAATAATGAGTCAAGAGTGACATGATTCCCAAGTATCATAAGTTATAATAAAATGAAATAACAAAGTGTACATATCCACAAACATGAAATAACACAAGTAAAGAACACAAGTTGTGTCATTCCATTTTTAAGTAATTAAGAAGTCCATGGTAAGGTCCATTCCACTACTAATTTATCATGCAAGATAGGTCAAGTATCTCATTTATTTATTGATACAGGACAAGTGTAGGTCCTTACAATTAACATTCTATTCCATTTCACTTATTCATTTCATAGTCCATGAGATTACCTATTCCCTTCATCCATTTAAATATAAGTGATTAGGAGGGCCAAGAAAGTACACATGCCCATTTATAATCTTAAAAATTAATTTATCAATAATTAATTAGTTCTCATTATAGGGAAAATTTCAATCAATGGCCATTGAGGGCCATGGAAAAGACACATAGAAGGGATGGTATAATATCAAAGGAATCAAAACATTTATAACAATCAATCGAACTCACCTAAGGTGGTGGTTCGGGTTGAGGTGTCAACCTATAACAAAGTCATGTGGCTAAGTGACATCAAGTTCAATATTTAGGGATTAATTTAAAATAATTATACATTTTAGGAGCAACACATGCACGGGAAAGCCTATCCGAACAACCATGAAAAGGTGGAGAGCTGATTTCACGATGAAGATGCTGAGGAGGAGCAGTTCCAAGTAGTTAGTCTGGGTTGTATGTAATGTTTGAAAGTCTATGAGCAATGAATTCCTCTAAGTCCTACGGGCCATGTAATAATTATGCCTACGGGCCTTGTAAGGGTTCCACCTCACCCCTTGAAAGGTGGATTATCAAAATCAATAAAAAATTAAGGTCTTAGGGCCATTGGAGGAGGAGGTGGAATGAGATAAATCAGAAGATTAGAAAAATTCCCTGAAAACAGGGAAGATTAGATCACATAGATTTAGCATTCTATATGGAAGGATAAAAAAATAAATGAATCAAAAGGAGTCTTATACTTACTGAGGGGCTTCCAATGTATCCAATGAAATTCGATTTGGTCAAGTGATAGAGGAGATCCACCCATGGAAGAGAGAGGAAGAGGAGAGTGCGTGGGGGAAGAGAAAATGGGGTAAAACCCATTTAAGGGTGAAGGGTAAAAATAATAAATTTTCCCCTTTTAAAGAGGCACACAGTTTGGATAACTGTGTGCCGACCATGTAGATATCACTTACCAAGAGCCACACCCCGCACGATCTAATCTAGCCATGCACCAACCGTGCGGTGCTACTGGTTAAGTGGAACTGACCATGCGAAACTATTTTTCCCACATCTAAAATTTACTATAGACATCCCATAGTGGCATCCACCCCACCTTGAATGGTTTAAAAAATTTTGCGACACCCCCTTATAGGGCCGCATAGTTTAAACAAACCGTGCGCCCTGTTTATTTCTCTTAGAGAGTGAATTTTTGGAGCCCAATGCTCACAAAACTCATCCAAACTCCTGAGACACGTCAGATTGAGGAGGGGTTGTCTCTTAAATGTCAAAAATGACCCATGGATAATTATACTAAAGTATCAACACAATACAAATGCATTTGGTCAGTTTTCTATACGTTAGTTGTTGCTTTCACTTAAAATTTTGTCCATTTTAAACAAAAGAGAGACACTTTGAGTGATACCGGCTACACCATGCCTGATATTGAGGAAGGGTTGACTCTTAAATGTCAAAAATGACCCATGGATCATTCTCCTAAAGTATCAATATAATATGAATGTGTTTGGTCGTTTTTTCGTAAGTAATTTGTTGTTTTCACTTAAAATTATGTCCATTTTAAACACAAGAGAGACACTTTGTGTGATACTGGCTACACCGTGACTCAGATTGAGCCAGTGTTGACTCTTAAACATCACACATAATTCATGGATCATTCTATTAAAGTATAAACACAATCCGAATGCATTTGGTCAGTTTTCCGTACGTCAGTTGTTATTTTCACTTAAAATTCTTTCCATTTTAAACAAAAGAGAGACACTTTGAGTGATATCGGCCACAACGTGCCTCAGATTGAGGCAGGGTTGACTCATACACATAAAAAATTACCAATGGATAGTTATAATAAAGTATCAACACAATCCAAATGCTTTTTGTTGGTTTTCTGTATGTCAGTTGTTGTTTTCACTTAAAATTCTGTCCATTTTAAACAAAAGAGAGACACTTTGAGTGATACCGGCCACACCATGCCTCTAATTGAGGCGCAATTGAATCTTAAATGTCACACAAGACCCATGGATCATTCTAATAAAGTATAAACACAATCTAAATGCTTTTTGTTGGATTTCTGTACGTCAGTTTCTGTTTTCACTTAAAATTCTGTCAATTTTAAACAAAAGAGAGACACTTTGAGTGATACTGACCACACTGTGCCTCTTATTGAGGATAAATTAACTCATAAACGTCTAAAATGACCCATGTATAGTTATCATAAAGTATCAACACAATCCGAATGCATTTGGTTTGTTTTACATATGACAGTTATTGTTTTCAATTAAAAGTCGGTCCATTTTAAACAAAAGAGAGACACTTTGAGTGATACCGGACACACCATTCCTTGGATTGAGTCTAGGTTGACTCTTACACATCAAACATGACTCATGGATGGTTATATTAAAGTATAAACACAATAATAATGCTTTTTTTTAGTTTTCCGTATGTCAGTTGTAGTTTTCACTTAATATTCTGTTCATTTTAAACAAAAGAGAGACACTTTGGGTGATACTGGCCACACCGTGCCTCAGATTGAGGTGGGGTTGACTTTTAAACATCACACATGACCCACGGATCGTTATCCTAATGTATCAAGATAATATTAAATCATTTGGTCTATTTTATGTACGTCAATTTTTGTTTTTACTTAAAATTCTGTCCATTTTAAACAAAAGAGAGACACTTTGAGTGATACCGGACACACCGTGCCTCATATTGAGGCGAGGTTGACTCGTACATATAAAAAATGACCAATGTATATTTCTATTAAAGTTTCAACACAATACGAATGCATTTGTTTGATTTTCCGTACGTCAGTTGTTGTTTTCACTTAAAATTCTGTCAATTTTAAACAAAAGAGAGACACTTTAAGTGATACCGGCCACACCGTGTCTCATATTGAGGAAGTGTTTACTTTTACACATCACACATGACCCATGGATGATTCTTCTAAAGTATCAACACAATATGAATGCGTTTGGTTGGCTTTTCATACGTCAGTTGTTGTTTTCACTTAAAATTCTGTCCATTTTAAACAAAATAGAGACACTTCGAGTGATACCGGCCACACCATGCCTTGGATTGAGACAGGGTTTACTTTAAAATGTCACAAATGACCCATGTATCGTTATCCTAAAGTATCAACACAATCTGAATGCATTTGGTCGGTTTTCCGTACGTTAGTTGTTGTTTTCACTTAAAATTCTTTCCATTTTAAACAAAAGAGAGACACTTTGAGTGATACCAGCCACACCATGCCTTGGATTGAGGCGGGGTTAACTCTTAAACATCACACATGACCCATGGATCGTTATAATAAAGTATAAACACAATAATAATGCATTTTTTTGGTTTTCTGTAAGTCAGTTGTTGTTTTCACTTAAAATTTTGTCCATTTTAAACAAAAGAGAGACACTTTGAGTGATATCGGCTACACCATGCCTCGGACTGAGAAGAGGTTGACTTTTACGCGTCAAAAATGAACCAGATATTGTTCTACTAAAGTATCAACACAATATGAATGTGTTTGGTTGGTTTTCCGTACGTCAGTTGTTGTTTTCACTTAAAATTCTGTCCATTTTAAACAAAAGAGAGACACTTTGAGTGATACTGGCCACACTGTGCCTCATATTGAGGTTTGGTTGACTCTAAAACATCAAAAATGACCCATGTATCATTCTAATAAAGTATCAACACAATACTAATACGTTTGGTCAGTTTTCTGAATGTCGATTGTTGTTTTCACTTAAAATTCTGTCCATTTTAAACAAAAGAGAGACTCTTGAGTGATACCGACCACACCGTGCCTCATATTGATAGGGAGTTGACTCATACACGTCACAAATTACCCATGGATAGTTATCCTAAAGTACCAACACAATAAGAATGCGTTTGGTTGGTTTTCTAAACATCTGTTGTTGTTTTCACTTAAAATTCTGTCCATTTTAAACAAAAGAGAGACACTTTGAGTGATACCGGCCACACCGTGCCTCGAATTGAAGAAAGGTTGACTATTAAATGTCACAAATGACCTATGAGTCATTATCCTAAAGTATCAACACAATTAGAATGAGTTTGGTCGGTTTTCCATACGTCAGTTGTTGTTTGCACTTAAAAATTCAGTCCTTTTTAAATAAAAGAGATACTCTTTGAGTGATACCGAAAACACCGTGCTTTGGATTGAGGCAGGGTTGACTCATACAAATCACACATGACCCATGTATCATTATCATAAATTATAAATACAATACGAATGCATTTGGTCGGTTTTCCGTATGTTAGTTTTTGTTTTCACTTGATTTTTTTTCATTCTAAACAAAAGAGAGAAACTTTGAGTGATACAGACCAAACCGTGCCTCGGATTGAGGCAGGGTTGACTCTTACACGTAAAAAATTACCCATGGATCTTTCTCCTAAAATATTGATACAATCTGAATGTGTTGGTCCAGATATGAAGGTATTTTGGAGATTTTAATAGTTTTTCTTATCCAAAGTCCAAAGAAAAGTGGTTCATCATTCTTGCATGTTGCTGGTGCATTTAATCTATTTAAATGAAAAAATAACTCATTGAAGAAAGGATGTCTTTTTTAATAACAATTATAAATTTCTTATGAACATTTACAAACAACAATGTTTCATATTTTGATCTCCTTAACCCCTCTCAAAAATGGCCGCCAATTGTACATGTCCCCAAGTCAGATCTTTATGAAATTTGTGTACAATCTTCCATCAGGTATGCGAACCAATAATTTCTGAAAAAATATATATCGTCTTGTGAATATGAGGATTTTTGACATTCAGAGTAGTACTGGAAAATATATAAATAAATAATTAATAAATAATTTAAATGAAATAGTAGTTGTTTTTGAAAATACCTCTTTAGGGATGCTAGTTTGTTGATGGAAAACTATTTCTCTTATAAATTTACAAACATAATAATCGTAATCATTTTCTTTTGTTTGTTTTGGACACTGAAAAAACTTTTATCATTAGGAGAATAAGTAACTTGTTTTGATATGTGTTTGGATAGTGAAATTTTATTATATATACCCTGATATTTTTCCAGATGTAGTACTTTCTCGCCTCCTTATGTTTATCCCCTATCCTCATTCATTTTTTAGATGATGTTGATACACCGACCTATCATAACAGAATCCTCAGTGAAAGATAATATAAATTATATTACTTGATGTTTATACCTAAAACGTAGGATGTAGTGTCTTACAGATTCACAAACTCTATCGTGTGTGGTCGGTTTGCTGGATATCCTTGCATTGAATCCAAAAAATAAATCTTTGGAGTATCCAAGTTCACCACAATTTGCAGCCAATGTTGTCTAAAAACATAAAAAGGAATAAGTAATAAAAGTAGTGAAAATATAATTGATATGCTTTAATTGTAGAGTTTTACCCCTGCATGGTTGTTATTAGGAAGAGTCTGTCATTTGTAATCTTGCTTTTAAATGTTTTTAGTAATCCATTCACTATTTCATCCTTTTTTGATGGATCTAATTTCGCTAGTTGTGTTGATGTGGTATAAGGACTAACGAGTTCGAATTTTGGCTCATGGGAAAATTCCTTCAATTATTTTTCATATATACGCCTTCCAATAATATAAAATACATTTATTCATAACTAGCACATTATATCAGCTTTTAGAAAATCAATTCATGAAAACATACCTCATATATACATTGACAATTGTGATTCCTAGCTAACAGTATTCAAGGATCTCATTTACATTTTCATCAGTAATGAAATCTTGAATTTCCTCTCCATATATATTCTTTTCAAAAACCACTATATAACTACTACCACTTTTCAGCTTTGTATCCATATGAGTCTTCAATGCTAGTAAATGTGGATAGATAATGGGTGGTGTTATTGTGCTTTCAGTAGCTATTTGGGACCAGTTGGTCGATCCTTTAGATGCTTTTGAGCCCATGTTTCTTGTCACCCCTTCCTTTTCACTGTCTATAATAAAATTCATTGGTTCAGACCTTTTTTTCATTAATTGTTAAAGGTTTAGCTTGAAAAAATGGAAATAAATACCTCTTTGTCAACACGTACTCTTACAAGTTGTGACAGACACGCAATGAATGTCTTAATAGCCTTTTTGATCGTATGAATATCATCGCCATCAAGTGGAATAGGTAGCTCTGCATTTGGCTCATGAGCTGTAGTAATCATCACTTTCAGATGATCTTTTGGAAGTGGTATATTATGCAGCTTGTCCACTGGGATGTTGAACACCGTATCCCTCGCTACAAGGTGATAGGTGG
Source organism: Viscum album (assembly GCA_963277665.1). Taxonomy (NCBI): domain Eukaryota; kingdom Viridiplantae; phylum Streptophyta; class Magnoliopsida; order Santalales; family Viscaceae; genus Viscum; species Viscum album. The sequence goes on from OY728123.1 coordinate 595,394,972, forward strand.
GTGTTGACAAATATAAATAACAGTCATTATCACCCTGTAGAAGATCAATACAGGAAAATTATTATTGTTTGTCTTATTCACATTTCATGGGAACAATTATTAGGATATTGATTACCACGGCTAAGACAGATCTTTGAGGGGAATGTCTCGCCTCAAAGTTGGTGGGGGGGGGGGTGGGGGGTGGGGTGGGATCATCATGTGCTGGTTGTTCCTGAGTCGTGTCTTCTCCTTGATTTCCACCCATAAAATTAACTAGAAACTCTCCCTGCCATTGAAATCGTTCTTCAAGAGTTTCTAGTCTTTCTCTCATTTGTTTCGTTTCTTCATTTCTATCATATTTTTGCTTTTTTCTCTCAAAATATACTCAGGGTGTCACCCCAAACCCCGCACCTCTGACACGACCGTATTGTTCTGGCCGCTTCAAAGCCATCTATAATAGGTCTGCATCCCCTACAAGAGTAGCTGATTCCTGTGACTATCAGATATAGGAAAATAAGTAATTATTATTATGTAATGGAAATTTAAAACAAAACTTTTTATCATGTCATACTTACACATATTTCCCACACTTTTTTGTTTGTTTTCATCTACTAGCTTCCCTTCCTTATTCACACATGCCTCCTTCCATAACACATGATGTGGGATGGAAGTGTCTTTGGCTTTAGACTCATCAATCTACATATAAATATAGAAAGATAATTTTGATGTTGTTTCTTGGAACCTAACAATATTACTGTAAATTTAAAATATGTACCATTTTCTTTTCTAGTGAAGCATACCCCATCATTGCTTTACGATAGGGGTATGTTGGTTTTGATTCACACTCCTTATTTTTAGTTCTGAGTTTCTATTTCCTAAATTAAATATTGACAATCAAAGTGATGAATATAGGTATCCTTAAACAACGTATTATCAGCCACAATGTACCTGAAACTTCTCATCCCCACAATAGCCAATAAATGTATCTCGTGCTTCTTGAGATATCAGGTGAGTGTAAACAAGGGGTGGGTGAATGTTTATTTTACCTTTGGAATATTTCAGGTGACATTTTGTTAGAATAGTGAGAAAACCTCGATGAATCCTTACTGCAAGCCTTAGTACATAATTCTTGTGCGAATCATCTACTATAAATGTACTCTAAAATGGAGTGAGAAGAGTAAGACACTGTTTCATTATTTTATTTGCTAGTAAATTAAAGAAATAATATCATAATGTTACTGCAATTTCTTCCCATATCATAGCCTTCATCCCGGACACAACATGGTTCCATGAATCTATGTCAATCGGCATGCATTTCTGAGTGACAATTCCAATATAACTACTAAACATAGCCTTGTTAGGATTCACATGTTGGCCTCGTGCATTCCATCCAACATTAAATTTGATGTCTTTTCTTTTCGCCTTAATAACTTTGGCTAACACCGTCAAACTACGACGCACCTGTGTTTTCTGCGATGTTGGTCTTTCATCCCCGACCATTTCATTGATATCAATATCATCAATATGTTCATTTGAAATGGTAGCAACAACATGTGATGATGGTTGTTGAACCTCAACACTAGGAGCGACAATAGGTTCTGAAACTTGTTGTTGCTCTGCACTGTGAGCAGCAGCAGCAACAACTACTTGAGAGACTTTTTCAGCCTTGAGGTTAGGCGCACAAAAATGTACAGAAGTCATTATCTGAAAAAGTTGTTGAACAATTAATTTAGATTACATAACCTAGGTTTATCCAAAATTACTATGGAATATCATATGTTTTGTTACACAAATTAACATAAGAAATAGAAAATTAAGGTTAGTGAACATAAATTATATCATGAACATCTAAAGGATATGAAATAAGTCTCCCCCACCTTCCCCAAACTCGTACCTAGAACCGAACTTGAAGCCTCTATGAGATCCTGTTTCTTGGAACACACCCTTTTCATTTCACACTAGTTCACTAAAAAAAAAGATTTCTATGACACCTTAGCACATAAAAAGGGCCTCAAACACACAATTAAAAGGACCCCATATACAACACCTATATAGTAACCACTTTAGGAGTCACTGACTTGCCCACAAGTTTTTGGAATTCCTCTCAAGAACACATCTCGATGGGGGAATTGTTCATCTTCCCTGCAAGTCCAAATTCATACCAAACACCACTAACATGGGGCTCTACTAACGCCTACCATATACCTAGAAAATAATTGAAAAAATTAGGAAAAATAGTTTCTTGTACCTATTTCTAATAGTACTACAAGAAAAGTATAACGAACATAGATCGTACCTCCAAACACTCCTGGAGTCTCATGGTAAAAAGACTCTAGCGACTACAACTATCCAAGATTCTAACCACTAACTTCCCGATATAGGAGTGATCTACTTAGGGGTAGTATTAGTAGAATCAAACCAAAGTTCCATCCAACTCATGCTGCTCCCCGATCTCCTCCATCACTTTAGTGCTGTACAAACCTCCTTTCTCCAGTTCCTTCCTTTTCCTAGGCTATTCATCGACTGCCTCTCTGATTGTAGCATGAATGTTAAGAAAATGCAATGTGATATGTCTATACCCTTAAAAAATCATATTAAATTCCTTGGAGTAATGGGATATCCTTGAGGTACCTATGAATGACATTGCCTCCTGATATGATACTTGGATCACACACCTACTGTGGGTGGGTGCTGCTAACCCTACATCCCAGAAGATCACTACCTTAAAATATTATGATATGAACTGGAACCACAAGCATAATCATAGAACACTAACATAGCCATCCAAAGCTTAGTATTACATTTTAAATTCCCCCAAACCACTAGAGGTCTGTCTATGAATTGATCAACATAAATTAATGGATTTAATAAAAAGAGATGAAATACAATCCAACCAAAAATGGAAAATAATGTATGACCTACATAGAAGGAGGGGACAGATGTTAATTCGCCATTGGTATACACCTCAGTTTGTGTATCCCAAACTAATCTTTACCTTATCCTAGTCCACCAAGGACTCTGTGAAATTTTCCATCATCTGTATAAGATATGACATGTATGGGAAGATCCCTTGTAGGGATGAGTATTACAATACCCAATAAGACACCCAAAAAAAAAACCATACATAAATCATTGAGAGTATTCATGTCACTAAACACATGTATTCCAAACAAGATATGAGACATAATGATAACCAAGGATATCCCAAATATACTCATAAAAGACTCTGAGTCAAAAAATGTCTCAACCACTTCTAGTTGTAGATCCACTCAGGGTTTCAAGGTAACACTCCTCCGAGAGGAAATGATATCCAAGCTATAATTCCAATGAAGACACTCATCCTAGAGGTCCCACTAATTTGATCTATCCAAGAAGAATCAAATAGGAAACTGAGAGTGTTCACTCAATATATGCACTCTATCAGAATAATACCCCATTATAAATATAAGCTCATGATATAAATATAGGGGGTCAACGCCCAAGGCTTGATGGGGGGATACTAGAGTCTACTAAGATAATCCTCTATGATAGGGGATAAAAAGTTTTGTAAGTGTTGGTCATGCCAATTAAACAAACCCAACATAGGAAAAATACATTGGAAATAAGGTTTGCTTCAGGCCTTTAAGAGGGATACAAGCTCCAGGTCACTAAGTGCCCTGTGGTCCATTGCTTAGGATCATATTCCATACTAAACCCCATAAAAGTGAACTGAGACCACTCAATATAGAATAAGTATATTGAAAAATAAAAGGGTTCATCCGAGATAGAAGCTACATTGGACTAATACACCATCTGAAATATCATATCTCTATACAAAGAGAGGGGGTTAATTCCTAAGGCTTGCTGGGTGAAAATAGACCCTACTTGAAACATCCTCCAATATAGGGGATCTGTCAGGAAATGAATCTGGTCGCCATCAAACCAACACCAAACCCAGCTCATGGAAAGGCCCGAAGGGAATTCCCTATCCCCACGGGCTGGAACAAGTTCCCGGGTATCAAAAAAAATCTGGTTTGGTAATGATTTACCCGAGTATGAAAGCATAAAACATAAAGAAAACAATCAATAATAAGAATCTGAAATTTTCGAGCCAAACAATTATTAACCAAAAACTAGAACTAAATAAATTGGATTAAAGACAATAAAATAGGTACAAATACAAATAAATACAGCACCAAGACATCCCCAAGGACTCCACACAACAAGGGGTTCATCACCCGCAAGCTGTCTCCACAACTCCGCCCCAACGATGGGGAGTAACACCCTAAACCGCCATCACCCTTAGCCTCCCCTTTACCTGAGTCAAGAATAATAAGGTCTACTTACAACCAAGGGGTGTAAGTAGGGTGTGATAATAATCCCAATAGGATACCATCAGATGATTCCAAAGAGCATGCAATACAATGTGAACAAAACAAGCAATTTTAATACATAAGGTGAAATAGTGTTAAAATTATAAGAAATGCAACTTTCAATTGAAAACAGTTTTGAATCCAAAAATTTCATAATTTTAACAAATTAAAATAATTTTTTTATCTAATTTAATGTACTTCCAACCACACCCTCGTATATGGGTAAATACCACAAATCCAATGAGCAACAAAATCAGGAACACCCCTAGGCACTAGGTTGTCTCGGGCCCTATGTAACTCGTATCTCAGTGTAAAGTAACCATAGAAAATTCCATTCTCATGCATGAACCACTAGTAGGAAAAATACCCATAACCTAGTGGTCCCAAATCATCATCCACATAGTTTAGTTATAGTTGTCGTTATCCAAATTCTAAGTGAAACAGGGACAAAACCCATCTGGTCCACTAGCCGTACTAGTACAAATCCGCCCTACCTAGGTACCCAGACTTCCCATTTTGTGATCAATCAATTTCATCATGAAACATAAATCTATTTTCATATAAAACACAACTATTGGTCACACACAAATAATACAGTAGCTATCACATTTTATACCACTTAAACACACAACAAAACACTTAGATTTTTAATAAAACAATTCCTCCAAATCCCGTAATGTTTCACACACCAAACTCCTTAAGAACCCAAATTGCACACTATGTGCACACCATAAAGTTACCCAAAAATAAAATTCAGACCAATAAATTTCAATTAAAACAAAAAATCATTTTTAGGGCAGCCCATTGTGAACCAAGAAATGATAACATTGAAAAACCTCTATTTTTACACAAACATGGGACTTAAAGTTTACATGTTCCACAAACACTATTAAAACCAATTTTCACAGTAACAAAAAAAGTGGATAAACATTAAAAGCATTATTGGAAGCCCTATTATAGTTCAATAAAATCAATTAAGTATTAATATGGAAGCCCTAAATAAATCAATAAAACATTCCCATGAAAACCCCCCAATTTCACATGAAATTAGAATTTAAAAATTCATTTGCAAAACAAACACCAATAAAACTAATTTTTGCAGTAATAATAAAATGATATAAACCTGAAAGTATGATAAATACAGAATGATAATACACAAAGATTTCATAAACATGGAATCACCTACCAAAAGAGTCAAGAACCGCAAATCCTAGTGCGGAACTTCAACCGAACCACCACCGCACCACAAGGGAGTGAGATCAAACCTATAACCCGAGGATTGGACCAAGAAACTAAAAATGAAACCCTAGGTACTAAGACCTATCTTCTAGACATTTGGGGATTCAATAAAAAATGTAGAAAGCTTAAGGAAAAGGAAGGAACTTAGAAGGATAGTCACTTACTTGAGAAATCTGGACGATTTTAGAAACCTGAGAATTTCAGCCCTAATTCTCGACTGATACGATCTCCAAAGAGGGGGAAACGAAACTGGAGGTGTGGATAGGTATGGTGGGATCATGTGAGAGGTGGAATCACCGAAAAAGGATAAAAAATGAATATTTTATAAAAGAATTAAAAAAAATGGAAATGGGCTTTCGGGTTGGCCCAATACCTAATTTGATCACCCAAATCCAAGATTCTAATGAATTTTTAAGGAGACCAAATTTCTTTTGTGGTTTGAATAGTTAAATTAAGGTCATTTTGGAAGTTGAATGGGTGAAGAAGGTTGAAAAATGAAGGAGTTATTAAAGAAACAAAATTTACTTTCAAAACTAGAAATGGGCTCTCGGGTCAGCCCAAATTTTGGAAACCCACCATTTCCTTAAAAAATGCATGGAAAACCCCCAAAACAAAGCAAGAATGTAAATTAAATGAAAAATACCTTTAAAATATGTCATTTATGTGACAATTCTCCCCACCATGAAGGAATTTCCGCCCCAGAAAGTCAACATGAAGCTTGATTTGAAAACAGGAATGGGTACGCTTCCTCAACCCATGACTTCCGCTCCCATGTCTCATGAGTATCACTACCATGCTTACAACAAACCCGGACTAGCGGAATGGACTTTCCTCGAAGAACCTTGTCTTGGGAGTCCACTATTTTCACCGGACACTCTACAATAGACAAGTTAGGCTCTATCTCCAGTTCTTCCCAACTCAGCACAAGGGACAGATCCGGGTTGTATTTCTTCAACTGGGAGACATGGAAGACGTCGTGGATGGATGTCAACTGAGAAGGTAAGGCCAACCTGTATGCCACTTTTCCAATACACTCAACGATCTCAAATGGCCTGACATACCGCGACGTCAGCTTCCCTTACTTCCCCAATCGACGATGGCCCAAACGAGGGGCCACTTTCAAGAATACCCTATCACCCACAGAGAACTCTAGGTCATGATGCCTCCGGTAAGCATATGATTTATGGTGACTCTGAGCTGTCAATAAATGCTGCCTAATCAACTTGACCTTCTCAGACGTCTCTTGCACCAGACTCGGCCCCAGTAGTGAGGTCTCATCTACCTCATCCCAACATAGGGGGGACTGACACGGCCGACCATAGAGCACCTAAAAAGGAGACATTCGAATCGAGGATTGGTAACTATTATTATAAGAAAACTCAAGCAACCCCAAATGGATATCCCAGGAACCTGCAAATTCTAATACACATGCAAGAAGCATGTCCTCCAAAATCTGATTTGCCCGCTCTGTCTGACCATCCGTCTGAGGATGGTATGCCATGCTCATCTTAATCTGAGACCCCAAGGCCTTCTGAAGGCCTTCCCAGAACCGAGAAGTGAAACAAGGGTCTCTATACGAGAAAAATGCTATTGGAACACCATGGAGTCTCACCACCTCCTGAGGATACAAACGACCCAACTCATCCACTTTAGATGTATCTCTGATCGGAATGAAGTGGGCTGATTTGGTCAGATGATCAATCACCACACAAATGGAATTCTTACCCCTAGGTGTAAGTGGTAAGCCAAAAATGAAGTCTATGGAGACCTCGTCCCACTTCCAGGTAGGAATGGGTAATGGATGGGGCAAACCGGAGGGCCTTTGGTGCTCTGCTTTCACCTGTTGGCATATGTAGCATCTCAAAACAAAGTCTGCTATGTCCCGTCTCATACCAGGCCACCAAAATTACCGACAGACATCATAATACATCTTAGTGGCACCTGGATGGAAAGCCCACTGATACTGGTGGCTATCCTGCATCACCACATTCCATAGAGATAACAGCACTACTGAACAATCCTTGAAGCACAATATGCCCTCGGGAGACAACGAACAGTCAGAGGATGTCTCCCCACCATGAAGAAACTGCTTCGACATCTGACAAAGCTCATCACTGGGTTGTTCCCGCAGAATCAACTCCAATAGAGAAGGATCCAATAGAGAAGGAGTCATCTGGACACTCACCAAGAATGCCCCTCCACTGTGTTCCCTGGTCTCCACATGCATCTGAGAAAAGATCCCCATCAATGTCCACTCATTACTGGACTTCCTCACACCTTGCACTGGAACCCTTCTACTCAAGGCGTCGGCCACTACATTACCCTTGACTGGGGTATAAACAATTTCAAAGTCAAACCCCTACAATTACTCGATCCAGCGACGCTGCCTCAAGTTGAGGTCCTTATGCGAGAAGTTATAAGCCAAGCTTTTGTGATTAGAGTAGACCACAAACTTCTCCCCAAAGAGGTAGTGACACCATGTCTTCAAAGCATGCATCACCGCTGCCAACTCCAAGTCATGGTTCAGGTAGTTATTTTCGTGTGGTCGAAGTTGGCGAGAGCCATACGTGACCACGTGATCATCCTGCATAAGCACGCACCCAAGACCCATACCTGAAGCATCACAATAGACCACATATCTCTTTCCAACCTCTGGAAAAATCAGCATGGGGGCGGTAGTCAACAGCCTATTCATCTCCTTGAATGACGCCTAGCATTCTGGATCCCATAAAAACTTCACCCCTTTATGGGTGAGGGTGGTCATCTGTGAAGCAAGACGAGAGAAATCCCGAACGAATCGTCCGTAATAACCAGCCAATCCAAGAAAACTCCTAATATCAAACACATTCTTTAGTTTCTCCCATGACATGAACGCACTAATTTTCTCAAGGTCCACTGAAACTCTGTGCTCTGAGATCACATACCCCAGAAATCTCACCTCCCTGATCCAGAAAGTGCACTTTGACAACTTTTCATAGAGGCGGTGATCCCGTAATGTACCCAAAACGATCCTCAAGTGATGTTCGCGTTCCTCCTCAGAGCCAGAGTATACCAGAATGTCATCCACGAACACCACATAAAAGGAATCAAGATACTGATGAAATACACTATTCATGAGTTCCATAAAGAACACTGGAGCATTGGTCAATTCGAAGGGCATGACCAAATACTCAAAGTGGCCGTACCTGCTTCGAAAGGTTATATTTGGGATATCTGACTCCTTCACCCTGAGTTGATGATACCCTGAACACAGGTCTATCTTTGAGAACCACTTTTCCCCCTTCAACTGATCAAACACATCATATATTATGGGTGAAGGGTATTTTTTTTAATTGTTACCTTATTCAGCTTCCGGTAGTCAATACACAACCGGAGGGATCCATCATCCTTTTTCACGAACAACACAGGAGCGGACCAAGAAGAGACGCTCGGGTGAATTAATCCTTTGGATTCTAAGTAGTCTAGCTATATATTTAATTCCCTCAGCTCGGTGGGGGCCATACGGTATGAGGGAAGAGATATCAGCTGTGTTCCCGGTGCCAGATCAATCGAAAACTCCGCATCCTGCTCCGGGGGAAAACCTGAAAAATCATCTGGGAATACCTCCGAAAACTCATTCACGACATGAGGTAGTGAACCTTAAGGGGAAATACCATCCTCTAGCATGAGCGAAGATAACTAGAAGATAACACTTCCCAAATCTGGGAGTGGAGGCCCTACGCGACCTGACCGAGGATCCCATTCTCCATGAAAAACCTGATGACTCCCATCAGGTGCCGTGAAACTCACACGCCTTCTGTAGCGATCGATGTGTGACTGGAAGTGTACTAGCCAATACATACCGAGTATGACATCAAAAATGTCCATATCTAAGACCAATAGGTCCCACTCCATCTCGACCCCTGACATAGAAAGCGCACACAATGGGCACCTGAGACCCTGCTCCTTCTTTCCCAGCGGTGTGACCAACTCCATCGCGAAAGACATCAAATCAGATGGAAAATTCAGAATGTCCACAAAACGGGCAGAAATAAATGAAACAGAGGTTCCAGTATTAAAAGGATCAGCAGCTATAGACTATGCGATCATAACGGTACCTCAAACTGTTGACGATCCTGCCTCTAATCCTGCTGGTGCCTGATCCACTGCATAGAGATGTCCGGTCTCTGCCTGAGGATGACCGCTAGTCTGTGGCTGTGCCCTGAACTAGATCTACCCAGAATATGACCCAACCCTACCACCACGTCCACCAAATTGAGATCCCCCAGTCCTCGATGGCTAATAATGTGATGTCCCTCCTCTTGAAGCCACTGACCCTGCCCCACTCATAAGTGGACGTTCCACTCTGCAGAAATGCTGTAAATGCCCCATACCTCCACACTGGTAACAAGGTTTTGGAGGAATTGGACATGATATTCGGATGTGCCCGGGATTCCTACACTGGTGGCACAAGACCGATCTCGCATCAGAAGCCGCAGAAGAAAACTGCTTGGAAGAGTGGCCTGAACTGTCACCTCCTTTTTTCACATGATCATCTCGCTTCCTTTTCTTCTCTGAGGAGCTGCCACTTCCCACTGCTGATACTGAACCATAGAATCCAGCCCTGCCTTTCCTATCAATCTCCACCATGCACGCCCGATCAATGACCTCAGTATAGTTCCTCAGCTTAAACAAGAACACCTGGGAGTATATCTCTGGTCACAAGCCTTTCTCAAACCTCTGGGCCTTTGCTTGCTCATTAGAGACAATTTCTGGAGTATACCGAACCAACTCAGCAACACAGTTGGCATACTCCATCACAAATAGATTCCCCTGAACAAGTTCCATGAACTCTCTAGACCTAGAATAATCCAACACCTTAGGGAAGTACTGTTCATTGAAGACAACCTTGAAATCTCCCCAGCGCATCTGCTCATTCTTCCCAGCCTGAAGCACTAACTCCCACCACTTACGGCTGAGACCCTCCAACAGAAAGGAGGCACACTTCACCCTGATCTCCTAGGGTGTTTCCAGGAACTCAAACATATGATCGATCTTCTTGATCCATTCTTCTACTTCCTGGGGTTTTGAGCTACCTCGGAAGGTAGGAGGCTTGTTTTTCAGAAACTCTTGTGCTTTATCTTTTCTAGGACCTGTCTCTTCTGGTCTAACATGAATAGGAGAAGGATATGGTCCCTGTCCCAAATCATGGATATCCCAAACCATATCCTCCACGAGCCTCTGATCAATCGGTGCGGGAGAACTCTCCCTAGCTTCCTCCTGTGGGCGCATGGGAGATTTCTGGGGAGGCATGTTGGTACAAAATGAAATAGTCAAAAAACAATAGTCAATACCACAATTATAAAAATTGTAATCAAATACATAAAATATAAATAAACTAAACATATTTTAGTAAATAAAGAAACAACTACTCCACATCCGCCTGATTTCCACATGTGGTCTACAACCCACACGTCTCACCTGGAAGTGAAGTCAATCCGTAAATTCCAACATCCCCTGGTGAGTCAAGGTCTGCCATGAGAGGTGCGGGCCAGGAACCCTACTCACAACCAAAACCCCGATCCCCGATATTCCTAGCTCCTGTCTATCCCGACTCATCCCAAAATAGCAATATAACCCAAAAACTTTAACCTCCTTTGATACCATTTTTTCACGAACTGAATCTGGTATCCATAAAACCAACACCAAACCCAGATCATGGCAAGGCCCAAAGGGCGTTCCCTATTCCCATGGGCAGGCACAAGTGCCTGGGTATAAAAAAAATTTGGTTTGGGAACGATTTACCCGAGTATGAAAGCATAAAACATAAAGAAAACAATCAATAATAAGAATCTGAAAGTTTCGAGCCAACCAACTCTTAACCAAAAACTAGAACTGAATACATTGGATTAAAGACAATAAAAGAGGTCAAAATACAAATAAATATAGCACCAAGACATCCCCAAGGACTCCACATGACAAGGGGGTCATCACCCGCAGGCCGTGTCCACAACTCTGCCCCAGCGATGGGGACTAACACCCTGAACCGCCATCACCCTTAGCCTTCCCTTTACTAGAGTCAAGCATAATAAGGTCTATTTACACACAAGGGGTGTAATTATGGTGTGATACTAATCCCAATAGGATACCACCAGATGATTCCAAAGAGCATGCAATACAATGTGAACAAAACAAGAAATTTTAATACATAAGGTGAAACAATGTTAAAATTCTAAGAAATGCAACTTTCAATTGAAAACAGTTTTCAATCCAAAAAATTCAGAATGTTAACACATTAAAATAAAAATGTTAGCTACTATAATTTACTTCCAAAAACACCCCCGTATATGGGTAAATACCACAAATCCAATGAGCAACAAAATCGGGAACACCCCTAGGCACTAGGTTGTCTCGAGCCCTATGTACCTCATACCTCGGTGTAAAGTAACCATAGAAAAATACATTCTCATGCACGAGCCACTAGTAGGGAACATAAAAATAACCTAGTGGTCCCCAATCATCATCCAAATAGTTTATTTAGAGTTTTATTTATCCAAATTCTAAGTGAAACAGGGACAAAACCCATCCGGTCCACTAGCCGTACTAGTACAAATCCGCCCCACCTAGGTACCCGGGCATCCCCTTTTGTGCTCAATCAATTTCATCATGAAACATAAATATATTTTCATATAAAACACCACTACTGGTCACACACAAATAATACAGTAGCTATCACATTTTATACCACTTAAAACATACAACAAAACACTTAGATTTTTAGTAAAACAATTCCTCCAAATCCCGTAATGTTTCACACACCAAACTCCTTAAGAACACAACTTGCACACTATGTTCACACCATAAAGTTACCCAAACAGAAAATTCATACCAATAAATTTCAATTAAAACAAAAAATCGTTTTTAGGGAAGCCCCTTGTGAACCAAGAAATGATAACATTGAAAAACCTCCATTTTTACACAAACATGGGACTTAAAGTTTACATGTTCCACAAACACTGTTAAAACCCATTTTCACAGAAACAAAAAAAGTGGATAAAAATTCAAAAAATTATTGGAAGCCCTATTATAGTTCAATAAAATCAATTAAGTATTAATATGGAAACCCCAAATAAATCAATAAAACATTCCCATGAAACCCCCCCAATTTCACATGAAATTAGAATTTAAAAATTCATTTGCAAAACAAACACCAATAAAACTAATTTTTGCAGAAATAATAAAACGAGATAAACCTGGAAGTATGATAAATACAGCATGATAAGACACAAAGATTTCATAAACATGTAATCACCTACCAAAAGAGTCAAGAACCGCAAATCCTAGTGCGGAACTTCAACCGCACCACCACCGCACCACAAGGGAGTGATATCAAACCTATAACCAGAGGATTGGACCAAGAAACTCAAAATGAAACACTAGGTATGAATCCATAGCTTCTGGACATTTGGGGATTCAAGAAAAAAGGGATAAAGCTTAAGGAAAAGTAAGGAACTTAGAAGGATAGTCACTTACTTGAGAAATCTGGATGATTTTAGCAACCCGAGAAGTTCGTCCCTAATTCTTGACTGATACAATCTCCAAATAGGGGTAAACGAAACTGGAGGTGTGACTAGGTACAGTGGGAGAAGGTGAGAGGTAGAATCACCAAAAAAGGATAAAAAATTAATATTTTATGAAAGAATTAAAAAAAATTTAAAACCGGAAATGGGTTTTCGGGTTGGCCCAATACCTAATTTGATCACCCAAATCCAAGATGCTAATGAATTTTTAAGGGGACCAAATTTATTTGGTGGTTTGAATAGTTAAATGAAGTTCATTTTGGAATTTGAATGGGTGAAAAAGGTTGAAAAACGAATGAGTTATTAAAGAAACAAAATTTACTTTCAAAACTAGAAATGGGCTCTCGGGTCGGCCCAAATTTTGGAAACCCACCATTTCTTTCAAAAATGCATGGAAAACCCCCAAAACAAAGCAAGAATGTAAATTAAATGAAAAATAACTTTAAAATATGTCATGTATGTGACAATATCAATGCCCATGCACGTTTTGGTGATTCCAATTCTACAAACCCAATATAGGGACAACATTAATGAAATGAGGATCGCTCTAGGTCCCTTGAATTGATACATGTTCCAAGTTGCTGAGGGGTATGAGTTCCAATGAACGTGACCTAATTCCATAATAACACTCATATAAGTGGACTAAGATGACTAAATCAAGAATAATTGAACTCACCAACACTACCCTGATCATTAAGAAGATATAGAGGGGCCAACATCCTTGGATGAGGTCATGAAGTTGCATAAAGCCCTCATAGGAATAGACCAAGGGAAAAAAATCCACCAATACTAGTCCATGGAAGCTCAAAAATCTCACAAAAAAACTAAAATAAAAGGAAATAGATCTCAAAACTATCCTCAAAGGAGGACATTATGTGTCCCTAGGGGTATACGGTGTGTCTAAAAAAGACTAGCACTGCCCATGTCTCATTTTCACATGGAGTGATCCGTGATTCCAACTATGGAATGTGCAATGACCATTCACCAATTATTCATTGAATCATTGGACAAATGAGAATTAAAACGATGAACACATGTAGATAAGGGAGAGAAATTACCAAAAATAAACCTAAAAGGAGAAGTGGGAGACTTACCTAGAGTAGATCGCACCCGCGATGGAGGGAGAGAAGAAGCGTCGAGTGGTCAGGGATCCTTCTGCACTACATCAAGAGGGGAAGGTGTGACCGCTAGAGGGGGAGGTGTATAGGAGCTACCGCCAACCATTGATAAATGGAGGAGTAGGGTTCGTGGGGAGTAGGGTCCAACGGGGGGGAGGAGAAGTAGGGTTCGTGGGGAGGAGGATCCGCAGAAGGGGTTCGAGGGGGAGGATAAGGAGTAGGTCTAGAGGTGGAGGTCCGACAAAGAGAAGATCGGGGGGGGGGGGAGTTGTTGTAGGGGTAGAGTACTGCGAGAGCTTGAGGGCACAATAAAAAGAGGATACTGTGCACCTGATTTTATAAAATATGGGACTATGGTTTTATTAGTGCTAAAAAAGTGCTGATAAATACTTCCTCTATCAGCGCTAAAATTTTAGCACTGATAAAGGGATTCTTTATCAGCTCTACAATTTTAGCACTTATAAAGGGTTCATTTATCAGCACCTTTTTAGAATTGATAAAGAGAGCCTTTATCAGCGATTTTAATTAGCTCTGATAAAGACTTACCTTTATCAATGCTTTTTTCTTAGTGGTGATAAAAGGTGGCGCTTCCCTTACCCGTTTTTGTAGTAGTGATCAATCAGGAAAAAAACAAAAAATGATACTTACCATAAAAAAGAAAAACGTAGTCCTAGACCAACCTATTATGAAAGTTTTTCTTAATATAAAACATCATTTTCCTACTAGGGTCTGATTCAAGATTAAGTTTCCCTAGTTCTCCCACCTAGCCCTCTCTCTCATGAGAACCATATTATATTCATGTTAATTTATTAAACAATGTATAAAATTCTTGGAAACCCTATTTTAGAATAGGTTAAACTTGTTAGAAAACCAACCATCTACCCAGGGAGTCCTTTCATTATCTTGAGTCCTACTTGGAACAATCGACACCCAAACAAAACCTCTCATTTGAAAACTAAAAGGAAGTATTTATCAATGATTTAAGGTCAGAAGGAACTACCATAACCGGGACAACTCCTTACATACACAAGGAATAAACCCTAACATATGTTCACGCCTCAAAAGATCACTAGGACTTACCATTTAACCTCTAGGCCCAACATAGCTTAGGAAGAAGTCATCAGAGTTCCATGGAAACATTCACGTCCCCGTTCAAGGAAAATCTCAAGGAAACATTTAAAACTGACCCCTACATGGAGGTCCTTACAATAGAAACTCTAAAAGATTTAATTTTAAGTCATTTAAATGATGCTCATTATTTTCAACATTTAAAATAGTTCATATACCAAGGATATAAAGTACCAATTGTTAGAGTAACTATACCATTCACTTTATTTATCCCACACCATGCAACATTTGGAATATTATATCATAATTTCCTTTTTAACTATTTATTTGATTCAAGAGTTTACACAACTGTCTCGGTTAAAGAAAATGTCAATTTCTAATCTATAGAGGAAAACACCCTTTAGTTTGTAATTGGAATTTTAATTAACTAACCCCTCATAATAATAAAGTTCAAAAGAATTATCAATGAAAAACTAATGGATTGGGGTGGGCCGGACCAAATCCGATTGAGCTTGGAATTGTGCGGGCTTAAGATTGCAAAAGCCTTTATGTTAAACCAGCAGATTATCAAGATCTCCCCACCCCACATAGGATTATGAAAGCCCACATGAAACCCACATTTATTATTAATATTATTATATTTTTAATTATCAATATAATTAAAATGTTATAATATATATATGAGTGTAGTAAAAATATAAAAAATAATAATTAAAAACTAAAAACTTCATACAGGAGGGTGCAGGTGACGGTGTGTGTGTGTGTGTGGGGGGGGGGGGGGGCTGGTCTAGCATGGGGAGAGTTAGAGGCCGGTGATGATGAGGAAGAGGAGGGCGACAAGGCTAGTCGGGCATGGGGGAGGTAGAGGCGAGCGACAACATGGGGGTAGGCGGAGAGGAGGCAGGTGATGGAGCTGGTCCGACGTGGGGGGGAGGGGGGGGGGGATAATGTGGGGGAGGCCGAGGGGGGCGACATGGAAAGTATGGTGTGGTGCTGCATCGGGTTTTGAGAGAGGGAAGTCGATGAGAGTGATGAAGAGGAGAATGTGCAGGGTGAGTTTGCATAGAAGCTCGTTCGGCGCGCAGCTCGCTTGCGAAAGTATTCACATAGATAAAAGTCATGGTGCATTGCAGGAAAGATGGAGGGTGCTTCTTATTGGGTAGAGGAAGAAGATGGAGGGTAATTTTTTTTATACGTTTTTGAAAAAAAATAATTTTGTAAAACATGCTGGGTTATTTTTTTTAAAAATGCGCCACAAAGGCGACATCCGCGATGCTGCCTTTCTCCTAAAACAAAAAAAAATATTTTTTTTTTAAAAAATATTTTTATTTTTTGTTTTGTTTTGTTTATATATATATATATATAAACAAAACAAATATATAAAAAAAAATTAAGCAGAATTTATCCGCTATTTAAAATCCAGCAGTACTGCCATTACAACAGTCATGATTTTGACATAACCTCTCACCCATGGCTCCCTTTTATAAGATAGCTTACCCTAGAAATCATTCTGCATTTCTGATGTGAGATTCTGGTTCTCCCTTTCCTACGCAGAATATTCTGCATTTCCGATGTGAGATTTTGTTTCAAGTACGTGACTTTGAAAGAATATAAAATATAAACTATAAGACCAATAGAAATGAAACTTAAAACATAGATTAAACATATAAAAAATATTTGAAAACAAAAAGAATTTCGTAAAAAATGATGATAAAAAATGAATTATAAACTTTCAAAACCACCTACTTGAAACTTAAAAATGTTTCAAGTACGTGACTTTGAAAGCCTATAAAATATAAAATACAAGACCAATATAAATGAAACTTAATACATGGATTAAATATATAAAAAATAGTTTAAAATAAAAATAATTTTCTAAAAAATGTTGATGGAAAATAATTTATAAGTTTTCAAAAACACCTACATGAAACTTAAAAATGTTTCAAGCACGTGACTTTGAAAGCCTATAAAATATAAACTATTAGACCGATACAATTGAAACTTAAAACTTGGATTAAACATATAACACATAGTTGAAAATAAAAAAAATCATAAAAAATGATCATGAAAAATAATTTATAGGCTTTCAAAACCACCTACTTGAAACATAAAAATGTTTCAAGTTTGTGCCTTTGAAAGCCTATAAAATACAAACTATAAGACTGATATAATTTAAAGTTCAAACATGGATCAAACATATAATAAATTATTTAATTAGTTAATTAATATTATTAATAATTAATTATATGATAATTAATTTGTTAATTAGAAATTATTAATAATTAATTATATAATAATTAACCAATTAATTAGTAATATAATTATTCAGTATATAATAGTTAATTAGCAAATTAGTAATATAATTATAAATTATAATTATTCAACATAATTATTAATTATAATTATTCATTATAATTATTAATTATAATTATTCATTATAATTACTAATTATAATTATAAATTATAATTGCTAATTATAATTATTAATTATTAATTAGTTAATTATTAATTAGTTAATCAATAATATAATTATTAATTATATAAATATTAATTGTATAATAATTATTTAGTTAATTAGTAATTATTAATAATTAATTATATAATAATTAATTATATAATAATTAATTAGTTAATTAGTAATATAATTAGTTAATTAGTAATATAATTATTAATTATTTAATAATTAATTAGTTACTTAGTAATATAATTATTAATTATATAATAATTAATTAGTTAATTAGTAAAAAATTTATTAATTATATAATTATTAATTAGTTAATTAGTAATTATTAATCATTAATTATATATTAACTAATTAGTTAAATGGTAATATAATTATTAATTATTAATTATATAATAGTTAATTAGTTAATTTTTTGAGAAAGATAGAGCCAATGCCGTTTTTATAATTAGTTAATTAGTAATATAATTATAAATTATAATTATTCATTATAATTATTAATCAGTATTTATTAAAAATTTATATATAATAATTAATTAGTTAATTGGTAATGAAATTATTAATTATATAATAGTTAATTAGTTATTTAGTAATATAATAATTCATTATAATTATTAATTAGTAATTATTAAAAATTATTATATAATAATTAATTATTTAATTAGTAATATAATTATTCATTATAATTATTCATTATAATTATTAATTATTAATTATTAATTAATAATATAATTATTAATTATATAACTATTAATTGTATAAAAATTAGTTAGTTAATTAGTAATTATTAATGATTAATTATATAATAATTAATTAGTTAATTAGTAATATAATTAGTTAATTAATAATATAATTAGTTAATTAGTAATACAATTATTAATTATATAAATTTTAATTAGTTAATTAGTAATTATTATTCATTAATTAAATAATAACTAATTAGTTAATTAATAATATAATTATTAAATATATAATAGTTAATTAGTTAATTTTTTGGGAAAGATAGAGTCGATGCCCTTTTAATAATTAGTTAATTAGTAATATAATTATAAATTATAATTATTAATTATAATTATAAATTAGTATTTATTAAAAATTATTATATAATAATTAATGAGTTAATTGGTATTATAACTATTAAGCATATAATAGTTAATTAGTTAATTAGTAATATAATTATTCATTATAATTATTAATTAGTAATTATAAAAAATTATTATATAATAATTAATTAGTTAATTAGTTATATAATTATTCATTATAATTATTCATTATAAGTATTCATTATAATTATTAATTATTAATTATTCTTTATAATTAGTAATTATAAATTAGTAATTTATAATTATTAATTAACTAATTAAATAATTTATTATATATTTGATCCATTTTTGAATTTTAAATTATATCGGTCTTATAGTTTGTATTTTATAGGCTTTCAAAGGCACAAACTTGAAACATTTTTATGTTTCAAGTAGGTGGTTTTGAAAGCCTATAAATTATTTTTCATGATCATTTTTTACGATTTTTTATTTTCAACTATGTGTTATATATTTAATCCATGTTTTAAGTTTCAATTGTATCGGTCTAATAGTTTATATTTTATAGGCTTTCAAAGTCACATGCTTGAAACATTTTTAAGTTTCATGTAGGTGTTTTTGAAAACATATAAATTATTCTCTATCAACCTTTTTTATGAAATTATTTTTATTTTCAACTATTTGTTATATGTTTAATCCATGTATTAAGTTTCATTTATATTGGTCTTGTAGTTTATATTTTATAGGCTTTCAAAGTCACGCACTTGAAACATTTTTAAATTTTTAGTAGGTGGTTTTGAAAGCTTATAAATCATTTTTATCAGCATTTTTTACGAAATTATTTTTGTTTTCAAATATTTTTTATATGTTTAATCTATGTTTTAAGTTTCATTTATATTGGTCTTATAGTTTATATTTTATAGTCTTTCAAAGTCATGTACTTGAAACAGAATCCCACATCGGAAATGCAGAACGTTCTGCGTAGGAAAGGGAGAACCAGAATCCCACATCGGAAATGCAGAATGATTTCCAGGGTAAGCTATCTTATAAAAGGGAGCCTTGGGTGAGAGCTTTTGTCAGAATCCTGACTGCTGTAATGGTAGTACTGCTAGATTTTAAATAGCAGATAAATTTTTCTGCAAATTTTATTTTTATTTTTATATTTGTTTTGTTTATATATATAAAAAACAAAACAAAAAATAAAAATATTTTTTTTAAAAAAAGAAAATATTTTTTTTAAAAAAAAGATTTTTTTTTTATTTTAGGAGAAAGGAGGCATCGCGGATGCCTCCTTTGTGGCGCATTTTTAATTTTTTTTAACCTAGTCTGTTTTTAAAAAATATTTTTTTTTAAAATTATTTAAAAAAAAACTCGAAGATGGAGGTTCCGTGGGTAAGATGCATCGATGATGATGGTGAGGGGTCTGGGGCACCATTAGGACAACATGGTGCTGCGTCAACCTGTCGGACCTGCAAAGATGGAGGGCGGTGGAGTTTTGAGGGAGGGAGTGGGTGATGAAAAAATTGTGAATGAAACTTAATAAAAGGTGAGGGATGGGGTGACAGATTACCTTGGATCGAAGGTAGACGCACATCTGAACGATTTGTGTCAATCACACATGCTGGGTGTATGTACACCTCGATTGGCGAGCAGATATGGGAACAAGGGCCGACCTTGGAATGTGGAACTTTCCTCATGCTGCATGGGGGAATGCTAGACCCCATATTTGAATGGGATGGATTGGAATTTGGAACCATGAAATGTGGTTTGTTTGTGGAAGTGGAATTAGTGGGACAAAGCCTGTGTGGAATAGTTAGGAAAATAAATTATACATGAGATAATTAATATATATATATATATAATATTGTAAAATAGTTTACTTAAAATAAAATTATTGGCGGGCTAGGCCACACCCATGCGGGCTTACCCACCTCAGCCTGCATTCGAATGGGATCAACTCACATAGACCCTCACTTTAAATGGTCAAAATTTTTAGACCCACACCACCCTATATCTGCCTCATATCTGTAAATCCAGTAGGCCGCAATCCCATTTTTATTCACTAAAAATTAGATAACAAGGATTTTATTAATTAAGGGAATTGGTTAAGTAATATTTCACCATACGTTTATAGGTAACACCATATAAGTGACTGTAGACACTTTAAATATCCATTCCATTAGCATAAACATACCCCCATGAGGTTTAAGTACTAAGAACTAAGAAAGTGAAGGAGACCTACGAGGGAACAATCATGTAAATCTGGGTTCAATTATATGGGCACTACTATAAAAAAGGGAAAGGGAAGCACCGCCTTTTATCAGCAATAAGATAAAAGCACTGATAAAGGAACACTTTATGAGTGCTAAAATTTTAATGCTGATAAAGTCATTCTTTATCAGTGCTTTTTTCGTAGCGCTTATAAAGAGTACTCTTTATAAGCGCTAAAAAATCCCTGATAAAGGGTTCCTTTATCAGTGCTAAAATTTTAGTGCTAATAAAGGAAGCCTTTAGCAGCACTTTTTTAGCGCTGATAAAACCGTAGTCCCATATTTTATAAAATCCGGTGCACAGTATCCTCTTTTTATCACGTCCTCAAGCCCTCGCGATGCTGTACCCCTGCGAAAACTCTCCTCCCCCCGCGATATTATCTTTGTCGGAGATCCGCCGCTAGCCCTACTCTTTATCCTCCCCCTCGAACCCCTTCCATGGATCCTCCTCCCCGCAAACCCTACTTCCTTCTCTCTGCTGGACTTACCGTGAACCCTACTCCTCCATTTCTCAATGGTGGAGACTCCTCCCATGCACCCCCCCCTCACGGTCACTCCTTCCCCTCCCGACGTAGCGTAGAAGGCTTCCTGACCACTCGACGCTTATTCTATCCCTCCATCACAGGTGCGATCTACTCTAGGTAAGTCTCCCACTTCTCCTTTTAGGTTTATTTTTGGTGGATAGGTTTTGTGAGAGTAGTTTCCATTAGGGTGATGTTTGGATTCTTCCCCATGATCACCACCCTTGGATTATATGCTAACTAATATAGAGTTCTAACAATCTATGTCACAAAATCACACACGTAGTGGATTATTATACTTGGTTAGCAGATGATTTGAACTAAAGTATGAATTTTTTATGATTCCCCATGGGTCCTTATGATGTTTGGAACTAGAATTTATTTTTCACCAAGTGTCATATGTATGAGGGTTTGATATTATCGTGCAACCTCAAGCTAGACCTTGTTATACATGAATATTCTATTAATGTTGAGTGTTTTTTTCTCATCCTTTTGGTGGGAGTATCTATACCGGGGAAAGTGGTCTTTTTGTAAACCCCTTCATGAAAAAGAAGAGTTTTGATAGTACCCGCCTCATTATTAATTTGTTACACTCTGTGGGTGTCATGATGTGCTGGTGATTTTGTTTATGGGGAAGGTTCTATTTATGATTGTGTTTATGGGGAAGGTTATACTTTGGGATGGGCCTCATGGGGGTTGTTATATAGGGAGGCTAGAGCGATGGAGAGGTAGAGAAAATTGAGTAGGAATCGGCTGTGAGACTTGGACTTGGCTTCAGTTTGGGTGGGATCTCTCTCGTAGTGTTTTCTTCAGTTTTCTTCCTCCTCAGCTGTAGCTCTCTAGACATTTTCCATATACTTAGTGTCTGTTCTTAGTTGTCTATCATTTATGTAGGTTGTTTTTGATATTTACAAAAAAGTGTGTGACACCATTTATGAAAAATGATTTTGTATAACTGTTTATAGGTTACATAGTTTATGTTTGACATCACTTATTGAAAAGTGCTCACAACTGATCACAATTGATTGTGTATAAGGCTATGTTTGACTGCACTTGGGGTTCATCTTGACAAAACATATTTATAATTGTTTAAAGTGCTTATTAATTATAATAAATGGTTTTGTATAAGTTTTTCCAGCTTGGTTGTTGGAAAGGTGATAATCTGGAACATTTTTATGTAGTTTTCTTCTCGAATTTAAGTGTCTACTTTGGGTTTAGATAGTGGTATGAACATGTGAGCAGTTGTATTTGGGTGGTTAATTCTTTTTAGGATTGTGGGATGTTTCTTGAATTCGATCAATGGTAAATTACCCACATATTTCTTTTATGTCAAGGATAATTTAAGGGTGGTGTCAACTTAGTGAACCTCTATGACAAGTTGTTCCTAGGTGCTAGTATAGAAGGCTTTTTCTTGAAAATGGGGAGACACCATGCACTTAATTGGGTAGATAGTGATTCTTCCCTGATACCTATTATGGGTATCAAGATTTTTATTTTGAATGGAGACTACTCTAGTAAAGAAATACCCTTGGTGTGTCAGGCCAAGTGATTTTGGTTAAGTACACCTACATTATGGAGAACCCGATTACGTGATGGGGGATGAATTTATTCTCAGGAGATTGTAAATGTATTTCACTTGGTTGGATTATATTTCAGCTCTTTTTATTAAATCCATTAATTTATGTTGATCAATTCATAGACCGACCTCTAGTGGTTTGGGGGAATTCAACATGTAATACTAAGATTTGGATGGCTATATTAGTGTTCTATGATTATGCCTATGGTTTGAGTTGATATCATAATCTTTTGAGGTAGTGATCTTCTGGGATGTAGGGTTAGCAGCACCCACCCACAGTAGGTGTGTGATGCAAGTCTCATCTCAGGAGGAATTTTCATTCATAGGTACCTCAAGGATAACCCATTAATCTAAGGAATTTAATATGATTGTTATGGGCATAGAAATATCACATTGCATTTTCTTAACATTCATGCTACAGTCAGAGAGGCAGTCGATGAATAGCCTAGGAAGAGGAAGGAACTGGAGAAATAGGTCTGTACAACACTAAAGTGATGGAGGAGATCAGGGAGTATCATGAGGTTGATGGAACTTTGGTTTGATTCTACTAATACTCCCTAAGTAGACCACTCCTATATTGGGAAGTTAGTGGTTATAATCTCAGATAGTTGTAGTCACTAGAGTATTTTTACCAGGAGGCTCTACGAGTATTTGGAGGTATGATCTAAGTTCGTCATATTTTTCTTGTAGTACTATTAGAAATAGGTACAAGAAACTATTTTTCTTAATTTTTTCAATTATTTTATAGTTATATGGTAGGATCTATTAATCTCTATTTTTATAAGGAATTGGTTTTGTTTTACTGTATTTGGACGTCTTGTTTTGTGTATTTGAATCATAAATACTAATATTTGAGATTCAAATATAATGGAGATGAATAAAGATTGGATGTGTGCTAATCATTTGACAATAGAGTATGATAACGGAGTGAAAGAGTTCATCAAGTTTGCAAAGGATCACGCAAAAGATTACTCTCAAATCCTTTGTCTGTGTTTACGTTGTTTTTATTCTAGACTAATTACTCCAGAGGAGTTGGAAGAACATTTAATATGTCACGGAATAGATCGGAGTTATAAATGTTGGAATAAACACGGAGAAAAAGTGAATGTATCTACTAGCTGGGATAAAACCGCATTTTATGGATCATCAGATATGAATTCAAATATGGATAATTAAGAAGACCGTATGGAGGATGTGATTACAGATGTCAATGATGATGAAGATCGTATTGAGGAAATTACAAGGACAGTTGAAGATGAACTCCATGATTGCCCAAATTTTTTTGAGAAGATAAAGAGTTGTGCAAAGTCGCTGTTGTATGTTGGTTTCACTAAATATACATCATTTTCAGTTTTAATGAAGTTTTATGAATTGAAAGCATGCAACTGATGGAGTAAGGCCATTGGAATAAGAACTGCACCCAGAAGTAAGGGGAAAAGAAAAGGAGATAGTATGTTTTTTATGCGGTAAGTAAGGCCATTGGAATAAGAACTTAACCTAGAAGTAAGGGGAAGATAAATGTGCATTCTTTATTAAGTGTAATCTTTCAATATCAACAAATTGGCTATTTGATACAGCTTTTGGTGATCACATATATATCCAAATATAGGAAGAAAGTATATTCTGAAGAATTACTAGAGGATATGTGGATTTGTGAGCTGCCAATTGTGTGAGGATGGATGCTCTAGCCATTGGTGACTAACACCTTTCATTGCTAATGTGAATGATATTGGTTTTAAGGGATTGTTATTATGTACCAACAATTACCAAGAACATAATTTATTTTTCATGCCTTGATGCAGATGGTTTTATTTTCAAGTTTTAGAATAAAAGTTGTTTCTTTTATAAAGACAACATATGTTATGGTATGGAACATTTAATATAAGGCCCCAGCCTTAAACCTTACTTAATCTTGAGTCATTACAAGATTATACATTGAGGATCTTTTCAGGTTTAGAGTTTTAGAGAATTAGATCATAAAACATGAATTACATTCCACATTTAAACAAAGTGGTTACATAAAGGATAGTAATCATTTTTCCCATCAACGGAAACATATTTAAAATAAAACATGGATTCTTTCTTGAAACTTCCTTGAAACTATCATCATATCATGTACCTTTCCCTTGACCTGTGAAAAACATTTCAAAAACTTGGGATGAGCATAAAAATCTCAGTAAGGGATATAAAAAAAATGGAAAGAAAACATGAGTACATATATACATAAGAATGAAATCATACTTTACCCATAAAACATAATCACTTTAACATACCTCATCAAATCATGAATAAATCATAGAAATCATAAGACATAAAGGTAACTTGAGGCATTCATAAAATTCTTACGTAGGGAGTAACCCTCTTGGTTACGTTTGGAATACCCATCACAGTATATTCCCTAAATATCTTCGGAGAAACCTCAACGTTTAACTCCTTCGCGTTACCCAATGAATTGGAGAGCTATATCGGGCTCACCCTCCCTTAGTTTATCACGGAACCACCCGTCTTCATAATAATTCCCAAGAACCATAACATAATCGTATCACATAAAACATGCATAAAGGAAACATAACATTTCCACATTTCAATCACAAGATATCAATACAACACATTGATATAATAAAAACATTATGAAAACCATTTTCAATACCAAAATAAAAGAAAAGTAAAACATGGTATTTATTTTTCATTTAAAAAAAGGTATGGCTTGTAGAGGAAGCCGAAACTCAAATAATGGTCACGGCGGCAGAGAAGTCGTTGTCACCGCATACGTACGACAAAAAAACATTCCTTTTTTCGTTTAGTAAAACGCTTCCTATAAAAAAAGATTCCTTTTGAATAAGCATAAAATTCAAAGGGGTTTATACACCGTATAAAATAAAGTTGTGTATAAAACAAAATATGCCTCAATGAAAGGAGATTGAGACGAATTCCCATACCTCGGGTCCGACTTGACTCGATCGTTCTCTAACGTCCTGAATCATAAACTTGAGTTAATTTATACTTTCTTAAGAACCTTTTTGAAGTTCATTATTCCTTTTATATCACTTATTACCATGTTATGAACACTATATAATTATTTAAGTTAATAATGGTCTCTTTGTCGATCATTGGTACTTGAGTCAAAAATGAACTTCTTATATTTACAAGTTGTTCACATAGTCGAATATCCATTATCTCAAGAATGATATTCATGATGTAGATAAAATATATATCATATATATCCAGTATATATATGAAATTACAATATTACATAACATTTAGAGGTAATAAATGAAATGCACCGTTCATGGAGACGGTAAGCCGTACGTACACATGAACGCTACTTTCATTTCTATGTCATATTAATGGAATTAAAACTAAATGAGTGATATGTATATTTTAATTTCAGAATTATATTAATAATTTAGATGTAACATAAATCATATATATCCATTATATATATGTACTTATAATATTATATTACATTTGGGGATAAGAAATGAAATGCATCGTTCATGGAGATGGTAAGCCGTACGTACGCATGAACGCTACTTTCATTTCTATCTCATACTTTAATGGAATTAAAACATAATGATACATAATAGTATTATAATTTTAGTATGGTATCATATATAATATCATTAAATCTATCCTTTATACGTACCACATATGGTATTAACGAATCAAATCACTTTGAGGGGGCGGTAGTCCGCACTTCCTAAAATGAAGATATCGCGTTTACCCATAATGGAAACCATAAAGGTATGACATAAATGAAAAATACAGAAGCTTAAGTAAAACATAAACATATTATATATCATATATAAATATAGTGTCATCTTAATGGCCACCTTTGAAGGTGTTAAAGAATATTGAACAATCATCATTTCGTGAGGCAAAAATTCACCATCCACGGAAACAATATGTTCTTTAACCATTAGATGTAGGTATGTGTAAGTGTAGCTAGAATAATTCTTATAAAAACATCTTAGTATATTGAATATACTGGATTTGTAACAAAAGAAATGAATAAAAAGAGTTTAGGGGGTTGGAGAAGCAAAATAAAACAAAAGAACACAAGTGAAGGCATTACCTTAAAATCGGGTAACTCTCTTTGATTTGAGCTCAAAGGCTTCCTTGGGAAGACTTCTGCCCAAAGTGAGGCTTCAAGGAGTAATATAGGGATGTGGAGAGACAAAATGGACAGGGGTTGTCCGAGCCAAAGGATTTGGAAGTGTGGGTAAGGTGGTAGAGGTGGGGGCCTTTTACAAGAGGAGAGGAGGGGCACTCTTGGAAAGTTATAAAATGTTACTTTATTTTCAAATGATTTTTGGATTTTAAAGGCCCCACATTGATGTATTTAGAGGATAAGGTGATAAGGGTTCGAAATATACTTATCCAATAGGTCTTTGATATGTGTAGGTCTTAGATTTTACATTATCTTTTTATTTTATTTAAATCTTTAAATAATGAGGTAATCACAACATCATCATGATGTCATAAATAATTTAATTTATTTAATGTCTAAAAATTATGAAAAAATACTATGATGTAGGAACTCTTTTTATATTTCCAATGAATATTTATAGTCCAAAATATCATTTATGTAGACAAAATAATTTTTTTTACTCAGGTGATACATTCTTTGTTATATTTACTTTCTTTAAAAATAAAAAGATAAAAAGTTACTTTCACACAAAAGTGATTCCATGAGGTCACCAAGTTTGGAACAAGGCATCCCATGGTCGGTCATGAGACAACCAGTAGCATTAGAACACATGTTGGTGTCATTTTTTATTATTATGATATTATTTTATTATCCTCAACTACCCGATTACTCATTAATCAAGATAATTAAAGATAATTACCGTCATTACTATTCATAATGTCCAAAAACAAAAGAGTATTGATTAAATAATTTGGAACTTCTGATTACAAATATTTAATCCATTTTACCAAATTACAAACACAGAAATTGAAATAATTAATTTAAAAATAAATCCCGTTGTCAAAACAAATAGCGGGTTATTTTGAAACAATATCTATGAAAAGTTTGGCATTAGTTTATGCCCAATTACAAAGTGAAATTAATCCTAATGACCACCATTGGATTAAATGGTAAAAATATATTCAGATTACACTTTAAGACCAATTAAAAAGATAATCTAACCATTTAATTAAATTAGATGAAAAAACAGTTTTGATGTAAAATGCATTATTTTTCATTATTCATTAAAAAATGAACATTGTCAGAAAAATACCAAAAATTAATCCAATGTAAATTTCAATGTCCCAATAAAAAATAATATGTTTATTTTGACAAATATGGCTTATAAAATTGTCAAAATTTTGATTTAAAAATGGTTTTCCATCAAAATGTAGTAAAACAATCTTTAAAAAATATTAATGTATTCCATGCTTAAGATTGGATTTATTCTCATTTTAAGCCTCTAAAACAATATCTAATTCATAAATAGACATAGATAAAAATATCTATTATTCATTACTTACTTGGGATGTTACATCCTTCCCCCCTTTAGAAAATTGCGTCCCCGCAATTTATTTACTTATCGAATAAGTGGGGGTATTTATCCCTCATTGCATTTTTAGATTCCCATGTTGCCTCTTCAATCATGTGGTTTTTCCACAAAACCTTTACCTGATGAATCACCTTATTCCATAACACTTTCTCCCTATGGTCAAGAATCTGGACCGGTTGTTCCTCATAATATAGGTTCTCTTCCAGCTGAACTAGCTCTGGACTCAAAACATGAGATGGATTTGGCATATACTTTCTCAACATCGAAACATGAAAAACATTGTGTACCTGAGATAAACTCGGAGGTAAATCCACTCAGTATGAAACTGATCCAACTCTCTCCAGAACTTCATATGGTCCAATGAACCTTGGACTCAACTTTCCTTTCTTACCAAATCGCATCACACTTTTCCATGGTGAAACTTTGATAAAAACATGATCACCTACCTCAAAAGAGAGATCCTTCCTCCTGTTGTCTGCATAACTCTTCTGCCTGCTTTGAGCTGTTCTCATGTGTTTCTGTATCAGCTGAACTTTTTCTGCCAACTCTTCTACCAATTCTGGTCCAATCAGATTCCTTTCACCCACTTCATCCCAGAAAGCTGGAGTTTGACACCGCTTCCCATATAACGCCTCAAATGGTGCCATCTGTATACTGGAATGAAAACTATTATTATATGAAAACTCAACCAAAGAAAAATGTTGGTCCTAACTTCCATGATAATCCATCGAACAAGCACGTAGCATATCTTCCAAAGTCTGAATTGTTCATTCTGACTGTCCATCTGACTGAGGATGAAAAGCTGTACTAAAATTTAATTCAGTACCCAACGACTTCTGAAGGCCTTTCCAAAAGTTAGAAGTGAACCTGGGATCACGGTCAGATACAATGGAGAGAGGAACTCCATGTAACCTGACTATCTCTTTAAGATACAAACGGGAAAGTTGATCTAGGGAAAAAGTATCTCTTATAGCAAGGAAATGAGCAGATTTAGTCAAGAGATCAATAATAACCTAGATTGCATTATTACCTTGAGATTTCTTCAGTAATCCCACAACAAAGTCCATGGATATATTCTCCCATTTCCACTCTGGCACTGGTAAAGGCCGAAGCATCCCTTTCGGTAACTGCCACTCTGTTTTAAACTGTTGACAAGTCAAACACTTCACAGTAAAATTAGCAATATCCCTTTTCATTCCATCCCACCAATAATACTCCCGAAGATCTCTATACATCTTAGTACTTCCAGGATGGAATGAAAACGGAGAAATACGAGCTTCACATAACAAATATCTCTTCAACTGTGAATCAAATGACACGCACAATCTCTTCCAAAATCTCAAAACAAAATCATTATCAATATTGAATTCAGGAAACTTACCTTTCTGAACCAGCTCTACCTTTTTCTGCAACTTACTGTCTTGCTTCTGTGCTTGCTTAATTCTGTCTGATAGAGAAGATTTCACTGATACCTGAAACAAAACAGAAGGGCATCCTACACCAACAACTTCTATGACAAATTTCATCAAATCCTTAACTAAAGGATCACATTCCAAATGCAACATTTCTAATGAAGCATTACTTTTTTGACTCAAAGAATCAACCACTTTATTTGCTTTTCCCGGATGGTAATGAATTGTACAATCATAATCCTTGATTAATTCTAGCCATCTCCACTATCTCATGTTCAATTATTTCTGAGTGAATATATACTTTAAACTTTTGTGATCGGTATATATTTCAGACTTTACTCCATACAAATAATGCCTCCAAATTTTTAAAGCGAAAACAACAGTAGCTAATTCCAAATCATGTGTAGGGTAATTTACCTCATGAGTTTTCAACTGTCATGAAGCATAAGCAATTACCTGATCATTATTAATTAGGACACAACCAAGTCCTTTCAATGAAGCATCATTGTAGATAACAAACTCACCATTCCTGGAAGGTAATGCAAAAACTGGAGCATTCACCAATCTTCTTTTCAGTTCCTGAAAACAATCATCACATTCTTTTGTCCAGATAAACTTAACACCCTTCTGAGTTAGCTCTGTCATGGGACTAGATAACCGTGAAAAATTTCTAAAAAACCTTCGGTAATAGCCTGCCAAACCAAGGAAGCTACGAATCTCAGTTACATTTGTGGGTCTTGGCCATTCTTCAACAATATTTGTTTTTGCAGGATCAACAGTTATCCCATCTTTAGAAACAGTGTGACCAAGGAAAGAAATTTGTTGCAACCAAAACTCACACTTGCGGAATTTCCCATACAATTTCTTTTATTTCAAGGTTTGAAAAATAACCCTTAAATGTCTTTCATGCTCCTCTTTACTTTTAGAAAACACCAATATATCGTCAATGAAAACCACCACAAACTTATCCAAGAACTCATGGAAAATTCTATTCCTTAAGTCCATGAATACAGCAAGTGCATTGGTTAGCCCAAAAGGAATTACTACAAATTCATAATGGCCATATCTTGTACGAAACGCGGTCTTCAGAATATCTACTTCCTTTACCTTCAACTGATGGTACCCCGATCTCAGGTCAATCTTTGAAAAATACTGAGCTCCCTGGAGCTGATCAAACAAATCATCGATATGAGGCAAAGGATATTTGTTCTTAATAGTGATGTTATTCAAGGCTCTATAATCAATGAAAAGTCTCATAGAACCATCTTTCTTTTTAACAAATAAAACAGGAGCACCCCATGGTGATGTGCTAGGTCGAATGAAACCTTTCTCTAATAAATCTTGCAATTGCTCCTTCAACTCTAAAAGTTCTATTTGAGCCATTCGATAAGGGGGTTTTGAAATTGGCTTAGCATCAGGAACTAAGTCAACAGTAAATTCAACTTCCCGATCTGGTATTATTCCAGGCAAATCATCAGGAAAAACATCAGGATACTCATTTACCACTGGCACATCAATAATCTGAACAGTTCCCTTGTTTTCAACAATGTATGCAAGGTAACATTCATTTACATCTTTTAAAAGTTTCTCAGCCTCTTGATATGTTATCAATAGTAAGGGTTCATTCTTATACACAAACTGAAAGTCTTTCTAAAAAGAAACTTCTTTAGATCTACAGTCAATCTTAGCATGGTAAATAGAGAGCCAATCCATACTCAGGATAACATCAAACTCTACTAGAGGTAAAACAATAAGGTTTTAAAGTAGGTTCTTTCCACGGATAAGGATAGGAAGATTCTTATAAATTCTTTTTGCCTCAACATTTCCTACAGGTGTTTTTAGCACAAGTTCAGGAGTCATTTCTTGAGAATATAGTGTCTTCTTAATGGCCACCTTTGAAGGTGTTAAAGAATATTGAACAATCATTGTTTTGTGAGGCAGAAATTCGCCATCCACGGAAACATTATGTTCTTTAACCATTAGATATAGGTGTGTGTAAGTGTAGCTCAAATACTTATTATAAAAACATCCTAGTATATTGAAGATACTAGATTTGTTACAAAAGAAATGAATAAAAAGAGTTTAGGGGGTTGGAGAAGCAAAATAAAACAAAAGAACACAAGTGAAGGCATTACCTTAAAATCGGGTAACTCTCTTTGATTTGAGCTCAAAGGCTTCCTTGGGAAGACTTATGCCCAAAGTGAGGCTTCAAGGAGTAATAGAAGGATGTGGAGAGACAAAATGGACAGTGGTTGGCCGAGAAAAAGGCTTTGGAAGTATGGGTAGGGTGGTAGAGGTGGGGGCCTTTTATAAGAGGAGAGGAGGGACACTCTTGGAAAGTTATAAAATGTTACTTTATTTTCAAATGAGTTTCGGATTTTAAAGGTCCCACATTGATGTATTTCGAGGATAAGGTGATAAGGGTTCTAAATATACTCATCCAATAGGTCTTTTATATGTGTAGGTCTTAGATTTTACATTATCTTTTTATTTTATTTAAATCTTTAAAAAATGAGGTAATCACAACATCATCATGATGTCATAAATAATTTAATTTATTTAATGTCTAAAAATTATGAAAAAATACTATGATGTAGGAACTATTTTTATATTTACAATGAATATTTATAGTCCAAAATATCATTTATGTAGACAAAATAATTTTTTTTACTCAGGTGATACATTCTTTGTTATATTTACTTTCTTTAAAAATAAAAAGATAAAAAGTTACTTTCACACAAAAGTGATTCCATGGGGTCCCCAAGTTTGGCACAAGGCATCCCATGGTCTCCCATGAGACAACCAGTATCATTAGAACACATGTTGGTGTCATTTTTTATTATTATGATATTATTTTATTATCCTCAACTACCCGATTACTCATTAATCAAGATAATTAAAGATAATTACCGTCGTTACTATTCATAATGTCCAAAAACAAAAGAGTATTGATTACATAATTTGGACCTTCTGATTACAAATATGTAATCCATTTTACCAAATTACAAACACATAAATTGCAATAATTAATTTAAAAATAATTCTCGTTGTCAAAACAAATAGCAGGTTTTTTTGAAACAATATCTATGAAAAGTTTGGCATTAGTTTATGCCCAATTACAAAGTGAAATTAATCCTAATGACCAACATTGGATTAAATGGTAAAAATATATTCAGATTACACTTTAAGACTAATTAAAAAGATAATCTAACCATATAATTAAATTAGATGAAAAAATAGTTTTGATGTAAAATGCATTATTTTTCACTATTCATTAAAAAATGAACATTGTCAGAAAAATACCAAAAATTAATCCAATGTAAATTTCAATGTCCCAATAAAAAATAATATGTTTATTTTGACAAATAGGTCTTATAAAATTGTCAAAATTTTGATTTAAAAATGGTTTTCCATCAGAAGGTAGTAAAACAATCTTTTAAAAATATTAGTGTATTCCATGCTTAAGATTGGATTTATTCTCATTTTAAGCCTCTAAAACACTATCTAATTCATAAATAGACATAGATAAAAATATCTATTATTCATTACTTACTTGGGATGTTACATTTAAATAATGGTTTTTATTTATTAAATTATGAAAACCAAGTATCGATAATAGATAACGAATCATGTTCACATGAATTATATAAAACCCAACTATGGAATCACTATCTTGGTCATGTAAATGAAAATAATTTGACAAATATTTGTTAAGATAGTTATTTAAAATCTTTTGAGTTAAAACCACTTAAATTATTTCATGCTTGTTTACAAGTAAAAATGACCAAACCTTCATTCAATTAATAGGATGAAAGGGCCAAAAAGCTTCTAGGATTGGGACACACTGATATGTGTGGACCATTTCTAGTAGAAGCTTAAGGTGGTTATTTTTACTTTATAACTTTTACTAAAGACTCTATTAGATATGTATTTGTCTACTTGATGAGGTATAAGTCTGATTCCTTTGGGAAATTCAAATAATTCAATAATTATGTACAAAATCAACTTGTAAATAATATAAAGAATCCTTGATTAGATCGAGGTGGTGAATATATTAAACCAAAGTTTATCGAATTTTTATGGGAGTTTGGGATTCTATCTCAACTCACTTCACCCTACACACCATAGTGGAATGGTGTTAGTGAAAGGAGGAACCATACCTTGTTATACATGATAAGTTCAATGATGAGTCATGCAGATCATCCATTATCATTTTGTGAATATGAATTACAAACTATAGCATATACATTAAACCGAGTACTAACTAAAGTAGAAAATTGAATTCCCTTTAAGTTATGGAGTGTAAAGAAACCTGTTTTGTCACATACACATGTATGGGATTGGGAGTAATTTTTAAGGCCTTCTCAGTTAGTAAACTAGAACCCTGGGGAACAAAGTATATCTTTATAGGATATCCTAAGAAAAAAAAGGGATACTACCTATACAAACCCTATTGTAAGAAAGTGACTATTTCCATACAATCCGACTTTCTTAAAAGGGAGAAAATCATTATAGAGGATATTAATATAATTATTGACTTCAATGAAGTTAATACTCAAGATATTAAAGAGTTGGCATAGGAATAGATTCCAGAGGACCTCATGGAAGATATAGTTCCTAAAGTACAAGTATTACATAAGAGAACTAGGGAGATATGGTTTTACAATCACAAAATATGGTGACTCATTATTGGTTGACAAGGATGAACCTCTCTCCTAAAAAGAGGAAGTAGAGAGCTAAGAATATATAAGATGGAAAGAATTAATGAATTCTAAAATGGATTCCATGTATTATAACCAATTTGGGTTCTGGTCGATGCGGCAGTTGATGTAAATCCCATAGGATGAAAATGGGTATTGAAGAGAAAAATGGACATAGAAGCTAAATTAAATACATATAAAGTAAGTATTGTGGCTAAAGAGTTTAAACAACATCATGTAATTGACTATGATGAAAGATTTTCACCAGTTTCCATGATTAAATCCATCAGAATTATACTTATTATAGAAGCTTACCATGACTATGAAATTTGGAAGATGGACATAAAAATTGTTTTACTTAATTGGAACCTTCAGGAAGATGTTTATATGACACAACCAAAAGGGTTTGTGACTTCAGGTGATGCTAGAAATATTTTTAAGTTGCAAAGATCAATTTATAGATTGAAGAAAGCATCTAGGTCTTGGAACATTCAATTCGATGAAGCTATAAAAGAACTTGGTTTCATTAAGAATAAATGTGATCCATGTGTTTACAAGAGGTTTAGTGGAAATGCAATCATTATAATTATAGTATATGTTGATGACATATTACTTATTGGAAATGACATACCAATCTTATAGTCTATTAAGGACCGGTTAAACAAGTGTTTATCCATGAAGGAATTAGGTGAAACAGCCTATATTCTAGGGATCAAGATCATTCATGATAGATCCAAGATGATGCTTGGACTGATTCAAAGTACATACATTGACTATATACTAAAGAGATTTAGTATGGAAAAATATAAGATGGGATTGGTTCCAGTGTCACATGGTATACATATTTCTAAGAAAATGTGTCCTCATACATAATAAGAGAAAGAGAGTATGAGTAAGATCCTATATGATTCAGTGATAGTGTCAATCATGTATGCCATGTTATGTACTAGACTTGATGTTTCCTATGTATTGATCATGGTAGGTAGATATCAAGCAGATCTAGAAGAACAATATTGGTCTACTGTTAAGTTTATCTTCAAGTATCTGAGAAGAACTAAGGATATGTTCCTGGTGTATAGAGGGAACAAGGATCTGGTCATCATGGGATATACTATTTCTAGTTTTCAAGAATATTAGAATGATTTGAAGTCGCAGTCAGGATATGTTTTTTGTCTCAATGGAGGACTTGTGAGCTGAAAGAGTTCAAATAAGCTAGTTGTTTCTAATTCTACAATAGAGTCCAAGTATATATCAGCTTATGATGTATCTAAGGAAGTCATTTGGATATAGAACTTTGTTTAGAAGATTTATGTGGTACTTATAAGTGAAGACCCTATCACATTGTATTGTGATAATAATGCATTGATGAATCTTGAAAAAGAGACAAGGTTAGAAAAAATACAAAACACATACTTTGGAAGTTTCACCTCTTAAGAGATTTTTATTAGAGGGGTGAAGTTATAGTAAGCAGAGTTCCCATAGAATAAAATGTGGAACAACCCTTTACTAAAGTCCTATCTCAGAAGAAGCATGAGTATCATGTGAGAGATTTCAGACTAAAGGTTGTTAGCAGTTGGCTATATTTCAAGTGGTAGTATGTTGGATTTGGTTCCCTAGAACCAAATTTTTTGCACTTTATGATAACCTGTATTCATATTTTTTTAATACTATTAAACTCCGTATAACATCATGATTATTCTTCTGTGTAACATAGTATGTGATAATGTCCTAAGAGTAGCTGTCGCACTGAAAGGTCATAGAAGTTTCCCGCTATGATGAGAAACCAAAAGTTCCATGATAGTATTCTTAAATATATAATCCATGGATGGATTAAATCATTTTAATGGCACAAATTATTCAAGCTATTAGGGTGGAGAATCATAGAACTTTGAGACACCTTCTTATGGTGTACTCCCTTGGTAATATCCAGTGTAAGATATTATTAAAACGAAACCTTCCAGTAGGAAATCCACATTTATATGTGTCGTTATATGTTCCTATATATAGACATTTTTGTTGATCCTTAGACTTTAATATTATTATTAATTAGTATTACAAGCCACAAAATTTGATTTATTGATGAAAATAGTTATGACATATGTTCACAGTATGGTTGGATATGTTGGGTGCATCATGAGTAATAATGCATTAATGAATAATGTGAGAAAAGATTTGTCCATTCTATTCTTTAATTGAAGTTGATATTTCAAGACCTTTGATGAAAATTATATATCCAAAATTAATCAATGTAAATTGTGTTCTATAGGAAATTTCGATTTCTAGAAATTAAAATAAAGAGACATCGAGTATATAGGTTGATGGCGCCAGCATGCAACTGACTTTATTTGAGATATAATGATAAAGGGATTATGCTACACAATGAGAATTCCTATGAGGTATTATTTAATTTTAGCATTAACTTCTTTCTCTATGGGTGTCTTGACATGTTTTTGGACACTAACCTTGGACTTTAGGCTACTTCGCCTAATGTCACTGAGAAAGAGTCCTATAGGGTCACAAACTAAGTGCATATGGAATCTCAGTTAAATAATATATTATTATTTATTATTTAATAAGTTGAATAAATATTATTCCTACACATGGTATAATAATTATTCATGTTTTCTTGGTCACATATATACTATCACTAGTTATTCAAGATAATATTATGTGAGTAGAATATTTAATGAATATTTATTTTATATTTAGTAAATATAATAATTATTTATCTGTTAGTGAATAATTTAGTGATATTTATTTATTAAATAAATAGTCATTATCCAAGGCCC
This sequence comes from Viscum album, assembly GCA_963277665.1. NCBI lineage: Eukaryota > Viridiplantae > Streptophyta > Magnoliopsida > Santalales > Viscaceae > Viscum > Viscum album. The sequence continues at coordinate 595,432,578 of OY728123.1, forward strand.
AATAGGAATGGCGGACCAAGTTTAATGGTCCGGTGAGAAATAATATATATTGAATATTAATTTATTAAATAATATTTAATTTAATTCATGAGTTTAGTGAATGTCAAGAAATAATAATAATATTATTATTTTAGATATGGGCTTCCATAGGGACTAAATAAATAAAAAAGGCCACTTGTATGATTATTTATTTCTAACCCTAGTGTTATATATACCTAATTGTATTATTTTTCAAGAGAGTTAATTTCATTTATTTTGTTGTAAACAACAAATCCAGAGAATCCACTCAAAGCCCTAGAGAGATCCCTTATCCAAGAATAATCCCAATAATAGATATCGATCTTCCTCCACCTTCCACTATCAAGTTAAGAGAGATCAAAGAGAATCCTTTGTAAGTGATTCTTAGGGCGATCAATGGATAACAATGCAAGGGATAGGATCTACCGTGTTAACACCTAGATATTACTATGACGACATTTGAAGATTTGTGGAACATGTGTGGATCAATGTTAGAGGGAATCTGACCTTGATTCCTATAACACAATGATGGTATGATGTAAACACGTTGTCAGGTCCATTAATGAAGAATGAATTTATCACAAGGTAATTATTTAATCGCTTAAATTAATTATAAATAATATGTGATGATCTTGTGTTTTTGTTCTAGCATTTGTCCATTTTTTTATTCTTTGATTCAAATATGTTTATCACGACATTTATTATTGTGTAAACCTCATATTGATGACAAAAAGAAATGTTGGTAATGACCCATCACACGCTTCCACTGCGTCTAGAACCTACATTTCACATGCAGATAAAAATATTTATTTATATTTTGTATTCCTGAGATCCCCTCACTCGCGTGCGAGTATTGTTGTGTAATGATGGGGGTGGTAATTGAAGTAGTTCGTTCCGATATTTGGTAACATGCCAAACAGGAGTTTGATGCATTGGATGGGTGTGCGCTGCAACTCAAGTCACATAAAAAGTGACTAAAGGAGTTACCTCTAGGGTCTAGGTTGATCTATTATTCACTCAATGGATCAACCATTAGTATCGGCTAATGATCATGTCATTTAATTTTATTTATGCATGGTTTATTATTTTATGTATGTGTAGTTTTTACATACGATCAAATAAAATAATAAGCAATCATGCATAGATAAAATGTACATGTGATACAATGATTTTTTTCTATTTATTGCAAAGCCATCTATGAGTTTTATCACATAGTACATGCATATCAGATAGAAAATTAATTCATTATTTGATAAATATTAAAAACCTTCAAAGAAATATTAAGTTACAAATGCATTATGTCATTCAAATTTGAATAAAACTGGGTGTATGGGGTGCTTGTTGACCCTAGTTGAGGGTGCCTCCTACTAATGGTGAGTTCTCATAAGAATTATGGGTTGAATTAACTTACGATGGTAGAAAAGATGTAGTCAAAGCTATCTTGTTGCATCTTTAGAGTCAATTCATTGAGTAAATCAAGTTTATGATTTATAGAATCTATGAATTCACTCAACAGATCAAGGAGTCACAAGTTAATGCAGTTGACTACTCAAACACCAACCATGAAACTCTTTGAGTAGTGGATTAGCCAAATCTTGGACTATGAGGAGGGGTTTTAGGGATCCTTTCCACTAGAATAATCTAGTGACTGAGTATTTTAAATATAGGAGTGAGAGTTAATAGATTTTGTTAAAATAGTGAGAGACCTTTAATGATCGATAATGAATATTTGGTAATCAAGATAACATTACCAATCTGCTAGTTTTATTTTTTAGAAAAATGGTAGGTAATACCACAAGTTTATTGGGATATTAATTTTGGACAAAGAAAATGTCCTAACTAGTATGAGTTTCTAAAGACCAATACAAGAGCTTGTAAAAAGTACTACAATATCACAAGTTCAAGGTTCCGGTGCCCCCAATACTTATTAATACATCTTAGGAATCAAGGGTGACAAAGATGCTTACAGGAGACTCATGTATGATGCATTTGATGTACATTATAATGCTATCATAAATGTCTGATGTGAGTTATGGATACAATATCAGGAAATGGAGGATTTATCATGTCGTCTCATCTTCAAGAATCTTTCAAGGATAAAGTGAAGTATATTAATAGGGTGATAATTACACTGGATATGTGTAAATTGAAAGATGGATCATGATATTTCAATACATTACTTTTATATATTTTTAACCTAAATAATCTAATTTCATTTAAGGTTACAAAATGAATAATATGGATAAAACACTTCATTACCTTTTGGGTAATGTTCACTAAGCAAATAAATACCTAAAGAAAGTTTTATCTTTAGCTATTATGGAGAACAAAATGAAATACAAGGTGAAAAGTCTAGTGGAAAGTGTGATGCCAAAGGCACCTTCAAAACTTCCTTCAAAGAAAAGTGGTTAGTCATCATACAAGAGGTTATTTTCTTTGCATATTGCGAAATAAGTCTATGGAAGTCTAAATACTATGAACTGAATTAAAGAATCAAGTAATCCCTTCTTATTTAGGCATATTCATCAATTGAAAGTAATGTTTCTATTTTACTTATTGGGTATTTAATACAATATGCCTATCACATATGTGTATTTAAATACAGTAACCAAGTAATAAATGAAACATTACAAGAAGTAAGGTGTGTCCTCTAAGTGGATGAGAAAGTGTGGTTCCTAAATCAATGGTGAGAAGTAAATAATTTATAATTTCCAAGATTATGGTTCTAGTTGAAATTTAGTTAAGTATAACCAAAATATTTATCTCACATCTCCATTGAACATAAGGAGACATTATTATAGTTGTGGAATGAATTTTGTTTTATACTCTACTAAAGGTTTAGTGATGATTGAATTATTGGAAATGATTAATGAATATATAATATGAGAATAATTATACCCAGTTATGAAAATATGATTATTTTTCAAGAAAAAACTAAATGGATTCCAAGGATATTGTGACACCCAGAACCGAAATCCACTGATACGGTGCCTTGATCCGGTGGGCTACATGGCCTCAAGCGTGCCTCCTCGTATTCTAGAGGATGATGACTAGCAGTGAGGGTATAATGGAGGTACAATGGGGATACTATACCCTTTGAATTAGTAATAAATACTGAAAAATAAATATTAAATAAGGTCATTAGAATGACATCAAATGATAATAATAAATGAAGAGTCATCATGCATGAATATTCCATAATATACAATAAAAACATACAACCAATACATATAAAAAATATACGAGGAAAATAAAAAAGCTCCATGGGAAATATCTTTGAGCATTCTAAGCTCTGGATTAGTCCAGTGCTCATAAGCTCCCACGTACAAGCATAACATCACAAGCATGAACTGTGAACCTAAACCTATAACCATGAGGTTTGTTTGGGAACCCCAATGCAATAGGGGCCCGAACAAGGTGTGAGATATACATAGTTGGACACTACCAATGGTGTCTAAATCTATATAGTCTATGAATATAAATTAAGTTGTGTGAAGGTATATCAAAATGAAGTTATAAACAATAAACAATAACATATCAGGCTTAGGTTCCTCAAAGATACCTGGCTGACCATACCTGCTTCAACTTATGCTAAAATGTCTCTTCACACCTTCCATCATGTATATATATGCACACATAATACAATCATTTTCACAAATATACATGCATCAGTGTGGATATAAAGTTTAGTACCTAGGGAATCCATATAAAATGATTGCATATCAAATAAGGTACTTTATGCCTTGGGTTTCATACCCATAATCACAATATAAGGGAAATCATGCCTGGGGATGTCATTCCAAAGTATCATAATCATAAGGGACACCATGTATGAGTATCATAATCATAGGGGAAACTATTCCCTAGGATTCCATGCCTGAGTATCATAATAATAAGGGATTCCATGCATGATTATCATAATCATAAGGGGCTCTATGACCATGAATAATGAGTCAATATTGACATCATTCCCAAGTATCATAAGTTATAATAAAATTAAATAACAAAGTGGCTATATCCAAAAACATGAAATAACACAATTCAAGCACACAAGTTGTGTCATTCCAGTATTAAGTAATTAAGAAGTCTGTGGTAAGGTCCATTCCACTACTAATTTATCATGCAAGATAGGTCAAGTGTCTCATTTATTTATTGATACAGGCCAAGTGTAGGTCCTTAACATTAACATTCCATTACATTTCACTTATTCATTTCATAGGCCATGAGATTACCTATTCCCTTCATCCATTTAAATATAAGTTATTAGGATGGCCAAGAAAGTACACATGCCCGTTTATAATCTTAAAAATTCATTTATCAATAATTAATTAGTTCTCATTCTTGGGAAAATTTCAATCAATGGCCATTGAGGGCCATTGAAAAGACACACAAAAGGGATGGTATAATCTCAAAGGAATCAAAACATTTATAACAATCAATTGAACTCACCTAAGGTGGTGGTTCGGGTTGAGGTGTCAACCTATAACAAAGTCATGTGGCTAAGTGACATCAAGGTCAAGCTTTAGGGATTAAATTAAAAGAATTATACTTTTTAGGAGCAACACATGAAAATTATGGTGTGAGTAATAATGAAAATATTATAAAAACCATGAAAAATTAAGAGAAAAGAATATATACCACCTACATTATACTTAGGATGGTTCACTCATCCAATATCAAGCTTTGATTCGAGGTGGAATGAGAGAAACCAGAAGATTAGAAAAATGCCCTGAAAACCAAGAAGATTAGCTCACATAGATTTAGCATTCTATATGGAAGGATAAAAAAATAAATGAATCAAAAGGATTCTTATACTTACCAAGGGGCATCCAATGTATCCAATGAAATTATATTTGGTCAAGTGATAGAGGAGATCCACCCATGGAAGAGAGAGGAAGAGGAGAGGACGTGGGGGAATAGAAAATGGGGTAAAACCCATTTAAGGGTGAAGGGTAAAAATAATAAATTTTCCCCTTTTAAAGAGGCACACGGTTTGGATAACTGTGTGCCGACCATGTAGATATCACTTATCAAGAGCCACACCCCACACGATCTAATCTAGCCATGCACCAACCGTGCGGTGCTACTGGTTAAGTGGGACTAACCATGCACAAATCTTGTTCTCACATCTACAATTTACTATAGACATACCATAGTGGCATGCACCCCGCCTTGAATGGTTTAAAAAATTGTGCGACACCCCCTTATAGGGCCGTATAGTTTAAACAAACCGTGCACCCTATTTATTTCTCTTAGAAAGTGAGTTTTTGGAGCCCGATGCTCCAAAAACTCATCCAAACTCCCGAGACACCTTATATTGAGGAGGGATTATATCTTAAATATAAAAAATGACCCATTTATTGTTATACTAAAGTATCAACACAATCCGAATGTGTTTGGTCGGTTTTCCGTACATCAGTTGTTGCTTTCACTTAAAATTCTGTCCATTTTAAACAAAAGAGAGACAATTTGAGTGATACCGGCCACACCATGCCTCATATTGAGGTGAGGTTGACTCTAAAACGTAATAAATGACCCATGAATAATTATCCTAAAGTATAAACATAATCCGAATGTTTTTGGTCAGTTTTCTGTAAGTCAGTTGTTGTTTTCACTTAAAATTCTGTCCATTTTAAACAAGAGAGAAACTTTGAGTGATACTAGCCACACCATGCCTCTGATTGAGGCAAGGTTGACTCTTACACGTCACAAATAACCCATGGATATCTATCCTAAAGTATAAACATAATACGAATGCGTTTGGATAGTTTTTTGTACGTCATTTGTTGTTTTCACTTAAAATTATGTCCATTTTAATCAAAAGAGAGACACTTTGAGTGATACCAGCCACACCATGACTCGTATTGAGGAGGGGTTGACTCATAAATGTCTAAAATGACCCATGGATTGTTCTCCAAAAGTATCAACACAATACAAATGCTTTTGGTTAGTTTTACGTACGCCAGTTGTTGTTTTCACTTAAAATTCTGTCCATTTTAAACAAAAGAGAGACACTTTGAGTGATACCGGCCACACCATGCCTCGTATTGAGGCAGAGTTGACTTTTAAATGTCAAAAATGACCCATGGATTGTTATAAATAAGTATAAATACAATATAAATGATTTTGGTTGGATTTCCGTATGTCAGTTGTTGTTTTCACTTAAAATTCTATCAATTTTAAACAAAAGAGAGACACTTTGAGTGATACTGGCCACAACATGCCTCAGATTGAGGAGGAATTAACTCATAAATGTATAAATGACCCATGGATAGTTCTTCTAAATTATCAACACAATCCGAATGCGTTTGTTATGTTTTCTGTATGTTAGTTGTTGTTTTCATTTAAAATTCAGTCCATTTTAAACAAAAGAGAGACACTTTGAGTGATACCGGACACACCGTGACTTGGATTGAGTATTGGTTGAATCTTACACATCACACATGACCCATGTATCGTTATAATAAAGTATAAACACAATATGAATTCATTTGGTCAGTTTTCCATATGTTAGTTGTAGTTTTCACTTAAAATTCTGTTCATTTTAAACAAAAGAGAGACACTTTGAGTGATAATAGACACACCGTGCCTCTGATTGAGGTGGAGTTAACTTTTAAACATCACAAATGACCCATGGATCATTCTCATAAAGTATAAACACAATATGAATGCGTTTGGTCTATTTTCCGTATGTAAGTTGTTGTTTTCACTTAAAATTCTGTCCATTTTAAACAAAAGAGAGACTCTTTGAGTGATACCGGCCACACCGTGCTTCAGATTGAGGCGGGGTTGACTTTTACACATACAAAATGACCCATGAATAATTCTCCTAAAGTATCAACACAATCAGAATGTGTTTGGTTGGTTTTCCGTATGTCAGTTGTTGTTTTCACTTAAAATTCTGTCCATTTTAAACAAAAGAGAGACACTTTAAGTGATAACGACCACAACGTGTCTCAGATTGAGGAATGGTTGACTTTTACATGTCAAAAAGAACCCATGTATCATTCTACAAAAGTATCAAAACAATCTGAATGCATTTTTTTGGCTTTATATACGTCAGTTGTTGTTTTCACTTAAAATTCTGTCCATTTTAAACAAAAGAGAGACAATTAGAGTGATACCAGCCACACCGTGCCTCATATTGAGGCAAATTTGACTTTTAAATGTCAAAAATGACCCATGGATCATTCTAATAAAGTATCAACACAATCTTAATGCGTTTGGTCAGTTTTTCGTACGTTAGTTATTGTTTTCACTTAAAATTCTATCCATTTTAAACAAAATAGAGACACTTTGAGTGATACTGGACACACTGTGACTTGGATTGAGGCGGGGTTGACTCTTAAACATCACACATGACCCATGTATCATTATCCTAAAGTATCGACACAATCATAATGAATTTGGCCAGTTTTCCGTAAGTTAGTTGTTGTTTTCACTTAAAATTCTGTCCATTTTAAACAAAAGAGAGACACTTTGAGTGATACCAGCCACACCGTGCCTCAGATTGAGTTGGAATTGACTTTTACACATCACACATTACCCAGGGATCGTTCTCCTAAAGTATCAACACAATATGAATGCATTTGGTTGGTTTTTTGTACGTCAGTTGTTGTTTTCACTTAAAATTCTATCCATTTTAAACAAAAGAGAGACACTTTGAGTGATACCGGCCACACCGTGCCTCAGATTGATGTTTGGTTGACTCTAACATGTCAGAAATGACTATGGATAGTTATCCTAATGTATCAACACAATCCTAATGTGTTTGGTCGGTTTTCCCTATGTCGGTTGTTGTTTTCACTTAAAATTCTGTCCATTTTAAACAAAAGAGAGACTCTTTGACTGATAACGACCACACCATGCCTCAGATTAAGGGGGAGTTGACTCGTACACATCAAACATTACCCATGGATAGTTATCTTAAAGTAATAACACTGTATTAATGCGTTTAGTTGGTTTTCTGTACGTCAGTTGTTGTTTTCACTTAAAATTCTGTCTATTTTAAACAAAAGAGAGATACTTTGAGTGATACCGGCCACACCGTGCCTCTTATTGAAGAGAGGTTGACTCTTACATGTCACACATGAATGATGTATCATTATAATAAAGTATCAACACAATCATAATGCGTTTGGTTGGTTTTCTGTACGTCAGTTGTTGTTTGCACTTAAAATTCAGTCCATTTTAAATAAAAGAGAGACACTTTGAGTGATACCGACAAAAATGTGACTCAGATTGAGGCATAGTTGACTCATACACATCCCACATGACCCATGTATAATTATCATAAAATATAAATACAATCCGGATGTGTTTGGTCAGTTTTCCGCATGTCAGTTGTTGTTTTCACTTAATTTTTTTTTCATTTTGAACAAAAGAGAGACACTTTGAGTGATACCGGCCACACCGTGCCTCATATTGAGGCAAGTTTGACTCTTACATGTAAAACATGACCCATGGATCTTTCTCATAAAGTATTGATACAATCCGAATGTGTTTGGTTATATATGAAGGTATTTTGGAGATTTTAATAGTTTTTCTTATCCAAAGCCCAAAGAAAAGTGGTTTATCATTCTTGCATGTTGCTGGCGCATTTAATCTATTAAATTAGAAAAATTACTCATTGGATAAATGATGTTTTATTTAATAACAATTACAAATTTCCTACGAATATTTACATACAACAATGTTTCATCTTTTGATCTCCTTAACCCTTCTCAAAAGCGACCACCAATTGTACACGTCCCCAAGTCAGATCTTTATGAAATTTGTGTACAATCTTCCATCAGGTATGCATACAACTCATTTCTGAAAAAATATATATCATATTGTGAATATGAGGCTTTTAGATATACATATTAGTGCTAAAAAATATATAAATAAATAATTAATAAATAATTTAAATGAAATAGTAGTTGTTTTTGAAAATACCTCTTTAGGGATGCTAGTTTGTTGATGGAAAATGATTTATCTCATAAATTTACAAACATAATAACCATAATCATTATCGTTTGTTTATTTGGACACTGTAAAAACTTTGATCATTAGGAGAATAAGTAACTTGTTTTGATATGTGTTTGTATAGTGAAATTTTATTATATATACCCTAATATTTTTCCAGATGTAGTACTTTCTTTCCCCCTTATGCTTAGCCCCTATCCTCATTCCTTTTTTAGACAATGTTGATACACCACCCTATCATAACAGAATCCTCAGTAAATGATAATATAAATTATATTACTTGATGTTTAGACCTAAAATGTAGGATTTAGTGTCTTATAGATTCACAAACTCTATCATGTGTGGTCGGTTTGCTGGATATCCTTGCATTGAATCCAAAAAATAAATCTTTGGAGTATCCAAGTTCACCGCAATTAGCATCCAATGTTTCCTAAAAACACAAAAAGGAATGAGTAATAAAATAAGTGAAAATATAATTGATATTATTTAATCGTAGAGTTTTACCCTAGTATGGTTGGTATTAGGAAGAATATGTCATCTGTAATCTTTCTTTCAAATGTTTTCAACAAGCCTTTCACTATTTCATCCTTTTTTGATGGCTCTAATTTCATTAGTTGTGTTGATGTGGTATGAGGGCTAATGAGTTCGATTTTTTTCTCATGGGAAAATTCCTTCAAATATTTTTCATATATACGTCTGCCAATAATATAAAATACATTTAGTCATAATTAGCACATTATATCAGATTTTAGAAAATCAATTCATGAAAACATACCTGATATATACATTGACAATTGTGACGCCTAGCCAACTGTATTCACGGATCTCATTTACATTTTTAGCAGCAACGAAATATTGAATTACCTCTCCATATATATTCTTTTCAAAAACCACTATATGACTACTACCACTTTTTAGCTTCATATCCATATGAGTCTTCAATTCTAGTAAATGTGGATAGATAATGGGTGGTGTTATTGTGCTTTCAGTAGCTCTTTGGGATCGGTTGTTTGATCCTTTAGATGCTTTTGAGCCCACATTTCTTGTATCCCCTTCTCTTTCTCCATCTATAATAACATTCATTGGTTCATACCTTTTTTTCATTAATTGTTGAAGGTTTAGATTGAAAAAATGGAAATAAATACCTCTTTGTCCACATGTACTCTTACAAGTTGTGACGACCATTAAATGAATTTCCCAATATCCTTTTCGACCGTATTAATATCATCATCATAAAGTGGAATAGGTAGCTCTGCATTTTGCTCATGAGCTACAGTAATCGTCACTTTCAGATGATCTTTTGGAAGTGGTCAATTATGCAGCTTTTCCTCTCGGATGTTTAACACCATAGCCCTCACTACAAGGTGATAGGTGGGTGTTTAAAGATATAAATCACAGTCATTATCACCCTGTATAAGATCAATATAGGAAAAGTATCATTGTTTTTCTTATTCACATTTCATGGGAACAATTATTAGAATATTGATTATCACGGCTAAGACATCTCTTTTAGGGGAATGGCTCGCCTCAAAGATGGCGGGGGATGGGGTTGGGTGGGATCTTCACGTGTTGGTTGTTCCTGAGTTGTGTCTTCTCCTTGCTTCCCACCCATAAAAGTTGCTAGAAACTCTCCCTTCCATTGAAATTGTTCGTCAAGAGTTTCTATTCTTTCTCTCATTTGTTTCTTTTCTTCATTTCTATCATTCGTTTGTTTTTTTCTCTCAAAATATACTCAGGGTGTCACCCCAAACCCCGTACCTATGACACGACCATATTGTTCTAGGTGCTTCAAAGCCGTTGATAATTGGTCTGCATCCTCTACAGGAGTAGCTGATTCCTGTGACTATCGGATATAAGAAAATAAGTAATTATTATTATGTAATAGAAATTTAAAGCCAAAACTTTTTATCATGTCATACTTACACATATTTCCCACACTTTTTGTGTGTTTTCATCTACTAGCTTCCCTTCCTTATTCACACATGCCTCCTTCCATAGCACATGATGTGGGATGGAAGTGTCTTTGGCTTTAGACTCATCAATCTACATATAAATATAGAAATATAATTATGATGTTGTTTCTTGGAATCTAACAATATTACTATAAATTTAAAATACGTACCATTTTCTTTTCTAGTGAAGCATACCCCATCCTTGATTTACGATAGGGGTATGTTGGTTTTGATGCACGTTCCTTATTTTCAGTACTGAGTTTCTATTTCATAAATGAAATATTGACAATCAAAGTGATGAATACATGTATCCTAAAATAACGTATTATCATCAACAATGTACCTGAAACTTCTCATCCCCACGACGACCAATAAATGTATCCCGTGCTTCTTGGGATATCAGATGAGCGTGGACAAGGGGTGCATGCGGGTTTATTTTACCTTTGGAATCTTTTAGGTGACGTTTTGTTAGAATAGTGAGAAAATCTCGATGAATACTTCCTGTAATACTTAGTATATAATTATTGTGTGAATTAACTACTATAAATGTACTCTACAAGGTATTGAGAAGAGTAAGACACTGTTTCATTATTTTATTTTCTAGTAAATTAAAGAAATAATATCATAATGTTACCATAATTTCTTCCCAGATCACAGCATTCATCCCTGACACAACATGGTTCTATGAATCTATGTCAATCAGAAAGCATTGCCGAGTGACAATTCTAATGTAACAACTAAAAATAGCCTTGTTGGGATTCACATGTTGGCCTCATGCATTCCATCCGACATCAAATTTGATGCCTTTGGTTTTCACCTTAAGAACTTTGGCTAACACCGTCAAACTACGACGCACCTGTGTTTTTTGCGATGTCGGTCCTTCATCCCTGACCATTTCATCGATATCAAAATCATCAATATGTTCATTTGAAATGGTAGAAACAACATGTGCTGATGGTTGTTGAACCTCAACACTAGGAGCAAAAACAGGTTCTGAAACTTGTTGTTGCTCTGCACTGTGAGCAGCAGCAACAACAACTACTTGAGAGACTTGTTCAGACTTGAGTTTAGGAGCACCAAAATTTACAAAAGTCATTATCTGCAAAAGTCATTGAACAATTAATTTAGATTACATAACCTAGGTTTATCCAAAATTACTATGGAATATCATAGATTTTGTTACCCAAATTAATATAAGAAATAGAAAATTAAGGTTAGTGAACATAAATTCTATCATGAAAATCTAAAGGATATGCAATAAATCTACCTTAGCTTCCCCAAACTCATACCTAGAACCGAACTTGAAGCCTCTATGAGATCCTATTTCTTGGAACACACCCTTTTCATTTCACACTAGTTCACTAAAAATAGGGATTTCTATGACACCTTACCACATAAAAAGGGCCTCAAACACACAATTAAAAGGACCCCATCTACAAAACCTATATAGTAACCACTTTAGGAGTCACTGACTTGCCCACATGTTTTTGGATCACCTATCGATAACACATCTCGATGGGTAATTGTTCATCTTCCTTGCAAGTCAAAATTCATACCAAACATCACTAACATGGGGCTCTACCAACGCCTACCATATACCTAGAAAATAATTTAAAAAATTAGGAAAAATAGTTTCTTGTAACTATTTCTAACAGTACTATAAGAAAAGTATAATGAACATAGATCGTACCTCCAAACACTCCTGGATCCTCATGGTAAAAAGACTCTAGTGACTACAAATATCTAAGATTCTAACCACTAACTTCTTGATATAGGAGTGGTCTACTTAGGGGTAGTATTAGTAGAGTCAAACCAAAGTTCCATCCACATCATGATGCTCCCCAATCTCCTCCATCACTTTAGTGCTATACATACCTCCTTTCTCCAGTTCCTTCCTCTGCCTAGGCTATTTGTTGACTGCCTCTCTGACTGTAGCATGAATGTTAAGAAAATGCAATGTGATATGTATATACCCATCACAATCATATTAAATTTCTTGGAGTAATGGGCTATCCTTGAGGTACCTATGAATGAAAGTGCCTCCTGAGATGAGACTTGTATCACACACCTACTGTGGGTGGGTGCTACTAAAACTACATCCCAGAAGATTACTACCTTAAAAGATTATGATATGAACTGAAACCATAGGTATAATCATAGAACCCTAATATAGCCATCCAAAGCTTAGTATTACATGTTGAATTCTCCCAAACCACTAGAGATCGGTCTATGAATTGAACAACATAAATTAATGGATTTAATAAAAAGATATGAAATACAATCCAACCAAAAAATGGAAAATAATGTATGACCTTCATATAAGGAGGGGAAAAATGTTAATTCACCATTGGTATACACCTCAGTTTGTGTATCCCAAACTAATCTCTACCTTATCCTAGTCCACCAAGGACTTTGTGAAATTTTCCATCATCTGTATAAGATATGACATGTATGGGAAGATCCCTTATAGGGATGAGTATTACAATACCCAATAGGACACCCAAAAACACCATACATAAAGCATTGAGAGTATTCATGTCACTAAACACAGGTATTCCAAACAAGATACGAGATATAATGATAACCATGGATATCCCAAATATACTCATAAAAGACTTTGAGTCAAAAAATGTCTCAACCACTTATAGTTGTAGATCCACTCAGGGTTTCAAGGTAACACTCCTACGAGAGGAAATTCTATCCAAGCTATAATTCCAATGAAGACACTCATACTTGAGGTCACACTCATTTGATCTAGCCAAGAAGAATCACATAGGAAACTGAGAGTGTTCACTCAAGATATACACTCCATCAGACTAATACCCCATCAAAAATATCAGCTCATGATATAAATATAGGGGGTCAACGCCCAAGGCTTGATGGGGGGATACTAGATTCTACTAAAATAATCCTCCAAGATAGGGGATAAACACTTTTGTAAGTGTTGGTCATGCCAATTCAACAAACCCAACACAGGGAAAACACATTGGAAATAAGGTTTTCTTCAGGCCTCTCGGAGGGATACAAGATCCAGGTCACTAAGTAACCTATGGTCCATTTCTCAAGATCATATTCCATAATAACCCCCATAAAAGTGAATTGAGACCACTCACTATAGAATAATTATATTGAAAACTGAGAGGGTTCATCCGAGATACACGCTCCATTTGACTAATACACCATCTGAAATATAAGATATCTATACAAAGAGAGGGGGTTAATTCATAAGGCTTGCTGGGGGACAATAGACCCTACTTGAAACATCCTCTAATATAGGGGATCAATGCCCATGCAAGTGTTGGTGATTCCAATTATACAAACCCAATATAGGGACAACATGAATGAAATGAGGATTGCTCCAGGTCCCTTGAATTGATACATGTTCCGAGTCGCTGAGGGGTATGATTTCCAATGAATGGGACCTAATTCCATAATAACCCTCATATAAGTGGACTAAGACAACTCAATCAAGAATAATGGAACTCACCAACACTACCATGATCATTAAGAATATATAGAGGGGCCAACATCCTTGGAGGTGGTCATGAAGTTGCATCAAGCCCTCATAGGAATGGACCAAGGGAACACAATCCACCAATACTAGTCCATGGAAGCTCAAAAATATCACAAAAAAACTAAAATAAAAGGAAATAGAGCTCAAAACTATCCTCAAAGGAGGACATGATGTGTCCCTAGGGGTATACGGTGTGTCTAAAAAAGACTAGCACTGCCCATGTCTCATTTTCACATGGAGTGATCCGTGATTCCAACTATGGAATGTGCAATGACCATTCACTAATTATTCATTGAATCATTGGCCAAATGAGAATTAAAATGACGAACACGTGTAGACAAGGGACAAAAATTACCAAAAATAAACCTAAAAGGAGAAGTAGGAGACTTACCTAGAGTAGATCACACCCGCGATGGAGGGAGAGAAGAAGCGTCGAGTGGTCAGGGAGCCTTCTGCGCTACGTTGGGAGGGGAAGGTGCGACCGCTAGAGGGGGAGGTGCACGGGAGGATCCACCAACCATTGAGAAATGGAGGAGTAGGGTTTTTGGGGAGTAGGGTCCAGCAGGGAGGAGGAGAAGTAGGGTTCGTGGGGAGGAGGATCCGCAGAAGGGGTTCGAGGGGGAGGATAATTAGTAGGGCTAGCGGTGGAGGTCCGACAAAGAGAAGATTGGGGGGGGGGGAGTTGTTGCAGGGGGACAGTACCGCGAGAGCTTGAGGGCGTGATAAATAGATGATATTGTGCAATCGATTTTATAAAATATGGGACTATGGTTTTATCAGTGCTAAAATTTTAGCGCTGATAAAGGGATTCTTTATCAGCGCTACAATTTTAGCTCTTATAAAGGGTTCCTTTATCAGCACCTTTTTAGCGCTGATAAAGTGCTTCTTTATCAATGCTAGAAAAGCGGTGATAAAGGGAGAATTTACCAGTGATTTTAATTAGCGCTGATATAGATTTACCTTTATCAATTCTTTTTTTCTTAGCACTGATAAAAGGTGGAACTTCCCTTGACCTTTTTTGTAGTAGTGATCAATCAGGAAAAGACCATAAAATGATACTTACCATAAAAAAGAAAAATGTAGTCCTGGACCAACCTATTCTGCAAGTTTTCATTAACAGAACACATCATTGACCTACTAGGTTCTGAGTCAAAAGTAAGGTTCCCTAGTTCTCCCACCTAGCCCTCTCTCTCATGAGAACCATATTCTATTCACATTAATTTATTAAAAAATGTCTAACATTCTTGGAAACCCTATTTTAGAATAGGTTAAACTTTATAGAAAACCAAACATCTACCTAGGGCATCCTTTCATTATCTTGAGTCCTACTTGGGACAACCGACACCCAAACGAAACCTCTCATTTGAAAACTAAAAGGAAGTATCTATTAATTCTTTAAGGTCATAAGGCACTACCATAACCGGGATAGCTCCTTACATACACAAGGAATCAACCCTAACATATAGTCACGCTTCAAAATATCACTAGGCCTTACCACTTAACCTCTAGGCCCAACATAGCTTAGGAAGAAGTCATTAGAGTTCCATGGAAACATTCACATCCCCGTTCAAGGAAACTCTCAAGGAAAAATTTAAAACTGACCCCTACACGGAGGTCCTTACAATAGAAACTCCAAAAGATTTAATTTTAAGGCATTTAAATGATGCTCATTCTTTTCAACATTTAAAACAGTTCATATACCAAGGATATCAAGTACCAGTTGTTATAGAAACTGTACCATTCACTTTATTTATCCCACACCATGCAACATTTGGAATATTATATCATAATTTACTTTTTAACTATTTATTTGATTCAAGAGTTTACAAAACTGTCTCGGTTAAAGAAAATTTCAATTTCTAATCTATAGAGGAAAACACCCTTTAGTTTTTAATTGGAATTTTAATTAACTAAACCCTCATAATAATAAAGTTCAAAAGCATTATCAATGCAAAACTAATGGATTGGGGTGGGCCGGACCAAATCCGCTTGAGCTTGGAATTGTGCGGGCTTGATATTGCAAAAGCCTACATGTTAAATCAGTAGATTATCAAGCTCTCCCCACCCCACACCGGATCATGAAATCCCACAGGAAACCCACATTTATTATTAATATTATTATATTTTTAATTATCAATATAATGAAAATTTTATAGTATATATATATGGGTATGGTAAAAATATAAAATAATAATTAAAAACTAAAAACTTCATGCGGGATGGTGCATGTGATGGTGTGTGTGTGGGTGGGGGGGGGGGTGGTATGGCATGGGGGAGTTGGAGGCCGATGATGATGAGGAAGAGGAGGGATACGGGGCTAGTCTGGCGTGTGGGAGGTAGAGGCGAGCGACAAAATGGGGGTAGGTGGAGAGGAGGTAGGTGATGGGGCTGGTCCGGCGTGGGGGGGGGGGGGGTGTTGGGGATAATCCCGAATCCGGACTGAAAATTGCTTGCTAAAAATATCGTGGAAAACCCTTTGAAATATGGAAGTGATATAAAAAGAATAAAGAAATCAACACGTAGGATTTTTTAACGTGAAAAAACCCTCCCATGCGGAGGATTAGAAAACCACGGGGCAATTCCCAAATATCCACTATGAATCAGATATTCCAAAGAATCCAAGTAATGCCCAAACTTGAATTACAAATGAGAGAGCGTAGAAAACCTGTGTGAAAACCACACCCCGATACACCTCTGCCATGTATCTGATAAACATCCCGCTAACGCCATGTATCGGAAGATAAATCTATGACAAAAATTCACCCTTCTGTCAACGAAATGTCACTACCTCAGAGATCTTCACCCGAACATGCGTCAACCTCGCATCAGCTTGTGACACCCGAATGATCTCGCCATCATGATGTACCACCGATCTTCAATCGGGACTCTCCACCTGATCACCACTGTCAGGAGGACTTTCGATACATGGCCCTGATCATCAATTGCATCGTCACTGCACTGCTCCTGCCAAATGCCGACGCACCATTGTCGTTGTGCCACACGGGCCACCGCAAACGCGACAACACCTTATCGGGTCTCCCTTGACAACTACATCTTGCTGGCACACCCTTCTATGAAATATGTTGGCACATCTTCTTTATATAGACACAAAGTCCATAATCACCAATTAATTTAGTCAACATCCATTATTCCATCCATTAATATTGAGAATTAAATATCCATTAATTTTGGGAGAAAATCCTCAATTTATGGTGATGAATCTCTCTATTAATAATTTTCCTCTCTCATCAATAAAAGTGATGAATCCCTCCATTAAGGATTTTCCTCTCTCATCAATAAATGTGATAAATCTCAAAAATATCCCCCTTCATCACATTAATGAATTGAACCATCCAAAAAACCTAGTTGGAAAGAAAATATGTCGGTATCTCACCAACCATCATCAATTGTAGAAAATATGACGACGTCCTTTTGCACTTCTGATAAAAAAAATCAGCCCCCCCCCTGCAAAAAGAAAATCAAATGCTGGAATCTTCATCACATTTGTATCTGCACCATCCTACTCATCCTGCTGAACAAGACAAGAACCACAAACATCTTTCTCCCCCATAATAGTGATTACCACATAATCTGGAGCACCTGCAAGAATAAACTGCTCCCCCTGCTCAACATCCTATGAGCAGACATGTGTATCAACTCTCTTAACCTGCTTTAATTTCCAAAATTTATTCTGCTCCACGCACGCATCTGCGATCCTCTTCGAAGCTTCCAAAATCCTCACATTAAACTACAAGCATAAACCAACCTCCTTTGATACCACTTATTGGAGAGAATCCCGAATCATGACTGAAAATTTCTTGCTAAAAATATCTTGGAAAACCCGTCGAAATATGGAAGCGATATAAACAGAATAAAGAAATCAACACACATGATTTTTTAACGTGAAAAAACCCTCCCATGCGGAGGATTAAAAAACCATGGGGCAATTCCCAAATATCCACTATGAATCAGAGAGTACAAAGAATACAGGTAATTCCTGAACTTGAATTACAAATGAGAGAGCGTAGAAAACCTGTGTGAAAACCACACCCCGATACACCTCTGCCATGTCTTTGATAAACATCCTGCTAACTCCATGTATCAGAAGATCAATCTGTGACAAAACTTCACCCTTCTGTCGACGAAACTTCACTACCTCGGAGATCTTCACCCAAAAATGAGTCAGCCTCGCATCAGCTTGCGACACCCGAATGATCTCACCATCATGATGTACCGCCGATCTTCAATCGGGACTCACCACCTGATCACCGCTGTCAGGAAGAATTTCGATACATGGTCCCAATCATCAATTGCGTTGTCGCTGCACCGCACCTATGAAATTCCGACACACCATCATCGTCGTGCCACACGGGCCACTGAAAACGCGGCAACCCCTTCTCGGGTCTCCCTTGCTGGCTACATCTTGTTGGCACACCCTTCTCTAAAATATGTTGGCACATCTTCTTTATATAGACACCAAGTCCATAATCCCCAATTAATGCAGTAAACATCCATTATTCCATCCATTAATATTGATAATTAAATATCCATTAATGTTGGGAGAAAATCCTCAATTAATAGTGATAAATATCTTTATTAATAATTTTCATCTCTCATCAATAAAAGTAATGAATCTATCCATTAATAATTTCCCTCTCTCATCAATAAATGTGATGAATCTCAACAGGGGGTGGGGGGCGATAATGTGGTGGAGGCCGAGGGGGGAGACATGGCTAGTCTGGTGTGGTGCTGCATCGGGCTTTGAGAGAGGGAAGTCGATGAGAGTGATGAAGAGGAGAATGTGCAAGGTGAGTTTGAATGGAAGATCGTTCGGTGTGAAGCTCGATTTCGAAATTATTCACATTGAAAAAATTCATGGTTCATTTCAGGCAAGACGGAGGGTGCTTCTTATTGGGTACAAGAAGAAGATGGAGGTTCCGTGGGTAAGATGAGTCGATGATGACGGTGAGGGGTCTGGGGCACCGTTAAGACAACATGGTGCTGCGTCAACCCGTCAGACCTGCAAAGATGGTGGGAGGTGGAGTGTCGAGGTAGAGAGTGGGTGATGAAAAAATTGTGAATGAAACATAATAAAAGGTGAGGGATGGGGTGACAGATTACCTTGGATCGAAGGTAGACACGCATGTGAACGATTTGTGTCGATCACGCATGCTGGGTGCATGTGCACCTTGATTGGTGAGAAGATATGGGAACAAGGGCTGAACTTGGAATGTGGAACTTTCCTCATGCTGCATGGGGGAATGCTAGACCCCATATTTGAATGGGATGGATTGGAATTTGGAACCATGAAATGCGGTTTGTTTGTGGAAGTGGAATCGGTGGGACAAAGCCCATGTGGAATAGTTAGGAAAATAAATTATACATGAGATAATTAATATATATATATATATATAATATTGTAAAATAGTTTACTTAAAAAAAATTATTGGTGGGCTAGGCCACACCCATGCGGGCTTACCTGCCCCATCCTGCATTCACATGGGCTTAAATCACATAGACCCACACTTTAAATGGTCAATTTTTTTAGACCCACACCACCCTATATCTGCCTCATATCTGTAAATCTAGTAGGCCGCAATCCCATTTTTATTCACTAAAAATTAGATAACAAGGATTTTATTAATTAATGGAATTGGTTAAGTAATATTTCACCATACGTTTATAGGTAAAACCATATAAGTGACTGTAGACACTTTAAATATCAATTCCATTATCATAAACATACCCCCATGGGGTTTAAGTACTAAGAACATAAGAAAGTTAAGGTGACCTATGAGGGACCAATCATGTAAATCTGGGTTCAATTATATGGGCACTACTACAAAAACAATCAAGGGAAGCGCCACCTTTTATCAGCGCTAAGACAAAAGTGCTGATAAAGGAACCCTTTATGAGCGCTTTTTTCTTAGCGCTGATAAAGAGTACGCTTTATAAGCGCTAAAAAAGCCCTGATAAAGGGTTCCTTTATCAACGATTTTTTAGCGCTGATAAAACCATAGTCCCATATTTTATAAAATCTGGTGCACAATATCCTCTGTTTATCACGTCCTCAAGCCCTCACGGTGCTGTACACCTACGACAGCTCCCCTTCCCCCATGATCTTCTCTTTGTCGAAGCTCCGCCGCTATCCCTACTCCTTATCCTCCCCCTCGAACCCCTTTCGTGGATCCTACTCCTCGCAAACCCTACTTCCTCCGCTTCGTTGGACTCCATGCAAACCCTACTCCTCCATTTCTCAACAGTGGAAGCTTCTCCCGTGCACATCCCCCTCGCAGTCACGCCTTCCCCTCCCGACGTAGCGCAGAAGGCTCCCTGACTGCTCGACGCTTCTTCTATCCCTCCATCACGGGTGCGATCTACTCTATGTAAGTCTCCCAATTCTCCTTTTAGGTTTATTTTTGGTGGATAGGTTTTGTGAGATTAGTTTTCATTAGGGTGATGTTTTTATTCTTCCCCATGATCACCACCCTTGGATTAGATGCTAACTAACATAGAGTTCTAACAATATATGTCACAAAATCACACACGTAGTGGATTTTTATACTTGGTTAGCAGATGATTTGAACTAAAGTATTAATTTTTTATGATTCCCCATGGGTCCTTATGATTTTTGGAACTAGAATTTATTTTTCACCAAGTGTCATATGTTTGAGGGTTTGATATTCTCGTGCAACCTCAATCTAGACCTTGTTATACATGAATATTCTATTAATGTTGAGTGTTTTTTCCTTATCCTTATGGTGGGTGTATCTATACTGGGGAAAGTGGTCTTTTTGTAAACCCCTTCATGAAAAAGAAGAGTTTTGATAGTACCCGCCTCATTATTAATTGGTTACACTTTGTGGGCGTCATGATGTGCTATTGATTTTATTTATGGGGAAGGTTATATTTATGATTGTGTTTATGGGGAAGGTTCTACTTTGGGATGGGCCTCATAGGGGTTGTTATATAGGGAGGCTAGAGAGATGGAGAGGTAGAGAAAATTGAGTAGGAATCATCTGTGAGACTTGGACTTGGCTTCAGTTTAGGCGGTATCTCTCTCGTAGTGTTTTCTTCAGTTTTCTTCCTCCTCGGCTGTAGATATCTAGTTGTTTTCTATATACTTAGTGTATGTTCTTAGTTTTCTATCATTTATGTAGGTTGTTTTTGACAGTTACAAAAAAGAGTGTGAAACCATTTATAAAAAATGATTTTGTATAAGTGTTTGTAGGTTACATAGTTTATGTTTGACATCACTTATTGAAAAGTGCTCACAACTGATCACAATTGATTGTGTATAAGGCTATGTTTTACTACACTTGGGGTTCATCTTGAAAAAACATATTTATAATTGTTTAAAGAGATTATCAATTATAATAAATGGTTTTGTATAAGTTTTTCCAGCTTGGTTGTTGGAAAGGTTATAATCTGGCACATTTTTATGTAGTTTTCTTCTCGAATTTAAGCGTCTGCTTTGGGTTTAGATAGTGGTATGAACATGTGACCAGTTGTATTTGGGTGGTTAATTCTTTTTAGTATTGTGGGATGTTTCATGACTTCGATCAATGGTAAATTCCACACATCTTTCTTTTATGTCAAGGATAATTTAAGGGTGGTGTCAAATTAGTGAACCTCTATGACCAATTGTTCCTAGGTGATAGTCTAGAAGGATTTTTCTTGAAAATGGGGAGACACCATGCACTTCATTAGGTAGATAGTGATTCTTCACTGATACCTATTATGGGTATCAAGATTGTTATTTTTAATGGAGACTGATCTAGTAAAGAACTACCCTTGGTGTGTTAGGCCAAGTGATTTTGGTTAAGTACACCTACATTATGGAGAACCCGATTACATGATGGGGGATGAATTTATTCCCAGGAGATTGTAAATGTCTTTCACTTGGTTGGATTTTATTTAATCTCTTTTTATTAAATCCATTAATTTATGTTGATCAATTCATAGACCGAACTCTAGTGGTTTGGGGGAATTCAACATGTAATACTAAGATTTGGATGGCTATATTAGTGTTCTATGATTATGCCTATGGTTTGAGTTGATATCATAATCTTTTAAGGTAGTGATCTTCTGGGATGTAGGGTTAGAAGCAGCCACCCATAGTAGGTGTGTGATGCAAGTCTCATCTCAGGAGGCATTGTCATTCATAGGTACCTCATGGATATACCATTACTCCAAGGAATTCAATATGATTGTGATGGGTATAGACATATCATATTGTATTCTCTTAACATTCATGCTATAGTCAGAGAGTCAGTCGACGAATAGACTAGGAAGAGGAAGGAACTGGATAATGGAGGTCTGTACAACACTAAAGTGATGGAGGAGATTAGGGAGCAACATGAGGTGGATGGAACATTGGTTTGATTCTACTAATACTACCCCTAACTAGACGACTCCTATATGGGGAAGTTAGGATAGAATCTTGGATAGTTGTAGTCACTAGAGTCTTTTTACCAGGAGTCTATGGGAGTGTTTGGAGGTATGATCTATGTTCGTTATACTTTTCTTATAGTACTATTAGAAATAGGTACAAGAAACTATTTTTTCCAATTTTTTCAATTATTTTCTAGGTATATGGTAGGCTCTATTAATCTCTATTTTTATAAGGAAGTGGTTCTATTATACTGTATTTGGAAGTCTTGTTTTGTGTATTTGAATCATAAATACTAATATTTGAGATTCAAATAGGACAGAGATGAATAAAGATTGGATGGATGATAATAGTTTGACAATAGAGTATGAGAACGAAGTGAAAGAGTTCATCAAGTTTTCAAAGGCTCACGCAAAATATTATTCTCAAATCCTTTTTCTGTGTTTACATTGTTTTTATTCTAGAATAATTACTCTATAGGAGTTGGAAGAACATTTGATATGTCACGAAATAGATCGGAGTTATAAATGTTGGAATAAACATGGAGAAAAAGAGAATGTAGCTACTGGCTGGGATAAAACTACATTTTATGGATCATCAGATATGAATACAAATATGGATAATGAAGAAGTCCGTATGGAGGATGTGATTACATATGTCAATGATGATGAAGATCGTATTGAGGAAATGACAAGGATAGTTGAAGATGAACTCCGTGATTGCCCAAATTTTTTTGATAAGTTAAAGAGTTGTGCAAAGACACCATTGTATGATGGTTTCACTAAATATACAACATTGTCAGTTGTACTAAAGATGTGTAAATTGAAAGTAGACAATGGATGGAGTGATGTAAGTTTTACGGAACTAATTTCTCTCTTGAATGACATGCTCATGGAACATAATGAGCTCCCAAACCGGTCATTTGAAGCTAAACGAATGCTACGCTCGATTGATAAGATTTCTAAAAGAATACATGCCAACCTGAAAGACTGTATACTGTTTCGCAAGGAGAAAAAATCATTTATAGAATGCCCAAAGTGTGGTGATTCTCGATAAAAGAAAGATGAATCCAGTCCTATGAAATTTTTATGGTACTTTCCAATCATTCCAAGGTTTAGGAGTCTATATGGAAGTGAAGAAAATACAAGACAATTGTCATGGCATGCAGATAAAAGAAATAAAGATGGGAAATTACATCACCTGTCCGACTCTCCTCAATGGAAGATAATTGATCATGAGTATCCTGAATTTGTAAAAGAGTCAAGAAACATTCTTCTTGCATTTTATATAGATGGAGTGAATCCTTTTGGTTTTTAAACCAGTACTCACAGTACATGTCCTGTTATGTTGGTAAATTATAACTTTCCACCCTAGTTATGCATGAAGTGGAAATTTATCATGTTATCTATTCTTATATCAGGACCAAAACAACCAGGTAACGATATTGATATTTATTTGTCTCCTTTGATTGAGGATTTGAAGTTATTGTGGGATTCATGTGTTATATTGTATGATGCTTATAAAAGTGAATACTTCACGTTGAGAGCGATGTTGTATGGGATGATAAATGATTTCCTTGATTATGGAAATTTTTCAGGCTATATCATTAAAGGAACTCAAGGGTGTCCCGTGTGCGAAGAAGATACAGAATCAATTAGGTTGAAACATTCATCGAAAACTGTGTTTCTTGGACATTTTAGATTTCTACCTCATCAGCATAAGTACCGATTATGGAAGACATCATTCAATGGAAGTTCAGAACAACACACAACACCGTCTCCAGTAATAGGTGATCAACTGTTTGAGAAAGTAAAAGATGTGAACACTGTTTTTGGTAGACCATTTTTGAAAAACCTTACAAAAATTGGTTGGAAAAAGAGATCAGTTTTTTTGAATTACCATACTAGAATTGTTTGTACGTTAGAAATTTTCTTGATGTGATGCACGTGGAAAAAAATGTATGTGACAGTGTTATCAGAACGTTTCTAAATGCCCCTGGAAAAACAAAGGATGGAATTAAGGCAAGGTTGGACATGTTTGACATTGGAATATGAGAATATTTGGCTCCCATGAAGGGTGAAAATCGAATGTTTCTTCCTCCAACTACTTACACTCTTTCCAGGGAGGAGAGATATCAGTTTTTCAACTTCTTCAATGATGTAAAGGTTCCAGAGGGGTATTCATAAAATATCAAGAACATTGTGTGAATGAATGATTTGAAGTTAAAAGGTTTGAAATCACATGACTGGCATGTTTTGATGAAAGATTTAATTCCTATAGCTTTACGTTGCATTTTGACCAAGAATGTTCGTCATACGTTAACCAAAATCTGTTTCTTTTTCAAAGCTATATGTAGCAAAGTTTTAGACCTGGAAAAATTGCCATCTATGGAAAGAGAAATTGTCATCATATTATGTGAATTATAAATGTTATTCCCACCAACATTCTTTGATACGATGGTTTATTTGATGCTTCACTTGGTGAGATAGATTCGAATTTTTGGTCTTGTGCCCTATAGATGGATGTACCCCATTGAATGATATATGAAGATTTTGAAAGGGTATGTAAAAAATTGAAGTCGGCCATAGGGTTGTATAGTGGAGCAATATATTGTTGAGGAATCCATTGAATTCTGTACCGAATACCTATCTGATGTGGAAAGCATTGGTCTCCCAAAATCTCATCACACTGGACGCATTGAGGGTGAGATAATTTCTGGAAGAAATGTTGTGACAATTAATATTACATATCGGGAGGAGGCCTACCTTTATGTTTTGCATAAAAGTTGGGAGGTTGCTCCATATATTGAAACCCACAAAGAAATTCTTAGGTAGTTGAATCCATTAAGGGATGAAAAATGAATATCAAATACACATAATCACTAGTTTATAGGATGGTTTTAGGACCATATTTTTAAGGAGTTAGATGAAATTCCAAATTCAATTTCAGAACGACTTTGATGGTTAGCCACCGGACCAAGTGTGTATGTATTATCTTACAATGATTATGTAATTAATGGTTATACATTCTATACAGATGAACATGATGAAGATAATACCATGCAAAATAGTGGAGTTACACTTATGGATGAAGCGATGCATGTTTCTGGTAGTAACGATAGAAATCCAATTTATGAAAATATGTCATACTTTGGCATTATCAAACAAATATGGGGGTTGGATTATACAACATTCCAAATGATGATTTTTCAATGAAAATGGGTTGATAACAATAGTGGTGTTAAAATAGATGAATTGGGATTTGTGAAAGTTGATTTTAGTAAATAAGGGTATAAAGACGAACAATTTATAATGGAATCACAAGTGGTACAAGTATTTTATGTTCCAGATCCCGCAAACTGAAAGTGGTCGATTGTTCTGTTATCGTCCAAAACTACTAAAGGGTCCAATGGAAATTTAGTTGAGGATGATCCTTTTAGTGGTACGTCAAAATCATTTCACTACAGTCCCAATGTAGATGATATTTTCTATGTTATAGGAGACCACAATGAAGGAATTTGGATAATTGATAGTGGTGTCAAATCCCTTCATCCTTTGAAAAAAAGAAAGAGAGTTCAATAAATAAGTTATATTTTGTTTGTAATATAGATATTGTTATCTCATGTTATTATATTATCATTAATGAATTTATGTAATCTAAATTAACTTTTCAACCACTTTTGTAGATAATGACTTCTGCACATTCTGGTGCTCCTAACCTTTAGGCTGAACAAGTCTCTCAAGGTGTTGCTGCTGCTGCTGCTGCTGATGCGGCTACTCACAGTGCAGAGCAACAACAGGTTTCTGAACCTGTTGTTGCTCCAAGTGTTGAGGTACAACAACCATCAGCACATGGAGTTGCTATCATTTCATATGAACATATAGATGATGTTGATATTAATGAAATGGTCGGGATGGAGGACAGACATCGTAGAAAACATAGGTGCATCCTAGTTTTATGGTGTTAGACAAAGTTCTTAAGGTGAAAAGAAAAGGCATCAAATTTGATGTCGGATGGAATGCATGAGGCCAACATGTGAATCCCAACAAGGCTATGTTTAGTAGTTATATTGGAATTGTCACTCGGCAACGTGTGCCAATTGACATAGATTCATGGCACCATGTAGTGTCTGGGTTGAAGGCTGTGATCTAGGAAGAAATTACTGTAACATTATGATATTATTTATTTAATTTACTAGCAAATAAAATAATGAAACAATGCCTTAATCTTATCAATATATTGCAGAGTACATTTATAGTAGATGATTCACACAAGAATTTTTTACTAAGGCTTGCAGGAAGGTGTCATCGAGGTTTTCGCACTATTTTAACAAAATTTCACCTGAAAGATTCCAAAGGTAAAATAAACCCGCACCCACCCCTTGTCTACGCTCACCTGATATCCCAAGAAGCATGAGATGCATTTATTGGCTGCCGTGGGGATGAGAAGTTTCAGTTACATTGTGGCTGACAATACATTGTTTGAGGATATGTGTATTCATCACTTTGATTATCAACATTTCATTTATGAAATAGCTACGCAGTACTGAAAATAAGGAACGTTCATCAAAACCAACATACCCCTATCGTAAAGAAAGGATGGGGTATGCTTTAATAGAAAAGAAAATGGTACGTATTTTAAATTTACAGAAATATTGTTAGGTGACAAGAAACAACATCATAATTATCTTTCTATATTTATATGTAGATTGATGAGTCTAAAACCAAAGACACCTCCATCCCACGTTATGTGCTATGGAAGGAGGCACGTGTGAA
Source organism: Viscum album (assembly GCA_963277665.1). NCBI lineage: Eukaryota > Viridiplantae > Streptophyta > Magnoliopsida > Santalales > Viscaceae > Viscum > Viscum album. The sequence goes on from OY728123.1 coordinate 595,460,196, forward strand.
TAATGAAGGGAATCTAGTAGATGAAAACACACAAAAAGTGTGGGAAATATGTGTAAGTATGACACGATAAAAAGATTTTTTTTTAAATTTCTATTACATAAAAATAATAACTTATTTTCCTATATCCAACAGTCACATGAATCAACTAATCTTGTAGTGGGTGCAGACCTATTATCGACAGCTTTGAAGCGGCCATAACAATACAGTCATGTCAGAGGTGCGGGGTTTAGGGTGACACCTCTAGTATATTATGAGGAAAAAAAAACAAACGGATGATAGAGATGAAAAAATGGAACAAATGAGTGAAAGAATAGCAACTCTTGAAGAATGATTTCAATGATAGGGAGAGTTGCTAGCAAATTTTATGGGTGGGAAGCAAGGAGAAGACACAAATCTGGAACAACCAACACGTGAAGATCCCACCACACCCCCACCATCTTTGAGGTGAGCCATTCCCCTCAAAGAACTGTCTTAGCCGTGGTAATCAATATTCTAATAATTGTTCCCATGAAATATGAATCAGACAAACACTGATAATTTTCCTATACTGATCTTCTACAGGGTGATAATGGCTATAATTTATATCTCTCAACACCCACCTATCACCCTGTAGAGAGGGCTACGGTTTTCAACATCCCAGAGGACAAGCTGCATAATAGAACACTTCTGAAAGATCATCTGAAAGTGACGATTACTAATGATAATGAGCCAAATAAAAAGATACATATTCCACTTGATGAAGATGATATTCATATGGTCGAAAAGGCTATTAGGACATTCATTGCATGGCCGTCACAACTTGTAGTAGTACATGTAGAAAAAGAGGTATTTATTTCCATTTTTTTCAAGTTAAACCTTTAACAATTAATGAAAAAGGGGTCTGAACCAATGAATGTTATTATAGATGGAGAAAGGTAAGGGAGTGACAAGAAACATAAGCTCAAAATCATCTAAAGGATCGACCAACCGATCCCAAATAGCAACTGGAAGCACAATAACACCACCTATTCTCTATCCACATTTACTAGCATTGAAGACTCATGTGGATACAAAGCTAAGATGTGGTAGTAGTCATATAATGGTTTTTGAAAAGAATATATATGGAGAGGAAATTCAAGATTTCGTTGCTGATGAAAATTTAAATGAGATCATTGAATACGGTTGGCTAGGCATCATAGTTGTAAATTTATATATGAGGTATGTTTTCATGAATTGATTTTCTAAAAGCTGATATAATGTGAAAATTATGACTAAATGTGTTTTATATTATTGACATAAGTATATATGAAAAACAGTTGAAGGAATTTTCCCATGAGACAAAATTCAAACTCTTTAGTCCTCATACCACATCAACACAACTAATGAAATTAGAGCCATAAAAAAAGGATGAAATAGTGAATGAATTATTGAAAACATTTGAAATCAAGATTACAGATGACAGACTTCCTAATACCAACCATGTAGGGGTAAAACTATAAGATTATAGCATATCAATTATATTTTCAATTATTTTATTACTTATTCCTTTTTTTGTTTTTAGGAAACATTGTATGCTAATTGCGGTGAACTTGGATACTCCAAAGATTTATTTTCTGGATTCAATGCAAGGATATCCGACAAACCAACCACACATGATGGAGTTTGTGAATCTCTAAGACACAAAATCCTACATTTTAGGTCTAAGAATCAAGTAATAAAATTTATATTATCTTTTACTGAGGATTCTATTATGATAGGGAGGTGTATCATTATCGTCTAAAAAAAGGAATGAGGACATGGGCTAAGCATAAGGAGGTGATCAAGTACTACGTCTGGACAAATATTAGGGTATATATAATAAAATTTCACTATCCAAACACATATCAACACAACTTAATTATTATCCTAATGATCAATTTTTTTTAAGTGTAAAAAACAAAAAAATGATAATGATTATGGTTATTATGTTTGTAAATTTATGAAAGAGATCATTTTTCATCAACAAACTGGCACCCCTAAAGAGGTATTTTTAAAAACATCTACTATTTCATTTAAATTATTTATTAATTATTTATTTATATATTTTGCAGTACTACTATGACTGTCAAAAATCCTCATACTCACAAGACGATATATATTTGTTCAGAAACGAGTGGGACTCATACCTGATGGAAGATTGTACAAAAATAGCATGAAGATCTGACTTGGGGACGTGTACAATTGGCAGTCATTTTTGAGAGGGGTTAACGAGATCAAAAGATGAAACATTGTTGTATGTAAATGTTTATAGGAAAAATGTAATTGTAATTAAATAAAATAACCTTTATCCAATGAGTCATTTTCCCATTTTAACAGATGAAATTCACCGGCAACATACAAGAATGATGAACCACTTTTCTTTGGGCTTTGGATAAGAAAAAACAGTAAAATATCCAAAATACCTTCATATCCAAACAAACACATTTGGATTGTGTTGATACTTTAGGGGAATAATCCATGAGTTATTTGTGATGTGTATGAGTCAACCCTGCCTCAATCCGAGGAACGGTGTGGTTAGTATCACTCAAAGTGTCTCTCTTTTGTTTAAAATGGACAAAATTTTAAGTGAAAACAACAACTAACGTACGTAAATCCAACCAAACGGATTCGGACTGTGTTTATACTTTAGGGGAATGATCAATGGATCATTTTTACATGTATGATTCAACCTCATTTCAATCCAAGGCACGATGTGGTCGGTATCACTCAAAGTCTCTCTTTTGTTTAAAATGGACATAATTTTAAGTGAAAATAACAACTGACGTACAAAAATCTGACCAAACGCATTAGTATTGTGTTTATACTTTAGGGTAATGATACATGAGTAATTTTTGATGTGCACGGGTCAACCCTGCCTCAATCCAAGGCACAGTGTGGCCGGTATCACTCAAAGTTTCTCTTTTGTTTAAAATGGACAGAATTTTAAGTGAAAATAACAACTAGCGTAAGGAAATCCGACCAAACACATTAATATTGTGTTGATACTTTATGAGAACGATCCATGGGTCATTTTTTACATATAAGAGTCAACCCTGCTTCAATCCGAGGCACGGTGTGGCTGGTATCACTCAAAGTGTCTCTCTTTTGTTTAAAATGGACAAAATTTTAAGTGAAAATAACAAATGACGTACAAAAATCCAACCAAACGTATTCAGATGGTGTTTATACTTTAGTAGAATGATCCATGGGTCATTTTTGACATGTAAGAGTAAATTTTGCCTCAATCCGAGGCACGGTGTGGCCGGTATGACTCAAAGTGTCTCTCTTTTGTTGAAAATGGACAGAATTTTAAGTGAAAAAAAAATGATGTACAGATATATGACCAAACGCATTATTATTTTGTTGATACTTTAGGGTAATGATCCATGGGTCATTTTTGACGTGTATGAGTCAAACCCGCCTCAATATGAGGCACGGTATGGCTGGTATTAGTCAAAGTCTCTCTTTTGTTTAAAATGGATAGAATTTTAAGTGAAAACAACAACTGACGTACGAAAATCTGACCAAACAAATTTGGATTGTGTTGATACTTTAGGGGAATGATAAATGGGTAATTTTTGACATGTAAGATTCAACCCCGCCTCAATCCAAGGCATGGTGTGGCTGGTACCACTCAAAGTGTCTCTCTTTTGTTTAAAATGGATGGAATTTAAAGTGAAAACAACAACTGACGTACGAAAATCCAACCAAAATTATTTGGATTGTGTTGATACTTTATGGGAATGATTCATGGGTCATTTTTGATGTGTAAAAGTCAACCACTCCTCAATATGAGGCACAGTGTGGCTCGTATCACTCAAAGTGTCTCTCTTTTGTTTAAAATGGACAAAATTTTAAATGAAAACAACGAATGACGTACAAAAATCTGAACAAATGCATTCTGATTGTGTTGATACTTTAGGTGAATGATACATGGGTCATTTTTGATGGGTAAAAGTCAACCCCACCTCAATCTGAGGCACGGTGTGGCCGGTATCACTCAAATTGTTTCTCTTTTGTTTAAAATGGACATAATTTTAAGTGAAAACAACAACTGACGTACAAAAATCCAACAAAATGAATTCAGATTGTGTTGATACTTTATGGGAACGATCCATGGATAATTTTTGATGTTTATGAGTCAACATCGCCTCAATCCAGGGCACGGTGTGTCCAGTATCACTCAAAGTATCTTTTTTTTAAAATGGACAGAATTTTAAGTGAAAACAACAACTGATGTATGAAAATCTGACCAAACTCATTTGGATTATGTTGAAACTTTAGGGTAATGATCCATGGGTCATTTGTGATGTATAAGAGTCAACCCCTCCTCAATACGAGGCACGGTGTGGCTGGTATCACTCAAAGTGTTTCTCTTTTGTTTAAAATGGACAAAATTTTAAGTGAAAACAACAACTGACGTACGAAAATCTGAAAAAATGAATTTGGATTGTGTTGATACTTGGGAACGATACATGGGTCATTTGTGATGTGTATGAGTCAACCTAACCTCAATCCAAGGAACGGTGTGTCCATTATCACTCAAAGTGTCTCTCTTTTGTTTAAAATGGACATAATTTTAAGTGAAAACAACAACTAATGTACGAAAATCTGACCAAACACATTCAGATTGTGTTGATACTTTAGGGGAATGATCCATGGGTCATTTGTGACGTGTATGAGTCAACCCTGCCTTAATCTAAGGCATGGTTTGGCCGGTATCACTCAAAGTCTCTCTTTTGTTTAAAATGGACAAACTTTTAAGTGAAAACAACAACTGACGTACGAAAATCCGACCAAAAACATTTGGATTGTATTGATACTTTAGGGAAACGATCCATAGGTCATTTGTGATGTGTAAAAGTCAACCCCACCTCAATCTGAGGTGCGGTGTGTCCAGTATCACTAAAAGTGTCTCTCTTTTGTTTAAAATGGACACCCCAACCCTCTGGACGCCCCCAACCCCCTGGACACCCCCACCCCCTGGACTCCCCCACCCCTCCTAGACACCACCCCACCACTTGGACACCCCCACCCCCTGGACACCCCCACCCCAATAGACAGCCACCCCAAACCCCTTGGACACCACCACACCCCCCTTGGAGAGCCCCACCAACCCCCTGGACCACCCCCACCCCCTGGACACCACCCCACCCTCTGGACACCCCCACCCCTCTGGACACCCCCACCCCCTGGAAACACACCAAACCCCTGGATGGAAGCCCCACCCCTCCTAAACACCACCCCACCACCTGGACACCCCCACCCCCTTGGACAGCCACCCCCACCCCTGGACACCACCCAACCCCCTTGGACAGCCCCACCACCCCCTAGACCTCCCCACCCCTGGACCCCACCCCATCCATGGACCCCACCCCTATAGACACCCCCACCCCCTGGAAAGCCCCCCACCCCCTGGACACCACTCCACCCCCTGAACACTCCCATGGATAGCCCCCACCCCTGGACACCCCACCCCTAGACACCCCACCCCCTTGGACAACCTCCCCCACCCCCTGAACACCACCCACCCCCCTTGGACAGCCCCACCAACCCCCTGGACCGCCCCCACCCCCCTTGACACCACCCCACCCCCTGGACACCCCCACCCCTAGAAATCCCCCCCAACACCCTGGACACCACCCCACCCCCTGGACACCCCCATGGACAGCCCCCCACCCCACCCCTAGACACCCCACCATCCCCCTGGACGGTCCCCCCACCCCATGGACGCCCCCACCCCTCCTCGACACCACCCCACCACTTGGACACCCCCACCCCCTGGACACCCCTATCCCCCTTGTACAACCACCCAAACCCCTGAACAGCCCCCAAGCCCTTGAATTCTAAATTTAATTCTTTATGTATTTTAATAATTTATGAATTATGTGTTAATGGTGTATGGTCATACTTGTTGTATGGGTATACTTGCTGAAATTACCTTATGAATTATGTGTTAATTTTGTATGGGTATACTTGTTGATATGATGATTTTTCACAGGTCTTCTTTGTGTGTGATGCTGCATATTTTTATATTACAGCAGGCAGGGAATTTATCAGTGCTAAAAAGCACTGATAAAGGGGACCCCCCTTTATCAGCGCTGAGCTTTACAATGCTTTTTTAGCACTGTTAAATCCCATTTTGAGAGCTGATAAAACCCGTTTTTGTAGTAGTGGGGAAACCATTCCATTTATGGATTCAACACTCTATAAATTTCAATTGGCATCCCATTTAAGCACAACCCATAATAGTTTATATTATTGAAATTTGAAAACAACCTTAATGGGTTTATCTCATAAGAAACACGCGAAGACCAACCTACTTGGGTCAAGTCCAATTTATCTCATAAGAAATGTTCCCTAACTGACCTACTTGGGTTTAGTTATGCATTTAAGGATTTAGTCATACAGTTCATCAAGCCCAAGTCATTGAGGTACACGCCCCTTAAGTCACAATTTACCCTTTATTTAAAAGTAGTAATTTTCTGTACGAATTAAATTTCAGAATTTATATATATATATAAACATCCTGGTTTATTTAGATGAATTACCATTACCAAATTATAAATATATTTACCTTTATAAGTTACATTTGGCATTCATGTAATTGTAATCAGGTTTTTTATTTTCAGTCTCAAGTATTTCAAATTCATGTATAATGGTTTGATTACATTGGTTACCCTTCCCAATTTATAAAGGCCCACACACTCTTTAAATTGTTGGTGGAACCCATTTAATCACAACCATAAATGTTTCATCCCATTCAACCAATGGTCCATGGCTCAAACATGTCATAATTGACTAATTAAGGTTCTACTATAAAACTATATGGGAAAACACCATCTAGGTTGACGATGACACTTTAATAAAAAAATGTTTGTCTCAATATAAAAAAGCATGATATTACATAAATAAGAAATTATAGGCATATAATCAGATAATTATAGAAGCATGCACACAACTAAGCATGCTAAATAATCATTGATTCATATTAAACAGATAAACATGATGATCAAATAGGCAAGGCACACCTATCAAGTATCTGGAAATCAAAAAATTCAAACTACATGGCATGACATGTAAATATCTATATACCCATGATGATGAATGAAACAAAACTTCCTTTCCATACTGTTCCAAGGGTAAATATTCATAAACTAATGAATCAATAACCAGTGAAATTACAACAATAATCCAAGTGAAATAATAATCAATTGTAATATAAAACAATAATCACATACTTAGAAACTTGGTCTTCCCCTTATGTATAGGTTGGATGGACCTAGAAATGATCTATTTACCAAGTGCTGAAACATTCATAGTCTTCTATCTACTATACCAAAATAATAAGACTAGAGAGGAAAATAAACACCTTTGATACCAATTTGTAATGCCCTTACCCAGAATCCACTGATGCGGTGCCCCGAGCTAGTGGGCTATATGGCATCAAGTGGTCCTCCCTGCACACCAAAGGCTGCCGACTAACAGTGAGGGTCTAATAGAGGTACAATGGGAAGACTATACCCTCTAGATTAGTAATGAATATAGCATAAGAAATAATAAACAAGGGCAGGGTAATGAAAACAACTGACAATAATAAATGAAGATTAATCGTGCATAAATATCCCATGTGCAGAAACAACATACAATAGGTATGTATAAACAATATAAAAGGAAAAAAAATCCCCAAGGGCTATATCTACAAGCATCCTAAGCTCTGGCTTAGTCCTGTGCTCTTATGCTCCCACATACAAGCATAACATCACAATCATAAACTGTGAACCCAAACCTTCAACCATGAGGTCTATTCGGGTACCCCAGTTCAATGGTGTCCTGAATAAGGTATGAGATATATTCAGTAGGCCACTACCGAAAGTATTTAATGTTTTCTAATCTGTGAATATAAAATAAGAAGTGTGATGATATATCAAAATAAAGTGGTAAATAGTAAATAATAACATTTTATGCACAAGTTCCTTAAAGACACCTCGATGACCATACTTGATTTGGATTAAGCCATAATGTCTCTTCTCACCTTCCATCATGTATATATATGCACATGTAAGACAATACTTTACAAAGATATACATGAACTGGAGTGTAACTGAGTTTTAGTACTCAGGGAATCCACATAAGATGATTCCATATAAAATAAGGGACATCATGCCCTAGGATTCATACCCATAATCTCAATATAAGGGACTCCATGCCCAAGGATTACATTCCCAATTCCTGAGTATCATAATCATAAGGGGCACTATTATTTAGTATCATAATCATAAGGGAAGCTCTACCCAAGTACCATAATCATAGCCCATGAATAATGATTCAAGAGGGATTTCATGCCCAAGTATTATAAGATAAAATAAAATGAAATAACAAATAGGACATGTATATAAGCATTATATAACATAAGTCAAGTACAAAATTTAGTTCATTCTATTATTAATTAATTAAGAAGGCCATGGTAAGGTCCACTCCACTACCAATTTATCATATGAGATGGGTCAAGCATCTCATTCATTTATTGATACAGGCAGTGTAGGTCCTTACCAATAACATTCCATTCCATTTAACTTAGTCATTTCATAGGCTATGAGTTTACCCATTTCCTTTATCCATTGAAATATAAGTGATTAGGAGGTCCAAGAAAGTACAAATTCCCATTTTTAATCTTAACAATTCATTTATCAACAATTAATCAATTCTCATTCTATATAAAATTACAATCAATGGCCATTCAGGGCTATTGATAAGAAATACTGAAGGGATGGTATAGTCTCAAGGGAAAAAAATGTTTATAAAAGTCAATCAAACTCACCTAAGGTGGTGGTTTGGGTTGAGGCATCAATCTATAACCAATTCATGGGGATAAGTGACATCAAGGTCGAGGTCTAGGGATTAAATTAAAGGAATTATACATTTTAGGAGAAATACGTAGAAATTACGGCATGAGGCACAATGAAAATATTATAAAAACCCTGAAAAATTAAGGAAAAAGTTTATATACCACCTAACGCATACTTAGTATAGTACACTCATCCAATATTGGGCTTTGATTCAATCCAGAATGAGAGAAATCATAATATTAGATAAACACCCTGAAAATAGGGTAAATTATCTCGCATGGATTTAGAATTATATATGGAAATATAAATGAAGAAAAAAAGAACAAGGAGTCTTATAATTACCGAGGGTATTCTAACTCATGTGATAACATTAGATTCAGGAAAGGAATGAAGGATATCCACCCATGGAAGAGGGGGGAAGAGGAGAGAACACAGGGGACCTGCTGGGTGTGAAATAGAGGAGAAAATAGGGTAAAAACCATTTAAGGGAGGAGAGGGAAAATGGTAAATTTTACCCTGTTAAATAGGTTCATGGTTAGGCCACACAATTTGGTTAACCGTGCGCCAACCATGTATCTCTCACTGCTCATAATCCACATCCCGCACAATTTGGCCACATAGTTTAATCTAACCAGGCACTAATCATGCGATGTTACTAGTTAAGTGGAACTAACCATGAATATCTCATAATACCATCTCTACAATTTACTATATACATTCCGAATGACCATGTTCCCCACCTTTCATAGATTAAAAAACCGTGTGACACCCCCTTACAAGGTCGTACGGTTTCTCTTGAGGGGATTCATGGTTTAAAGAAGCCATGCACCCTATCTATTTCTCCTAAAAAGTTAGTTTTCAGAGATCTATGCTCCTAAAAATAATCCAAAATTTTGAAACACCTCTAGGTCCTTTAACCACATCCAAAAGAAACACTTTTAAGTGTTCCCACTCATATTTTCATTATGAGGCTCAGTTAAATATTTGGCCTGTTCAACAATAAAAAAGTTCAGTTAATTTCAATAATTCAATTGGTCTAAAAACATGAGATGTCATAGATGTACCCAATATGATTTTAGACTCTTAAGACTTTAGGTATTACTGATACATTTACTTATTTAGTTTTAGACAGAGAAATCCTTAGGAATAAGGGTAATCCACAAAGATTTTATAATTAGTTCATCTATAAATAGTGAACTATTCCAAGATTAATCTAGTGGTAAATAAACTTCATAAGATTCCTTTAAGTGTTCTCAAGGAATGTAAAATTGAAGTATGATATATGTATGGTTAGAATATATGAGTTTATTTAGGCCCATGTACCAAAAATTATATTGACAAAACATTATTTGATCACTAAGATATAGCATGGAGTAATTAATAAACACACATTTCCTTATACAATCAATTCTATCATGTTAGTAAGGAGGATCGATAATGATTCTTACATGAAAACATTGATCAATAAAATGTAGCATGGATTAATTACTAAATGAACATTTACTTATACACATCAGAGTCATGATGTAAGTAAAATTAGTATCAATGTTTCAACTTATATCCATTGCACACACTTCCATTATTTTTAAGAGCTTTATCACAAATAAAAACATTATCCCATAACAAAATGCCAACTATCATGAAAAATGGATATCATATGAGTTATAATATGTTGGAAATCCATTATTTCATAATAAAATGTGTTTATATGCAAATTATTTATTAAGGATATAAAAAAACATTTATCAAGAAAAATGAAATGTTCATATATAGTATTATCCTAAAGGTTTCTAAGGATATTACAGAAATCCTTGAGATAGAAAAGCGATAGTCAAGTAATGGACTATATTTCTATAAAAGGGTGAATATCCCTATTTGAGATAGTGGGAGCAAGGTTGAATTGGATTTAGTCAATGACTGAGATACACAAGTGGTTGGCATAGGAACAAGTTCCACAATATCATATGGAAAAATGAATGTTCCAGAGACACATGCTACGTAGGAAGGATAAAAACATGATAATGCTTTTATATTCAACACCGTTGGTGATAAATTATTTATTGAGAATAATAAATACTATAAGTAATAATTAAATGAAAATAATATAATATTTAAATTATTAATTTAAATTTAATAATGGATTCCATGTATTAAAGTATAGGGGCTTATGATTTTGAATACTGTGGTGGTTATCCAAGTGAAACTATACATGGGTGGTATAAACATGGTACCAATAAGGCTCGATTGGTAATACCAAGTTGTTATACCTAAATACATTATAATTTTATTTTTCATGGATACTTTCTATGATCATTATATTTGGAATTAGATGTCAAGAACACCAATCTTGGGAGGCATCTATACGACGCAATCAGAAAGGGATGGTGACAATAAATAATTCCAATAAGGGGTGAAAGTTACTAAAATCTAGTTTTGGATTGAAGTAAGAAACTAGATCATAGAATATTATTTTGGAATGAATTTTTGTTACATATCTAAAAGAGGTCAGTGGGAGAATCAATATTTTCCAAGTGAAATATGTTTGATAACATATGGAAAACAATTATTGGTCTTATAGTTGGTTAAGACCAGAATGAAAGTATCTCTCCAGAGTTTGACTTAAAGTAGCAACCTAAGTTTTAGGAAAAAATATCTAATAAGGTAGATCTAATGGGTTTCTTAGAACAAGTAAAAAGTATATATATTAACAAGGAAATGAAAAATACAAGTTGGAACAATTTGAGACAGAATTTTTACCATTATCACATGGCATAAATCTCTTCAAGAAGACATGCATAGGTAATGAGAGGAGATTAAAGAGGTGAATATAATTCCATAAGCACCATAAATGGATCTATCACATATTACATGTTATACACTATATTTTTTATTACCAATATATAATTAATGGTAGGTAAATATCAGTTATATCCAAGATAACAACACCATAAGTAGTTAGAACTATACAATTGTACTTGAGAAAGTCCTAAAGATATGTACTTAGAATGTGGAGAGGAAAGGATTATAGTTGTAATGGGATATAAAATAGTCTTCCTTTGATCAATATGATATCATATCATATTCAAGATAAGGAAATAAGAAATAGAAGCTTATTTAGGCTAGTGGTAGCCCCATCTACAAATACTGAACCCATTTTAGCTTCTAATGAAGCTCAAGAAGTAGTGTGTAACACACAACAATTTGTTCTTGTTCTTAGAATCACACAAATTAAGTAAAGTTTTATCATAATATAAATTATGATAATTCTATTACTAGTACTATCAAAGATGTTAAGTTTTTATAGTTTAAAAAAGGTATATACTCAGGTATATAATCTCTTGAGGAGTCTAACTCAAGGAGGTGAAGTCACAAATAACAGAGTAGACATGCAGCAGGGACATGATAGGCCCATGAATAAATACATAACTTAGAAGAAACATGATCTTATCACATGATAGATAACAAGGTTAGTTAGCAAGTTGGATCTAGTGAAAGTTAGAGTGTTGTAAAAGTGGGTTCCCTACACCCAACTTGAACAATACTTTTCGATTACCATATCATGTATATAATGATTTATACATGATGTAAACTTACCACAAATAGTATTTATTTTTATACATTCACTATTTATATGGTAATTTCCATATATTATTTTTCATATCAAAAGTTTATAGTAGTTCTCAGGCTATAATTATAACCTTAAGACACTATGACATTAACCTTAAAAAAATTTCCTATGGTATAAATATATCACACTGATTGGACACAGATGATTTCTGACTATCAGGTGCTGGGGGCTCATAATCATTGAGACTTCTTCTCATGAAGTTCACACTTGGTGATCTTAATTATATGAGATCATGAAGAATTAACCTTCAATAGGAACACCACATGTTTCACGTGTCTTTGGTATTTCCCATCCGTGAACACGTGTAATAGTCTCTTAACTTGAGATTATTATCAGTGTATACTATTTGATCACACACTTTGATGTAATACAAAAACTATGACATTTAGTTCATAATGTGAAATGACTATTATTTTTCCATATATTATTTTTGGATATTATATGGGTTATTTTCAGAGATAAGTGCTGAGATGACATGAGATTCCAAGGCCCGGTGTGCTTGAAATTAATTTTTGAAATATATTAAATATATTAAATATCACACGTGCATAGTTTTCTTGAAAAAGTGGAATATATCTTAAAAGGAGGCTTGGATCAGAAATTTTAGGCCACCTTTGAGTCTAAAGCATGGGTTTTACCCTATGAGTGACCTAACTTTGGAGCACGTCACAAATTTGGGTTGAGTGTTGCTACAGGAAAATTAATAAAATTAATAAAATAAATTATTTGTTTTATTAGGTGAACCAAAAACCTAATTTATTTCTCTATAAATACTATTCTAAGAACAAATCATAGGTTTATATTCACATCCCTAGAGATTTTTGGGAGAGTATTGGATGAGGTTCTATTGGTAAGTAATGATCGGATTGTGGATCATAGATTGGTGTGTGACGGAACTCGAGGATCTCACCAATGATAACAACACATATTCATTCATCATCAGCGATCAATACACCTTGAGGTATGATGTTTTTTACTAACATTTATCCCTATTTTATTATTCCTATGATGAATATGAATTAATTTTACAATGAATTGATTTACGGATCAGTCATATTGCAGGTATGAGTTTATCTGTGAGTAATTTATGAGATTTTTTTATTTAATTTGGATCTGTATTAATCATTTTAATGACAAAAAATCTAGGAAAACCAAACATGGATTATGTTCATCCCTATTTTGTGTGTTTCTTGGATTTCTCCCACTTTTCTTCATACGATCATCACCGAAATTCATTTTGGTCGGTGGTTTGAAAAATACCGAATAAACAACCATCGTTTACCCATTTCTTGGTGAAATAGATTGTTATTGTTGATTAAAGTTCAGATCAATGATGATATTGAGTTGTGATGATGGTGATGATGGATCAAGATTAGTCTAATGATTTCTATTCATTTCGGTTTGATAGAGCGATTACAGATGGTGCATATAGGTGTTTCCTAAGTATTTTCGAAGGTCATATTACAATGAGTGGTAATGGAGAGGCTCAGACAGACCAGATCCATTCTCTTCAACATGATTTTTGGTTGTATCAGAGGATAGAAGAGTGGATGAAAATTCATGAGGAAGATCCACAGGATTCTATAAATTTCACACTACACGGTGTGTAACGCATGAACACACGCTGTGTGTGGGGCCCTGGATGTAGCACTAGGGTTTCATGTAGAGTTAAGTATCACATGATGTGTGACTATAGTCACATGTAATGTGACTCGAATTAGTTAATTAGAGTGTATCTAGGGAGGTACATAGACATATGCATGATTAGCCAGACATGGACATGGATAGCCGAAAATGGACACAGTTGGGAGTACATAGGCTTGGAAACACTATGCACTCAGGCATGAACAAAGACATGGGAATAATATGTGATACATGAGAAGGAATTGGTATTTAAGGGACACATCATTCACTCCTAGTACATGCCACGTTCTTCCTCAAAAAAGGTTTGGATCCCTTTTCCTCTTCAGCTTAGATGAGTTTCATTAGGGCGTGTTCTCTCGATCCATCCCCTGAGGCTTTAGTATGGAATCACATCCTATAACTAGGATGGTGATACCTTCATAGGGACTTCAATATTGGATAGAGTTGTTAGAATCATTCCATAAGGCCCAGAGTGAGATATTATATCATCATCTTTTCTTTAGGTGGGGTTCTTGGTATCGTTGTGACCAACAAAATGAGTACATTGATACCCTACTTAGTGGGTTAATCCAGATTGGGTTTCTAGTATAACCCATGGCCTTGGGTGTGATCCCCTTCTAAGTATCATTCAATTTAGACTTACAACATGTATTTATTATAGAAAAACCTAACGATAATGACATATCAGATAGATGATATCCGTGTTATCTAACTCATAGAGTGTGTCCTCTAAGACAAGTTCTATGGGAAACCTTCAATAAGGAATCCTAATATAGAATTACGGTTATGAATTTACCTTAAGACTATGTGGATATATTGAGAATATTTTTATATTCTTGTTATATGTTCTATTGACATATACCTATGATGAGAATATTTTTATTCTTGATGTCATATGCTTAGTGATTTTGGGGTGTCCTACTGGGTATTATTATACTCACCCCTAGACGGGATTTTCCTGCACATGTCATGTCTTATACAAACTATCAACCTTTTGATGGATTCCAAGAGGGACCAAAACCAGGTGGAGATTAGTAAGCCAAAAAATCCAAGGTGTGTTCTTGTGGTTACCTTGATAGTATTCCTCACCTATTCTAAATGTTGGACTTGTTTTAAATTTCATTTTGGTGGGATTTCATTTGGTCCCTTTTCTTTCTAGTAATTATTACTGTACTTTTATGGTGGGATTTTATATGTATTCATGCATGGTTATTAGTTTCTTTAAATTTCAACATTGTATGGGCATGAAGATGTGTGTGTGTGTACAAGTATATTAGGATAAGGCCTACCATATGTGTGATATGAGTACTCAACACTGGTATCTATCCCATGACCTATTAGAGGATGGATTGGGGTAGTCGCAACACGGGTCCCATTGGGATGGGTTGTGACAGAGTGGTATCAAAGGAGTCAGTTATACCTTAGGACCAGAGTCTACAATATTTATTTTGGGAAATGATGTTAAGTGTTTTGAGTTCTCATTTTTGGCTAGGGACTCCAATTTTGGTGTGGCGATTGAAGTATCCATACACTTAGTCTCTGAGAACCTACCTTTCAACTTGGTACACATAGGCAATGGCTATAGGTAATACATTAGTACATGCATAATATATGAATGAGTTTTGGTTTTCATATCCTTCTCAATTCATCTCTCTAGATATACCCATTTACTGTGGTGCATCTTGTCTATTTTAGTATTTTTCCATGATTTTTTCTAGCTAGGATCATGAGGAAAATCCCCTGAGTGATGATTCTTTGATACATGGACCTGTTTAGGAGGTTCTACCTCTAAGTGGTGCACCAATATTCCCACCACCTGTCAAGCAATAGACGGTACCAGCAATACCATCAGATGAGGTACGTAGACTGAACATGCTCCATGAGTTTCAGCGATAATGACCCCTCAGGTTCCGAGGTGATACCAACCCATAAGTGGATGGGGAATAGCTTGAGGCAATGACGTGAGTCTTCTATCTTGTCAGGACACTAGTAGACCAGATGGTGGTCTTGGTGGTGAGCCTTTTCTGTGGATCTACAGAGAAATGGTGGGTATTAGTGACCTAGTAGTACGATGAGGTGAACTTATCATGTTTAGATTTCAAGTTAATTTTTAGAGAGGAGTTCTCTCTATCCATGTTGAAGGCTGTGAATATCTAGGAGATTCTATAGATTCAGTAGAGCAGTACGACTATGACTGAGTATTCATCGAGATTCACCAACCTCATCGGTACTTGATGGATATGGTATGTGATCAATTATTTCAAGGTAGAACCTTAAAGTGAGGACTATGCAGAGACATTTGATCCATCATGATACCTTTATGAATTCCTACCTATGATGGGGTGATGGAATATGCTTTGGTGGTCGAAAGTTTTCTGGATGAGAAGATGCAGACAGTTGTTGCCAATAGTGGGAACACAATAAATGAGTCTTCGACAACAAGTATTTTATGATAGACTCAAGGACCTAGATGTGAGATAGATTTTAGGAGGTGATCTCAGGATAGAGGGTATATAGTTCAGGGCTCACAGGATGGATCTAGTCATCCTAAGGAGAGGCGGTGCTACTCTTGTGATGGTAGGGGACATCTCATGTGGGATTGTTTGACCCACCATATGGATGATAGAGAGACATTATATGGGCCACCTAAGTAAAGGTATTGGAAGTAGAAGGAAGTTTAGAAGGATAAAATATGTGGTAAAGTATTTAGGAGATAATATGTAGGTTAATATTCTATGACTTGTTACCACCACCACCCCTAGGTGGTCTGTGCCAGGCTTAGGGATCTAGGGGACAGGGGAGAGGACAACTGCAGGTGGTTGAGGCTGATGAACCAAAGAATATAGGGATGATATGAGTTATGATATATTTATTTTCTACCTTAGATTCAATATTTATATACAAATGTGTGATTCATTAATTTATTTCTGCTTATCTAGTTCAAGACTTAGAGATTCTGGTTGAGTTTTTGGCTCGACCCTTTCGCTTGGAGACTCCTACTGGAGGTGACTCATCAATCACACACTTATTCCGATGGTGTGACCTAAATCTTGGATGAAAGATTTTATTTTGTGATATATTTATAGTAGTGATTAGGTCTTATGATTTCATCTTAGGTAGGGAATGGTTATCTATAGTTCATGCCCAAATAGAATGTTACATGCAAAGTATGCGGTGTGTTCGTAGTGATGAGACTAGGTTTTCCTTTATGGGTACAAAAAAACCTATTCAGAGAAAGATATACTCTTTAATATGAGGGTTTATCTGATTACTCATCAATTGGATAGCATGACCCTTGGTTCAATGGATTCGATGAGTTTTTAGTTCCCTATAGTGGTGGCAGAGTATGATGATGTTTTCCCTGAGGATGTTCTAGGATTAACTCCCCAATGAGAGATATATTTATAAATTTATCTACACCTTAGGATAACCCTAATATCTATGCTAACATATCATATGGTTCCCATATAGTTTCATGAGTTGAGGGTGCAGTTGGAGGACTTGCATAGTAAGGGCTTTGTGATACCCAATGTCTCACCCTGGGCATCCCCAATGTCTCACCCTAGGCATCCCTAATGTTGTTCGACAAGAAGCTAGAAGAGATATTGAGATTGTGTGTGGATTATCATTTTCTAAACTAGGTAATAGTAAATAATAAGTAACCACTACCGAGGATTTATGAACTCTTCTATCAGTTTATAGGGGTATAATGGTTCTCAAAGATTGGCCTCAGATCAAGTTATCACCTGTTGTGAGTGCGGGATGAGGATATAACAAAAATGACATTCAAATGTCACTATGGTCACCATGAGTACTTAGTGATGAAATTTATCATGGATAACACCCCAATAGTGTTCATAGTACTCATGAACTAGATCTTTCACCCTTTCTTAGACTGATTCATGGTAGTCTTCATCGATGATATTATAGTGTAATCGGTATCTGAGGAGGAGTACGCGAGGAACTTAAGTATTGTTCTAGACGTACTCTGAGGGCACCAAATTTATGAGAATCTCTCAAAGTGTCAGTTATGTATTCGATAATCACACTTTCTTGGACATGTTATCTCAGAAACTAGTGTAGTAGTGGACCCAAAAAAGGTCGAGGCAATGTTTTCATGGGAGCCACCCAAGAGAGTGACGGAGGCATGGAGCTTCCTTGGGTTGGCAAGATACTATTAGAGATTCATAACTATTTTTTATAGGATATCATAACCCTTTAAATCTTTGACCTTAAAGGGTAAGTCTTTCATGTGGACATAGAGGTTCCATCGGGCCTTTTAAGAGTATTAGTAGAGATTTATGAGTGCTCCCGTCTTGATATTTCCATATGAGGGTGTTGAGTAAGGAATGTTCTATGATGTATCAAATATTAGGCTTGTTTATGTTCTAATGTAGATTCATGTGGTAATTTCATATGGTTCATGTCAATTGAGACCACATAAGAAGAACTATGCAAACCATTATCTTGATTTAGCAGCGACAATCTTTTTACTGAAGATGTGGCGACACTACCTGATGGGTGAGTGGTTTATCATCTATTATAACAACATGAGTCTCAAGTATATCTTCTTTCAAAAGGATATTAACTTAAGATAGAGGATATGGATTGATTTCCTTTAGGATTATGACTTTGATACTTTCTATACTCCTAGGAAGGGGAATGTGGTAGCAAATTATCTCACTAGGAGATCTTATTCACAATTGTTGAGTAAGGTGTCAGATAAGTTAGCCACATTGTAGTTATCCTTAGTGGATAGAGATGGAGAAGATTACCCCCAGTAAATGGTTGTTACCCCTTTAATTTTATAGTGATTTAGGAAGGCACAATTTGGAGATATCGACTATGAGACCCTATGTACTCAGATATCCACTGAAAATGCTTCTAATAGATTTTTTGAAGTTGGGGAGCATGTCACTCTATTTAGAGGATGCATGATGGTACCAGTGATGTTTCAGAAGGAGGTTTCAAGGGATTTTTTTACATCTCCCTTGAAATTACATCCAGTTGTGTCAAAGATATACTAGGACCTCCAATGTTAGTTTTGGTGGCCATGTATGAATAAGGGAGTTGCAGAGTTTGTCTCTAAATACTTTACTTGTGAGCAAGTGAAGGATAAGAACCAGGTTCCAACAAGTGTAGATCAACCCCTTGAGGGTCCATAATAGAAGTGGGATGGGATATCCATGTACTTCATGATGGGGTTAATACATAATTCTAGGGGACACAATTCCACATGGGTGATCGTAGACCAACTCGCTAAATCAGGCCACTTATTAGTTATTAGAGAAAAGAGTTTAGTAGAGATATTGAGATGCCTCTAAATATAGAAGATAGTCTGACTCCATGAAGTTCCTCTGATGGTTGTTTCTGACCATGAAAACCACTTCACATCTTAGTTATGGAAGGGATTGTAGGAGGCCTTTAGGACTCAGTTGCATTTGACCATAGCATTTCACCCACAGACCAATAGACAACTTGAGCAGACCATTCGGGTCTTGGAGGAAATGTTGTGGGATTTCATGTTATAATTTGTCCATATTTAGTAGTGTAAAGACCCATAAATCCTGTGTAAATTGTTTTCTCAAATACATGGGAATTTTACGAGTCCGTAGTTTCTAACGGCACCGGATTCCGAGGCCCGGTGTTCCCAGAATCAATTTATGAAGTTTTGTTCGTGTACGTTTAGTAAACGTACGTGTGAGATTTTCGATCTTTTGAACCGGTGCTTGGAATTGAAATATGAAGACACTGATGAACTATCAGCGCTAATATTCTCTTAAGGACACCTTTACCTCAGTTGCGTTTTATCGGGAGTGGTAGTTAATTTTTGGGGATTTTAAGTAAAATTTAAAAAAAATTATGCGTTGTATATTTTTTTTTCGATGGTAGTTAAAACCTCCAAAGGGAGGTTGGTGGTGGGTCCCACCCCCACATAACCTCCTATGGGAGGATATTATGTGGTGGGTCCCATAATAGTTCAAACTCTTTAACTCCCCTTTAACTCCTTGAACCCCCAATTAAGGAGGATGAAACTCCCTTTATTTAATTTGGAGCCTCTTCATCTCCTCCCTCCCATTTAATGAGCCAACCCACTTTTTAATTAATGGATGTGACGTAATGAATTTGAATATCTTTGAATTAATTAATCCATCCTTTTAATAAGTGGTGTGTTTTTATTTTAGGTGGGTTGGACATTTTACCTTGGGAGGCTTTGGAGAATTAAAAAGAAAGCATTATTCCCACTAAGAACATGAAGAACATCTTCAACATCCTCCATCCGCGATAGAGGAGTAGACGCCACCCGTGAAGAACGTCGCCAATGACGACGTCATCTCCTCCCGACATCAATGGAACGATGCCGTCTTCCCGAAACACCGTCAAGTGAACATCAAAATCAAGGTAGGGGAATTTTGTATTAATTTTAAATATGAGATTACACCTTCATTCTTCGCCGTACAAAATTTTGGTTAGAAAACATCAAATGATATCATATGAAGAGGAGGGTTCGGGCCGCACGAACATAACCCAACCATCCCCTTTGTTGTTTCCATTTGATGACGTCAGAGGCAGAGCCGAAAGGGCGTGGTGCCGTCGCACCGCATCAGAGACTAACCGCGGCCAGGAGGACCGAGGCAGACGGAAGAGGAACCGCGGCCGGGTCGGGCCGCGGCGGTGGAGGACTGGCACCGTCGCGCCGGCCGCATGGAGGAGGACGCGACCTGCAACCGCAGGGCGCTCGACTGGAGGAACCGGCCGACCGCCTGCTGGCTAGGATGAAGAAACGTGGCTCCCACAGGTGCCATGCGAAGGAGGACCACGACCCGCTTCTGCGGGTCGCTCTGCTGGGCGAACTAGCCGGTCGCCTGCCAGCCGGGCTGGAAAACCGCGGCGCCCGTAGGCGCCGCGTGAGGAGAACCGCGGCCCGCGTCCGCAGGCCGCATGTGCCGGGCAGAACCGGCTGACTACAGCTGGACGAACAGAGGAAGAGGTGGCGCCGCTTGGCGCCACCAGGCGAACCGGACCAGCCCGCAGCGCAGGCCGGGTCCGAAGGTGGGCCGCGCCCCACTGGGCCGGGCCGACCCCCCAGTCGGGTCGGACCCGCCAAACCGGGCCGGGCCGACCCCCCAGCCGGGTCAGACCCGCCAAACCGGGCCGGGCCGACCCCCAGCTAGGTCGAACCTGCCAAGCCGGGCTGGGTCGACCCCCATGCCGGGTCGGACCCGCCGAGCCGGGTCGAGCCGACTCGTCACAGCCCCTTGGGCTTGACGGGCCGGACCCGACTTCGCTTAAATGCGAATATCTTAAAGAACGTGCATCCGAACGACGCGCCGTCTATGGAATAGGGACCCTTATGACGAAGAGGTCCTTTTGAGATACTCTAAATGAGTTTTGGACAACTTTGGAAAATGGCTGGGTTTGGACCGAGCGTAAATCCAACCGGGCCCCTGGAATGGAAATGTCAATAACTCTAAGACCAGGCGTCCGTTTTAGGCGTCGTCTATTGCGTTGGGTTCCTTATGATGAGACTGAACTACGGGATACATCAACTCCGGACTTCGTGATAGTTGATGTATCGACACTTGACTCGAGGAGCGAACCCTCCCAGAATCGAGCGTGCTGTGTGCGGGAACCCTAGAGCTGGCTGCAACGACTACTATACCGGAATCCTACGTGGGTTCGACAGCGATGAATATTGTACTGGAATCCTACGTGGGTTCGACAATAAAGACTACTATACCGGGATCCTCTGTGGGTCTGACAGTTCTGACTTCTATTCCTGTATCCTATGTGGGTCCGACAGAGTAGCTGGTCCTGTATCCTGTGTGGGTCTGACAGCTTAGCTGGTCCTGTATCCTGTGTGGGTCCAACAACTTAGATGAATCAGTGACTACATCTGATCATCTATATCACTCTATGAAAGATGTATACCTGTGTGAGCTGAGTCTTGTCTTTCAATCATTATCATCGATGTGATTGACCTTACTTCCTATGTGGACTGGGTTGTGCTTGGGCTCGAGTGTTGGAGCTGAACTATGATTGGTAACTTAGGTATATGTATGTGAATATACATAAGTAGGTTTGGTTGATACTTCGTGATTGTATCTTTCTTCTGTGGTTTATCCTTCATGGATTCTAGGAGACATTTGGGGGTCTCGGTGTCCCTACCGAGTATCTTTATACTCAACCCTTCAATGGCTATGCCCACACTTTGTTGTGTTGGTTAGAGACGACAGACAACATTGATCGAGGTAGAGAGTTGTAGAGAAGGAAGGTACCCAGAGGTGGACCACTTGGAGAGACGTACATGGAGCGGAAGGACAGACCTGGGGTGCTGAGGGGGCCATCTGTACCCACCCTTCAGGTGGGATTCCCGAAGGATGACTCAGTAGTTGCTGTTTTACCTTTCTGCAGTTGTACTAGCTTTTCAGTTGTTTGTAATTTACTGTGGGGCTTGTATTTCCGGACCCCTTTCCTTTCAGCACTTTCTTTTGTATACATATTTACTTAGTGTTTACTTATAGTTGCGTACTCTGTTGTTTTTGTTTACTTATTAAAGGAAATTCCTTTCCTTTTTATCGGGAGTACGCCTTTGGTGCTAGTCGCCAGCCCCTAGCCTATGGAAGGCGGGCTTGGGGTAGTCATGTCACGGGTCCTGAGGATGGTTCGTGACAAATTGGTTTTAGAGGAGTCGGTTCTACCGCAGAACTTAGACTCTGATTATTTTAATGACAATAGTGTTTAGTGTTTTGAGTGTGGTTATCATTTTAGGGAAACCGGTGTTGGTGCGGCGACCGACGTATCCATACACCAGGACTCTGAATTCTGATCTCCGACTCAGTGCACGAAAACACTGATTGCATGTGTGTTTCCTTTGAAAAAGTTTTCTTTGTGATTACTTTGTGTCATCTCACCAGGTATACTATTTTAACCGTGGCACACCTGTTTATTTTCAGGATGACCCCATGAAGGCAGCCAGCTAGGGTTATGAGTTTCGTACGAGATGGTATCCCACCGAACGACGAGGCCTTGGTGTAGGGCCCCATCACAGTAGAGGTACCAGCGATACCACTACCCGCTGGGCCAACGATACCGCCAGATCCAGCAACATAGAGTGCATGCCGCTTGAGTGCATTGGACGAGTTCCAGCGCCATAGGCCGCCCAAGTTCTGGGGATAGAGGGACCCACAGACAGCTGTGGATTGGCTGAAGGCTGTCATGAGAGTTTTCAGATTGGTAGGGACACCAACCGACCTAATGGTGATCCTTACCGCGAGTTTCCTACATGCAGTAGCAAGAAGATGGTGGAGCCTGATGCTCCAGGTGCATGACGAGGCATCATTACTCTGGATAGACTTCGAGAGTCTCTTCCGCTCGAAGTTTGTTCCAGCCACCCTTTGTGTGGTGCGGATTCAGAAGTTACTTCATCTGCAAGAGGGCAGTATGACAGTAGCTCAGTACTCAGCGAGGTTCACCGACCTCTCGCGCTACTCCATAGATATGGTATAGGACCCATTCTTCATGGACTAGACCTTCGAGCAGGGACTCAGGAACAAGATCACGACTTTGATGATTCCCCTCAGCATTCTGACACAGGCGGCGGTGCTGGAGCGAGCCCTTCTAGTGGAGAGTTTTCTCATTGAGCAGTCACCAGCGGTGAGACCCACCACAGGGCGACACGTAGTAGAGTCTTCTACAGTCGGCAGTAGATAGATGACGCAGAGGTCTAAGCATACCAGGCCATCAGGTGGGTGACCCCAGGTTACAGGTTCAGTTGTGCAGGGCACACGAGACAGAGCCATCTATACGAGGAGCAGGCAGTGCTATGCATGCGGCGGATAGGGCCACATGGCTCGTGACTACCCGACCTGCCATGAAGATGAGCAGAAAACAGTAGAGGGACCTCCCAGGAAGAGGCAGATGTTCAATTATGGTGGTCCGCTGGGAGTAGGTGGACGTGGTAGAGGAGCTGATCGAGCAGCGGGTGGTGGACGACGTTTCGAGGCTTTACCACCACCACCACCAAGAGGCCCACCCCAACCACAGGGAGCTGGAAGACAGAGGCGGGCTCAACTTCATGCATTCGAGGCCTATGACCACGAAACACCTGGGATGATTCAAGGTACTATCTGTGTATACTCCACCCTTGCTACAGTACTTATAGACATAGGTGCGAGTCATTATTTTATTTCCACTACCCTCGTTCGGAGCTTGAAGATTCTGACGGAGCCGTTGGCTCGATCGTTATAGTTAGAGACTCTTATGGGAGCATACTTGATGATTACGCATTGGTTCCAGTAGTGTGAGATTACTCTAGGAGGTGAGATCTTTGGCTAGGATCTTCTTGTAGCACCGTCGAGGCCTTACAACGTCATCTTGGGTATGGACTGGTTATCCAAAGTTCATGCTCAGATTGACTATATTAGGCGCAAAGTTTGGTGTATCTGCACAGATGGGACCAGGTTCACCTTCACCGACGAGAAGGGAGCCTTTTTAGCGCAGGATGGACTTACACAGAGGAGGGGGCAACCGATCACACATCAGTTGGCTAGTATCATCCTCGGAGCAGTTGATGTGCGGAGTCCGAGTTTTCCTGTTGTGGTGGATCAGTACACGGATGTTTTCCCTGACGATGTTCCAGGACTACCTCCTTGCAGAGAGGTAGACTTATAAATTGACCTGTACCCCAGGACAACACCGATATCTACTCTAGCATATTGGATGGCTCCCGCCGAGCTTCGTGAGCAGTGGGTACAGTTGGAGGACTTATAGGGGAAGGGATTTATCTGACCCAGTGTTTCACCCTGGGCATCTCTGATTTTGTTCGCCAAGAAGGCGGATGGGAGTTTGCGATTGTGTGTCGACTACCGTTGACTGAATCAGGTGACCATGAAGAACAAGTACCCACTATTGAGGATTTGTGACCTCTTTAATCACCTCAAGGGAGTATGATGGTTCTCGAAGATAGACCTCAGGCCAGGCTATCACCAGCTCAGAGTTTGAGATGAGGATGTACAGAAGACGGCCTCGGTATGACCACTATGAGTTCTTTGTTATGCCCTTCAGCGTAACCAATGATCCAGCAGTGTTCATGAGTCTCATGAATAGGATCTTCCAGCCTTACCTCGATCGCTTTGTCGTAGTCTTCATCGACGACATATTGATTTACTCGATTACTGAGGAGGATCACACCTACCATTTGAGGGTAGTACTGGATACGTTCTGAGAGAACTATCTATATGGTAAACTCTCTAAGTTATAGTTCTGGATTCGAGAGGTTCACTTCTTGGGACATGTCATCTCGGAGGATGGAGTTGCAGTAGATCCAGTGAAGATCGAGGCAGTACTTGCTTGGGAGCCACCCAAGAGTGTGACATAGGTGAGGAGTTTCCTGGGACTGGCTGGGTACTATCGAAGATTTTTGCCAGACTTCTCCAGAGTTTCAGCACTTCTTTTAGCATTGACGAAGAAGGGAAAACCCTTCATGTGGTCAGATAGATGACAACAGAGCTTTCAGGAGATGAGGAAGAGGTTGACTAGTGCACCCATATTTGTTGTAACCAGGGTCTTCTATGCACGATTTGGAGTATGGCTTGTGTTTGTTTTCAATCATCAATGGAAGTTCGGATCGTGTACCAGTAAAGAGATCATACCGTTCAAGCAGACAACAGTATTGAAGGTGGCTCCGTTTCCAAGTGTTTGCCAAAATTTTGGGGTCCAAAATCTGGAAGTTTCTGAGCATCGCGAAAAGTGAATTTCCATGAAGATAATAATTAAATATGACAAAGGCATAAATTTCACGATGAGAGGATGCATGGTTTGGAAATCGCGAAGACCAGAAAAATGGAGGTGGTGATTCTTCGCGATTACGTCAAGATTCGCGAACGGCAGAGGCTGGAGAGCTTCGTGGCGATGAAGGGCTTTGCGAGGGATCTACGCGGTGAAGGTGCGAAGGAATGATGACGGTGATACTCCACGATTACGACGAGCTCCGCGAACGGGAAATTTCCGCAGTGCTTCACGATTTTGAGAGAATTTCAGCGGAAACTTCGGAGCTTCGTGATTTGAGCTAACGTGGCGCTGACTTCGTGCAGAAGGGTCGAGGGTCGGTGGAATCGCCTATAAATAGAGGCTGACCCCCTCAAGAGAAGTAGAGAGAATTTCAGAGAAAGTCCTTTGCTCTCGGTTCGCAAAGGTCTCTCGTGAAGGCAGTGTGCTTCGCGAAAGAGGAGCTTCGCGGCGGCTATTCTAGATCCGCTAAAGTCATGCGCCCCGCGTTGGATCAGTGAGCTTCGCGAAGAGGTAGGAGCTCCGCGATAGCCACACATTGCGAAGGCTGGAGCATCGCGAGAGTGCTTCGCGATTGAGCTTCGCGAAAAGGCAGGGGCTCCGCGAAGGCTTGTTTGAGCTTTGCAGAATTTGGAGCCTTGCGAAGTAGGGTACTTTGTGAAGGCCTTTTCCAAAGGTTGTTTTCCCAGTGGACAAAGGAAAATGGGGTTTTCATTAGTGGTTGGAATTTGGACTTTAACAGAGCATTAACTCAGGACTCTGATACAAGCAAAGTCTCATGCCGAATAGGAGACAATGAACTTCATGTCTATCAATTGAAGAGACCTTCACGTCTATAAACTGAGTGAGACTTCACCAAAAGTAGTGAGCCAGGGGGAGTCAACGGGAGTGACCCGAGGGAATCAGTGAGCTATCCCTAAAACTTTGTAAAGGCAGTGAGCCTGGGACAGAGTGACTGTGCCCGAACAATTATAATCTCCAGCTAGTGAAGCATAGTGGATTTTGGTACGACCGACAACTTGTCGGCGTATGCTACTTGGACGTAGCCCTTAGTGGTGAACCAAGTAAAAAAGGGCTGTGTCTTCTCTGTGCATGTGCATGTTTGCTTTCTGATCATTTTCATCATACAGGTTCAACAAGTTCCTACCAACGTGGGAATAAGATCCATCACTTTAAAAGAAAAATTTGTCACCCTGATTCACCCCTCCCCTCTCAGGGTGTCCCAGGGTCCTTCAAGTGGTATCAGAGGGTAAAGGTTGCTGGTGTTGAATCTGACCTTTTTCATCATGGAAAATGCGGTCAATGTCATGGGAGTACCTCCCTTCGATGGAAGCAATTTCCAGATCTGGAAGAACAGAATGAGATCTCATCTAAGATCTCTTGGAATGGAAGTTCTCTTTTCTATTCTGCAAGGAATACAAGTCACTGATCCAACAGGCCTAACTATGACTGAAACAGAGAGGAAACTTCTTGATGCAGATGCTAAAGCACAGAATGAACTCACTACAGCCCTTTCTGATCAGATCTACCTAAAAGTGATGAATTTCACCTCAGCAAAATCCATGTGGGATAAACTTGAGAATATTTATGAAGGAGATAGAAAAGTGAAGGAGGAAAAACTACAAGTGCTGCAAAATCGGGTTGATGATCTGAAGATGCATCCAGACGAGAATGCAGACTCTTTCTTCAATCGAATTACCGAAGTGGTTGGAGAAATTCGGGGTCTAGGCGAAGAAATCAAAGACATTGATATTGTAAGGAAAATATTGAGAAGACTTCCACCTCTGTATAATGTGAAGGTGTCAGCCCTTGAGGAAAGAGATCTTTCCAAACTTTCTTTAGATGATCTACTGAGCAGCTTGGTAGCATATGAAATGAGAGTCAAACCAGAAGATTCTACGACTTGGGTGAGAAAGGAAATGGCATTCAAGGCCATGGATAAACTGAAAATCTCAAAGGATAGTAGCGGTGAAGATGACGAAGAAAAAGAAATTATTTCTCTCATTGCAAAGAAGTTCCAGAAGGGGAAAGGGAAATTCAAAGGGAAGTTACCTCTCGCGTGTTTCCGTTGTGGTAAAGTTGGGAACATTGCCTCTCAGTGCTTAAAAATGATCAATGATGAAGATAGTGAGGATGAAAACTTCAAGAAGCCTCAGAGAAGGTTCTTCAGAAATGGAGACTTCAAATCTGGTAAGAAAATGCAAAGGAAGAGTTTTGTCTATGAAGAGGAAGAAGATGATAATGAATTCTGTGATGAAGAAGAACCAGAATTCAAAACTGGGAACCATGCTTCTATGATGGCCACTGTTGAAAAGTCAGAAGATACTGATGGAGAAAAACAACTGAGAACTTGTGTAGATCCTGAGATGCAACTTAAGGATGTGGTTAGTAAGCTTAAGATTAAATGTAAGAGCTGCAATAAGTGGAAATCAATTGTAGAAGAATCAACTAAATATGTTGATCAACTTGAAGCTGAAATTGAACGACTGGAAGAATTTGTGAAGGTACAGTCTAAAATAATTGAAAGCAATGATGATGTAGTAGATCTGAAGTTGAGAATTGAAGATTAGGCAAAGGTCATCAATGACCTCACCTCCAGACTGGATGAAAAATCCAAGACTACTGATGGTCTTGAGGAGGAATTAGTTACTCTAAGGAGTAAACTGGAGACTGAATCAGTTCCAAAAGAATCGAGGAAGAAAATACAGTTTGGAAGATTCTCAGATGCAGAATTACTAGCAAGAGCCAAGTGTGGTTCAGATGGGGTTGGAAAAATATTGAGTGATCAAAGACCCGCTTGCATGGGAAAGAGTGTAATTGGCTGTGAGGCTGAGACATCAACTGCTGGAAGTGAAAAGATCCAAAAGAAAGATAAGATGAAATTTGACCATGTTGAAATGTTACCTAGAGTGCCGAGAAAGGAACCCTCAATCCAAACTAAAAGGAGACCTGAGAATTATCCTCAAACATTCAGAAATGACAGACAATCTCACTATTCTCCAAAGGAAGAAGGTATGAGGAGAAATTCAAGTGAGAAGACATTTCCTCTCATGAAGTGTCAGTTCTGTGGCTATCTGGGCCATACCATGTCTTATTGTGAAGAGGCAAGAAGCTATCTGAATGAAGAAGATATAGAAGCTCAACAAAGGAGAACAATTTCATATCCTAATTCTTATAGAAGAAATAATTTCTATGGATATTGTTTTTGTTGTTCTAACTTTGGTCATAAGTCCGCTAATTGAAGGCAGAGAAGGGACATAGACACCTCATACCGAAGTTCAAGACAAGTCAAGTCTCGTCAGCAAGACAATGTTTCTCTTTCAAACAGGTTTTCACCTCTCAAAGAAGACTTTGACTATGAAGAACCTGGGTATGTGGAAGAGATAATTGAAAGGCCATCAGTTATTTATACTCGATCTAATGTCTCATTAAAGGAAAGGAAGAAGATTGAGAAATCCAACCTTGCAGAGGTGGCCCTCAAAGCTACAAAGAACAACAGTACCTGGATTCTGGATAGCGGTTGTTTATCTCATATGATAGGTAATTCCAGCCTACTAACGAATATCATAAGGAATGTCGATGGTACAATAAGATTTGGTAATTATGGGGCTCTGAAAATCAAAGGGATTGGAAGTACCGAATTAGCTAATGGAGAACTAAAGAAGACTGAAGTCCTTTACGTAGATGGCCTACGTTATAATCTCCTCAGCGTGAGTCAACTCTATGACTCAGGAATTATAGTTACGTTTAATCAGAAAGGATGCACTATCAAGGGAAAGACTGGAAATTCACTTATTAAGGGATGCAGAACAGAAGGAAACTTGTATCAGGTTGATAGTGAAGAAAATGTATGTTACATGACTATTGAAGAAGAAAAAAATTTGTGGCATCGGAGACTGGGACACACCAATCAACAAGAAATGGAGAAAATATCAAAATTGAGAATTGTCATGGACATTCCCAACCTAAAGCATGAGCATGAAAAATCTTGTGATGCTTGTATTCGTGGGAAGCTAGTCTGCAGTTCATATCGGCCAAAGAAGAAAAGGGCATCTCACCTTCTTGATCTGATTCATACAGATGTTTGTGGGCCAATAAATGTTGCCGGAACTCATGGAGAAAGGTACTTTGTCCTTTTTATAGATGATTACATTAGAATGGCATGTGTGATGGTCATTCAAAGGAAACAACAAGTCCTTGACTACATGAAAACATATCGGCGAATCACCGAGAATGATACTGGATGAACAATCAAAGTATTGCGATCTAACAATGGAGGAGAATACACGTCCATTGAATTTGAGAATTATCTGGAGAAGCATGGGATACAACATGAGGTAGCTTCTGTGAGAACTCCACAACAAAATGGATTTTTTGAACGTAGGAATTGACAAGTGAACAACATGGCATGAACTATGCTGATAGAGAGTCGTATTCCACGAAATTACTGGAAAGAGGCTATTCAAGCTATAGTGTACATTCAGAATCTAACAAGACTTTATATGGGTGAGACGAAGACACCATATGAATTGTGGCATGGATGAAAGCCTTCTCTAAAATACTTTCGTGTCTTTGGGAGTAAATGATTCATCAGGAACAAAGAAGGAAATCATGGGAAATATGACGACAATGCAGATGAAGGAATTTTCCTCAGTTACTCAATGAACAGCAAAGCCTACAAATGTTTCAACAAGCATTTGGGAAGGATTGGGGAAAGTAGTGATGTTAAGATAATTGAAGAGAAAACCACAAATGCTTCAAGGACGTCATATGCTGATGTGATAGAAAGTCAGGAAGAATGTGAACGTGAAGAAAATACAAATGTAGAAATAGAGGAATCTATTCAAAACACTCAGCAGTCACATCATGATGTTGACTCAGAAGAAGAATCTGAAGAAGAAACTATGGCTGAAGAGAATGCTACTGAACCTCGTAGGAGAAATTGAAGAGATGAGATTGATCCATCCAACATAATTGGGGACAGGAGTTCACCCACTCAAACAAGAAGGATGAGGAATACCACACAATCTGCATTTCTATCAGTTGTAGAGTCATCCTCATTCGAAGAAGCTGCAAAAGATAAATCTTGGGTGAAAGCCATGAATGATGAATTAGATCATATTGACAAGAATCAGACATGGGATCTTGTCCAGAGACCCAAAGGTCACAATGTGATTGGTACCAAATGGATCTTCAAAAATAAGTTTGATGAGCATGGAAGTGTCATCAGAAACAAGGCACGACTGGTATGTAAAGGATACTCCCATATTGAAGGTATTGATGTTGAAGAAACCTTTGCTCCAATGGCTAGACTGGATTCAATCAGGCTTTTCCTTGCCATGGCACTTCAAAGAGGATATAAAGTATATCAAATGGATGTCAAGACAACATTATTGAATGGTGTACTCTAAGAAGAAGTCTACATTGAACAACCAGTGGGCTTTGTTTTGGGTACTGATGAAACAAAGGTCTACAAACTGAAGAAAGCTCTATATGGTTTGAAGCATGCACCACGGGCGTGGTACTCACGGCTGGATTCATATCTCAAGAAGTTGGAATTCAAAAGAGGAGGATTTGATCACAATCTCTATGTGAAGAATTCTCCAAAAGATCAATTCATGGTTCTTGTCTACGTTGATGATATCATATTTGGTGGCAGCAGGCAGAAATCAGTGGATGAATTTTCCAACCACATGAAATCAGAATTTGAAATGTCTATGATTGGGGAGCTCACATATTTCTTAGGGCTGCAAGTGATTCAAAAGAAGGAATACACTTTCATTTCTCAGGAAAAATATGCAAGAGAGCTGCTGAAGAAGTTCAATATGCAAGACTCCAAACCAATGTCAACTCCGATTGCAGTTGGAACTAAACTTGGAAAGCATGAGGATGGGAACTCTATTGATCCCACCATGTACAGGAGTATCATTGGAATCCTACTGTACCTGACAGTGACAAGGCCAGATATTGTCTTTGCAACATGCCTTGCGGCCCACTTTCAGAGTAATCCAAAGGAGGAACATATGGAAGCAGTAAAAATAATCATGAGGTACATTCAAGGTACACATAAATTCGGGTTATTTTTTGCTGCAGGCAGGGACAGTGAATTATCAGCATTTTCTGATGCTGACTGGGCTGGTGATGTAGTAGACAGAAAGTCCACTAGTGGTGGAGCTTTCTATATTGGGCAGAGATGTGTTGGCTAGTTGAGCAAGAAACAAGAAAGTACTTCTCTTAGTACTACTGAAGCTGAGTATATCTCTGCCACAAAGGCATGCACTCAACTGCTTTGGATGAAGCAACAACTAATAGATATTGGTGATAAGGTGCAGCAACCAATGGTGATTTACTGTGATAACAAAAGTGCAATTGATCTTACGAAGAATCCTGTTCAGCATTCTCGTACAAAACATATTGAAATACGGTATCATTTTATCAAAGAAAAGGTTGAACAAGGTGTGATTAGAACGGACCATGTTGGAACTGATGAGCAAGTGGCTGATATCCTAACCAAGCCACTGTCTGCGGCTATGTTTGAGAAGCATCAGTTGAACCTCGGTGTTCAACCGCCTCCTACTGCATAAGGAGGCTCTGAAATTCCCCTCTCCCCGTTTGTGTTAACTGTTTTAATCTGTTTATGGTTGTGATGCAGGTTTATGGGGGAGATACTATCCAGGGGGAGTATGGTTTGAGCTAAACATGAAAAATTTACTAGTCTTTAGATTTATTGTCAATGGGGGAGAAAGGAGAATGGAATAAATTCAGGCAACTTCTGTGATGAGAAGAATGAGAAGGAAAGCAGTGGAACCCAATTCAAGCCTCCTCTCTTGTTTTCTACACCGAGCTTTGCTCACGTAGACTTAGAGTGTTGGCTGAGTTGATTCCTGCATTTTTGATGGAGATCTATTGAATTTATTTTCTAATTTCCAACAAACCCAAAGGGGGAGATTGTTGGAACCATGGTATTCTATGCATGATTTGGAGTATGTTTTGTGTTTGTTTTCAATCATCAATGGAAGTTCGGATCGTGTACCAGCAAAGAGATCATACCATTCAAACAGACAACAGTATTCAAGGTGGCGCCGTTTCCCAGTGTTTGCCAAAATTTTGGGGTCCAAAATCTGGAAGTTTCTGAGCATCACAAAAAGTGAATTTCCATGAAGATGATAATTAAATATGGAAAAGGCATAAATTTAGCGATGAGAGGATGCATGGTTTGGAAATCGCGAAGACCAGAAAAATGGAGGCGGTGATTCTTCGCGATTACGTCAAGCTTCGCGAATGGCAGAGGCTGGAGAGCTTCGCGGCGATGAAGGGATTTGTGAGGGAGCTACACGGCGAAGGCTCAAAGGAATGATGATGGTGATACTCTGCGATTACAATGAGCTCCGCGAACGGAAAATTTCCATAGTGCTTCGCGATTTTGGGAGAATTTCGGCGGGAACTTCGGAGCTTCTCGATTTGAGCTGACATGGCGCTGACTTCACGCAGAAGGGTCGAGGGTCGGTGGAATATCCTATAAATAGAGGCCAACCCCCTCAAGAGAAGTAGAGAGAATTTCAGAGAAAGTCCTTTGCTCTCGGTTCGCAAAGGTCTCTCGCAAAGGCAGTGTGCTTCGCGAAAGAGGAGCTTCGTGGAGGCTATTCTAGCTCCGCGAAAGTTGTGCGCCCCGCGTTGGCTCAGTGAGCTTCGCAAAGAGGCAGGAGCTCCGCGATAGCCACACATTGCGAAGGCTGGAGCATCGCGAGAGTGCTCCGTGATTGAGCTTCGCGAAAAGGCAGGGGTTCCGCGAAGGCTTGTTTGAGCTTTGAAAAATTGGGAGCCTTGCGAAGTAGGGTAATTTGTGAAGGCCTTTTCCAGAGGTTGTTTTCCCAATGGACAAAGGAAAAGGGGGTTTTCATCAATGGTTGGATTTTGGACTTTAACAGAGCATTAACTCAGGACTCTGATGCAAGAAAATTCTCATGACGAATAGGAGACAATGAACTTCAGGTCTATCAATTGAAGATACCTTCACGTCTATAAACTGAGTGAGACTTCACCAACGGTAGTGAGCCAGAGGGAGTCAACGGGAGTGACCCGAGGGAAGCAGTGAGCTATCCCTGAACCTTTGTAAAGGTAGTGATCCTGGGATAGAGTGACTATGCCCGAACAATTGTAATCTCCAGCTAGTGAAGCATAGTGGATTTTGGTACGACTGACAACTTATCGACGTATGCTCCTTGGACGTAGCCCTTAGTGGTGAACCAAGTAAAAAAGGGCTGTGTCTTCTCTGTGCATGTGCATGTTTTCTTTCTAATCATTTTTATCATACATGTTCAACAAGTTCCTACCAATGTGGGAACAAGATCCATCACTTTAAAAGAAAAATTTGTCACCCTGATTCACCCCTCCCCTCTCAGGGTGTCCCAGGGTCCTTCAATATTGAGGCTACCGGAGGAGGGCGTAGGGTACATAGTTTACTGCGATGAATCAGGGACCAGACTCGGGTGTGTCCTGATGCAGGAGCGAGCAGTGATCACCTATGGTTCACGGTAGTTGAGATAGCATGAGTAGAACTACGCTACCCATGACCTGGAGTTAGTAGTAGTGGTCTTCACATTGAAGATGTGGTGGAACTATCTGATGGGCGAGCATTTTACAGTCTACTCTGACCACCAGAGTCTCAAGTACATCTTCACGCAGAAGGACCTGAACCTGAGACAGCGATGATGGCTCGAGTTCCTCCAGGACTATGACTTCGAGATAGTATATACTCCTGGAAAGGGGAACATTGTAGAAGATGCTCTTAGTAGGAGATCATATATTCAACTACTTGGAGAGGTGACATAACAGCTGGCCGTGTTGCATATATCCTTTGTGGATAGAGATGAAGCAGCTTTTCTGCAGTCTCTCACGATCATTCCTCCACTTCTTCATTGATTCAGAGAGGCACAACGTGGGGACGTTGAATGTGAGATGCGACGAGCTCAGATATCCTCAAGGTAGGAACCTGATGGGTTTTATGAAGGTGGGGAGCACGTCATCCTCTTCAGAGGATGTACCATGGTACCAATTGCACTATAGGAGGAGGTGTTGAGGGAGTTTCACACTTCCCCTCTAGCGGTACATCCAGGAGTGGCGAAGATGTATCAAGACCTCAGACGACAGCACTGGTGGCCGGGTATGAAGAAGACAGTAGGAGAGTTTGTCCCACGATGCCTCACATGTCAGCAAGTGAAGGAAGAGCACCGGGTTCCAGTAGGCTTGGTTCAGCCCTTAGAGGTACTAGAGTGGAAGTGGGATGGGATATACATGGATTTCATGACAGGACTGCCACATATATCTAGAGGACACGACTCTATTTGGGTGATTATCGACCGACTCAGCAAGTAAACCCACTTACTACCGATCAGAGAGCAGGGCTTAGTAGAGATCTTGGGATGCCTCTATGTACAAAAGATCGTATGGTTTCATGGTGTGCCATCGACGATTGTCTCTGATCGAGATGCCTGTTTCACTTCCTAGCTATGAAAGGGGTTGAAAGAGGCTTTTGGGACGTAGCTTCACTTGAGCACCGCCTTCCATCCTTAGACGGATGGTTAGACCTGAGAGGACCATTCAGACTCTCGAGGACATGCTCCATGAATGTGTCCTTGACTTTAGTCGCAGCTGGGAGGATCACTTACCCTTGGTGGAGTTTGCCTACAACAACATCTACCACTCCACCATCGGGATGGAACCTTACGAGGCACTTTACAAACGACCTTGCAGATCACCACTGTGTTGGACTGACCTAGGGGAGTCAGCACTTGTAGGACCATAGATGGTATAGGCTATGACGGAGATGGTGTAGATCATCCAAGAGCAGATTAATACTACACAGAGCAGACAAAAGTCCTATGCTGATAGGATATGGAGACCACTGGAGTTTGAGGATGACGACCACATCTTCTTACGGGTCTCACCTCAATGAGGTCTATGGAGATTTGGCCGAGGCGACAAGTTATCTCCATGATTCATTGGACCATTCTAGGTACCCAGTAGAGTAGGCGAGGTGGATTACCACTTGGATCTTCCAGCTTAGTTGCACCGGGTGCATGACGTCTTCCACGTATCTCAGCTGAGGAGATACGTGCATGACCCGTCCCACATCATCAACCACGGGGAGCTAGACATCGATGATGGGGAAACTTTCACGGAGGTTCCAGTGAAGATTGAGGATCTACAGGAGCGAGTCCTACGTGGACGGTCGATTCCTCTGGTACACGTTCTCTGGCAGCACGGGAACCTTCAGGAGAGAAAATGAGAGCGGGAGTCTCGGATGCGTGCTTAGTACCCCCATTTGTTTCCCTAGTGTGTGTAGTAGCTTATGGGGACGTAAATACCTGAGGTGGGTATAATTTAAAGACCCGAAAATCCTGTGTAATATTTTTTCTCAAATACATGGGAATTTTACAAGTCCGTAGTTTCTGATGACACCTGATTCTGAGGCCCGGTGTGCCCGGAATCAATTTCTGAAGTTTTGTTCGGGTACGTTCAGTAAACGTACGTGCGGGTTTTTCTATATTTTTAAGCGGTGCTTGGAATTGAAATCTGAGGACACCGATAAAATCGTAGCACCGATATTCTCATAAGGATACCTTTACCGCAGTTGCGTTTTATCAGAAGTGGTTGTTAATTTTTAGGGATTTTAAGTAAAATTTAAATAAAATTATGTGTTTCATAATTTTATTTGGATGGTAGTTAAAAACTCTAAATGGAGGTTGGTGGTGGGGCCCACCCCCACATAACCTCCCATGGGAGGATATTATGTGGTGGGGCCCACACGAGTTCAAACTCTTCAACTCCCCTTTAACTCCTTGAACCCCCAATTAAGGAGGATGAAACTCCCTTTATTTAATTTGGAGTCTCTTCATCTCCTCCCTCCCATTTAATGAGCCAAACTACTTTTTAATTAATGGATGTGACGTAATGAATTTGAATCTCTTTGAATTCATTAAGCCATCCTTTTAATAAGTGCTGTGTTTTTATTTTAGGTGGGTTAGACATTTTACCTTGGGAGGCTTTGGAGAATTAAAAAGAAAGCATTCTTCCCACGAAGAACATGAAGAACATCTTCAACATCCTCCATCCGCGATAGAGGAGTAGATGCTGCCCACGAAGAACGTCACCAATGATGACGTAATATCCTTCTGACATCAACGGAACGACGCCGTCTTCCCGCGACACCATCAAGCGATCATCGAAATCAAGGTAGGGGAATTTTGTATTAATTTTAAATATGAGATTACACCTTTGTTCTTTTCCGTACAAAATTATGGTTAGGAAAAACCAAATGATATCATATGACAATGAGGGTTCGGACCACACGAACACAACCCAACCCTCTGCTTTTTTGTTTCCATTTTATGATGTCAGAGGCGGAGCTGAAAGGGTGTGGTGCCGTCGCACCACGCCAGAGAATAACCGCGGCCAGGATGACCGCAGCGGACGGAAGATGAACTGCAGCCGGGAGTGCCGCAGCAGATGAAGAGGCGCGGCGCCGTCATGCCGAGTTGTGGAGACAAAGGCCGTGGCTGGGCCGTGCCACGGTTGTAGAGGACCGGTGCCATTGCACCGACCGTGTGGAGGAGGATGTGGCCCACAACCACGGGCTGCTCGACTGGAGGAACCGGCCGGCCGGGCTGAAGAAACGTGGCGCCCGCAGGCACCACGCGAAGGAGGACCACGGCCCGCTTCTGCGGGCTGCTCTGCTGGGTGAACCGGCCGGGCAGGAAAATCGTGACACCCATAGGCTCCCCGTAAAGAGAACCGCAGTCCACATCCGCGGGCCGCGTGCATCGGGCAGAACTAGCCGACTACAGCCAGCCGACCAGAGGAAGAGGGCGCCGCTTGGGGCATCCAGGTGAACCAGACCGGCCCACAGCATGGGGCTGGGTCCGCAGGTGGGATGTGCCCCACCGAGCTGGGCTGACCCCCCTGCCGGGTCGGACCCACCGAGCCGGGTCGGGCTGACTCGCCATAGCCCACTGGGCTTGACGGGCCGAGCCCGACTTCACTTAAATGTGAATATCTTCAAGACCATGCATTTGAATGATGCACCGTCTATGGAACATGGACTCTCGCAAAGAAGAGGTACTTTTGCGATACTCTAAGTGAGTTTTGGAAAACTTTGGAAAACTACTGGGTTTGGACCGAGCGTAAATCCAACCGGGCCCCTCGAATAGAAATTCCAATAACTCTCAGACCAGGCGTCCGTTTGACGTGCCATCTATCACGTTGGATTCCTTATGATGAGACAGAACTACGAGATACATCAACTCAGGACTTCGTGATAGTTGATTGATCGACACTTGACTCAAGTAGCAAACCCTCCCGGAATCAAGCGTGCTGTGTGCAGGAACCCTAGAGCTGGCTGCGACGACAAATGTACCAGAATCCTATGTGGGTTCGACAACGATGACTAATGTACCGGAATCCTACGTGGGTTCGACAATGATGACTACTATACCAGGATCCTCCGTAGGTCCGACAGTTCTGACTTCTGTTCCTGTATCCTGTGTGGGTCCGACAGAGTAGCTGGTCCTGTATCCTATGTGGGTCCGACAACTTAGCTGGTCCTGTATCCTGTGTGGGTCCGACAACTTAGATGAATCAGTGACTAAATCTGATCATCTCTATCACTCTACAAAATATGTATACCTGTGTGAGCTTATTCTTGTCTTTCAATCATTATCATCGATGTGATTGACTTTACTTCCTGTGTGGACTGGGTTGTGCTTGGGCTCGAGAGTTGGAGCCTAACTATGGTTGGTAACTTAGGTATATGTATGGGAATATACCTAAGTAGGGTTGGTTGATACTTTTTGATTGAATCTTTATTATGTGGTTTATCCTTCGTGGATTATGGGAGACCTTTGGGGGTCTCGAGGTCCCTACTGAGTATCGTTATACTCACCCCTACACAGGCTATGCCTGCACTTCGTTGTGTTGGTTGTAGACGACAGACAACACTGATCGAGGTAGAGAGTTGTAGATCCGGAAGGTACTTGGAGGTGGACCACTTGGCGAGATGTACATGAACGGACGAACGAACCTGGGGTGCTGAGGAGGCCATCTATACCCACCCTTCAGGTGGGATTCCCAGAGGACAACTCAATAGTTGCTGTTTTACCTTTCTACAGTTGTACTAGCTTTTCAGTTGTTTTTACTTTACTGTGGGGATTTTATTTCCGGACCCCTTTCCTTTCAGAACTTTATTTTGTATACAACTTTACTTAGTGTTTACTTCCAGTTGCATACTCTGTTGTTTTTGTTTACTTATTAAAGGTAATGCCTTCCCTTTTTATCGGGATTACGCTTTTGGTGGTAGTCGTCATCCCCTGGCCTATGGAATCCAGGCTTTGGGTAGTCACAGCACGGGCCCCGAGGACGAGTCATGACAGGTAGGATCACCTACCATTGGTGGAGTTTGTGCACAACAACAAAAACTACCATTCCAATATTAGTATGGCACCATTTAAGGCCTTATATAGGTAAACTTGCAGGTCACCATTATGATGGACCAACCCAGGAGGGTCATCACTTATGGGCCTATAGTTGGTGTAGCTACTACAAAGAAGGTATAGATCATACAAGAGAAGATGAGGACTACAAAAATATGATATAAGTCCTATGAAGATCGAATAGAGAGGCCTTTATAGTTCGAGGAGGGAGACCATGTGTTCCTTAGGGTTTCATCTCAATGGGGATAACAGAGATTTCACTGAGGTGGAAAGCTATCTCTGAGATTAATTGGAACTTTCCATATACTATGTAGATTTGGAAGGTGTCTTACTGCATATCTCTACTACCATAATAAATATTGTGTACATGAAGTCTTCCATGTGTCACAACTAAGGTGGTATGTGCACGACCCATCGCATGTTATCGACTGGGGTGAACTGGACATCGAGGATGAAGCTAACTTTACTAAGTAACTAGTAGAGATCAAGGATCAATAAGAGGGTATCCTTCTTAGGTGATAGATTCCCCTAACGCGTGTCTAGTTGAAGCATGAGAATCATCAGGAGATCACCTAGGAGTGGGAGATCTAGATGCATTCTTAGTACCCACATCTCTTTGTGTATCCTTTTATTTTGGATTTTTGGGACATAAATAAATAAGGTGGGGAGAATATAATGACTCTAATTTTTCCATATATTGCTTTTGAATACTATATAGATTATTTTTTAGAGCTAGGAACTGAGAAGACATGAGAATATGAGACACGGAGTGCCTGAAATTAATTTTTGAAATATATTAAATATATTAAATATCACACATGTGCGGTTTTCCTAAAAAAGTAGAACAAGTATTAGACAGAGGATCTAATCAGAGATCTGAGGCCTCTATTGAGTTTAGAGTGTGGGTTTTACCCTATTTGTGACCTAACCTTGGAGCATTTCAGACATTCGGGTTGAGAGCTGTCATGGGAGAATTAATAAAATAAATAAAATAAATTATTTATTTTATTAAGTTATATAGAGACCTAATTTATTTTTCTATAAATAATTTATTAAGAAAAAATCCTAGGACTGTACACATAACCTTGGAGATTTTTGGTAGATCATTGGAGGAGCTTCTGTTAGTGATCAATGATCATATCATGGATCATTGATGGATGTACGATGAAACTCGAGGATATCACCAATGACAATGACATGTATTCATTAATCATCAGTGATCGATACACATCGAGGTATGACATTATTTTATTTGAATTTATCCCCATTTTTTATTTCTATTATGAACATGAATTAATCGACCAACAGATTTATTCAAGATCGGTCATATTTGGGGTACAAGTTTATTAGTGGGTAATTTGGGAGATTTTTTATTTAATTTCGATCTTCATTCATAATTTTAATGGTAATATATTGAGGAAAATCGAAAATTATTGAAGTTCATTTCTCTTTTGTGTGTTTCTTGGATTTATCACAACATTATTCATGTGATCACTGCTGACATTCGTTTTAGATAGTGGTTCAAAAAATATCAGATAAAAACCACTGCACAACCTTTTATTAGTGTAGTGGATTGTTATCTTAGATCTAGGTTCAGATTGATGATGATATCGAGCTGCGATGATGGTGACGATGAATCAGGATTAGTCCGAAGATTTCCTTTCATTATGGTTTGATTATGTGGCTATAGAAAATGCATCCGGGCATTTCTCTAGTGGGTTTGAAGGTCATATTCTAGTGATTAGTGATGATAAGGATTAACCAAACCAGATCCATACTCTTCGACATGATTTTCAGCTATAACAAAGGTCATAGGAGTAGACGTTGACACATGTGGATGATCCGTGAGATTCTAGAAATTCCACACTACACGGTGTGTAATGCATGAACACACACCATGTGAGGTGCTAGGGTTTCATGTGTAGTTAAGTATCACATGGTGTGTGATCCTTGTCACACAGTGTGAAACTCAACTTGGTGACTCATCATGTACCCAGGGAGATACACAGACACTGGCACAACTATCTGGACATGGACACAACCATCTAGACACAGACACGGACAGGAGTACATGGGCTTAGATATGACATGTACTCAAACACATACATGAACATGATCACATGACATGATACATGGGAAGGACCTCGTGCTAAAGGGGAACTACATGTAATCCTAGTACACACCGTTTTTTTCTTCAAATAATGCCTAGAAGCTATTTTCTATTCCACTTGGATTAGTTTCATTAGGGTGTGTTCTTTAGATCCATTCCCTAAGGGTTTATTATGTAATCACATCCTATACCTAGGATGGTGATCCCTTTAGAGGGACCCAATTATTATATAGATTTGTTGGAATACTTATGTGAGGCCTTGAGTGAGATCCTCTATCATAATCTTTTCCCTAGGTGGGTTTCTTGGTATCATCATGACCAACACTACGTGGGTGTCGATCCCTTACTTAGATAGTTAATATAGATTGGGTTATTATTATACCCTGCGAACTTGGGTGTAATACCCTTCTTTGTATAGTTCTATTTAGACTTCTAGAGTGTATTTATCATGGAGAGACCTGAAGATCATGGCATCTTGGATGGATTCCATTAGTTCTATTTGACTCACATAGTGTGTTCTCCCCGTTGATTTCTATATGAAACCTTTGA
Organism: Viscum album; assembly: GCA_963277665.1. NCBI lineage: Eukaryota > Viridiplantae > Streptophyta > Magnoliopsida > Santalales > Viscaceae > Viscum > Viscum album. The sequence goes on from OY728123.1 coordinate 595,502,250, forward strand.
GTAGGAATCCTAGGTTGGAATTATGGTTGTGACTTTACCTTGATACTATGTGTCTATGTTGATTATATATATATATTCTTGTTATATGTGCTATTTAAATATACCTCCAACAAGATGATTGTTATTCTTGATGTTATATGCTCAGTGATTTTGGGACGTCCAAATAGGAACTATTATACTTACCCCTGCATTAGTTTTTCCCTCATGTGTTGTGTCTTGTGAAAACAATAAAAACTTTTATGGATTTGTAAAGGGACTAGGACAAGGTGGAGCTTAGTGAGCCAGAAAGATTGAGGTGTGTTCCTACAGTTACCTTGACAACAGTACTCACCCATTATACAAGTTGGAATTGTTTTCAGTTTCTTTATGGTGGGATTGTATTTGGCCTTTTTTCTTTCCAGTACTTGTTTTCATACTCTTATTGTGGGATTTTAGATGTATGCATGTATAATAAGAAGTTTTTTTACATTTCAGCATTGTATGGGCTTGGAGATGTGTGCGTGTGTACAAGTACATTAGTCTAAGACCTCCCATGTGTGTGATATGCCTACTCGACACTGGTCACCAGCTCCTAGCCTATTAGAGGTGAGCTTAGGGTAGCCACAACATGGGCCCCAATGGGATGGGTCATGAAATAGTGAGATATCTTGCATTGGGTATGTCATTGGTAGTATGACATCGATTGAATAATATGTAAAGAATTTGTCACTTTCGATAGGTAGAGATATCTTGGGCCTAATTGACCAGGATGGTAGTACCTCCACTAAATCCATAGTCATGGTAAAATAGGGTAAGTCCATCTAATAAGGTCTACAAATAATAAATCAAGAAAGGATGATGACACAAAGTGTGCATCCTAATTCATGAGATATCATGAGACAAAAATATTATATTACACAGTGTGTGTTTATAGGAAGGTTTTTGTTTCTATGACTACACTTTATCTCTTTAGGGGCCTTGATGGGTTGGTAGATTCCACTCATAATTTTTGAATAGTATTTAATGCTATTGAGATAAGGTCCTAGAGGGTCACACACAATATCATATTCAAGTGTCTTCCCTATTATGATGAATAAGAGTTTAGGACATGATGGGACCCACCACAAGGTCTGAAATATGTTCAAGGATATACGATCACCGAAGAATAAATAAATTCATATTATTCAAGTATAGAATAATTGGTGTTGAATTTAGTTATTAAACGTATTTAAAATTATTAAAGTAAATACATGGAAAATATTATATGAATGAATATTATTTTAATATTCAAGATTCGTTTAATATTTTTGGGAATGGTGAGTTGAGTTAATGAATCTCTTTTATCACATAATATATTTACTATATTATAAGTAAGTGATAAAAATATAAATGATATTTATGACTCATTAAATCAGTCATAAGATGTTGTTTGTAGTGATTAATAAATATTTGAGAGCCAAAGACCCTTTTTGAGTAATTTTATTAACCCGCTATATAAGTGAAGAGAGGATCCCATATGCTGAACTATTAATCACATAATGGGTGAGATCCTATATCTCCTTTACCTATTCCTAGAGATATAAACAGATGATCTGATCTCCCAATCAAATATCTTCTTCATGGATCAGTGGATCATCATTACAATGATCATCGAGACGTAAAACGAATCATCAAATCTCCATGATAGCACCTAGAATTCGATGATCGATGATCCCATAGGATTTAAAAGTGTGTGTGGATTTTCTATAGGAAACCAAATTTATTTATTTTGAGAAATTATCACTGATGATTGGAAGATGTTGAGCGCAACTTTAGATCAAAAGAGGTTTTTTTGGTATATTTTTTTTGTGCTTAAAATTCATTATGTAGGATCCTTAGGATTTTACCAGGGTAGTTGTTCATCAGTGATGGCATATTTACGTCGATCGCTAGTTATTTTTTTAAATACATATCCCATCGAATTCTATTGCACACCCCAATAATAACATTCTCTGCTTATATCGATATAGAGAATTGAATAGCATGGAAACTGATATCAAAGAGCATTATCAAAATGAAAAATACCATAAAATTAACTTTACATTGTTTTCATTATTCTAGTAATATAAAATTCTATGAAAAGGTAAAATAATTATAGGATTCATGATGTAATAAATGATTCATAATTTTTTTGAATTGAATATACAAACTAAAAATAATGAGAATGAAAAATTGTTTTCCATTAACTTTGATAATATAGGATTATAGAAAAGGGAACATGAGCCTCAGCCTAGTTGGTGAGGACTCCTTAAGTGTATTCAAGAGACCCAGGATCAAATCCAGGTGGGGGATAATTTCTGGGGTACTGTAGCAGTACTATCACAGGCACTGTAGCAGGAACTATAGCAGGAACTGTTTGGCACTGTAGCAGCCGGGAATATGCCCCCATTTGGGCCTTCAGGCTACCGATTTGGTCCCCGAGTCCTTTAAGGCCTTCAGGCCACCCAGGACTTCGGGTCAGTAAGGCCTTCGGGACACCTCAAGGCCTTCGGGCCACCTTAAAGTGCAGATACAAACCAGACAACCTACGAGGAACAAGATTCAGAAGGAGGAGGAGCAAGGAGCATTCACCATAACAGAAGATAAACGGATTGCAAGAATGAGAGGGTATGTCACCTATCATTGGGACAAGCCTGTGCATGAAAGGGAAATCCTAGCCAAACATCCATGCGAAGGTGGAGAGCTGATTTCACGATGAAGATGCTGGGGAGGAGTAGTTCCAAGTAGTTAGTCTGAGTTGTATGTAATGTTTGAAGCCTACGGGCAATGAATTCCTCTAAGGTCTACGGGCCATGTAATGCTTATGCCTATGGGCCTTGGTAGGGTTCCACCTCACCCCTTAAAAGGTGGATTATCAAAAATCAATAAAAAATAAAGGCCTTCGGGCCATTGGAGGTAGAAAAGGAAAATACATTTGAAAAGTATAACCCTGGGATACATAGGCCTAAATGTAGTGAATGGATAATTTTTGGGAGTGCAGTGCGGAAATATAATTCCATCAGAATTCATCAATCACACTATATTGATGTATATGATTACTACTCTTGAAGTATCAATTAAAATAATTGTTAGGCCCACTAGGCTAGATACCCTGAGAGGGGGGTGAATTAGGGTATCAAAAATTAAAACAACTCCCCCTTTTGATCTTGTTTTGTTGTTAGACAAAACCCTCTTCTATCTCTCCTTCCTGTTGCAGAGTATTAATGGATCTTAAAGCATGCACAAGAAACAACAATTTTACTTGGTTCACCCTCATTGGGCTACGTCCAAGGAGCATACACCAACGATGTGATGATGTACCAAATCCACTATAAGCACACTGCTGTTTACGAGTTCGAAGTGAACTCACTGTCCCTCCTAGCTTACAACCATTCACAATTTGAGAACACACTACTCTCCCAACTAAAGTGAGATCACTGCTTATTCATAAGATCCACTCATAGTTTATAAACCTGCAGGTATCTTTATTATCACTAATGAATGCATCCTCCACTGTATATAGATGCTCTATTGAAGTCCAAAATTTCATCCACTGATGAATACCCCTTTTCCCCTGACCACTGGGAAACATCCTTTGGGAAATACCTTCGCAAAGCACCATACTTCGAAAATATCCCAATTTCGCGAAGCTCAAACAAGCCTTCACAAAGTCCCTGCCTCTTCACGAAGCACACACCTTCACAGAGCTAGCTGCTTTGCGGATCACAATACTTTGCAGAGCTCAGACCTTCGCAAAGATCAATCCTTCCCAAATCTTAGGCCATCGCAGAGCTCAAGCCACCACAGAGCGACTTCCTTCACGAAGCTTACCGAGCCAACACGGAACACACCTCTTTTGTAGAGCTAGATTAGCCACTGTGAAGCTCCTAAATTTTGCAAATCACACTACCTTCTCGAACCTCCTTTGAAATTTGAGAGAAACAAATTTTTCTTGTAAAACTCTCTGCTTCTATCAAGGGGGTCAAGGTCTATTTATAGGTGATTCCACCGACTCTCGAACCTTTCGTTGGAAGTCAATGCCATGTCAGCTCCAATCATGAAGTTCCTAAATTTCTTCCAAAATCCACTCTATATCACAGAGCACCATGGAATATTTCAGATTGCAGAGCTCATCGTAATCGCGAAGCATTCCATAAATTCCTTTGCACCGCCACCACAAAGTTTCGCAGCAATGCTCTTCACCTATTCCATTCATGAAGCTCATTGTAATCGTGAAGAACACCGTCAACATTCTTCATGTCTTTGCGAAATACACATCAAGAAGTCCATATTCACAAAACTCATGGATTTTCTATATTTTGATGAGATATTCAAGTAAATACATATTTTTATATGCTCACTAAACTCCATATTTTATACCTAAAAAATTTGGTAAAAACTGGAAAAAAACACCACCTTGTATCTGCTCTTTTGGTACCACCTCCAGATCTTGCATTACTTTTTCATGGTTCTTTGTCAACATGTATTTTAAACATCTTTGGAACTCGAAAACTCACCATGGAAACCTACATTGTCAACAAAAAAAACCAACCCAAAAATTCTACAATGTTACCTTTAGAGATTTTTTCCCAAAAATAATTATTTCTATAGTAGTATATAGTTAATTCCTTGAAAAATTAGAAATGTATTACCCCATAATTAATATAAAAAATAGTTTATATTTTAGAAACAACTATCCATTTGTTTTTAAAAATTAGTATACTAATAATAAAAAATGAAGTAAATTATGGGAGGAGAAAGTTTCTTACATAATATTTTTATCAAGTATAAAATTCTTAACATAAAACATGTTTCTAAATAATAAAATACCCACTGAACATGTATATTAAAAATTGTTAATTACCCAAAACATATATATCATGTTAATTTTAATAAACATAAATAATTGAGTTTCTAAATAAAAAAAAGTAAAATAAACCCCCTAGAGTGGTGCATGAATCATGTTTAAGAAATTGTTTTCATTTTATTTTTGAAACTAGATTTTTTGGCCTCAAGCCTCAACCAATAGGTACCTTCCATATTTAGAATAACTTGAGGTAGCATGAAATTCTAGTAATTGAGTGAATTTGCTTCTTTGAACTTTACAATTATATTTATGATAGTAAATGAAAATTTTACAATACACGAATCTTCTAAAAAAATAAATAAAAAATTGTATGAAAATATAAAAAATTATGAATTCCAACTTTTGGATACTTTTCCTTTCACCAAAATTCAAGCTTATATTCTTCTAATACTAATTTTTTTATTACCAATAGAGAACCATTTTCCTTCTTCAAATTCAAAGGTAGGAATGCCATAATTTTCTCTTAAAATATGTGCTAGAGGTTTAGCATAGAATACCATTTCTTGAAAACATATATGGTAAAGAAATATTGTATTCTATTATACATACAATTGGATAACGAATATCAATAGTCCAATGAAAAATGAAAAGATGAATTTCAAAGGATTATATTTTATTTTTTCATTATAAAAAAAATTATCATGTGAGAAAAAATAAAAGTTATGTTTGTTTATTAAAAATATATTCAAGTACAATATAAAATGGGAAGAAAATGATAGAATTAATATTAAGTAAATAAAATTTAAGAAATAGTATTGATTTTGTGTTATATGTAGGGTTTTCCCATAAGTAGGACTTTGCGGCTTAGGGAAACACACACACACATACATAAAATGTCACTTAAGTAATTATTACCCTCTTCATCTTATTAACATCTTTAAGCGAACTATTTTGGGATCTCCTTAGATATTGTAGACCCATGGTTGAAATCAATTATGCCTTTATCTATTTCTAAAACTATTTTTTCATCAAAATCATACTGTAGATATCTCTACAAAGAATATTTTAAGAAACCAATATTTGAGAGGTGATAGAGTAAAGAATAATATTTATATGGAAAGAAAGTAATAAAAAGTGCACACACATAAGTAAATTTATTTAAGTTGATTAGTTATATAATTTAATTATTGATTATTTGACCAAAGAAATTGAAAAAAATAAAATTATGAAAATATTGTTATGTGAAAAGTTATTAATAATGTGAAAATGTTCTTTATAGATGAATATTTTTAATAATAAAATTTTAGATATTTTTATGAAATTTTAATTTAATTTAAAATAATATATGCATGTTGTATGAATATAGGTGTTTTCAAATTAATGTTTTTTTGAGTAAGCATTAGTTTAAGCATAAGAATAAGAATTTTAAACCTAAAAAAATATGTTTGTTTCATAGATGAGGCTATAAAAAAGAGTCAATAGTGTTGAAAAAGTCCTTGTATACAAAACTGTATATATGTATCGAAGTAAAAAATGTGACTCATGTTTTGGATGTTAATGAATAAAATATAATGTTCAGGTGTGTAACATAAATGATCCACCAATTTTATAAGGGATTGGGTAAAATACTAATGCCAAAATAACACAAACATAATTTATGTGAAAAGATTCCTATAAATGATGAACCAACCTAAACATGCCTCAATCCCAACACATCTCGCCAACCGAGTTGAACAATGCACGAAGAATTTCAGTCACACCATTGGTGTCAGAGATGTTACCTCATGCCAAAACCATTGGATCCATCCACACAACCCCTCATCCCATAATGTAGCTTCAAATTGTATTTTGTTTTTTTCATATCCAAACCAAAGGTCATTAGGGGAGGTCAGAGCCAATTCTGTTGAAGAACGCATCCTCAGGACCGTGCATCATTGCCTCGATCACTACCACACTAGAGGATGTTGATGGATGCATAGAGAGAGAGAGAGAGAAAGTGAGATAGAGAAGCAAGACATGATTCAATGTGGAACATTGTATGAAAATTGATAAATGTTAAAGGAACACAACGAGATCAGGATCCCTTCGCTGCAAACACCAAACCAATATCAAGAGGAACCCCTTCAACCAAAGTCGTGAATGCCGGGAGTGTGACAAAAGTAATTCAACACTTGAGGACCCTATAAGAGTGAAAAAGATGTGGAATATGAGTATGATTAATAATAATAATTGAGGAAAACAAATAGAGTTATAATAAAATGTTCCATCCATAATTATTAATGCATCAAACATGACTTTGGTTGAAGGGGGATCCATACTACCCATTTATAAGATAGATCATGCTCATTTAGGTTTCCCTAAAATCTAAAGAAAAAAATGGAATGAGATGTATAGGCATAGACTAAGGTAGAGGAGGATGAGGTATGTAGATGGAGAGGTTAAGGAGGATGTGGTAGGTAGAGGTAGAGGTAAAGGTGGAGGCAGTCTTATAATGATACCTTGATAGATTTGTAGGTAATGAGGTAGGAAGAGGCAGAGGTGAGAGGTGGAGGAGGAGGAGGTAGGTGGAATAGGAGGCATATGAGGAGGTGATGGGTGTAGGTAAATATAGAAGGAGAGGTGGATATGGAATAAGAGGCATAGGTGGAGAAGGATATGGAATTGGAATCAGAGGTGGAGGAGGTGGTGGCAAGAAAATGAGAGAGGTGATATGCCTTGTTCCTACGATAGATTAGAGATTTGTAGAGTTTCTGGATTTTGATGGGAGGTGATGATATATGATGGCCTTGTGATAATATAGGGGTGGGGATTTGTAGGAAACCTTTGACATGGAGAATTGAAAGAAAATCAGCATCTGATGATGAAAATAGATCCAAGGATTTATGAGAGAATTATTCTTGATTGGAGGATGCATAAGAGAATCACAATTTATAGAGGTAATGAGAATAAGTCTCAGAGAGGCTGATAGATAGGTGGAGGAATTCTCTAGAGGATCCACATAGACGTGGGGCCATAATTAATATTATAAATAATGGATATTAATTAATACCAGAACCCACTTATTTATGTTTAGTGAGAAAATAACTCTCATACCCTCCCCCTTCCCCCAAAAATGATTATCGAACGTAACCATAATTCATTGTCACCATCCTCTCATGATCTCTTCACATTATCACCTCCTCTATTATAGATTATTTTTTATTTTCATCTCCTCTAGTCTTCATTGTTATCCTATAGTCAACTTGCTATTGACATCTCCCTCATCTTGACATAGTCTCCTCTCCCATGAATAATATATCACTCTCACTCTTCTCCAAGAATGTCCCTCCCCCGCCATCATCCTTTACCCATTAGATCTCCTCCTTTCATTGTCTCTTATCAACTACAACCCTTTCTCATCATCTACTTCATATATCCTCTTTTTCAAGACCCTCCCACCTCATGTCTTGGAGCTACCTCCTTGAGAGATAAATATATTCACACCCAGTGTGATTCCACAACCTCAAAGAATGATTTTATAGAATTTATCTTACATTATGTTAATGTGAAAACTAATTATATTATTATATCCCTCTTAGTATCCACTCAATTATTTTTGGGATTTAATTTTTCTGTTGTATTGATGTTTTCTTGATAGGAACTATTTTTTCATTTTAATTTTTCTTTGGAGTGTAAAGCTTATTAAGTGTTGTGTAAAAATATTTTTTTACACATTGATTAATGTGAAATATAGAGTATTTTTAGGGTTTAATAGTACACCCCTTGTCCAATTTGGTTTTTAGACTTTATTATATGAACTATTATACCCTGAAATATTAGTGTTGAAAATTGGTAATTGTGTTATGTGAATGCGATCTTTAATATTTTTAGAGTAATTTTTTGATAAATTTTAAATATAGTTAGCTTAGTATGAAATTTTTGAAGTTTTATATGGTAAAGTTGGTGGATTATCAGTAACTATTAAAAGTAATATGCCCAATGTTAATTTCTATAAGTTGAGTGTTAAATTATAAAAAATATAATGTTAAATTATTATAATTCTATTGTTAAATTTTTTAAATTTAAGATATATTTCATGTAGTTATCTACTATTTTATTATCATTTTATTATTTCAGGTTTAATAACTTCAATTTTCATTTTTTCATCTATTAAAATCTGGAAACATAATGTTAAATTTTAGGTAGCTCAGTGTTAAAATATTCAAACTATAAGTTAAAAGCGTGGTAGTTTACTGTTAAAATTTAAAAGCGGGTTTTTTGATCACATATATGAAATTTAACATTTATTTTTTTGTCATGGGAAGTAATTAGAGGTTATAGTGAAGTTTCCATGGTGAATTGATGGTAATCTTGTTTTGTTATTCTTTAATGGTTTAATTTTAATACATATTTTATGTAGTTTTCCACTATTTTTATATCATTTTTTTGTTTGAGGTTTCATATCTGTAATGATCATTTTTTCATATTTTAAAATCTAGAATAAAGTTGTTGGAATATGGAAGCTTAGTGTTAAATTTCTAGTAGATTAATGATAAAATATTAAAATTAGGATTTAAAAGTGTGGACACTTACTATTAAAATTTGAAAGTGGGTTTTTGATTACTTGGATGAAATTTGATAATTTTTTTCGCATGGAAAATAATTAAGGGCTATAGTGACAATTATATAGTCCATTGTTAATGCTCTTTTATTTCTATTATTTAATGGTTTAAATTTAACACATCTTCTATGCAATTATTTTTAGTTTTCTTACCATTTTATTGTTTTAGGTTTTATATCTATAGTTAAACGTGTGACATTCTAATATTAAAATTTAAAGTGGGTTGTTTGATTAATTAGATGAAACTTGAAAATTTATTTTGGTATGGGTAGTAATTGGGTGGGGGGGGGGGGTATAATGATATTTATTTAATCCATTGATGGTTCTACTTTACTATTACTCTTCATTGACTTGAATTTATTACATATTTCATGTATTTATCCACTTTTTTTTTATCATTATATTGTTTGTTGTTTCTTAGTTTCAGTCTGCATTTTTTGTACCTATTAAAATCTAGAAAAAATGTGGTAAAATATGGAAACATGTTTTCAAATATCTAGTATATTAGTGTTAAAATATACAAACTAGTGTTAAAATTATTTGAATATTTATGTTTGATAACTTATATGAAACATAAATATTTAATTGATTGTGGTTTTTTAGATTCCATTTAAAAATTTTCATGACTATTAAATTTTGGAATTTTGGTGTTAAAATTTAGATTATGACTGATAAAAATCTAAGTGAATTGTGTTATATTCTAAAAATTATAAATTAAAATGTTATGATTGATAATTAATAGTTTGGAATTTAATTTTTAAATGATGGAAGCCTAGTGTTTGAATCTCAATGTTAAAATTCCCAAAAGCTTTGTGTGAAAATATGTAAACTAGGAGTTAAAGTGTGAAAACTTGCTATCAAAATGTGGAAGTTGGTTATTTGATAACTCAAATGAAATTTAACATTTTTTTTTGTTTGTGGATTTTTAGATTTAATTTCTAAATTATCATAACTATGGAATTATGGAAGTTTGGTGTTAAAATTTAGATGCTCAATATTAAAAATCTGGTAGAATTGTGTTAAATATGGAAGTTTTCCTTGTTTTAATTCCCTCATAACTATTAAATTCTTGAACTTTAGTGTTAAAAATGTGAAATCCGATTTTAAAATCTAGAAACTCATTGTTAAGGAGAGTAAGTCTATAAAATCATTTATGTTCCTAGCCTAGTTATATTTGAGGCTAGTTTTTTTTATAAATTGAATATCCCCTTAAATTATTTTTCATTTCATTTGTTAATTCATGTTACTAAAAAATATTTTTTTAGTTATATTATGATGTAGAGGAGCCTCAAATATAGAGGAAGGGATCCTATAGGTTGACCAATTTTTGATATATTTTTATTTATGATATTTTTTATCCTTTTTACAAAAACATGATATATTTAGTTTATGAGAGAATTTTATTTTTATTTTTAATGTGAAGGATTTTTTTAAAAAAATGTGTATATAAAAATTCTAGGTATGATAATACCATAATATTATATGCATGGTCCAAACTCAAATAAAAAATATATTATAATGGAAAAGGAAGAGAGGGATGTTTTAATAGTCAAAAGAGTTAGACCTCAATCTGTTTTAAATTATATATGTTTACCAAATTAATTTAAAGAAGTAATTGATTATATTTTTAGAGATGAGAGGTTAAAATAACTAATTATACAAATGGTATTTGGTGCATTGGTGGATTTTAAATGCCAATACCTACCAAGATATATTTTATATAAGCTTGTAGATACATTTGAACCACCAAATTATACTATAACTATTAGAGGTAAGGTGATTATCCACTGAATGAGGATAATATTCATTATTAGTATGTATAATTTTCTTTTTATTTATTATTTATAAACACCATTTTTAGTGCATTTTACAAATTGAACATTATTTTACATTATGATTGTAATTCTTTCTTAAAGTGAACTATTACTTGGCACATATTTGAACACCTCATAAAACACCAAATGGTATGATTTTACTTTAATATTTCATTTTAAGGTTTCCCATTCCATTGGTAAAATTTCATTTATTGTAGAACTTAAAGAATCACATTAGAAGATGACCAAAGTGGGATTTCATGACAACACATTCTGGGTGATGTGAACTGGACAACAGACCAATAAAATGACTATATCGACCAATATATCAGTACAATGATGCTAAAATTTTAGCTGGAGTTAGAGAAAATCATGGGGAACATTTAATTAAAAAGATACCAGATCTAATTCGGATTTTTGTAGGGAGTTCTAGGTGGCCCAATTTGAATATAAAATTATGGATCAGATTATGCAGCCCATAAAAATATCCCACCATTTTGACCATATATCAAAAACCCAAAATCTATTTGGGATGAAATTTTATAGGATATTAGTGGAAATATGGGGATTAATGTTCTTCCTCTATGGACCGCCCAAATTCCGCCATCTATAATCATTTTTTGGAACACCATTTTGGTGGATGCAAGCTGGCCTAGATTTTTATCAAGGGTGGAAAAGTATTATCTCCATTAACATTATGTTGCTGCTTTGTCTTTGTAATCACATTTATTTCTTATATAATTTGATCAATTAACCTTAGTTTCTTAATAAAAGTTATTCTTCTCTTATTATTATATTCTTATTCATATCACATTGATACCATTTCCTAAATGTGTGAAATTATTCACAACACACCATGTTAAATACTTCACAAAATGATGGAGTGATCATTATTTTATTATTTTTCACTTATTCAATTCTATACTCATGAGTCTACTTTACACTTCTATTGAGAGAATAATATCAATGGAGGGATAAAAATATTATGGTTTTATACAAGGGATTAGAAAGGGTATGGATTATATGTTATTTATCACTCTATAAATATTTAATAATTTCTTTTATTTTAGTTTTTTATTCAATGATATTCTATCTTCCTCTTCCTTATTGAATTTTATCACTACACTTTTCATGTGATAATAAGTCCCTTTACCTAGGAGTTCTCATGAAAATGATACTCCAGGTGTATAAGTGATTATCATGTGTATGTGAAGGTTTTAAACCAGAAAGTGATGAGTTTATATTGATTTCCTTGAATGAATCCTTCTTGAGTTAATGAAATTTAAATAATTCAAAAACAAATTCATCTAATCCAGACTGAGTGATTTCCTAGGATCAAACCATTATCATAATTTTAATTCAATTAGGTATATTAATTCTAATTTAGACCCATATAAAATCAACCCAAATTTGGACACTTCATAGCCAAAAATAATCCATCGAATGTATGTGTCTGTATGTTTCTTCTTTTGTATATGAGGTTTTGACAACCCATGATACACTAAAAGAGAGTGCTTAACCCTAAAAAATTGGGTAAATTTGGAAACGAACAAATTTTTGTGCCATTTTCTGGGACCTAAGTAATTTATCTTAGACACTAGCATACTTTTTTCACCCCCCAATTTCACTCCCATGGAAGGTCGCTTTGAAAAAATCGAAACACAGGGAACCTATCCGTACTTTGATTACACTACACCCAATGAGATGTAAAATAATTAATATGATGAATTTTTAAAGGAAAAATTTACATCCCTCTCAAGGATGGTTGAAGAGATTAATCTTATCGATGTCAATGACATTCAATCTCCCATCTAATCCATTCCTCATAAATTTCTTGAACAATTTTCTAATCAAATGGAGAGAATGAATTTTGAGGTTTCATTTTTGAGATTAGAAATAAAATGAATTAAAAATTTTGAGGATCTAATCCTTAAACTTAATTTACCTTCCTTAACCTTATATGGAGTTTCTGGTTTCCTACAAACCTCTTATCAAAACACTGTAGTACCAAAATTTGAATTTGGGATAATTGAAGAGGATCAAAGAATGGTTGATGTTTTCTTAAGTCAAAAGGAAAGTGATTTCCATTATTTATATTAGATAAATTTGTATTCATGGATTTAATCCTTGAAATTTATCTCCATTAATGATATTTCATAACCACATATCCATGAACCCTTAGAAGAAATCATGAACTCTCAGTTTGAACCCATTCCTTTCACTAAACTGAAAATTTTGGGGGGAAAACATCAGTTCTAAATGAATCGATCATGATTTTTTCTAACTCCCAATCAATCTCATTCACTTTTGACCAAACTTAACTTGATCATAATACCTTTCTATCTTACATAAACTTTTCATTCATTGGGGACAACCAAAACATTCTGGTTGTCATTTTTTCTTTCCATGAAACCAATAAAGGTCGAATGGTCCTTGATTTTTTAGAAAAGTTTATAGAAGTAATCAGATCAACCATTTTTGATATTAATTGGATTTCCCCACTCATTATAGAACATAGTATTACACATGAAATAAATTCTAAATAAGAAATCACTCTCATTATAGTATAATTGGTGAAAAATGTGGTCCTTAAATTGTTGAAATTTTCTATTGGGTAAGTTGGGAGGATCCAAGTTGAGCTAAATACTTTAAACAAAGTGCTTTTCAGGAGGTAACCCAAAATTTACCTATACATTGAATCATGGTTTGGAGTTTCAAAATAAACAGTTCTATTTTTTCCTTTCTTTTTTTTATTTGTTTTTAGTTAAGGAAAACTCTCCAGGTTTCCATGGTTTCTAATTTGGGTTGTGTGTGAGAAGCAGGGGCTATTGAGGTTGAGGTTTTTTTCCAGGGAAATCAACTACATCTAAAAATTCCACACCATTCTACCATCCACTATAGGGAGTCCATTAGTGACATGGGGACCTAAGGATCAATTTATTCTGGCATGAACTTTTTCAATTTACCACTAGGTGACATGGTTATATAAATCATTTTTAAATTTTAATTTTGGAACTCCTCTACTCTACCTATACCCCTTTTAAATTTTCATTTCATTAAAAATTGGGGATAGTGTTATTCTAAGTTGTGGGTGGGGGATTAAATAATTTTTGTGTGTGTGTATAATGAAAAAAATATATTTTTAATGAAAAATAATGTGTGTTAATGGAAGGAAAAAATTATTTAACCTTGAACATGATAATATACATTGTAAAATTTTAAAATAAATATCAAATAATTTTTCATGACTTGATTATGATTTTAATTCATGTTTAAGTTCAAGAGAATAGATTTTGGAAAGCGTGGTTGTCTGATGTGATTTTCACCGTTTTCATTTTCATAAAATTAATAAAAAAACTCACAATGAATGTTCTTTGGATTGTGGGGTATTAATTTGAGTTCTTAGGGTCCCATAACAAATGGAATAGGTTTGGTGCTCATTTTAATTTTAACATGAGTGTTCAAAAAACAATTTTTTTTTAAAAATTGTGGGTAGAGTAATGGATTGACCTAATGTGTGGATTTCAGTACTTGGGGTTTGTGAATCCATAGTTTTCTAGACCAGAGTTGGGAATTTTATCTCTATTTATGGTAATTTTTTTATTGAGTTAACTCAAGATAATGCCCAAGTATGTGAGCTTCACTTGGTTCCCTAAGGTCTTTGATCTTGGGAGTAATCAACAAAATCTCACTACATGAGTTGACTTGATTGAGTGAAATTTAAATTAAAATTGAAAAATTGGGAAAAAACAAAAAATGAATACTCATATTAATATTAAAATTTGATTACACCTAGCACTTTCATCTTTTCCCCATAGAATAAAAATGAACCCCCATGTCTATTGTGATTCACAACACATCACCAGACTTAATTGAAATTGGATGAAATGTGGTGATGAATTTGAACAAAGTAACGGGATTGGGATTGAGATATTCTTTTAAACCTAGATTATTTTAAACCATTTTTATGGGTTTAATAATTTTTTTGATATGAGGTCTTTTGGTGAGCATTTCATATTAAAATATTTTTGGAAAAGGTAATTTAAATTTCATATTTTTTGCGATAATTTTTTCTTGGGACTAGAAAAACTCAAGTTGAGGGGTGTGATTTTCCACTAAATTAGGATAATATTCATTTTTAATATGTATAATTTTCATTTTATTAATTATTCATAAACACCATTTTAGTGCATTTTAAAATTGAACATTATTTCACATTATGATTGTAATTATTTCTTAAAGTGCACTATTACATGGTACATATTTGAACACCTCATAAAACACCAATTAGTAATGATTTTACTTTAACATTTCACTTTAATGTTTCCAATTACATTGAAACAATTTTATTCTTCTGAATCACTTGAAGAATCACATTAGAAGATGACCAAAGATGGATTTCATGAAAACACATTCTGGGCGAAGTGAACTGGACAACTGACTAATAAAATGATTTTATCAGCCAAGATCCAGGCCTAGTGATGCTAAAATTTTAACTATATTTATATAAAATCATGGGAAACATTTCATTAAATAGTGAAAAGATATAATTATGATGTTTTAAGGAAGTTTCATGTGGCCCAATTTGAAGATAATATTCTGGACCAGATTCTATGGTCCATAAAAACAACCCACCATTTTGACCATATCTCGAAGAAACAATATCCATTTAGGATGAAATTTTACAGGATATTAGAGTAAATACTGGGTTTCATTTTATTATTCTACGGAACACCCCAATTCACCCATCTAAAATCATGTTTTGGCACATATTTTTTATGGATGCAAGCTGGCTTAGATTTTTGTTTAGGGTGGAAAAGTCTCCCCTCCATTAAATTTCCACCCACCTAGTCATACCACCATTAATTGGGGTGACTTACAATGTTTTAGGATCAACCCAAGGATTAAAAAATTCCTATTTAAGGATGTTTTATTGGAGTATTTAGGAAGTTTTGAGTTTTGTTTCATTACAATGTTATGTTGCCACTTTTTCTTTGTAATCACATTTCTTTCTCATGCAAGATGTTAAATTCACCTTAGTTTCTTAATAAAATTTCTTATTCTACTCTTATTATTTTATTATTCATATAAAATTGATACTGTTTCCTCAAGGTGTGAACTTATTCACACCAAACCTTGTGAAATTATTCACACAATGGTGGAGTGATCATTATATCATTGTTTTCACTTCTTCAATTCCTACCTCATGAGTCTACTTTCCACTTCCATTGAGAGCATAGTATCAATGGAGGTATAAAACTATTATGGTTTGATCCAAGGGATTATAAAGGGTCTGGATTGGATGTTATTTCTCACTCTATAAATATTTAATAATTTCTTTTATTTGAGTTTTCATTCAATGATCTTCTCTCTTACTCATATTTATTTAATTTTATCACCACAATTTTCATGTTATAATAAGACCCTTTACCTAGGAGTGATCGTGAAAATGATATTCCAAGTGTATAAGTGATTATAATGTGTATATGAAGGTGTTAAATGAGAAAGTGATGAGGTTATATTGATTTCATTGAATGAATCCTTCTTGAGTTAATGAAATTGAAATAATTCAAAAAAGAATTCACCCAATCCACCCAAGAAATAACCTAGGATCAACCCATTCTCATAATTTAAATTCAACTAGGTATCTTAATTCTCATTTAAACCCATCTAGAATCAACCTAAAGTTGGACAATTCATATCCAAAAACAATCTATAGAATATACATTTCTATAGGTTTCTTCTTAGGTTTCCAAGGATTCAACAACCCAAGTTACACTATAAGTGACCGTTTAACCCAAAAAACTTGGGAAAATTTGGGTGAGACAAAAAGGAAATTATTATTACTATGAAATATTTCAATATAATGACCTAACCTTAAAATATTATGTAATATTGAGTTTTTAGTCAAAAATTCACTTTCTTAAATTTCAAGGATATTTATGGTTTATAGTTTTAGAGAACTAGGTCATAAATCATACATAACAAACTCATATATTTCAAAGTGAAAACTTATACTCAACATCCATTTTTCCTATAATATAAAACTTTTTGAATAAAACATGTTTTCTTTTCATGAAATGTTTTCATAACTTTCAATTTGACTTATTAGTTGTAATGAGACAATGTTTTATCAATGAAATTCCCTTATTATAATTATGTCTTATAGTATAATCATATAAGATTACATATAGAACACAATACAAACCTTATAAATAAAGAATGAGTAAAATAAAAGGTATCTATAGAAGTTAAGGAACATATATCAATGAAATAATAACTTCACCTTTGGAATAGTAATGTGACCATTATGAATAGTAAATCGTCCAATTGAATAGTAACCTCACTAATGAAAGTATAAATAAAATTTATCCATCTTATAAGTGGCAATTTTATATAAATATATCATAGTATATGTAAGTAAATATTTTAAAAAGTAGTAATTAAGTGTTGTTATTTTTGTAAGTCATGTATATTTAATTACAATTTTATGATTAATTGAATAATTTAAAATAAAATTTATTTTCATAAAATGTATTCATAAATAAGTATTTTGATTAATTATGATTATAATATAATTATAATATACTTTAATTAAATTTTCAAAGTGTTAAAAAAGTAGTTTTAATTTTAAACTTTGTATTTTTCAAGTAAAATATGAATTTAATTAAAAATTAAATTTATCATATTTATAAAATTATTTTAATAAAATGGAGTTCATTTTTTAATTCTACATATCAAAAAATGGTTGGGGTGAATTTTTGGTATTTTTCTAAAATACTTGAATTTTTGGTGAATAGTAAAATACAATAATTTATGATTAATGCTAAATAAATGAATTTCTGCATCATGATTGAGTCATGGATGATGTAAATGTCCATTTTTAGAACTAAAATGATCTATTTACTATTTTTGGTTATAATAATAAATAATATTAATATTTTTGATCAAAAATATTAAACTAATGATTAAAATAATGGGAAACCCCTCCTCTCCTCCACTATAAATATAGCCCCTCTTTACCTCCTCTCCTCACACCTCCCAAGCCTTTTTTCCTAGTCCAAATTTTGCTAAAATATCTCCCTAATACCCTCTATAACTTATAGGAGACCTTGGTCTCATGAAAATACCAAAACCTCTCCACTAAATAGGCTCTCAAGGAAGATATATTCAAGAGGTAAATTCCTCTTTTCATTTCTTTTATTTTCTATCAAGTTCCTTTCTTTGTTTTTATTTCCTAACCTACTTTAATCTAAATTTTATGATAAATATAGTACCTTACATGTACTATAATTATTTATGATAATTTAATAATTCATCATCATCTCTCTTTTCCCCTCCTTTTATACTAGAAATGAAAACACCATCTGAGATGTGTTAATTCTTCACATTCGAGGACAACGAGTTTTCAATTTCTTTTACTATCTTCAATTCTGGACATGAAACCATTTTTATGGTTTAAATAGAATATAATATATTTATTATGTCTTATTTAAGGTTCTGTAATCTTTTTTATACATGATATTAATCTATAAAGTAAAATGTGTTTGTTGTGATAAAAAACCGCCAATTAACCAAAATGGTTTTCCTTAAAGTTTTATATAATGATTTATCTTCACTCCAAATAACCAAATGAATTTTATAAACATGAAATATTATATATTTTCATTAATAACATACAACTTCAATTATGTACAACCATTCTCATCTTACATGTTTATCTTTACATGTATATAAGCAAACCAATCATGAAAACCAAGGAAACAAACGTTCCCAAACGATGAAATTGAACCTCTTAACCCATCAAAAATGTCATGAATGAACTTAAAAAGGTTATAATGAATAAATTAGATTAATAATAGGTTTTATAAATATTAATTAATTAATGTAATTTGGTTATCCAGGACATTAAGATCAAGTGAAGGACACCTTCATACTTAAGGTAAGGGATTCTACCCAAACTTCCATTATTCTTTCAGGTTGTTCTATCTTTATTTTTAACCAAATAAATCTATCTATTATTTTTATTAAAATATTCTAAATGTATTTTATATTATACCAAATCATGTATCAAGATCCATTCATCATTATCGTTTGGGGATATACATGTTTTTAAATTATTCCCTCCTCAATTATTCCCGATAAGCAAGCCTATTTTAAGGGAACTGCCCAAATTATTACCCAATTTCAAGTTCACTATATCATATATTTTAATAAACAATTGTTTTTTTATAAAATAATTATTTTTATTATGAAAAAATTCTTGGTTAAATTATGTTTTTATATAAAATATTATTCCCTTTTCTATTTTAAATGCTCTTTTCTATTTTCCTTAAAACCGCACTCAAATGTTTTAATGCTAAAATTTCTTAAATACTCTTCTTACATGTTGTCACTTATGTTTGAAATAACTTACCATGATATATTATTATTTTACCTTATGAATTTCCCTGTATGTTTTAATTCCTTTCTTTCATGGACACTTATATGATACACCCATTGATTATGCTTTATAACATGATTATGATACCCATTTCTTCCCATAGGTACCCTTATGTTTATGTATGATTGATTATATATGATTCTATATGTGTAAATATTATTCGTGAACATGTTATGATGGGTGATCCTAGATAGTGCTCCAATTCATTGGGTAAAGTTGAGTCTCATAAGATGTTATGTGCAATGGTCTTGGCGGTTAGCCTTGACTGGTGCTACCATGTGCAACGATCTTAGTGGTTAACCTTGACTTGTGATACTATATATGAAATGAGCCTTGACACATGATAAATTCATGTTTTATGTTGCTTCCAAATTTCTATGAATCCATGTTTATATGATCCCACATTTATATATTATGAATCCATATATTCCATGTATTTTCTTATCATTATGTCATGCCTTCTAACCCATTTTCTAAACCTTTATTCTTATATTTATTCCCTTATTGGGATTTTTATTTAATCCCTTTCTTCATGTTATAATAAAGTTATCCTATGAAGATGTATGAGAATAATTGAAGTTAGGATCTCTTTATTAATATTAAATAAATAAATGTTTTATTTAGTCTCATGTTTTCAGTTTTGTGTGCCTAGTATTCCAAGACAATAGAATTTATGATCCTTGATTTGTAATATGATGATTTATTATGCTTAAAATCATGTAATGACATGTGTAAAAGTATAGGGTCTCTATAGTTGGTATCAAAGGATGGTCTAGTTATTTTTGGATATTAGAAATAGAGCACTTTAGTAAGAACCTTACTGATGAGACTAAGTATAAGAAAACATCCCTAAATTTTGGTAAGTATAGAGTAAGTGGTTTATCAAGATAGTACATACATGTCTGGATATGAAAAAATGAATGTGGATTTGGCACATATGTATCTAGGGGTAAAACCCAAAAACACCGCTTTTAGCTTGACTCGAATAGGAATTGATGCATGAAAATAGGCATTGATGCACTCTTGGTTTGACCCTCCCCGAGGATATGCTTTGGTAAATTCATAAGCTTAGTACGAACCATTATTTAGGAAGAAAAAAAGAGAGAATCCAATAAGAATATATTTTAAAAAAAAGATCATGGATAACCTAGATTGAAACCTACAGAATCACATGTTAGGATATACTTTTCCTTTAAGAGTTTATCCTTTTATGTTTAAAGTTTCCCTTTTTATGCTTAATAGCAAAGTATTCAAGCCCTCTAATTGTATGTTATTTTTCTTAGTTAATGACAGGAAATATAAAAACACATGCCAAAAATAAATGTGATAGGAAATGTGATGATTTCCCTAATGATATGCCTGATATGATGAGAACGGGTGGTCAAAACCTTATGAAAATACTTGCTCAGTTGGCTCAGGTTGAGAATAATAAATTGAATCATGTATAATGACCTCCTTCTCTAAGGAAATAGAAAGTTTTCATCAAATTATTCATGCAACAAATACCTCCCATGTTTAGTAAATCTTCCAATCCCATCCTCACAGAATAGTGGATTAAACCCATTTAAAAGATATTATCTATCCTCTAATTCTCATAAGAAGAGAAATCATACTGGCAGTATATCATTTTTATGGGGAAGCTGATCAGTGGTGGACACTAATCAAGAATACAAAGTCTAAGGAGGAAATTGATTCCATGGATTGGGAGGAATTCACGAATTTTTTTTCAATAAATATTTTCCCCAAATCTTCCATCTCAAGATGGAAAGAGAGTTCCTCAGACTTAAGTAGAAGGAATATGAGTCCATCAAGATATATGAAGAAAAATTCACAAGAATTTCAATATACACCTCTAGATTTTTCATGAACACCAAAAGGAAAGTGGATCACTTCTTTAGTGGACTAAAGCTGAGTCTACGAAAAGTGTTGGTGATTTGAAACTTCGACAGTTATGAGGAGATTTTACATTGTGTCTTCAAGGTTGAAATGGATATTGGAGACTCTTAGTGGTCTCATGGGCCTGATGAAAAAAAAGTAGAAAATGGGGTCTAATATGGGTGGTTCCGAAAATAAATCCCATGATGGAAAGAAGATCGAAAATCCCACGTGTCAAAATTGTGGGAAGAAGCATCCTTGGAACTATTGAAAGAGAACCAAGAATTACTTCAAATGTGGAAGAATGAGATATATGGTTAAGAACTAACAGAGGGATATGAAGAATACCACTAACATGGAAGAATAAAGTAAGTTTCAGATCAACACTCAACCTGTAGTGCAGTGTTACACCATCAAGGAGCATGGGCATTATGCGAATAATTTCCCTAATCCAAGGGTTGTCAGAGTAAATCAACAACAACCTCCATGGTAACAAGGAAGGGATTATGCTATCACTACTTCTGATGTGGATCCAAATAATGATGTGGTGATAGGTATGCTATTTATTCATTCAAGAATAACAGACATACTATTTGATTATGGTTCTACACATTCTTTCATATCTTTCAATTTTAGTATAAATATTCAAACACCACCTCAAAATTTGGAGGTTGAGTTATCTGTGAGAATAGAAAATGGGGAAATTATTGCATCCAAGGTTTATAACTCATCCCCAGTAAATTTTTGTGGACTGAACCTCCCAGTAAATATTTTCATAATTCCTATAGTGGAGGTCAATGCTATTTTGGTCATGGATTAGCTATATTTATACAAAGACAACATTAAATGTCAAGAAAGGGAGATCACTCTTCACATCCTAGAGTATCCTACAATCCTATAAAAGTGTAAGGAGGAATATGAATCTCCTTTAGAAACATTGTCTCAATTTTGGATATTATTTCCTTATGAGAAAGCATTTCTATCTCAAATGATTGAGACAAAGGATAGAATCATGCTTGAAGACATGCCCATTGTAAGGGACTACATTGATGTATTTCCTAAAGAATTACCTATTCTTACTTCTTATTGAGATATTGAGTTCTCAATTGAACTTATTTTTGGATCTCTAACTATATCAAATAAACCTTATAGAATGGCCACCGTAGAGTTGGAAGAGTTGAAGAAGCAGTTACAGGAGAATCTAGACAAGGGTTTTATATGCCCGAGTGCTTCACCTTGGGAAGAACCAGTCCTATTTTTCAAGATGGATGGTTCAATATTCCTATGCATTGATTATCATGAACTCAATAAAATCACGATAAATAAAAAGTATGCCCTACCTCGTATAGATGACTTGTTCAATCAGTTACGCAGGGCCAGTTATTTCTCTAAGGTAGACCTTCAGTCGGGATATCACCAATTAAAGGTGAAGAAGGAAAATATTCCCAAGATCTCCTTTCAAACAAGGTATAGACACTATGAGTTCATGGTTATTAACTTTAGACTCATGAATTATTTAGTTATTTTCATGGATCTAATGAATAGAATCCTTAGATATTACCTCGACAAATTTGTGGTAGTCTTTATCGATGATATTCTAATATACTCCAAGAGAAAGGAGGAACACAGGGAGCATCTGAATACTGTGCTAAATAATTTTTCAAGAGAGAAACTATATTAAAAGTACAATAAATGTTAGTTTTGTATTGAGTAAGTATCATTCTTGGGGCATGTTATCACTAGAAAATGAATATATGTGGACCCTTCCAAGATAAAGGCAATTAAAGAGTGGACCGGGACAACATCTGTAACATAGATCTGTAGCTTTTTGGGTCTAGTTGGGTATTATCAATGATTTTTGAAGAACTTATCCTGATTTTCAAACCTAATGACCAAGATGACATAGAATGGATTGAAGTTCGTATAGACTCAAGAATGTGAGGAAAGATTTAAGAAGCTCAAAAAGAGGCTTATCACTGCGCCAGTACTCACAATCCTAATAAGTGGAGATCTCTTTGTGGTGTATAGTGATGCTTAAAATAAGGTCTTAGGATGTGTGATAATTAAAAATGATAAAGTTATATCCTATGCCTCAAGGCACCTAAAAATCCATGAGAAAAACTACCCCATACTTGATATAGAGTTGATGGATGTGATCTTTGAGTTGAAAATATTGCGGCATTATCTCTATGGGTAGAAGTGTGAGATATATACTGATCATAAGAGTATAAAATATATATTCACATAGAAATATATTAATATAAACTAGAGAAAATGGTTAGATCTTATCAAGGATTATGACTGCTCAATCCACTACCATCCCGGTAAGGAAAATAAGGTGGCAGATGCTCTAAGTAGAAAAGATCCTGCATCTTTATCAATGATGAGAATTGAAAAGGATATAATCTTATTAGTTTTTTAGAGGATGTAAATGGGAATAATTAAGTGAGTAACATCATCAATCCTTTATCAATTTATTTCTCAACCATCCCTCATGGATAAAATAAAGGATGCACAAAAAAATGATGTGTAAATTTAGAAAAGGGTGGAAGCTATCAGAAATGGGAAATCCTCTAAGTTCAATATTGATAAGGATGGAGTCATAAGATTCAGGTCACAAATATGTGTACCATATAATCTAGATATAAATAAGGAGCTTCTAAATGATGCACATAGCTTAACCTTCCTTATTCACCCAGGGAGCACAAAGATGTATCAATATCTCCAGGAGAATTATTGGTGGGACAATATGAAGAAGATCATTGCTGAGTATACATCAAAGTGCCTGGTATGTCAGTAAGTGAAGGATGAAAGGAAAAAGTATAAGGGGATGATGAAACCACTACCCATACCAACATGGAAGTGTGATAACATCACCATGGACTTTGTCACTGGACTTCCAAGGACATCCAGAGGAAAAAATGATATATGGGTCATTGTGGATAGTCTTATAAAGACACCTCACTTTATCACAATTCAAGAGGACTTATCATTGGATCAAATTTCATGAATATATATCAAATAGGTGGTAAATATTCATGGAGTACCACTATCTATTGTATCTAATAGAGACCCAAGATTCACCTTGATGTTCTGAAAAGTCTTCAACATGCTCTAAGAACTGAACTCAACATCAGTACGGACTATCAGCCTCAAACTGATGGCTAATCCGAGTGAACTATTCAACCATTGGAAGATATATTGAGAGCATGTTTTATGGACTTCAAAGGAGGGTGGGACCAACATCTTCCACTGGTCGAATTCTATTACAATAATAGTTTCCACTCCAACATCTATATGGCACCATATGAATCCCTTTATGGGAAAAGGTGCAGAACACCAACATGTTGGAATGAAGTTGGTGAGCATAAGCTGCTAGGACCTGAAATGGTCTAAGAAATAGTGGAGAAGGTAAAAACCATTCAACATCACATCAAGGCAGCCCAAAGTAGAAAAAAGAGCTATGAAAATAATCATCAACGAGACATTGAGTTTAAAGCTAGAGACATGGTATTCTTCCCCATATCTTCATATAATAAGGTCATGAGATTTGGGAAGAAGGGGAAGCTAAGTCCCAGGTACATCAGCCCTTTCAAGATTCTTGATCGCGTCGGATTTGTGGCCTATTGACTAGAACTTCCACCTACCATTTCTAAAGAACATTATGTATTCCATGTATCTCTCTTAAGGAAGTACATACTAGACCCTTCACATATACTCTCTTCAGAGGTGATACAGTTGGAGAATGATCTTTCTTACGAGGAGTATCCAGTGAAGACATTGGATCGTAAAGATAAAGTTCTATGTAACAAGACTACTCACCCAGTCAAAGTACTATGGAAGAACCATAAGTATGAAGAGGAAACATGGGAACTAGAGGAGGCAATGAAGGAAAATTACCCACACCTATTTACGACTTAGAATGTAAAACAAAATTTTGAGGGATAAATTTCATAAGGGGGGAAGAATGTAACGACCTAATATTTTATCAATGAAATTCCCTTATTATAATTATGTATTATAGTATAATCATATATAATTACATATAAAACAAAATACATACCTTATAAATGAATAATGATTAAAATGAAAGGTATCTCGAGAAGTTAAGGAACATATACCGATTAAACAGTAACTTGACCTTTAGAATAGTAATGTGGCCCTTATGAATAGTAAACCAACTAACTGAATAGTAAGCTCATTAATGAAAGTATAAATAAAATTTATCCATCTTATAAGTGACAATATGATATAAATATATCATAGTATAAGTAGTTAAATATTTTAAAAATTATTAATTAAGTGTTGATATTTTTGTAAGTCATGTGCATTTAACTACAATTTTATGATTAATTTAATAATTTAAAAGAAAATTTATTTTCATAAAATGTATTCATAAATAATTATTTTGAAGAATTATTATTATAAGATTATTTTAAGAGACCTTAATTAATTTTTCAATGTTCTAGAAAATCAGTTTTAATTTTAAAATTTGTATTTTCAAGTAAATTATGATTTTAATTAAAAATTAAATTTCTCATATTTAGAAAAATATTTTCATAAAATGGAGTTAATTTTTTAATTCTGAATGTCAAAAAATTATTGGGGTGAAGTTTTGGTATTTTTCTAAAGTATTTGAATTTTTGGTGAATAGTAAAATGTAATAATTTATGATAAATGCTAAATAAATGAATTTATGCATCATGATTGAGTCATAGATGATGTAAATGGCCATTGGTTAAAACTAAAATTCTCTATTTACTATTTTTGTTCATAATAATCAAGACTATTCATAGTCTTGAGCAAAAATATTAAACTAATGATTAAAATAATGAGAAACCCCTCCTCTCCTCCACTATAAATACTACCCCTCTTTACCTCTTATCTCCACACCTATCAAGCCTTGTACCTAGTCTAAATTATATAAAATATCTCCCTAATCGCCTATACCATGTCCAATAGATCTTGTTCTCATAAAAATACAGAATCCTCTCCCCTAAAGAGGCTCTCAAGGAAGATATATTCAAGAGGTAAATTCCTCTGTTCATTTCTTTGATTTTCTATCAAGTTCCTTTATTTCTTTTTCTTTCCTCAGATACTTTCATACAAATGTTATGATATCTGTATTAACATACATGTATTGTAATTGTGTTATTATAATGTAATAATTCATCATCATATCTCCTTTCCCCTTCTTTTATACTAGAAATGAAAACACCATCCGAGATGTGTTAATTCATCACATTCGAGGACGATGGGTTTTAAATTTTTTTTACCATCTTAAATTATGTTCATGAAACCATTTTTATTGTTTAACCAGACTATAATATATGAATTATGTATTATTTTTGGTTCTGTAATATTTTATACACATGATATTAATCTATAAATAAAAATATGTTTGTTGTGATAAAAACCCTCCAATTAACTAAACCAGTTATCATTAAGGTTTTATATAATGATTCATCTTCACTCCAAATAACCAAATAAATTTTATAAGCATGTAATATTATATATGTTAATTAATAACATATAACTTCAATTATGTACAACCATACTCATCTTACATGTTTATCCTTATATGTATATAAGTAAACCAATCAAAAAAACCAAGGAAACAAACACTCCCAAACGATGAAATTGAACCTCTTAACCCATAAAAAAGTCCATGAATGAACTTAAAAAGGTTATAATGAATAAATTAAATTTATAATATGTTATATAAATATTTATTAATTAATTTAATTTTATTATCCATGACATTAATATCAAGTGAAGGACACCTTCAGATTTAAGGTAAGGGATACTACCCGAACCACCATTATTCCTTCAGGATGTTCTATCTTTATTTTTACCCAAATTAAGTTATCTATTATTTTTATGAACATATTATAAATTATTTTCATATTATCCAAACTCATGTATCATGATATATTCAACATTATCTTTTGGGCATATACATGTTTTTAAATGATTCCCTCCTCAATTATTCCTTATAAGCAAGCCCGTTTTAAGGGAACTTCCCGAATTCTTACCCAATTTCAATTTCACTCTATCACCTATTTTAAGAAAACATTGTTTTTTATAAAATAATTATTTTTATTATGAAAACATTCTTGGTTCACTTCTGGTTTTATATAAAATATTATTCCCTTTTCTATTTTAAATGCTCTTTAGTATTTTCCTTAACACACACTAAAATGTTTTAATGCTAAAATTTATTAAATACCACTATTACATTTTGTAAATTCTATTTGAAATAACTTACCATGATATATTCTTATTTTCCATTATTAATGTCCATGTATTTTTTAATTCATTTTTTTCATGGAGACTTGTATGATACACCCATTCATTATGATTTATGACAAGATTATGATGCCCATTTCTTTCCATGGGTACCCTTATGTTTATGTATGATTGATTATGTATGATTATATATGTGGAAAGTATATTAATGAACATGTTATTATGGGTTCACCAATATAGAGCTCTAATTAATAGGGTAAAGTTGAGTCTAGTGAGACGTTATGTGCAACGGTCTTGGCAGTTATCCTTGACTCTTGCTATCATGTGCAACGATCTTGGTGGTTAACCTTGAATTGTGATCCTATATGTGTAAGGAGCTTTGACTCATGCTAAATTAATGTTTTATTTTTCTTAAACATTTCAATTAATCTATTTTTATATGATCCCATGTTTATATGTTATGAATCCATATGTTCCATACCTTTTTATATCATTATGTCATGCCTTATAACCCATGTGCTAAAGCTTTATTCTTATGTTTATCCCCTTAATGATATTTTTAGCTCATCCATTTGTTCATTTTATCCTCATATTATCCTATGAATATGTATAATCACAATTAAAGTTAAGATCTCTTTATGAAGATTAAATAAAGGAATGTTTTATTTAGTTCCATGTTTTCAGTTTTATGTACCTAGTCTTCCAAGACACTAGACTTTATGATCCTTGGCTTGTAATATGATGCTTTATTATGCTTAAAATAATTTAATGATATGTGAAAAAGGATAGGGTCACTATATTAGTTTTATTTACCCATCCTTAAACCCAATGTTTTTTTAAATGAGGTATGATCATAAAAAGCTTAGTTAGGGACATAAAACAAAGAAAAATCCATTAGTCTAGTAAAAAAAACGAAAAACCATAAATTTTTTATCTTTATAAAAAATATTATTTTATATTATGAGATAAATCACAGTCACATGAGAAACACACACCTTTTTTCTAAAATAAAACCTTTTAAACCCATAATTACCGAAGAGAAACCCTTTTAGTAGACTTAGAGCATTATATTAATAACCCATGTCAGAAATAACTGGTGACTAGTTAAATACATAGAAGAAACCTCTTCAGTTAACTTCTTCCTTATTTACTTTGATGACAAGGAACAATACCCAATGCTTTGAAATGTTATAATGGGGCTCACTAATTGTATATATCGGGCTCACCCATTCGTATAAGCAGTATCGAGATCACCTATTTGTATAAGTTGTATTTGGATCACCCACTTGTATAAGCTATATCAATATCAACCGATCATCATATATAATTATCAAGTACAATATCATAAATAAAACATTTTATGGTTTCAATTTTTTTATCATAAAACCTTTAAAAAACTCCTTTGAACCCATATGATTTTTTCAGATATCAAAATAGCCTTTAATTTTGAAAATCCACTTTCAAAACTAAAATACATAGAAAAAATTAAAAGAGGGAATTTCTTTGAAGAAAATATGAAGTATTTTAAAGTAATATAAACATTAAATAATGGTTATAGTGGTAGAAAAAACATTGATTTCGTATACATTAAAATAAAACATTCCTTTTACCTTTTCATCAAAACATCCCATAAAAATATTCCCATTTTAAAACCTTTGAAAGAAAGTAAAAATTAGCATAAAATATACTTCATAATTCATTAATTTTTTTTACTTGGAAATATGATGATTAGGCACCCTCATTGGGTGAACAAAATGGTTTAACAAGAATTGGGCAGTATAACCTTTTTTATGTTGTGAAGGATATGTCACGGTTAAATAAGTTTGTGTTGGGTTCACCATTTTTGTTTCGAACATAGATATATGGGAGGATTTTTTCAAGTGGTATGATAATGGGGGGTTTGATTTTGTTCACAATATTCCAAATTAGGATCACCATATGTTAACCTTTCACATAAACTCCCAATGGTTCCCACATCCATAATTGGGTACATACTTTCTTTCCAAAGGTAGACATTCAGTTGGGGTTTCAGACCTAATGATGCTTAGGAACTCATATTGGTTGAGAGGATGTGAGGTTGGGATCATCACAACCTTTTGGGGAGGGGGGGGGGTGAATTGTTTCATAATCTGGGACTCTCTTATAGATTTAAGATATGTTCATAAATATCTTCCTTATCCTAATACGGGACCAGTTACCCTAATAGAATGTTCACAGGTTATCCCCTTTTATGTTTAGAACAAGGGGAACTCATTAGTGAATCCATATATATGTATCTGAGTCTCTTAATACATTTCTCAGTAATGAGTAGCTTCTTATATGCTGAAGTCGCATAATTGGTCACCTCATAATTTTCTGTCATATGGGAAGGTAGTTAATATTCCGAGGAGGGGATTAAACCACTATGAGATATCCTGAATATCCTATTTTTAATAGGAATCAAAACCTGTGTATTTTGTTAAACCCATATAGTTCAACATCATACGAAAAAGACATATATGTGGGCACTTGGGCACATGGCACTTGATATCAAACCTCGAGGAGGCATCCTATGTATCTTGGTTATAACAGGAATTAGAATTATCATATTTTAGTTGGATTCTTAGTCTGATGATGGATAAGGTGGAATGATCATACCATGGGAATGATTGGGTCTTGATGATTAAAATGTCGAATACATGGAGGGACTTACACTAAAGTGGATTTCTATTTGAGTTTGGGATCAGGACATAAGAAGGCACCCTACGTATCATGGTTATGGTAGGAATCAAAGTCCTCATAGTTCATTTGGTCAAGGCTTACAGACTTACGTTTAACTTATATACAGGACATACTATATTATGCCTCTGATCGGGGCTTACACACTAAGGTTGTCGTTATCTAGATAATGGCTTGTGACATGAATGATATAATCATTGTGACTCTCTAAGACCATGTGAGCTATGATCGGTGTGATAAATAAGGGATGGAAAATAACTAGTACCATTTCTTGTGGGTGAAAGACTTATGTGTTGGGACTTAACTACTGATGTTTATTATGGATCTCAGGCCTTAAGAAGGCATGCTACATATCCTGGTTATGTAAGGAATTAGAGTTCCCATAGTTTGTTTGGTTGGGGATTACAAATTGACATTTAAATTATATATAGGACATATTATATTATTCCACTGATCGGGGCTCACACACTAAGGTTTCCCTTTATGGAGGCTAGACAAGGTTATCAAGTCTTGGGATGCCCTATTGACCTGGCCTTCTTGTTTTCCTGACATGCATTTATTGTCTTCTTGACATGACTTGATTGTTTTCTTGAAATTTTATAGGATGTCTTCCTAATATGTCTAAATTCAATCATATGAACCAG
This sequence comes from Viscum album, assembly GCA_963277665.1. Taxonomy (NCBI): domain Eukaryota; kingdom Viridiplantae; phylum Streptophyta; class Magnoliopsida; order Santalales; family Viscaceae; genus Viscum; species Viscum album. The sequence continues at coordinate 595,533,397 of OY728123.1, forward strand.
TTGAATTTTACAAGAGACATCACATAACATGGATTCCATGTATGTAGGTTGTTGCATGATCAAGGATGACTTATCCAAAGGACATTTCAAGAGTTTTCTAGATGGTACTAAAATCCATGACATGATCTCGACTGGAATGCTTGGAGGGTGCTATATGATCAAGCTGACTTTCCCCAGTGTCATCACGAAATATGGATAGAACACTTGGAGGGCGTCGTGAGAGTTAGTGTGACATGTCTTGGAGGGTGATGCCTGATCCTGGATGACTTGTCTTGGTGTTATCATGAAAGCCGACTAACATGCTCGGGGGATATCGCAAGAGCCAACTAACATACTCGGAGGGCATCACAAGGTTTGGCTAGCTTGTTTGGAGGATATCGTGAGAGCCAATTAACATGCCTTGGTGCTATCAAGAGACTTAGTTGACATGTAATGATTTATCCATATGATCTGGGTGACATGTATAGAGAACATTGTGAGTCTTGGATGATGATCTCAGAGGGTTTTGCGAGACTTGGGTGGCATACCTGAGGGGATCCATGTGACTCTCTTTTAACATTTCTAGGGGACTTCACATGATCTAAATAGTATACCAAATGAGTTTCATGTAATCTAGGAGAGATGTACTAGTGCTTCCGCATGACCTGGGTGGTTCATTTGAAGCACATACGAATCAACGTATATGTTCTTTTCATAATTCTCCCATGTTTTAGTCTTTGTTCCAGCCTTTTATTGCATATTCCTTAGATTTGTTCTGTGTCAGTTTATTTTTAAGTCTCATGTGTTTTAGAAAATATGTGTGATATCCTTCATGTAACCCACTGGAAGTCCTACGTGGGACCTATGAGTGATCACATGAAGTGCCTATTCATGCTGAATTACCACTACAGTTGTTCCCTAAATTTTACATGATGGAAAATTTTATCGGTCGTGAGATCAACTACTCTGAGAAATCTGATCTGATTCCTAGGTGTGCCAGTGCGAGGTTCCAAGGAAAATTCTGTCCATTTTTGTGTGTAAAGATCCATTTTTCTTTATAGGGTGGGGGGGTTTATAGGCCCCTCCACCCTAGTTACTCATTGATTTTCATGGTTCGTATCACAAAAATCTAGGATGGAGTTGGTGGAGGGATTTAACATCACATGTCTTCACGAGGCTTTTCTATAGGTTATTACAGGGGTTTTGTAATGCCCCGACCCCAGTTACCTAGAGTCGGTGCATTATTAAATAACATTGGAATGATTAAAAGGAATCAATTACCAAAGGACCAATCAGTTTAGTAGTCTTGGAAAATATATTACATACATTAAGTTCAACATTACAACTTGAAAAAACAACAACAGTAATTTATTCCATTAGAAATTTCCAAGCCTCCTAGATTATGCTTGAAAGTCACTCATAACTAACTTCTTCATATCCTGGGAAAATAAAACATAAGAAATGGGTGAGCTCTGATACTCAGTAAGGGTATATAATTTAGAAGAAGCTATAAAACATAATGAGGGAATGTATAACACCAGACTTTAATTTCTGTGTCAAGGCCTCATGCCAGGACCTATGGGATAACTGTAACTGGACCCAAACCCGGATATCCTATGTAACCAGACTCCAAACCGGAGAGCCTCTATAACTGGAATCTAACTCGGAGGGTTTGCTGTAACCAGACCCCAACCCGGGGGGCTTACTTTTACCGGTCCCCAACCCAGAACATACTAGTCCAATACATTCATCATAAGAAAAGGTTGAAATATAACATAAACATTCGTATTAAAACTAGCATACTAAATGTCAATACTTTATTCATAAAACATGAATGGAATAAAAATAACACATCCATAGTCAAACATATCACAAAACATTCAATAAAATATGTAAGATTTGTATCATAATAAATCAACTTCAAACAAGTTTGAAATCCATTAAAGGATGTTGACATAGATGAAAATGATCAGTAAAATGCTTTGAGAGAAATACCCCTTTTCATGAAATCATTTAAAATTCTAAAAATTTATAAAGGTAGTAATTTAAAAGGTATTTTTGAATAAAAGTTTCCCATACCACTTTTAAACTTTTTAAAAGAATTATCATTTCAAAACATTCATGTCTATATAAATAAATCCTTAAAATCATTTTAAAAACATGGAAATTAATTAAAAGGGTTTAGAAATATAAATCTTTAAAACATTTAAAATGATTATCTAGTTAAATAGACCCTCCCATAAAACCTTAAAAGATTCCTTTTGAAATAATTTTTATAAAATATGGGTATCTATGATAAGTATGTCCCAGAAAATACTTACACATGAACAATCTCAGATAATAATGAGATTGAGGAAATAAACCTTACCTCATTATAATCAATCGAGTCGTATGAACAATAATCAATAACCACCAAATGAATAAAAAAATATCATTAATATAAAGAGAATCATGATAATATATATCAAATGGAAGTACACAATACACTACATGAAATAAATAAGTGGAGAACAATGGAAATCTCATGGAATTAAAAGTGATATAAGAAACCCTTACCATGTGTCCGACTTGACTCGCTCGTATGTTCCTTGTTCTTTCTGAATAATAAAATTAAGTTAATTTATACTTTCTTAAGAATATTTTAAAGTTTATTATTCCTTTTATATCACTTATTAACTTTCTATAACAATTAGTTAATTATTTGAGTTCATATTGGACATTTTGTTGATGTTCGGAACTTGAGTAAAAAATGAACTTGTTATAATTATAAATTGTCAATGTGGTAAAAAGTACATTATATATTGAATTATATTACTCATATAGATTTTATATATATCATATATGTACAGTATATATGTGTATTTATAATAGTATATAACATTTGGAGATAAGAAATGAAATGCACCGTTCATGGAAACGGTAAGCCGTACGTTCGCATGAACGCTACTTTCATTTAAATTTTGTATTTTAATGGAATTAAAACATAATGATAAATAGGTATATTATAATTCTAGTATAATATCATATATAATATCATTAAATACATACTTTATACATCACACATAAGTCATTAATGATTCATATCACTTTGAGGGGACGGTAGTCCGCACTTCCTTAAATGAAATTATCACGTTTTACCCATAATGGAAACCATAAAGGTATGATATAAATGGAAAATACAGAAGAAAAAAATAAAACATAAAAATAATATATATATAATATATAAATATAGTGCCATATTAATGGTAACCATGAGGGGCGGTAGGAGATAATCGAACAATCATCATTTCGTGAGGCATTAGTTTGCCAACCACAGAAACAATATGTTCTTCACCCATTAGATGGAGGTGTGTGTAAGTTTAGTTCGAATCCTTCTCATAAAAAATCCTAGTATATTGAGGATACTATTTTTGTCATAAAATAAAGGAATAAAAAGAGTTTAGGGGGGGGGGGGGGTTGGAGAAGTAAAAAAAAAAGAAAAGAATTTAAGAGAAATCGTTACCTTTAATTTGGGTAACTTACTTTGATTTGAACCAAAAGGACTTTTTGAAGTGACTTATGCCTAAGGTGAGGCTTATAGGTGTAACATAGGGATCTTGAGAGCTTATTTGGGTAGGTTTTGGACGAGCCAAGGGGCTTGAGAGGTGTGTGGAATGGGTTAGAAGTGGTGTCCTTTTATAAGGGGGAGGAGGGGCTCTTTAGAAAAGTGTGAAAATATTATTTTATTATATAGTGATATTCAGTTTATAAAGGTCCAAAACTAATTAAAGTCGAATATAAGATGAATCATGGTAGAAATAAAATCATCTAATAAGAATTGGACAGGTTTTGGATATAGTTTTAATATTAATAATCTTATTTATTTAAATCATTTATTAATGTGGTAAATACTACATCATTATTGTGTCATAAATAATTTAATTTATTTAAGTATAAAAATTATAAAAAAAATACCATAATGTAGGAAATATTTTTATCTTTCCAATGAATATTTATAGTCTAAAATATGAATTATATGACCCCATGTAAAAATTGATTTACTAAAAGATATTTGTTTATGTCATTTTTGCCTTTACTTTAAGTTAATTAAAATAAAGTGTCATTATCATTCATAAGTGGCTCCATGGGGTCCCAAAATAGACCCAAGGATGACCATGGTCGGCCATTACTCATCCAATAAGGTTTGGACAAGTGTTAAGATAATTTTGTATTATTATAATATTCTTTTTACCTTGAATTACCCTATTTACCTTTAACCGCGGTAAATAAAAGTCAAAAGTTACTATTCAACAAAAATTATTTTCATCTTATTGAACCACATTTTACTTAATGAGGTTAAACTTGTCTCTCGGATTTTTGAAATTCAACTCACAGAAGTGGTAAAATTAAGTTTTATGCAAATTTGCAAATGCTCCTAGGAGGTGGATAGAAGATGGTAAAAAGTTCAATAACATTTTTAAATATCTAAACTTATTATAAAATTGATCCAATGAATTATATTTAACTTATATAGGTATTATGTATCTATTTTGACCTAAAATAAATTTAAATAAAATAAATAATTATTTAAATAAAAAGTTGGTTTTAACCAATAACTTAGCGTTTTTCACTATTCATCAAAAATTGAAAGTTTTCATAAAAATACCAAAATTTCACCCTAAGATAATTTTGATTTTATAAATTTAAAAATTAAGTCTATTTTACCAAATTAAAAACATTGAAGTTGCATTTATTAATTTAAAATTAATTCCCATCGTCAAAACCAAAAAGCGTGTTTTTAAGAAATAATAACTAACAAAAGATTGATACTTGTCTATGTTCGATTTCAATGTGAAGTTATTTCCAATGAATAACATTGGATTAAATGGTAAAAATATAATCTATTTATACTTCCAAACCATTAAAATGTATAATTTAACACTATAAATTATTTTGATTAAAAAAGTTGTTTTCAGTTAAAATATAGTATTTTCACTATTCACCCAAATATGAAAGTTATCAGAAAAACACCAAAAATTTATTAAAAATAAATTCCTATGTCCCAATTCTAAATAAGAAGTTTACTTTGTAAAATTGAATATATAAAAGTTTCAAATATTGTATTTAAAAAGGGTTCACCATTAAAAGGCGGTAAAATTGCATTTTTTTTAAAAAATACTTCTTTTATCTGAAAAAAATGAATTTGTTTTTTTATTATGTCTAAGAAACTCATAATATGGATTCTAAAATTATAAGGATTATATAAATTTAAAATTTTAGTTAATACTATTCATAAACTTTTTTGAACAGCTAGTTTGGTAAGTCGTGGTGCTCTTGAACTCAGTGTTGCGTGTAGTGCAACTTATTGAATTACTTTGGAGAAATAATGTACTATAAAATATTGGGGTGTTACATTCTTCCCTCATTCAATAAATTGCATCCTCACAATTTGAAATTGTTCTTTGAAAATAAAAGGTTGAAAATAGAAAATACCTTTGTGGGAAAACCCACATCAGAAACTGGGTTAATAAAATTTAGTCTTAATAAGAGGACAAAGGGAATGAAAAAGTCACCACCAAATTATGATCTCGATTAGGAGAAAATTGGTGGAAATTAGAGACACATAATTGGAGGGAAAACGTAAATATTTATATGGAGTGATTGAGGTCATCAGTCACAAACAATTGTAGAATTGATGGCCTCAAAGCCATCAATCTATGATGATTTAAAATATCATCAATTCAACAAAACATAAGGTCTTAGGATAACACATTTTTAGTTTTAAGATCCCTTACCTAAAGTTTAAGAATTAATTTCTTCAAATAATAATAGAAGAAAAAAATATATACTTGACAAGTAGAGTTTCATCCTTTAACTAATTTCTACCACAAACTCATCTTTCACCCTAAAAGATAATAGAACTTAAAAAATATTCTATTTATTCTATTCGTATAGGGTTCCAAAAAAATGAATTTATAATTCATATACCAAAACTTTAAAAAAACTAAACTATTCAATCCAGGACATCACGTGGGCCAGTGGTAGGTGATACACCCTTATCGCCCTTCGATTGCGGGTTCAAGTATCGCGGCCTTGCCGGACACGACGGGTTGCCGCCCGACCTCCTAGTTGTCCTTTTTATAGCAATCCAAAAATAATCTCAAACTAGACTTATCCAAAATAATTCTGTACAAACTCAGAGTCCAAAATTTATAAGGAAGGTAAACACAATGAAGATCCTTTTTTCCACGTAATAACATGTGAACACCTTCATCATGTATTCTTTTAAAGAACTGAAACATATTGAATTACCATAAAACATTATTGATTACATTCATGCTCCCTTATTCCTTATAGAATACTGGATATACTCCTTCTATCCAAAAATGTTGTAAACTCCAACAATGATGGAATATACAAATCATTAATCAGTTTCAAGGTAGTCAAGAATATCCAATATAATTTATCCAAATCAATCATGTATTATTCCAAAATCACTACCTCAGTATCATAACAATATTATGGTTTATAATTCTCTCAACCATATATTTTCCAAAAATTTAACCTGTTATTGAGTCACTTTTCTTGGTTTCACACAATCTCAAGTCCTTAATGAAATAGTACTACAGTACAATCCTTATATACTCTATAAATCTTAAAACATGTAAATCATTAATACAATACTCAAATGACACAATAATTTTATAACAATGTAATAAATCTAATCATTCCTTTTCATCTTTGGTAATATCATAACTTTATTATTATCCAATAGTAGAATTTGGGGTATAATCTGATGATTTGGACATTGATTCGCGTAGTGTCCCAACTCCTTGCAGATGAAGCATTGTACATTTGAAACTTTTTTCTTACTCTTGCAATCACGTACTTGGTTTCCTTTTTCTCCACACTTATAACAAACACCCATTCCCTTCAAGCATTTACCAAGGTGATTCTTTCCACAATTATTACAAATGGGAAAATATTTCTTTTCCCTATTCCCTTTATATAACTTTCTCTCTTCCATCCTTTTCTTCTCTTTCTTCCCTTCAAAGCCATAGGACTCAGATAATTCTTTACTTATCCTATTAACACATGATATTATTTCTTTATATGTTGAGAAAACATGGGAGACTATTTCTCTTCTAAATGTTAGCTTAATACCATGAAAGATATGATCCTTTTTACTCTTTGGATCATACGTATTGTTGGAGTTCATATTTCTTCCACTAGGCGTCATTTCTATACAATGGAATACACTAGGTCAGTTTATGAATTGCAATGAATAATTACAAACTTGTAAAATACCTAACATAAATTGAACAGTTTATGGATATAATCCATAATCATAAAAATATTTTCTTTGAGGAGGTATATACTCATAAATCCTTCATAATGATTTGTAAATAAAATGAGAATTATCCTAAGCATATCCCCTGGGAGTGTCGTAACCAAGAGTACAGTAACGCCCGTTGTCATGCACCAGTTCCCATTCGAGTTTTGCTCAAACCAGTGTTTTTGGGTTTTAACCCTAGGTACATCTGTTCCAGAGCCGCTTCTACCTGCTTGTATCCATACAGGGATATATTTTCTTGGAAAACTCACAAAATATCTACATTACCAAAATTCTAGGAAGTTATTCTATACTAATCCTCAAAGTATATCTTACGGTAATGTTCTCTAATCAGAGTTTATATAAATCTAGTTTCCAAGGTTATTGTTAAACTTCCTATGATACCAACTGTAATGACCTGACCCTAGTTACCCAGAGTCGGTGCATTATTACATAACATTGGCATGATTACAAGGAATCAAGTCCCGAAGTACCGATCGGTTTAACAGTCTAGAAAAATAGATTACATACATGAAGTTCAACATTACAAATTGAAAAGAAAAACAAAATTAATTTATTCCATTAGAAATGTCCAATACTCTTAGATTATGCTCGAAAGTCACTCATAACTAACTTATTCATATCCTGGGAAAATAAAACATAAGAAAGGGGTGATCTCTGATGCTCAGTAATGGTAAATAATTTAGCAGAAGCTATAAAATTTTAAGGCAAGATGTGTAATAAAACAATAGCCTTTTAAACATAAACTTGAACATAATATGGCAAAAATAAATCAAAAATTACTATATAAACATGCACATGGATATTATTCTAGTGGAATAATCACATGTAATAACTAATTTCATAATGAGGGAATGTATAGTACTAGACTTTAATTTCTGTGTCAAGGCCTCGTGCCAGGACCTATGGGATAACTATAACCGGACCCAAACCCGAAGAGCCTCTGTAACTGGACTCCAACCCGGAGAGCCTCTATAACTGGACTCCAACCCGGAGGTTCTGATATAACCGGACCGCAACCCGAAGGGATTACTTTTACCAGTCCCCAACCTAGAATATACTAGTCCAATACATTCATCATAAGAAAAGATTGAAATATAACATAAACATTCGTATTAAAACTAGCATAAGAAATGTCAATAATTTATCCATAAACCATGAATGGAATAAAAATAACACATCCACAGTAAAAAATATCACAAAAAATTCAATGCAATATGGAATACTTGTATCATAATAAATCAACTTCAAACAAGTTTAAAATCCATCAAAGTATGTTGACATAGATAAAAATGATCAGTAAAATGCTTTGAGAGAAATACCACTTTTCATGAAATCGTTTAAAATTCTAACAATTTATAAAGGTATTAATTTAAAAGGGATTTTTGAATCAAAGTGTCCCATACCACTTTGAAATTTTTTAAAATAATTATCATTTAAAAACATTCATGTCTATATAAATAAATCCTTAAAATCATTTTAAAAACATGGACATTAATTAAAAGGGTTTAGAAAGAAAAATATTTAAAACATTTAAAATGATTATCTTGTTAAATAGACCCTCCAATAAAAGATTAAAAGATTCCTTTTGAAATAATTTTTATAAAATACGGGTATCTATGATAATTATATCCCAGAAAATACTTACACATGAACAATCTCGGATAATAATGAGATTGAGGAAATAACCCTTACCTTGTTGTAATCAATTGAGCCGTATGAACAATAGTCAATAAACACCAAATGAATCACAAAATATCATGAAAATAAATATAATCATGATAATATATATCAAATGGTAGTACACAATACACCACATGAAATAAATAAGTGGTGAACAATGGAAATCTCACAGAATTAAAAGTGAGATAAGAAACCCCTTACCACGTGTCTGACTTGACTCACTCGTATGTTCCTTGTTCTTCCTAAATAATAAAATTAAGTTAATTTATACTTGATTAAGAATATTTTAAAGTTTATTATTCCTTTTATATCACTTATTACCTTGCTATAACAATTAGTTAATTATTTGAGTTCATATTGGACATTTTGTCGATGTTCAGAACTTGAGTAAAAAATGAACTTGTTATAATTATAAATTGTCCATGTGGTCAAAAGTCCATTATATATTGAATGATATTACTCGTTTAGATTATATATATATAATATATGTCCAGTATATATATTTATTTATAACAGTACATAACATTTAGAGATAAGAAATGAAATGCACCGTTCATGGAGACGGTACGCTGTACGTACGCATGAACACTACTTTCATTTATATTTTGTATTTTAATAGAATTAAAACATAATGATACATAGGTATATTATAATTATAGTATAATATCATTAACTCCATACTTTATACATCCCACATAATTCATTAACGAGTCATATCACTTTGAGGGGGCGGTAGTCCGCACTTCCTCAAATGAAATTATCTTGTTTTACCCATAATGGAAACCATAAAGGTATGACATAAATGGAAAATACATAAGAAAAAAGAAAACATAAACATAATATATATATCATATATAAATACAGTTCCATCTTTATGGTCACCATGAGAGGCGGTAGGAGATAATCGAACAATCATCGTTTTGTGAGGCGTTAGTTTGCCAACTACAGAAACAACATGTTCTTCACCCATTATATGGAGGTGTGTTTAAGTTTATTTCGAATAATTCTCATAAAAACATCATAGTATATTGAGTATACTGGTGTTGTCATAAAATAAAGGAATAAAAAGTGTTTAGGGGGGTTGGAGAAGTAAAATAAAACAAAATAAAGGAAAATATTTTAAGGGAAACTGTTACCTTTAATTTGGGTAACTTCCTTTGGTTTGAACCAAAAGGACTTTTTGAAGTGACTTCTGCCTAAGGTAAGGCTTATAGGTGTAATATAGGGATCTTGAGAGCTTATTTTGTTAGGGTTTGGATGATACAAGGGGCTTGATAGGTGTGTGGAATGAGTTAGAAGTGGTGTTCTTTTATAAGGGGGGGAGGGACTCTTTAGGAAAGTGTGAAAATATTATTTTATTATATAGTGATATTCGGTTTCTAAAGGTCCAAAACTAATTAAAGTCGAAGATAAGATGAATCATGGTCGAAATAAACTCATAAAATAAGATTTGTAAAGGTTTTAGATATAGTTTTAATATTAATAATCTTATTTATTTAAATCATTTATTAATGTGGTAAATACTACATTATTGTGTCATAAATAATTTAATTTATTTGATGTCTAAAAATTATAAAAAAATACCATAATGTTGGAATTTTTTTTATCTTTCCAATTAATATGTATAGTCTAAAATATGACTTATATAACCCCATGTAAAAATTGATTTACTAAAAGATATTTGTTTATGTCATTTTTCCTTTACTTTAAGTTAATTAAAATAAAGTATCATTATCATTCATAAGTGGCTCCATGGGGTCCCAAAATCGACCCAAGGATGCCCATGGTCGGCCATGACTCATCTAATAAGGTTAGGACAAGTGTTAAGGTAATTTTGTATTATTATAATATTATTTTTACCTTGAATTACTCTATTTACCTTCAACCGCGGTAAATAAAAGTCAAAAGTTACTATTCACCAAAAATTATTTTCATCTTATTGAACCAAATTTTACTTACTAAGGTTAACCATGTCTCTCGGATTTTTGAAATTCAACTCACAGAAGAGGTAAAATTAAGTTTTATGCAAATTTGCAAATGCTCCTAGGAGGTGGGTAAAAGACTACAAAAAGTTCAATAAAAATTTTAAATATCTAAACTTATTAAAAAATGAATCCAATGAATTATATTGAACTTATATAGGTATTATGTATCTATTTTTACCTAAAATAAATTTAAATAAAATAAATAATTATTTAAATAAAAAGGCGGGTTTAACCAATAACTTAGTGTTTTTCACTATTCATCAAAAATTGAAAGTTTTCATAAAAATACCAAAATTTCACCCTAAGATAATTTTTATATTATGAATTCAAAAATTAAGTCTATTTTACCATATTCAAAAAATATAAGTTTCATTTATTAATTTAAAATTAATTCCCATTGTCAATACCAAAAAGCGTGTTTTTAAGAAATAATAACTATCAAAAGATTGATACTTGTTTATGTTCGATTTCAAAGTGAAATTATTTCCAATGAATAACATTGGATTAAATGGTAAAAATATAATCTATTTATACTTCCAAACCCTTAAAATTTATAATTTAACACTACAAATTATTTTGATTAAAAAGTTGTTTTCAGTTAAAATATAGTATTTTTCACTATTCACCCAAATATGAAAGTTATCAGAAAAACACCAAAATTTTATTGAAACTAAATTATTATGTACTGATTCTAAATAAGAAGTTTATTTTGTCAAATTGAATATTTAAAAGTTTCAAATATTGGATTTAAAAAGGGTTCGCCATTAAAAGGCTGTAAAATTGCCTTTTTTTTTAAAAAATACTTCTTTTATTTGAAAAAAATGAATTTGTTTTTTCATTATGTCTAAGAAACTAATAATATGGATTCTAGAATTATAAGGATTATATAAATTTTAAATTTTAGTTAATACTATTCATAACCTCTTTTGAATGGATAGTTTGGTTAGTCGTGGTGCGCTTGAACTTAGTGTTGCGTGTAGTGCAAGTTATTGAATTACTTTAGAGAAATAACGTACTATGAAATCTTGAGGTGTTACAGGTTTCACATGATTTTCAGTGACCGTGATATCATCCCATAAATTCCCCATTTATTGGATTATTTAAAATTAAAGGGGTCTTGCCAAATCAGGAAGACATGACAGGGAGTTTCATGTTTTCAAGACGACATGTCTAAGTACTTTTCATGAGATCAGGATGCCTACTGAAAGTACTTCACGCGATCTTTGATGCCTTATTCTGGATATTCCGTGAGACAAGGATGGTTTTTTAAGGGGACTTTATGAGATCAAACTGGCATGTCAAGGGGTCTTGTGAGACCATACGTGCGCATCACATGAGTTTTATGACTGCAAGTGGCTCCCAAATTTTCTCTTTTATTTTATTATTTTATTTATCGAAGTCTTAGGTATCTTGAGATATTGAATGAGTGTTGTCAAAGAAAATCACTTTCCCCATCAGTTATGCACCATGTGACAAAAAAAGGGTTTTTAGTGATGTGTGATCACTTTATGGATAAACCCTTATACTTATTTTTGGAGACAAAGGGGGAGCACGAGACTGCTTGAACATGTCCAAAGACTTTCATGTGATGGGGGTGACATGCTAGTGGGCTCTTTCATAACCAATAAGACATGTAATAATGGATTCTGTGGTGTCTCATGGGTTTCATGGGTGCATCAAATGAGTTTTATAATCACAAGAGACTCCCAAATATCCATTTTTTATTTTCTTTGTTTATTTTACAAAGGTTGGGGATCTCTTGTGGTTGTATTATTGTTGTCAAAGACAATAACTCTACCTACCGGTGAATGTGATGCATGATATTTATGATCACAAGTTTAATGACTTGATTTTCTATGATTTTATTTTTATAAATTAATTGAGAAAATTCTGAGACCAGGCACTGAGACGGTGTGAGATTCCGAGTCCCGGCGTTCCCAAAGCAACTCATTGAAAAATATTAAGCTTTTAATAAAGCGCATGTATGGTTTTTATTTATACTTGAAAAACTTTAAATGGGTTCTTGGATAAAAAATATGAGGGCACAATTACATTCATAATAGTGAATTTACCTTAGGCGAGGCCTAACGTCGACCGATGTGGGTCGGATGTGAAAGTTAGTTTTTGGGCGTAAACGTCATTAAAATATTTAATAATATTTTTATTTGACACTGTATTGATTTTATTTTTTAAACAAACCTCTTTCATGGAATTTAAGGTGATCACCATAGCCCTAAAATTTCTCTGAGATGTGGAAGGAAACCCTCTCGACAAACGACGATAACAGATCGAGTGGATTGCGAATCATTGGATATCAGAGTAGAGGAACTTGTCGACGATGACAATGAAATATCTCCTCATCAATTATCGATTCAAACCATGAGGTAGGGTGTTTTTTCTTTATAATTATTTCCCCGATTCTTAATTTTCAATGATGAACATAGACCAACCCATGAACAGGTTGATCCGTGGTTATGTCATTCTTGTGGGATGGATAATTCTTACTGGTTGATTATCGAGATTGATTTTGTTAAATAGATTTGATTTATTCCCTATCCATTCTTCTTTCGAACATGAATGGTTCAAGTCTTACATGAACAAGGCCAAGATCCATTCTTTAGAAATTCTTGTGCATTTATCTCTTTTCCCCAATTATTTTGTGTTCCTCGTTCTTCACGAAACATGGCCAGAGGATCATTGTGCCTTCAATCCATGGCGCAATGATTCAAGATCGGGGATTCAACACTACAATGAAACCACATAGGTGGAAATACATAAGGTGGTGGTGCACAACGGTGACCAGAGCAGTGACTTTGGCTGGTTCAGGCAGAGCGCGTGGAAAACAGTGGACCAGTGGGGGGGAGGGGTCCAGCAGCGGATCGAGGTGTAACCCGATGGGGGGCCAAGTTATGGAGGTAGAGTGAGGCTCATCCCAACATGTGGCTTGGTTCAGGTGGAGCATGAGGTGGACGAGCCAACAGTGGCAGTAGTAAGACGTGGTCCAGGTGGGACAGCGTGGGAGCCCATGACCGGAGCGGTTCTGCATGTGAAAATTGGGGGATGTGAAAAGGATGAGACGCATCCATGGAAGGAAGGCCATGTGGACCCTGCAGTGGTGGAAAAGCTGCTGGGTAGGTGGATAGTGGGCCAACTATGTGAATGTGGTGTAACATCACATAGAGTCGGGCATCACGCAGTCGGGGTAGACCGTGTGCAGCGTACCGAGCCAACCCGTAGCGCAGGCCAAACTGGAGGAGCTGGGATGCTCTAGCAGCCCAGCAGGATGGACCTAGTGGGATGATCTGGTTCAAGAGAGACTGGAATGGACTGGTTCAGGTTGGGTCAGACCGGATTGGGTCGGGTCAGGTCAGTCCCAATGGGTTGTAACGAACCCGAACAGGCTCCAGGTCATACCTTTTTAATAAAATAGACGTAACTTTAAAACAATGTGTCCGTTTGATGAGTCGTTTACAGCGTTGGTACCCTTGAGAAGAGACTGTGATTTTGAGGTACTCTAAGTGATTTTTTTTTGAAATTTTTCATAATACCTAATGGATTTAGGAGTATGCTCTCCCGGTATAAGCGCACTATGAGAAGAATCCTACGGCTGGCTATGACTTGATGAATACATGACTTTATGACTATGTGAATTGGGGGATGCATGAATTATCAACACTCTATTTGTTATTGAAACTCCGTGTTTCATCGAAACTCCATGTGTTATCAACACTTCGTGTGTTATCGACACTCCGTGTGTTATCGAAACTCCATGTGTTACCGATATTGGGTGTTCTGTGGACTACGTATGATAATACTATTTTTAGTGATATAGACTTATACCTATGTGATATGACTATACTTCATGTGTTTCCTTTGTGGTATACCGTGTATTTTTTTTATACTTCATATATTTATTTATGGTATATTTTGTGTATTTAATTGTGGTGTACTTTGTGTATTTCTTAGTGGTATTCTTTTGTGGTTTGGGGTGTCCTAATGCATATTGTTTTACTCACCCCTGCATGGGATTTTCCCGCATGTGTCCTATCTTGTGCAGATTATCAAAAATTTGATGGATTTTAAGGTGGAATAGGACTAGGTAGTACATAGAGCGTACAAAAAAATTAGGTGTGCTTTTATGAATTCAGACAAATATCCTGCACCTACCCTTCAGGTAGGGTTTTCTACGGATGAGTTTCAGGAACTCATGTATTCAATTTTACAGACTCTTATTTTGGTGGGCTTGTATTCCAGCCCTATTTACTCTCCAGTTTCCTACTATCTTACTCTGTGGTTGATATCTTATTGTATGCATGCATTATCTACTTAGTGTTTTTTTTACATTTCAGCATTTTGGGATTAGAGATGTATGTGTGTACAACTACTTAGGAAAATTCCTCCCATTTGTGGGATATGCCTACTTGGAACTAGTCTCCAGCCTCTGGCCTATCGGAGGTAGGCTTGGGGTAGTCACGACACAGGCCCCTCTGGGAAGAGTTGTGATAGAGTGATATCAGAGGTGGTCAGTTCTACTTAAGGACTGGGAGTCCGTGAGATTGGTTTGGGGAAACATTGTCAAGTGTTTCAAGTTTGGATTTTAGGCCGAGGAATCCAGTGTTGGTGCAGCAGCTGATGTATCCATACACTAGGACTCTAAACATCTAATTTTAAAATCAGTACATGAAAACACTAGTTGCAGGAAAATTAACGGTACATGCATCATATAGGATTTGGGTGTATCCTCATGTCCTTCTTGAGTTAGCTCACGAGGTATAATCTATTGAATGTAGTATATCTTTATCTATTTTAGGATGACTACAAACAGATATCTAGCTAGGATTTTGTTGCGTGATCATGAGGATGATCCTACTAGTGATGAGGTATCAGTACAGGGGCCTATATTAGAGATACTCCCTGCACCGGAGATAGTACCTTTGGGTGGTTTACCAGTGATACCACCACCTGTTGAGTAGCAGTTACTACCAGCGCTATCGGTTGAGGATGTACGCAGGTTGAGTGCATTGAATGAGTTCTAGAGGTAGCGACATCCTAGGTTTAGGGATGATCTAGACCCCTAGATATCTGAGGATTGGTTGGAGGAAGTTACACGTGTCCTCCGCCTTGTGAGGAAACCTTCCGACCAAATAGAAGTCCCAGCCGTGAGTCTTCTTCATGGATCAGTAGGGAGATGGTGAAGCTTAGTGACCCCTAAACATGATGAGGTGACTCTCTCTTAGGAATAATTTGAGCGACTCTTCATATAGGACTTATTCCTAGCTACGTTATACTCAGTGCACATATGGAAGCTCCTGCATCCACATTAGGGTAGTCAGACTATGGTGGAGTACTCAGTGAGGTTTACTGATCTTTCTCACTACTCCATGGATATGTTGTGAGACCCATTATTCTAGGATAAAACATCCAAGGAGGGCATATGTAGGGATATTAGGGAATACATGATATCACTTAGAATCCCTACATATTTTGGGCTATTGGAGTGAGCTCTGCTAGTGGAGAGATTTTTGGTAGAGCAGATGCCAGTAGTGGGAGCTACCATTAGGCACCATGCAGCTGAATCTTTGACAGTAGGTAGCCGACAATAGATGCAGGGACTCAAGAGAGTAAAGCACTCTAGGGTATGACCCAAGGACATGGGATCAGTGGTGTGGGGATCCTAGGGAAGAGAGAGTCAGCTGAAGGATAGACTATGTTACTCATGTGGTAGTCAGGACATCTAGCACAAGATTGCCCGACCCGTCATATGGATGATCAGGAGATGGTCAAGGGACCGCTAAGGAAGAGGAGGAGGTATGATCAGGTTGGTCAGTAGGGCATTATATGTGGAAAAGGAGCCGGTAGAGAAGTAGGTGGTGGGTGTAGGTTCAACGTGTTACCACTACCACCCCCATGTGGTCAACTATAGGCTCAGGGAGTTGGTGGACATGGATGAGGAAAGCTACAGCTGATGGAGGATTATGACCCCGATGATCCATGGATGATTAGAGGTATGATTTGTATCTTTTACACCTTAGCTATAGTTTTGATAGACATAGGTTCCATTCATTCTTTTCTTTCCATGACCCTTGTTCAAGACTCGGAGATTCCGACTGAACCATTGACTCGATCCCTATTCTTAGAGAATCTTACGGGAGGAGATTCGCTGATCACACACTAGTTATAAAAATGTTTCCTTAATCTTAGAGGCAAGAGTTTTGGGTGGGATCTCTTGGTAGCGACATCGAGGCCTTGCGATATCATTCTCAATATGGAATAATTATCCATATTCCATTCTCAAATTGATTATTTTAGGAACATAGTGCGGTGTGTTTGTGGTGATGAAACCGTGTTTTACTTTATTGGTGAAAAGGAAACACATGAATCACAGGATGGACTTACTCATAGGAGGGTTTATCTGATTACTCACCAGTTGGCTAGACTCACCCTCAGTGCAGTTGATGATAGGATTCCTCAGTATCCTATAGCGGTTGAAGATTTTGTGGATTTATTTATTGAGGATGTCCCCATATTACCTCCCTGTAGGGAGTTAGACTTCTACCATAATCTATACCCTGGTATGACACCAATATCTACCCCTGTATATCAGATGGATTATTTGGAGCTTCGTGAGTTGAGGGTAAATATGGAGGACTTGCAGAGGAAGGGCTTAGTGAGAGCCAGTGTTTCGCCTTGGGCGACCCCAGTTTTGTTTTCCAAGAAGGAAGATAGGATCTTGTATTTATGTGTGGACTTCCAGTTCCTGAATCAGGTGACTGTGAAGAACAATAATCCACTACCGAGGATCGAAGACCTCTTTGATCAGATTAAGGGGGAGAGGTGGATCTTGAAGATTGACCTCAGGTTTCGATATCATCAGCTTCATGTACAAGATGAAGATATACCGAAGACAACCTTTAGATGTTGGTACAGCCAATACGAGTACTTGGTAATGAATTTTGGTGTGATGAATTCCCCAAAAGTGTTCATGGGACTCATGAACATGATCTTCCAGCCTTACTTAGACCGGTTAATGGTGGTATTCATTCATGAAATCCTCATGTACTCGGTGATTGAGGAAGAGCACGTGATACACTTGAGGATGGTCCTGGACACACTCTGATAGAAAAAAATTTATAGTAAGATATTTAAGTGTCAGATCTAGATTTGAGAGGTCCACTTTCTAGGACACATCATTTCAGAGGCTGGATTTGTAGTGGATCCGATGAAGATTGAGGCAATTCTTATTTGGGAGCCACCCAAGAGTGTTACTAAGGTACAAAGTTTCTTGGGTTTGGTAGGGTACTATTGGAGGTTTTTACCCAAATTTTCTAGAGTAGAATCACCCTTGATGACTTTTACATGGAATGGAAAGCCCTTCATTTGGAAAGAGAAGTTCCAGCAATGATTTCAAGAGTTGAGGCAGAGGTTGACGAGAACCCCAATCTTGAGACTACCAGAGGAGGGATTTAGGTATTTAGTGTTCTGCGATTCATCAGGGATTGAGATTGGTTTTATCCTAATGTAGGGGAAATCAGTGATTTCCTATGGTTCAAAATAGTTGAGATAACATGAGAAAAACTACACGACCCATGATCTTGTGCTAGTGGTGGTAGTATTCTTATTGAAGATGTGGTGACACTACCTAATGGGTGAACAGTTTATCATCTACTCTGACCATAAGAGTCTCAAGTATATCTTCTCTCAAAAGGATCTAAACTTGAGGCAGAGGAAATGGATGGAGTTCCTCCAGGACTATGACTCTGTGATTGTCTATACTCCTAGGAAATGGAATATAGTGGTAGAAACTCTCAATGGGATATACAACTTGTAGTTGCTGAGTGAGGCATTATAGAAGTGGGTCGCATTGCAGATATCCTTTGTGGATGGAAATGGAGTATCTTACCTCCAGTAAATGGTTGTCACCCCTCCATTATTATAGTGAGTCAAAGAGGAACAACTTGGGTATATCAACTGTAAGACTCGAATTACTCACTTGTCCATAGGGAATGCCCCTGATGGATATTCGATAGGTGGGGAGCATGCCATTATTTTCAGAGGGAGAATAGTTGTACCAGTGGTGTTGAGGGAGGAGGTTCTGAGAGAGTTCCACACATACCCTTTAGTGGTAAATCCAGGTGTAATGAATATGTACCAGGACCTCTGATGTTAGTTCTGGTGGCCGGAGATGAAGAAGGAAGTGGAAGAGTTCGTTTCTCAATGCCTCACTTTCCAGCAAGTGAAGGCTAAGCACTAGGTTCCAACGGGCTTAACCTAAACACTTGAGGTGCCAGAGTGGAAGTGGGATGAGATATTTATGGACTTCATGATAGTTTTACTATGCACGTCTAGGGGACATGATACCATCCGAGTGATCGTTGATTGACTCACCAAGTCAACCCAATTCCCACCAATATGGGAGCAGAGTCCAGTAGAGATCTTGGGACGCCTCTATATGCAGGAGATATATTAATTTCATAGAGTTAAATCGACGATTATTTTATATCGTGATGCTCGTTCCACATCCCGGTTGTGGAAGGGATTGCAGGGGGAATTTGGAACTCAGTTACGCTCGAGCACGACATTTCATCCCCAGACAACCGACCAGACGGAGAGGACCATTTAGGTCCTTGAGGACATGATACGTGCTTTCACCCTAGACTTTGGCCATATTTGGGAGGATCAACTACCTCTGGTGGAGTTTTCGTACAACAACAATTACCACTCCACCATTGGCATGGAACCATTTGAGGCCATGTACGAGAAACCATGCAGGTCACCACTTTACTGGACTAACCCAAGAGAGTCAACACTCATGGGTCCAGAGTTGGTGTGGGATACCACTGAGATAGTGTAGATCATCCATGAGCAAATGATTACTACACAAAGCTGGAATAATTCATATAATAATAGAATATAGATTCCCTTGTAGTTCAAGGAGGGAGTCCATGTGTTCTTTTAGGTCTCACCTCGACGGGGATTGAAAAGATTTGGCTAGGGTGGAAAGTTATCTTCAAGATACATGAACCCTTTTTATATTCTTTGTAGAGTTGGTGAGGTGTTGTATCACTTAGATCTACCCCCATAGTTTCATTTGGTACATGATGTTTTCCACGTGTTGCAGACGAGGAGGTACATTCATGATCCATCGTACTTCATCTACTGGGGTGAGATGGACATTGACGATGTGGAAACTTTTGTGGAGTACCCGGTGGAGATAAAAGATCAAAAAGAGAGGATACTTAATGGGTGTTTGATTCCACTGGTACATGTTCAATGGTAGAACAAGAATCTCTAGGAGAGAACTTGGGAGTAAGAGGATCAGATTCTTTCTTAGTAACCTCATATTTTTTCTGAGTAGCCATTGTTTTGTCTTTTAGGGAAGTAAATACATAGGTGGAGAGAATGTAATGACTCAAATTTTCATTGGTTTTATTTTTATAAATCAATTAGAAAAATTACAAGACTAGGCACTAAGACGGTGTGAAATTCCGAGGCTCTGTGTGCCCGAAACAACTCATTGAAAAATGTTAATCTTTTAAGAAAGCGTGCAGGTAGTTTTTCTTTAAATTGGAATAACTTCTAAATGGGTTCCCAGATTAGAAATATGAAGGCTCTATTGAGTTCAGAAAAATGACTTTACCTTAGGCAAGGGCTAACATCAAATGGTGTGGGCCGGATGTAAAAGTTAGTTTTTGGATGCAAACATCATTAAAATATTTAATAAAAATATTTTATCTGACATAGCATTGATTTTATTTAAAAAAACAATTTTCAAGGAATTTAGGGTGATAGCCATAGCCTTGAAATTCCTCTGAGATGTGGAAGGAAACCTCTTGATGAATGGTAATGATTGATCGAGAAGATTGTGAATCGTTGTGCCAGCGGAGCAGAGGAACTTGTTGACGATGATAATGAAATATCTCTTCATCAACGATCAATCCAAACCTAGAGGTAGGGTGTTTTTTCTTTGTGATTATTTCCCCCATTCTTAATTTTCAATGAAAAACGTGGAAAAACTCACGAACATGTTGATCCGTTGTTCGGTCATTTTTGCAGGATGGATAATTCTTGCAAGTTGATTATCAAGATTGATTTTGTTAAATAGATTTTATTCATTCCCTCTCCATTTTTCATTCTAACACGAATGGGTCAAGGCTAACATGAACAAGGACAAGATCCATTATTTGGGTATTCTTGTGCCTTTATCTATTTTTCCCAATTCTTTTACATTCCTCATTCTTCATGACACATGTTCAGAGGATCGTTGAACCTTCGATCTGTGGAACAACGATCCGAGATCGGGGATACGACACCACAATGACACCATGGAGGTGCGATGGCACAAGGCGGTGGTGCATGAAGGTGACCGGGATACAAGCTTCGGATGGTTTAGACAGAGCGTGTGGCGAATAGAGGCCCAGCGGTGGCTGGGTTTTAGTGGCAGAGAGAGGCACAGACTGGCGGGGGGGGGGGGGGGGGGGGGGGGGGTTAGGCAGAGCACAAGTCGAACGGGCCGCCGATGGGGCAACCAGTGGTGGGAGCAAGATGCGGTCCAAGAAGGACTATGTGGGAGACCATGGCCATAGCGGTGCCATGAGCGATGATAGGGGGACACAGTGAGGATGGGTCATGTGGAATCCACAGTGGTAGCGAAGCCATGGGGTAGGTGGATGGCAGGCCGATCGCGTGAAATGAAGCATGGCACCACATGGAGCTAGGTGGCATGCGGCTAGGGCGGACCATGTGTGGCGCATTGATCTGGCCCGATCCAAATACCCAAAGATTCAGGAAGGTTGAGACCTAACCGGACCGAATCGGGTTGGGTGGGGTCGACCGGTCTGGGTCGGGATAGCCGGCGTGTCAGATCGGGCCCCTACCAGACCTTTTTAGTAAAACAACCATAACTTTTAAATCGGGTGTCTATTTGACAAGATGTTTGTGGCGTTGGGACACTTGAGATGATATGGTCCTTTTGAGGTACTCTAAGTAAGTTTTTGTGAAGTTGAAATATGAACTAATGGCTTTAGGTGTAGGTTCTTCTGGTACAAGTGCTATACAAGTAGAATCCTGCGGCTGGCTATGACTTGATGACTATTCGACTTGATAACTATGTGACTTGATGACTATGTGACTTGGGGGATGCATGAATTATCGACACTCCATGTGTTATTGACAGTCCATGTGTTATCAACACTCTGTGTGTTATTGACACTTCGTGTGTCATCGACACTCCATGTGTTATTTACACTCTTTGTGTTATCAAAACTCTGTGTGTTACCGATACTGGGTGTTATGTGGACTAAGTCTGATAATTAGGTTTTTGTGCTATTGACTTATACCCGTGTGAGCTGATTGTACTTTTCCAGTTTCCTTTATGGTATACCATGTATTTTTTTGTGGTATACTTCATGTATTTATTTTTGGTATACTTTGTGTATTTCTTTATGGTGTACTATTTATATTTCTTAATAGTATTCATTTTTGATTTCAAGGTATCCTACTGAGTATTGTTTTACTCACCCCTGTACGGGCTTTGCCCGCACGTGTTGTGTCTTATTCAGACGATCTCCGCTTTGACGAAGTTCATGGTGGACTAGGACCAGTTGGTGCTTAGAGTTTTAGGAAAAATGAGGTGTGTTCCTACGACTTCAAAAAATTTTCCTACACCTACCCTTTAGGTAGTGTTTTCTACGGACAAGTTTTTGGAACTTGTGTATTTACTTTTGTAGACTCTCTTTTTGGTGGGATTATATTATGTCCCTATTTACTCTCCAGTTTCCTACCATCGTACTCTGTGGTTGGTATCTTAGTGTATACATACCATGAATGACCGAAAACACCCTAGGGTGTTTAATCTGTCATGGTGTTTACAATCCTCATGAGGATTAGAGCTTCTTTCTTGCAAGGAGGAGGTACCATTGGTTGGTAGGTCAAATCCCTTATGCGTCGGTAGCATTGTCAAATATAGGTGTGTACACTCTTTTACAAGGTTCATGGGAGATTTATGGGAGTAATATTGGTTTACGGAGAAATAATAGGGATTCTAGGTCCATATAGATAGTTGGAGTATGACTGATATAATTCATAACCCAAAATTTTGAGTCAGTGAATATGGGATGGGGAAGACATGCCAGGGATGACCTGTAACATCCTGAGGTTCCAGGTTCCACCACGGTGTTTCCAGGTCTCACAAGGATTGAATCTCCTTTCTTGAAAGAAGGATATGCCTTTATTTGGTAGGTAAAACCCCTTATGCGTCGATAGCATGGTCAAGAAAAGATGATCTCCACTCCTTTCCAAGGGCCAAGATATATTTGTGAAGAATCAAACATCCAGATGATGAGGTTGGGTATTGAGGAAAGCTATCTAGGAAGGGTTCTGGAAACCTAGGTAATTTTAGATCTTAATTGTGAAGATATATCCCTATGCCCTGTGGTTTATAATTATGAGGTGTGGGACATCAAAGGTTCAGGAATGGAGTGTCACATTTCTGCTTTGAGAAAGGGTACAAAACATGGTGATGTAATGTCGAGGATGTAGAATTCGATCAAATAGTTTGGTATTTGGATTTTAAATCATGGTCCAAAGTGCTCGGTTCAGGAGGATGATATTGGAAAATCATACTAGGAATGGACAATAACACACTAAGGTGCTGAGTTCTACCATGGTGACGTCAGGGCTTACAAGGATCAGAAATCTCTTTTTGCAGAGTGGCACATTTGGTTGATGACCATAGGCACATATGTAGGAGCCATAGGCATACATGTATAGTTAAAAAATGTTCCCTTAAAGCTGGGTATCCTTTTCCAAGGTCCATGTAAGGTTATGGCGATATGAGGTGCTTAAATCATAAAGTGTTATTTTTGTAAAGTGTAATATCCAAGAAGGGTTTAAGCACCCTAAAAGTTATGTCAACACATATATAGAATATTATCATGGTGAGGAGATGTGAAAAATCATTACTCTAACCTTTTCAATAACCAAGGGGTCCAGAGATCATAACTTGGATTTTACCAGGGCTACAAAGTAGGCCCTATGGGATTTATTCCATATTTATTTGCGCCCTAATTTTTTCCTAAACTCTAGAGATGAAGAGTTTAGTAATAGAATACTTGAATTTTTCTTAGGCCACCCTTTTTGGGTTTTAAACCTAACAAGTTTTGTGTCTTTTTCGCTTGTAGTTTAAGGTATTTTGATTTTAACCATCATAGGCTAGATTTTAAAGTCATACAACTTTGACCAGTGTGTAGGTAGTTTAAGGTCATGACACACATGTAACTAATATGGGGGATGATACACAAGATAATAATTAGGATACCCAGGGTCAAGATCACCACAACACCCTTTTGAGTAGGAAATGAAAATATCACAGATCATGAATCAAGGTTCTCAGGTCATGAGTAATGATACAGGATAATCATACTGGGAATGGCCCATAACACACTAAGGTGATGAGTTCTATCATGGTTACATCGGGGATCACAAGTATCAAAAATACCTTTTTTCAAAGTGACACATTTAGTTGAAGACCATAGGAACATATGCAGAATCCATGGGCATGCATGCATAGTCAAATAAAGGGTCTCTTAAATCCAGGTGTATTTTTCCAAGGTCCATGAAATATTTACGGAAACTTGAGGTCCTCAAGACATAAAGTGTGATTTATGGATTGAGGTTCTTAAAATATGGTAGGATCACCCCATACTCTGGATAACCGAGGTAAAGATCTTGTGGTCCTTTGATAAAGAATGATAATGGATGATGGTCTGCATAGATTAACATTGTGTAGTAGGGACGTAATTGATTTTGTGTAGTTTAGCATTATGCTATAAGGAAAATTTCCTTATAGTTTAATTTCAAAAAATAATGATCTATTTGTTGAGTATTTTTAATGTCACACAACCAAGATGTTCTCCTTGCATTTTAATCATCACGCAACAAGGACATGGGAACCAATGTGAAAAATTGTGCAATAAATATTACATGTACTAGCAGGACACACATAGATATGACTAATATGCAAGAAAAATGGCCTTGTATGGATCAACCCCTATGTATTCTGGGTTCATTTTTATCAATTATTGTGACTGGGCCCCAGATTGGAGATCCGGGTGTCACTATGTATCCTATTATGATAGGAATTAATCCACTTGTAGTTATTGAACATGAAACTATCTATGTAGGTATGAACTATATGGAGAGGTGGGTATTGTTTCCATTGATTGTTATAGTTGGTCCCAAGATTGGATATACATGTGTCACTACATATCCTATGATGATAGGAATCAAGCCACATATAATTCTCAAGGAACTGTGCAATTTAACATCATGTAGTAAGGATATTGTCTTCTTGACATGAAAATGGGTATTGCATCTAGAACAAGGATGGAAATATAGGAATCACTATATATCCCTTAGTAATGGGAATCAATCCACACATAGTTCTTGAAATATAACGTTTTTCCAATGTTTGAACTATATGCATGGAGAGGGGAATTTTTATGTTTATTTGTTGTGAATGCATCCAGGGTTGGAGATCCATGTGTCACTACATATCCTATGATTTCAGGAATTAAGTCATACATAGTTCTTGATTAGAGGTGTGTTAAGATACAAATCACCAAAAATAGCGATCCTCTTGGGAGAGGTCCATAGAAATGTGCAACATTATTTTACGTAAGGGACATCAACCGTGCAGTTTAACATCATGCGGTGAGGAATCATGGTATGTATTTTAAGGTATTGAATTAAGGACCATGATGAGCCTATCATGATATATTATTCCTTTTTTTCTTAGGTAATACCTTACTAAAATTCCTAAGATCATGTTAAATATGCTCGGTGTGAGAAACAAGGAATGAAAAGGGTTCATCTCACCATGCAGAGGCGATTAAGGATAGGACATGGGAATTTTGTATCATGTGGTGGCTGAAACAAGATATATGATCGAAGTTTCCCTACATATCTCATTTAAAATGATAATAAATCCACACTTAGTTCTTAGAAGGAGGTAAAAACTATGTAGAGATAACTCTCACACGGGGATAGGGGTATTCCATCCTTCTTTTTCATAGATCTATCTCATGTGTGGTGAGTTGTTAGTGAGATTGTGCTTCCTGTGTAGTTTAACGCCATATAATGTGGAAGTCTACCATATAGTTTAATGTCATGTGGTAAGGATTTCAGGTTCTATTCATTTTAAAGTATCACTACTAGGAATTAGGACACTGTGTAGTTTAAAGTCTTACCGTTCGAACTTAGGTCACCTGATATGAATGAATATGAATCATTTGGGGATCCATGCAGGTTTAATGTCAGGAATTTAGGATGTGTTTGTGTATTTTAACATCCAAAAACTAGGATTAAGAGAATTTAATGACATCTTTGTAAAGTATTTCATGATAAACCTTACATTAGTGGGGGGCATGCATGATCCCTATCCATTTTGGTCAGTGAGTAAGCTTTGTTATGATAGACCTTATGTATGATGTAAGGCCCTTCCCATTTGGGTTCCAGCTTCAAAGGATTCTTTCTTGATATCATTTGGTTATTTAGAGACAAAACTAGTTTTAATTAGAGAAATTAATGTAGGAGAACCTTATTATTTAAGGCTCATGCAATCCGATTCTGATGGACTTCAAGGTTGTGCAATGTACATAACCTGTTCTCATTGAACCGCTCTAATTCATTCAGCTTCTTTGTGATTAATTGTCATCTAAGAGTTATACAAAAATATATATTTAGAGAAAATTAAGTTATACTTATATGTGTAACACTACCTCATTCCCATACACCAATGAGAATGGAGTTTCTTGTGTAGTAGTACACATGGTGGTACGGTAAGCCCACAAAGCATGGAGAAGCTTGTATGGACAAGAGCTATTATCCTTGTTCACTATATTTTAGATTATATTTGATAAAGTCTTATTAAAGAACTCTATATGTACATTTTCCACTGAATGATAGTGAGATTAGTTATTGGACTCGATATTGTACTTCTGGTACAGTTTCTTCAACTCTGTAGAACAGAATTTGGTGCCCTTGTCCATCAATATTGTGTGAGGGAATCCAAACCTGGTGATGATATGGGACTTTATGAAGTTAATGATATTATTTATCCCAAATTCCTTGGTAGGTATTTCCTTATCCCATTTGGAAAATAATTTAGTAGTAGTAAGGATGTACTTAAACTACTTTGATGTGGCAGGGGGATATGGCCCCACAACATCCATTCCCCAAACGACAAACAAACAGGAATATTTAGCTATATGTTGCAATTCTAAGGGTTGATGGATGATTTTTTCATGGATATGGAATTCGTGAAAGTTACTGGTGAATTCTAAATATTCCTATATCATGGTTTGATATTAATAACCCAGCCTCCTAATTTGGTGGGAGATCTTGGTACCAGACTGATGATCACCACAGGAGCCTGCATGGACTTCTTTCATAGTGATATGAATCTCTCTTTATGCTATTCATATGAGGATGATTCCATAAAATACTTGATTTTATAGGGATTTCTTCTAATTTGGGTCATCCTGTAAGTTAAAGTTCATTGCATGATGCCGAATCTATTACCTTCCAACTCAGTTTTTTCGGGATAAATCCATTTTTGAGATAATTGATTAAGGGATCCATCCATCTAGGGGTGGATATTCATTCATCATGATCTAGGGTAGTGTTTTCATGATTTTTCTTCCATATCACAGATGATGATCGACAAGACCATTCTTCAGTGAGTAATATGGAAGATTTCTCTCTCCTGATCAGGGTCGGTCAAGACTGTGGCTGCATTAGCCAATGCATTGGCGTGAGTATTCTATGATCGGAGAACATGATGCAATGTGGTATCAAAAAGGAACTATTCCACTATTACCTTTTCCTAGTGAGATATGTATGATCCTAGATGACTTCTATGGTAGCTACTACTATATACAGTTTGATACAGGAAGCTGTTATCTCATAGGAGCTGGGTGCAATGGCGCCAATGATGGGAATCATTATTTACAAGAATTTGTCTAGTTGGTTGCAACTTTGGATTCCCTGTCTAAAATGCATTCCCATTTCTTTGAGGGGACCAATTAAAAGATCTATTGTTTATCCTCTCCCTTCGTTAATGATTTCTAGGCATCGTTGAAGTGGGTTAATTCTATTGTAGTGACCAACTGGATCATGCGTTACCCGGTCCTCTGATTTCTACAGAGGCTATGACATTACAAGACACCGTATTTGAAGGGTTCTTTCGTTCTGGGGATATAGTGAAGTGAAATACTCCTTATTTCAC
The DNA here is from genome assembly GCA_963277665.1 of Viscum album. Classification (NCBI taxonomy): domain Eukaryota; kingdom Viridiplantae; phylum Streptophyta; class Magnoliopsida; order Santalales; family Viscaceae; genus Viscum; species Viscum album. Next base: position 595,561,661 of record OY728123.1, read on the forward strand.
TAATCCTTAGATATGCAAATTTGGAGATGCTTTGGAAATTAGTTGTCATAGAGTTTTCATGGTGCAAAGACAAACACTTCATAGGCGTTTGTTATGCTCCTCCATTCCTAGGTTCCAAGCTACAGAAAAGGAATCCATATCCAGCTGACCACAAAGTGTATTGATGTGATAAAGGTGATACTTATATCATAGATAAGGAATATGTATATCCTTTAGTCACTGATTATTAGACCATATATTTTGGTGTAGATAAGGGATGTACTCCTTTTCTAGATCATCTAGGACCTCATAATCAGAAGTGGTGAGGGTCTAGGACATGGTGGGGAGGTTATTTCTAGCTAACTCTCTTCAAATTTTAATTTTATCATCCTATTCATCATAATTACATGCCTCCATCTGATTAGACCACATAATATAATTCTTGGGGTCTCTTGCTAACCGGAGTGGAGTACTGATGGAATTTTATGGGGAATTATATACGGTTGACCCTAATGTTTTGAGAATCTATCTATATGAAGGTTTACGAGTTTTAGACACCTAACTATATTAAGGTGTGTGGGTAAGGAGAGGATATCCTTTTCTATGGGAGATATCACCGTGGGGAGGTTGACCACTTTAGATGTCTGGAGTAGGGTGTCTGTGATCCATCTCTACACTACCATGAGTATTAATATCACGGTAATAATAATAATCATCTTCTTATTCATTTGAAGAGTTGAAGAACCCTTGAGGTTTTTATAATGTGTCTTGAAAAACCTCAAGGACACTATCATTGAGCATGTTAGGGATATGCGCCTCATTCTTCTTAATGGATGGAATATGCCGAACCGCCTTCTGAAACTGTGAATGGATATGAGCCTTCTATATTACGGTTTACAAAACTTATTTATAACCATCTGGTTCTATGGGAGTATGAGACCATTCCTAAGAATCTTTTGGAATATTCCAATTATATTTTTCATTATTGATAGGAATATGAACCTATCTCAAGGAATGTTCCATTCTCACTTGGTGAGCCTTTGTCAAAACGAGAGCATGAACTTGATCCCAAGCCTTTTGGAATATGCTGTTGGTCTTTTGTGGCATGGATATGAGCCAGCCCCGAGGCATGTTATTATCTAACTTGGTGAGCCTCATTTGGAATAGGAATATGAGCCTTGTATGAATATATATTCCCTACGAGAATACGTTGATGGACCTATAGAATGGGAGAAGATACACGAGCCTCCTCCTATATTTCCTCAGAAGGATGCTGATGTAGTCATTCATCGATGAAAGTAGAAATATGAGCTTAGATTCCATGATCTATTAGAATATTCCAGGAGGATTCAATAATAGTAATATAAGCCTGTCCTGAGGCATGTTCCATTCTCACTTGGTTATCCCAGACCATAATGGGGATATGAACCCAATACTCATCCTTTGGAGTATGACACTGGTCTTCTTCGATTGGAATATAAGCCTATCTCGAGGCACGTGTCCCTCTAACTTGGTGAGCCCCAACCAGAAAAGGGATATGAGCTTGATCATGGTCCTTTGGAATATTCCACCAATTTTTTTGACAATAATGTGCCCCTATCTCGAGGCATGTGCCACTCTCGCCTGGTGAGCCCCAGTTGGAATCATAATATGAGCCCAGTCTGACACCTCATCCTTTACTAAAATATGATGATATTCCTCCTGGACAAGAGTAAGAATGTGTACTTTAACTAGAGAAACCACTAGTTCATAATGATCATAGTGTTGAGATTCCCTAGCTATAGGGATAGGAATATGCACCTGTCCCTGTTTTTGTACTAGTTTTGGAATATGTCAGTAGATTCCTTCAGTTGTTGCTAAGATGTAATGGTATTTCCGAAATGTGTGCGTAGGGAGATAATCTTGCACATTTTCCATCTCCAATATATACTTGTAGATATCTTTTATTGAATTTGGGACATGAGGTTACTTCTATTCTCCTTGTTCCATCATAATATGCTAATGGGCTTCATGCACAGGGATAGGGATATGCGCCTCCCCCATGCTTACCACAAGAATATTCCCACAAACTTGCTTTGAGTGAGTAGGGATATAAGCCTGATCATTGGTTACCACTAGAATATGCCGACATAAATCATCATTGGGAGTGATTATATGAACCCACTCATGATTATCCAAATCCTTCCTCACATGATGCATCTTCCTTATTGCTCATGCATGGGTATCAGAGGTGACAGCGTGTCGGGTGGTACCCTCAATAAGCAACTGATGGGTACTGGTGGGATGGTTCTAGTGATGACGGTTGATAGGAACCCTCCTCAAAAGATCTTAAACTATAAGGGATAAATATTTGACTCCCCATTCCACCTTCATTATATACTAAAGGTGATGATTTTTATGCTCCAAGGATAATATCCTGAAGCATTTGGTTGTGGCAATAAGGGCCACTGGCTTAGCTACAAATTTCCTTGGATTATGTAGACTCATTAGTTTCAATACTTGGAGACCCTCATGAGAAGCTTCAAGAGTTGGGATTATACCATGCCGATGGTATTCCTAGACCATTGTGTTCTCCACCTAATGTTGAAGTTGTCGGGTAGGTGAGATCATTTTGCGATCCGTAGGGGTTGCATCCATAGCTAATTTTACAGAATAATCGCTGGATGAAGAAATTATCTTGGACCGAGATTCTATTGATGAGAGAAGTATATATAGTCATGTATACATCAAAGAACATGGTCATCTATTAGTTCAATATAGTAGGAATCATGCATGATCAATTAGATATGCATGGTTAACACAATTGTCCTTTTATTCCCGATTCGACCATTCTGATTGCATGGATTTGTCAAAGTAAGGATGTAATTATTTCATGGGAAACCTAGTTATAGAAGATCATCTATAAGATTTATTTTAGGATTATCATATTTTTTTTGATATGCCAATAAAGTGGTTCGAGACATGGAAAACTGGCTATCCTTCTATTTGAGGGTTTTACATTGGTCTCATCATTTTTTTTGCATGAATTATGAAAATAAAAATGGAAAGATTCCTGATTAAATGATTATTCTATTATTTGAGAGGTTCAAGTTGGGTTAACCATTTTTTTCTTCTGAAATATGATGATCAGTAACCTTCATTGGGAAAACAAAATGGTTGGACGAGAATTGGGTAGTCTATCCTTTTTTATGTTATGAAGGAGATTCCATGGTTAAATAAATTCATGTCGGGTTCAAAATTTATTTTCTTCTGAAATATGAAGATCAATCACCCTAATTGGGTGAAAAAATGGTTTGATAAGAATTGGGTAGTCTATCCTTTTTTATTTTGTGAAATAGATGTCTTGGATAAATAAATTCGCATTAGTATCACCATTTTTATTTCGATAGAGAGATGTGGGAGGATTTTGTCTAGTGGTATGATTGTGGGAGGTTCAATGTTGTGCAAAATCATACACACTAGGCTCACCATATATTAACCTTTCACAGAAACTCCCAACAGTTCCCACATCTATAATTGAGTTCAAAAATAATTTCCAAAGGCAGAAGGTCAGTTGTGGTTTTAGAACCAATGATTCTTAGGAACTCACATTGGTCGAGAGGATGGGAGGTCGGGCTCATCACACCCTTTTGGGGGAATTGTTGTATACTTTGAGACTCTCTTATAGATTTAAGATATGTTCACGAATCTCTTAATAATCCACATACAAGACCAGTTAACCTAACAAAATGATCATAGTTTATCCCCTTTTAATGTAGAATAAGGGGATATCATTAGTGAATCCATCTATATGTATTTTATTTTATTAACCCATTTCTCAGTAATGAGTAGTTTATTATACACTGAATCCACATAACTAGTCACCTTGGAATTTTTTGTCACAAAGGGTGGTGGTTAATATTCAGAGGAGGGGATTTAACCTCTATGAGGTATCCTACATATCCTACTTATCGTAGGAATAAAAACCCACGTAGTTTGTTAAACTCATGCAGTTTAATGTCATATAGAAAGGAAATATATGTGGGCACTTGGGAACTTGGTATTTTAGCAAGAACCTCGAGTAGGCATCCCATGTATCCTAGTTATATTAGGAATCAGAGTTATCATAGTTCAGTTGGACTCTCAGTCTGCTAATGGATGAGGTGGAATGATCATCCCATGGGAATGATTGGGTCCTTATAGTTGAAATTTAGGAGACATGGAAGGAATTACACCAAAGTTTTAAAGACCCATAAAATTCAAGGGAAATGTTTTCTTAATTTTCTTTGGAATTTTACAAGAGCGCGGTTTCTGACGGCACCTGATTCCGAGGCCCGGTGTGCCCGGAATCAATTTCCGAAGTTTGGCTCGGGTACGTTCAGTGAACAAACGAGCGGGAATTCCTAACTTTTGATCCAGTGCTCGGAATTGAAATCCGAGGGCACTGATGAACTCGCAGCGCCGATATTCGCTTAAGGAGACCTTTTCCGAAGTTGCGTTTATTGCGGGACGAAAGTTAATTTTTGGGAGAATTATAAAAAGTTGAATAAAAATGTGGAACACTTTTTATTTTATTTTTATGTTAGTTAACTTCTCCCAAAGGGAGTTAAAGGTGGGACCCACATCCACTTAACCTCCCTTGGGAGGATTAAGTGTGGTGGGGCCCACACGAAACCCAACTTTTCAACTTCTCTCAAAACTCCCTTTAACCCCTCTTTAATTGTTTTGACAACTTAGCTTATTAATGAGATTGAGTTGTTTAAACTTTTTCAAACCTTTGAAATTCAAAAAGGTTTAGTTGAGTTAATAAAATAAGCTCTTAGCTTATTTTATTTGGTTAGAATTGTTTAGCCATCTTGAGAGCATTTTGGGTTCTTCTCCTTCTTCTTCAAACTTTGACGAAGAACGCTCAAGCTTTGACGAAGAACGCTCAAGCTCCAACGAAGAACGCCGCTCCTCTCTTCTTAATCTTCCGTGTCAACGAAAGGGAACGCCGCTTCCTCCTCGGACTTCCTTCGTCGGCATACGAAGATTCGCCAACGATGTACCTCTTCGGACGTACCTCCTCGTCATCGGATTTGACGAACGATTACCGCGACGCCCGACCTCCGCGACGTTGTCTTCCGCGGGTCGTTGACAATCTTCGAACTTATACCCAAGGTAGGGGTTGTTGTTATTTGTTTATTTATTTATTCTTGTTCGTGGTTCTAGCATGACTAACGTGAGGATATTGAATATTTAAATATGTGTTATCATTTAACGTGAGGGGGCCGGACTGCATGAACACGGCCGAACCCCCTCCTTTGTTCTTGTTGATTTATCTTGCGGATGAAACAAGATGGCGTGGTGCCGTCACACCACGCGGATATTCGCACACTTATATTGCGCGGCGCCGTCGCGCCGCGCCGTGGAAGGATCATCAAGAACGCGACGCCGTCGCACCGCGTCGAAGGGAATCGAAGGCGCGGCGGAGGGGCGCGGTGCCGTCGCACCGCGCCGGACGACGAACACCGCGGCCGGTTCCGGGCCGCGGCGAGACGGGAAGACCGGCGGCACGCCGGGCCGCCGGCGTCGGAAACCGGAAGGGGACCGGCTTGCCGGTCCCGTTGGAGAAAAACCGGCCGGCCAGGTGGCCGACCGGAAGGTCAAAGACCGGGGGAATAAATTCCCCCGGTCAACTCTCTAAACCCCCCCCATTTATGAGGGGGGGGGGGGTTCCTTTGGGGGGGCAGGAGGCCCCCCCGGTTTCCTCAAGCAGGCCCCCACGAGGGGGGCCGGATCTCCAAAAGGCGCGGCACTTAAGCCGCGCCGCCATGCTGCGCGTGACCCCAGCGGCCCCAGGCCGCGCCGGACCGCGCCGCCGCGCCGGTTCGCGCCACCGCGCCGGTCCGCGCCGCCGTGCCGGTCCACCGCCGGCCGGGCCGGGTCGGACCCAGGTCGGGTCGACCCGGTTCGGGCCGACCCAGGGGGGGGGGTCGGGCCGGGTCGGCCCGGACCCGGACCCCCCCGTTTTCGAGACGGATTCGGTATTTTGGCTATAACTTGAACCAAGGACCTCCGATTGACGAACTGTCTACAGAAACACGATCCTTGGATCGAGACGGTCGTTTCGGTATATCGCACTCAAAGTTTCGGAATACTTTGAGTTCAGCCGGGTTGGTTCGTTCACGAAACCAACCGGGCCTTCGGAGCGGAAACACTCATATTTTGAGCTACGGACGTCCGATTGACGTGCCGTCAGCTTTGTTGTGTTCCTCTTAGTGAGACGGATCTTTTGGCATACTTCGCCCGAGGTTTGGACGCAGGTGGAGTACGGTCAGGTTGGTTTTGCCTTAAAAACCAACCGGGCCCCGGGGACGAAAATGCCAATAACTCTCAGACCGGGCGTCCGATCGACGCGCCGTCTGTTGCATTGAGTTCCTGTTAACGATACGGAACTTTTGGATACATCAACTCTGGACTTTGTGACAGTTGATGTATCAGCCTCTCGGCTCGTGGAGCGGATCCTCCTGTACGAGCTTGCTGTGTGCGGGAACCCTAGTGCTGGCTGCGACTGTGACTGCTACTACTACTGCTACTACTGCTACTGTGACTGCGACGACGACAGTACAGAGATCCTATGTGGATTCGACGACGACGACTACAACACTCAGCGATCCTACATGGATCAGTGCTACAGGTCCTGTGTGGGCCCGATCCTGTGTGGGTCTGATCCTGTGTGGGTCTTTGCGCTCAGCGGTCCTGTGTGAACCAGCGCCTACAGGTCCTACGTGGGCCCGATCCTGTGTGGGTCTTTTGCGGGGGTTAGTTACCTATCAATCCTTCGTGGGTCCGACGACTTAGATGGATCAGAGATCATCTTTATCGTCTTTTGAAGAAGTATACCTGTGTGAGCTGAATCCTGTTGCTTTCCTATGTGGATTGTGTTGTGCTATCCTGTGTGGATTACGTTTTGCTTTCCTGTGTGGAATACGTTTACTTTCCTGTGTGGACTGAGTTGTACTTGGGCTCGGAGGTTGGAGCGTATTTGAAATTGATGACTTAGGTATATGTATGGGCATATACCTAAGTAGTGTTGGTTGTTACATCGTGATTGTACCTTTCTTCGTGGTTTATCCTTTGTGGATTTGAGAGACCTTCAGGGGTCTCGGGGTCCCTACTGAGTAGCTTATACTCACCCCTGCACGGGCTTTGCCCGCACTACGTTGTGTTGGTTGCAGACGACGGACAACGTTGATCTTAGCTGAGGCTTGCAGAGCAGGACGATACCTGGAGGTGGACCACTGGGCGGGACGTGCTCGGAGCGGACGGCGGGACCCGTGGAGCAGTGGAGCTATCTGTACCCACCCTTCAGGTGGGATTTCCAGTGGACAACTCGGTGTAGCGGCTTTTACTTTTCAGTTGCCGTTTTCCCTTTCGAGTTGTACTTTACATTCAGTTTGGGTTTGTATACTGGCCCATTTACTTTTCCGCACTTTCAGTTGTACTCTGCTTTTGCTTAGAGTTTACTTTCCTCTTGCTTACTCTGTGGTGTTTGTTTACTTTACAAAGGCAATGCCTTCCATTTTTACCGGGATTTACGCCTTGGTGCTAGTCGCCAGCCCCTGGCCTATGGAAGGCGGGCTTGGGGTAGTCACGGCACGGACCCCGAGGGTGGGGCGTGACAAAAGTGTATGCCCATTTGAGTTTAGGATCAGGCATGAGTAAGGTTTCCTACTTATCTTAGCTATGGAAGGAATCAAAGTCTGCATAGTTCATTTGGTCAAGGATTATACACTAATGATACCCTTAAATGTGGGACATACCATATTATGCAGCTAATCAGGGCTTACACACTGAGGTTTACCTTATCATGTTACAGTCCTGTGACATTAATGATATGATCATTGAGACACCCTAATCCCACATGATAGATGCTTGGTGTGATAAATAAGGTATGGAAAATAATCAGTCTCATTGATTGTGGGTGTGGGAATTATGTGCTGGGACTGCCCCGCTGATGTTTATTATAGAGCTTGGGACTTAAGAAGGTGTCCTACATATCTTGGTTATGGAATGAATTAGAGTTTTCATAGTTCATTTGGTCGAGGCTTACATGCTGACGGTTCTCTTATATGTGGGACATATTATATTATGTCATTGATCGAGGATTAGATATTGAGGTTTTACTTTACGGAGGCTGGACAAGGCTATCAAGCCCTAGGATGCCTGATTGACCTGACCTACTTGTCTTCCTGGGATGATTTGATTATCTACTTGACATGTCCTGATTGTCTACTTGACATGTCAGAGGATTTTTGCCTGATATTTCCAAACACAATCGCATGATTCAGTTGACTTATCTAAGAGATGTTTCATAAAATGAATGGCATGTGTGAAGGTTGTCACATGATCAAGGCTGAATTGTCTAGAGGACATTACAAGACCATGATGGATGGTCTTGGAATCCATCACATTATCTCTGTAAGAACCCGGATCTTCATTTTAGGTATGTTTTTCCTTTTATGGTTGTTTTTGAGAAAAAGAGGAAAATCTGGAAATTTCCCAAGTACATGCCGCATACCTTGTTGCCACGCGAGGCCGTGTGCTGGCCGTGTCCGGGCCACACACACGGTGTGTAGGGGAAATGTGGAGGCCCCTTAAAGCGGAGTACAGAATGGCCATGTACACGCAGTGTACCCCAGAAGTACATGCCATGTACTTTTTTTTTCATTAAACGGACCGGGGTCACACCTAATAAACAGAAACACCTTCTTCTTCTTCTTCTTCTTCAGGTTCTTTGACCGAGAGCGTCCGTATAGCCATGAACATCCTCCGAGCTCCCAAACCTCCGTATTTTTTCCCAATCGACCACCGTTGATTGTGTTGGAACCACAATGGCGAGATCGTCCTTCTTCTTGAGTTTCATTTCTTGATTTTCGCTCTTTCTCGAGATATCGTGGGTTGAAAATTTTGTGCATTTTCGTAGATATATGCCATAATAAGGAGAATAAATCATCATGGTCAAAGTGTATTGATCTCCTAGCATCAAGGTAGGTGGTTTGTGCCTTTCCATTTGATGTATTTGAGTTTTATGTGCAATTTCCACCAATACCCATGAACGGGGTATTGCGTGTTTACCGTTTTTCCCCTGTTGTTTTCCTGCCTTGCTTGTATGCTTGTATAGAGTTAATTTGATCATGTTAGAGGATAATTTATATGCTTGGATGTTTTTCCCATGCCTTTTTCTTATTATGACCTTTGGGTTTTGTTAGCCTTTGGCCGTTATACCTGTTTCCATGCCTTGTGACTATAGGGTGGAATGATATTCTTGACATGCTTTTTGTTCTGCATAATGGTTAGCGAAGTAGCTCTATAGGTGTACTTTGGCCTTATAGCATTATTATGCACTGAATGGAACGAGACTGTGAGAACCTGATGCTATAGACTATAAGGGGTAGACTGAGTGAGCTTCCCAGAGAGTCTTGGATATTGTAGACTACAGGAGGGTAGACCGAGTGAGCTTCCTTAAAGAGTCTTGATTATTATAGACTACAGGGGATAGAACGAGTGAGATTCCCAGCGAGTCTTGGATATTATAGACTACATGAGGGTAGACCGAGTGAGCTTCCTCAGAGAGTATTACTTGTTGAATTTCCTTAAAACCATTCCAGGCTAGAGAAGGAATTGACTGAGTGAGCTTCCTTAGAGAGTCTGTGATAGACCTGAGACTATAGGAAGAATTGACCGAGTGAGCTTCCTCTGAGAGTTTCTAGACCGTGGGGCTATAAGAGGGTTAGACTGCATGATCTTCCTTAGAGAGTCCCTGACTACCCTAGACTATAAGGGAAATTTACCGAGCAAGATTTCCCAGAGAGTCTTATAATTTCATATGACCAAACTAGAGGGGTTAGGCTGAGAACACTGCCCAGAGGGTTGTTGGTACTTCTTGTATAGGACCAGAGGGGTTGGACGTGAGTACTTCCCAGAGGGGTTCCTATTGTGGTTAGCTGTTTGCTTCATTGCTGCTTGTTGTTATGTGGATTGATTACTGTTGTGTATCATCCTGTTTGTTGCTTACTGTTACTGCCTGCTGTTTACTGCTTACTATACTATTACCTTCCATATTCTCACTGACTATTAGGCACAGATCTTCGGGTGGTTGCCTAATGGGATTTAGTCTCACACCCTATTTGGGCCATGCTTTTGGTCCCAAACAAACTATGTTGTTGCAGTTATAGACAAGGGAAAACACCCTTCGAATTTTGATACTTGATTGCTTTGGAGCAGAAGAGCATGAGACCAAGATGAGGCTTGTGATGCTGAGGAGTTGCTTGTTTAATTTTCTTTTGTACTTTGGATTAGTATTGTGTTCAACATTGTGACTTGTTTGGATGCTTTCCTAGACATATGTATCATGCATCATTTCATATATACATGTGTGCTCCTGTTTTTTATTATTTTATTCTTCCGCTGTTTATTGTTGTTGGATATTTACTACTTCCGCTATTGTCAGATTTGTTTACTTCCACTGTGTACTCTACCAATGAGGGCATAGTTTCCCCAATATCGCACCCAAGGTCCCCACTGCTAGTCGGCAGCCTCTGGCGTTTGGGGAAATGTGCTTGAGGCCATGTGACCAACTGGGTACGGGGCGCCTTTGGGTGGCTTCCAGAATTGGGACGTTACAAAGTGGTATCATAGGAAAATATTTTATCTTGATTTAATATTTGGAGCCTTTATCCAGGGATAGGACGGATTCGGTACTTGGTAATAAGCTGTGCCCGGGAGTAGCTAACCCGTGTACAGGGAAAACGCAATCTACCTCGTTATTACAGTTTTATGGTTCGAGATTTTGTGGTTGTTATGATTTCACCTAGAGTGATTCACATGCCTTGTGTTGTTATTTTTGTGCTAGTGTGGTTCTATTTCTATCCCAACCCGATAAGATGAGGGCATTCCATCTCATGCATCATATAGGCACTTGTTAGAAATCACATGCCATGAATTCTTGCCATGCCATCTAGGGTGCATTAGAGATTACATGTTGTTGTGATAGACGTTGTGTAGATTATGCATGCTGTTGTGATAGATGCTTTGATAGAATCCCTGTAGTTTGATAGAGGAATTGTTTGTATTGTTCCTTACTTAAATGAATGCCAAATTTTTGTCCTTGAGGGGTTATGGGCCCTCATGAATCGGAACTTGGTGGATCATTGACCTGTTTCCATTGTATATGATATGTAGGAGTTTCCAAGATTTGGTTTTCGGGGAGTACGGGCCCTCACGGATCGGAATTTGGAACCTTCATGTTTGTTTTTCAGTGTTTTTTGGGCATTGGTGCAGTTTCTGAGCTACTGCCCAGAAAAACCCAGAATACACGGTGTGTACTTGACTACACGACATGTAGTTTTAAACAGTGTCACAAACTATGTGAGCATAAATATGGGGTGGTGAAAAAGTTTTCAGAAACACGCTGTGTAAAGTCGTTACACTCCATGTAGTAGTGATCCATGTACCCAACCGTGTCACTAACAACACAGGATGGGGAAACTCATTTAGTACACACCGTGTTGGTTACGAACATGCCGTGTAGTATTGTTCTAGGTACCTGGCCGTGTCACGAACAACACAGGACAGTTTTATCTCTCTTATATACGTCGTGTTTGTTCAGAACACACCGTGTAAGGTTCAGCCGTGTAGCCAGCCGTGTAACTAACAACATGGGTCACCGAAACCTTGTGTAGTACACGTCGTGTCCTTAGTGAACACACCATACAGTCTAGGGTTAAGAGGAACATGTGAGTTAGCCGTGTAAAGAGACCCGAGAAGGGGAATGGAGATGAATTACACACCGTGTGTGGGGACAACATGCTGTGTAGTCTGGGGTGTTACACGACCAGCTGTGGCAGAAGTACACGCCCATGTTAATGGCCTTAAGGAACACGCCATGTAGTTTTTATACACTCGGTGTAGTCATGTTTAGTAAACTTGAGTGTTTACTTCTCCTATTTCCGTCTTGTACTCTTGTGTTCTCTATCCTTGATAATCCTGATCTAAGGTGTGCTTTTGATATTTCAGAGATATGCCTTAAAGACATCCTCCGGTCATACGTCAGCTGCCAGACGGTGATCAGACACCGGATATGGCTGATCAGAGACCTCCTGCAGATCCTCCTGCTGTGCCAGCCTTTGCACTAGCAGTTTTACCCATTGCAGGCGCCGATGCGTAGTTTATGGAGGAATTCTTGAGGATGATGGATACCTTTCAGGGAGTGCCACCTCCTGCCCCATCGATGGCTGAGTTGACGCTGATTTTCCAACAGTAGCATCCTCCTACTTTCTCAGGGGATTGAGGACCCCAGGCTGTAGAGTCATGGTTAGAGGCCACGCTGAAGATCTTCGAGCATCTGGAGATACCTCCAGAGAAGAGGGTGAAGCTTGCTACTTATATGATCTGAGACACTACCAAGAGGTGGTGGGAGGTGATCTCACAGTCAGGGTTCCAGCAGAGTATGACTTGGGATGAGTTTTGGTGCATCTTCTACGATTATATATATCCAGAGACCTTGAGGGCTGACCGAGCCCGAGAGTTTATGAGTCTCGAGCAGGTTACTCTTTCTGTTATGGATTAGTCGTCTCATTTTACCAAGCTGCAGTGCTTCACGCCAATTCTTGCAGGTGATGAGTTGTTCCTTGCCAGGAAGTTTGAGGACGGTCTCAGGAAAGAGATCCTTTCCCAGGAGAATATCTTCAGGTTGACTTCGATATCCTCTATCATCAACTAGGAACTGATCACTGAGAATAATCTGAGGGATTCTAAAGCAGTGATCCAGGGTGGTTCGACATCCAGAGTCAGTGTTCCTCCTACTGATAGCAGGAAGCACTGCATGGGGTCTACTCGAGGAGATCAGGGTAGGCGGAATGTATCTTCGAGCAGCTAGGTTGTATGCTACCAGTGTGGTAGGAGTGGTCATACTAGGAATCAGTGTCATAGAGACTCTATGGAGTGCCGATATTACGGAAAGATGGTCCATCTTCAACATTTTTGTCAGATATTCTCACCTACAACTGGTGGTAGGGGTTCTTCTATGACCCTGCGTGCAGGAGATGTATCACCAGTTTCTCACCAGTCTGGGAACTAGAGTTCTTCCGGCCGTTCGGGCCGAGGTGGAGGTCACGACCGTGGCGGTCATTCACCAGGTTACCAATGACAGTAGAGTGGATCAGCTCAGAGTGGTCAGCCAGGGGCGCAGGGCCACAGTACAGGTCATACTTTCACTGTGGAGCAGACCCATCAGGAGTAGGATCACGACCCTTCTACAGTTCGAGGTATGATATTAGCAGCCTCAGTTTTATCTTCATCTCTTTTCGATACTGGTGCTTCACATATCTTTATCTCTATTACTGTTGTGGGGAGCCTTGGGCTCTGTAACTTTTTGTCTACTGACATGTTGACTCTCGATACACTGTTGGGAATGAGGACATCTAGCATGCATCAGTACAGAGAGTTCCCTCTTGAGGTTGCAGGGTGTCACTTCTTATGGGACCTCTATTTCCTTGATATGACAAGCTATGATGTCATTCTCAGTATGGACTGGTTAGTTCCCTTCCAGGCATTCGTCGATTGCTATCGCCACAGGGTGAGTTTCGTATCACCAGAGGGTGGATATTTTCTCTATAGAGGTGAGTGGGATGTCCAGGCGGGTAGAGCTAGACCAGAGCATCATGGGCTAGGGGGAGTTACAACCCAGATTTCCAGTCTTTATCTGGATGATCAGGGGACTTCACAGTTAGACTTTCCTCCAGTGGTGGATCATTTTAGGGATGTCTTTTCAGAGGATGTTTCAGGTTTGCCTCTGGAGCATGAGGTAGAATTTTCTATTGAGCTCGTTCCAGGAGCGACACTGGTGTCCATTCCTCCTTATAGGATGGCTAAACCTGAGTTACAGGAGCTCAAGAAGTAGTTAGAGGAGTTACAGGCAAAGGGTTTCATCTGACCTAGTACTTATCCTTGGGGTACACCTATCCTGTTTGTGAACAAGGTAGACGACACCCTTAGGCTTTGTGTGGATTATCGGAAACTGAACCAGTTGACGGCAAAGAATCGATATCCCTTCCCAAGGATTGATGACCTCTTTGATCAGCTTCGAGGAGCCCGAGTGTTCTCGAAGATTGACTTAAGATCCGACTATCATCAGTTGCGTGTTATACCATCAGATATAACTCTTATAGCCTTCAGGAGCAGGTATGGTCTATACGAGTATATGGTTATGCCGTTCGGTCTCATGAACGCGCCAACAATTTTCATGGCACTGATGAACTGAGTATTCCATCTGTACTTGGACTCTTTCGTGGTGGTCTTCATGGACGACATCTTGGTGTACTCTCACACTAGAAACGACCATGCTACCCATCTTGAGATCGTTCTGAGTACACTGAGAGAGCATAATTTATATTCTAAGCTCTCAAAATGCCACTTTTGGATGGATGAGATTCAATTCTTGGGTCACGTCATCTCAGAGGATGGAGTATCAGTAGACCCAGAGAAAGTGAGAGCTGTAGTTTCCTAGGAGCAGCCGAAGAATTTCTTTGAGGTGCAGAGTTTTCTAGGTCTGGCCGGATACTACAGGCATTTCATACAGAACTTTTCACGCCTTTCAGCACCGCTGACAGGTCTGACCAAGAAAGGGGAAAAGTTCTTATGGTCAGATTCTTGTAAGACAACCTTTCAAGAGCTGAAAGGGAGGTTGACGTCAGCACCGATACTAGTCTTTCTAGAGCCAGGAAATATCTATACAGTCTATTGTGATGCTTCAGGTGTTGGGTTAGGAGCTGTGCTTATGCAGGGAGATGGAGTCATTACTTACGGGTCTCGGCAGTTGAGGCCACATGAGAGGAACTACCCGACGCACGATCTGGAGTTAGCAACTGTTGTTCATGCCTTAAGGTGTTGGAGACATTATCTTCTGGGAGACCAATCTGTGGTATTTACCAACCACAAGAGTCTCAAGTACATATTCACTCAGTGTGATCTGAATTTGAGACAACGTAGGTGAGTCGAGTATCTTAAGTCCTTTGACATTGAGCATGCCTATACGCTGGGAAAGGGAAACACAATGGCTGATGCATTAAGCAGAAGAACTCAGATTCAGAAAGTTCAGGAGGCCAGTAGTGAGTGGAAGCTTATGGCTCTGTTCTCTGAGATGCACTTGGAGGTTCACGACAGACAGGGGCAGACTTTTCTATCTTCTGTAGCTGTTACCTCTACCCTTCTTGATTAGGTACGGATGAGGAAGCTATCAGACTCAGAAGGCCTAGTCCTGAGGGAGAGTGTGTCAGAAGAGGACCCTCTTCCTAAATGGACAGTGGGCGAGGATGAGATCTTGCATTTCCAGGGACGCGTATGGGTGCCAGTAGACATATGCGAAGAACTAATGCAATATTTTCATTCTTCAGTTTGGGAAGTTCATCCTAGCTTCACCAAGATGTATCATGATCTACACCGCTAGTATTGGTGGCCATGTATGAAGAGAGATGTCGTTGGGTTCGTCATGAGGTGTTCCACTTTTCAGCAGGTGAAATGAGAGCATCAGTGACCAATGGGGATTTTGCAGCAGTTACCCATTTCCCAGTGGAAATGGAACGATGTCACGATGGACTTCTTGAACGGGTTGCTGTGGTCACCTTGGGGAAATGATGCTTTTTGGGTTGTCATCGACAGGCTTACGAAGGTTGCTCATTTCTTTCCGATCAAGGATACTTTTAGTGTCGATGAGCTGGGACGGTTGTACATCTGAGAGATTGTACATCTGCATGGAGTTGCACACTCCATTGTTTCAGATAGGGATGGATGTTTTACTTCTCGGTTCTGGAAGGGGCTTCAGAGGGCTTTGGGTATACAGGTACTTTTGAGTACAACATACCATCCCCAGACAGATGGCCAGTCCAAACGTAAGATCCAGGTGCTTAAGGATATGCTCCGAGCTTGCCCTCTAGACTTTGGCGGTTCTTGGGAGAAGCATATTCCTCTTGTGGAGTTTGCCTATAACAACAATTTTCAGGTGACTATTCAGATGGAACCTTATGAGGCTTTGTACGGTATGCCATACTGATCACCTTTGTGCTAGCTGGAGGCAGGAGAGGCAACTTTTCAGGAACTTCGTCTTGTTCAGGAGACCTCAGAGCAGATAGAGTTGATTCGGAAGAGGATGACTACAACACAGTCTCGACAGAAATCTTATGCTGAACATCGGAGAAGACCTCTAGAGTTCGAGGTCGGGGATCGGGTTTTCCTGTGTGTCGCACCGAGGTTGGGACACAAGAGGATTCATAGGCAGGGTAAGCTTTCACCGCGGTACGTCGGGCCATTTGAGGTGTTGGAGATAGTTGGTCCGGTTGCCTATCGGTTGCAGTTACCTTGGAGGTATCGGGCTATGCATGACATCTTCCGTGTCTCTCATCTCTGAAATTACTTTTCAGACCTGTCTCATGTCTTTCAACCCGAGGAGGTTGAGCTTGAATCAGATGCTTCGTTTGAGGAGCATCCTATCTGGATTTTCGATCATAGTACGAAGGTTCTCTATGGCCGGTCTGTTCCTCTAGTACGGGTGCTATGGCAGCACAGGCGATTACAGGACGAGACCTTGGAGAGGGAGGCCGATGTACGATCACAGTGGCCGGAGCTGTTCGGGGTATCTTCTTCTATGCCTCTCTAGGGAAATTCGGGGATGAATTTCTTTAAGGGGGGAGGTTTGTAAGAACCCGGATCTTCATTTTAGGTATGTTTTTCCTTTTTTGGTCATTTTTGAGAAAAAGAAGAAAACATGGAAATTTACAAAGTACACTCTGTGTACCTTATTGCCACGCGAGGCCGTGTGCTGGCTGTGTCCAGGTTACACACACGGTGTGTAGGGGAAATGTGGAGGCCGCTTAAATCGGAGTACGAAAAGGCCAAGTAAACACCATGTACCCCAGAAGTACACACTGTGTACTTCTTTTTCATTAAATGGACCAGGGTCGCGCCTAATCGACAGAAACGCCTTCTTATTTAGGTTCTTCGATCGGGAGTGTCCGTACGGCCGTGAACATCCTCCGAGCCCCCAAGCCTTCTTCTGTTTTCCAAATTGACCATTGTTGATTGAGTTGGAACTGTAGCGATGAGATCTTCCTTCTTCTTGAGTTTCATTGCTTGATTTTCCCTCTTTCTCGAGATATCGTGGGTTGAACTTTTTGTGAGTTTTCATAGATCTACGCCGTTCTAAGGAGAATCAAGCCTCATGGTCAAAGTATATTGATCTCATAGCATCAAGGTAGGTGGTTTGTGCCTTTCCGTTCGATGTATTTGAGTTTTATGAGCAATTTCCACCAATACCCATGAACAGGGTATTTCGTGTTTACCATTTTTCCATTTTTGTTTTATTTCCTTGCTCGTATGCTTCTGTAGAGGTAATGTGATCATGTTCGAGGATAATTGCTATGCATGGATGTTTTTCCCATGCCTTGTTCTTATTATTACCAGTGGGTTTTGTTAGCCTTTGGCCGTTATACCTGTTTCCATGCCTTGTGACTATAGGGTGGAATGATATTCTTAACATGCTTGTTGTTCTGTAGAATGGTTATCCAAGTATCTCTATAGGTTTACTTTGGCCTTATAGCATTATTATTCACTAACTGGAAAAGGACTGTGAGAACTTGGTGCTATAGACTATAAGGGGTAGACATAATGAGCTTCCCAAAGAGTCTTGGATATTGTAGACTACAGGAGGGTAGACCGAGTGAGCTTCCTTAGAGAGTCTTGATTATTATAGACTATAGGGGATAGAACGAGTGAGATTCCCAATGACTATTTGATATTATAGACTATAGGAGGGTAGACCGAGTGAGCTTCCTCAGAGAGTCTTACTTATTGAATTTCCTTAAAACTTTTCCAGGTTAGAGAAGGAATTTACTGAGTGAGCTTCCTTAGAGAGTCTATGATAGGCCTGAGACTATAGGAGTAATTGAACGAGTGAGCTTCCTTAGAGAGTTTCTAGACCTTGGGGATATAAGGGGGTTAGACCACGTGATCTTCCTCAAAGAGTCCCTGATTATCCTATACTATAAGGGAAATTGACCGAGTGATCTTTCTTAGAGAGTCTTATAATTTTGTATGACCAAACCAGAGGGGTTAGGCTGAGCGCACTTCCCAGAGGGTTGTTGGTACTTCTTGGATAGGACCAGAGGGGTTGGCTGCAAGTACTTCCTAGAGGGGTTCCTGTTGTGGTTAGCTGTTTGCTTCACTGATTATTGTTGTTCTGTGGATTGATTACTGTTGTGTATCATCCTATTTGTTGATTACTATTACTACCTGTTGTTTACTGCTTACTATACTATTACCTGCCATATGCTCACTAACTGTTAGGCATAGATCTTCGGGCAGTTGCCTACTGGGATTTAGTCTCACACCCTGTTTGGGACATGATTTTGGGCCCAAACAGACTATGTTATTGCAGGTATAGACAAGGGAAAGTGCCCTTCGACTTCTGGTACTTGATTTATTTGGAGTAGGAGAGCATGGGACCAAGCGGAGGCTTGCGATGCTGAGGAGTTTCTTATTTAATTTTCTTTTGTACTTTGGATTAGTATTGTGTTCAACATTGTGACTTGTTTGGATGTTTTCCTAGACATATGTATCGTGTATCATTTCATATATACATATGTGCTCTAGTTGTTTATTGTTTTAGTCTTCCACTATTTATTGTTTTTGGATATTTACTGCTTCTGATATTGTCTTCTTTATTTACTTCTGCTGTGTACTCTTCCAATGAGGGCATAGTTTCCCCACTATCACACCCAAGGCCCTCATTACTAGTCGGTAGCCTCTGGCATTTTGGAAAATGCGCTTGAGGCCATGTGACCAACCAGGTACGGGGCGCCTCTGGGTGGCTTTCGGATCTGGGACATTACAATCTCAGCTAACATGCTTCAAGGGAGCCTCATGATTCAGTCGACTTTCATTGGTGTCATC
Organism: Viscum album; assembly: GCA_963277665.1. Classification (NCBI taxonomy): domain Eukaryota; kingdom Viridiplantae; phylum Streptophyta; class Magnoliopsida; order Santalales; family Viscaceae; genus Viscum; species Viscum album. The sequence goes on from OY728123.1 coordinate 595,580,606, forward strand.
GCAAAATTTAGATTACATGATTGGAGGGTGTCATGGGAGTCAGTGTGATATGTCTCGAAGGGTGATTCATGATACAAGTTTAATTTTCTGGGTGTTATCACGAAACTCAACTGACATGTATGGGGGACATCAGAAGAGACATCTGACATACCCAGAGGGCATCGTAAGGTATTACTGGCTTTTCCAAAGGATGTTGCAAGAGCCATTTGACATGCCCTGGTGCTATCAAGAGACTTAGGTGACATGTAATGATTTCTCTATATGATCCAGGTGACATGTCTAGAGGAAATTGTGAGGCCTAGATAGTGAGATTAGAGGGTTTCGTGAGACTTGGGTGGAATTCATGAGGTGCACCAAGTGACTTTCTTCTGACATGTCTAGGGGACTTTGCATGATCCAAATAATATACCAAAGGAGCGTCATATGATCTGGGTGACATGTCCTAGTGATTCTTCATGACCTGGGTGGTTCATGAGAAGTGCATGAGGATCAAAATATATGTTCTTCACATAATTCTCCCATATTTTAGTATTTTTTCCATCCTTTTATTTTATATTCCTTAGATTTGTTCAATGTTACCTTGTTCTAAGTTTTGTGTGTTTTAAAAAATATTTTGGATGCCCTTCGCATAAACAGCTGAAATTCCTCTATATGATCTATGAGTGATCATGTGAAGTGCCTATTCATGCTACATGATCGCTCTATTTGTTCCTCATATTTTAATTGATAGAAAAATTTCCCGGTTGTGAGATCATACACTAAGAGAAATATGCTCCGATGCCTGGGTGCACCGATGAGAGGTTCCAAGGAAAAGTACCCCCATACATGTGTGTAAAGAACCATTTTTCATTTTGGGGTGGGAGATTTATAGGACTCTCCACCCCAGCTACCTTCCACTTTACGTGGTTTGTATCGTGTAAATCCTGGTTGGAGTCAGTGGGGTGCTTTTTTGTCACATGTCTTCACAAGGTTTTTTCCTAGGTCAATATGAGGGTATCACATGATTTTCAGTGACCATGAGACCATGCCTTCAATGTCCCATTTATTGTATTATGGCCAATTAAAGGTGTCATTCTGAATCATGAGGATAGGACAAAGGACTTTTATGTTTTCAGGTAGACATGTCTAAGTACTTTTCATGATATTAGGGTGCCTACTGAAAGGCCTTCGCGTGATCTTTTATGCCTTTTGTAGGATATTTCTCGAGATAAGGATGTATTTATAGGGGGATTTGTGAGATCAAACTGTCTTTTCAAGGGGTCTTGTGAGACAGTACTGGTGTATCACATGAGTTTTAAAAATTCAAGAGGCTCCCACATTCTCTCTTTTATTTCCTTCTTTTATTTGTTGACAACTTATGGATCTTTTGAGATTTCATGAGTGTTATCGAAGACAATAACTTTCCACATTGGTGATATGTCACGTGACCAACAAAAGGTTTTGTGGTGATGCATAATCACTTCATGGATAAACCCTTCTAATTATTTTTGGAGCCAAATGGGGAGCACGATACAACCTTTACATGTATAAATACTTTCACGTGATGAGGGTGAAATGCCCGTGAGATATTGTGTGACTAGGAAGACATATCATAGGGAATTAAATGGTGTCTCACAGGCTTCATGGGTGCGTCACATGAGTTTTATGATCACAAGAGGCTCCCACCTTTCCCCTTTTTATTTCCTTTCTTTATTTTACAAAGGTTGGGGATATTATAAGGCTGTATGAGCGTTGTCAAAGACAATCACTCTACAATCAGTGATGCATCGCATGATATTTATGACCAAAAGAGGATCCCTCCTTTTTTACATTTCCCTCATATTTTCAAAGGAATTTTGGATGGTTTATCAGGCTCCCGCCACCTGACAATTCTCATGACCTTGGGGTGCTCATCTAGAAGCCACCGCAAGGTTACTGACTGTCTGGGGTGTCATCATAAGAGAAGGAGTACTTGTAAAAGGGATTTCATGGGACCTTACATAGGCTATGAACTATGTGTGACCATTTTTATGACCATATATATTCCATGCGATCATGTTTCTCCTGGAGGTTCATGCGATCCAAGTGATCATGGACACTTTTTTTCCTTTGGTTTATAAGTAAAATAATACCCATATTCAGAAATTAATTCCTTTGTGAATTTTCCGATGTTCCTTTGGAATAAATCAAAAAATTTATATATAAATATATATAAAAATTATTTTTAAGAATATTGATGTGGAAGAAAAATATGTAAAACTAAATATTTAAAACATTTAAAAATAGGGTTTTAAAGTAAGTGTTCCTTTCCTTGAGTCCGACTCATCATGTACATTATTTATATTCATGAATAATAAAATTATATTAATTATTTACTTTATTAAGAACCTTTTTCAAGTTCATTACTCATTTATTTTATTTAATACTATTCTATATTTAATTACTTAATCGATTAAGTTCACTTCATATGTTTTGAGAACATTTGGATTATATATCCAAAATGACTTCAGTATGTTGACTGTGGTCAAAGAGTGTATTACTCCATCATCAAAATAATAATAATAATTTATAATTTATAATTTTTATACGTCAATTATACTTTTAAATCCAACCATGAAATATATTTATGAAAAATTAACCATATTATAATCACAGAGACGACAGGCCGTACGTACGCATGAGTAACCTTTCTATTTTTCAATGATAATGATTGAAATAAGGTAAGTATTTTTATATATTTCCATCATTATTATTTTATCATAAATATAATATTATTTCATTAAATACACTTATATATAGAATCTATGTGATGTGGTTATGAAAAAAAATTACATCACTTCATGAAGGTGGTAATCCACATGTACACATGAATGACATTATCATTTTTTAATGGATGGAAAGGTAAGAGATTGGATGATATTTTATCTTTATAGGATGATAAATATTTCAAAAATTTCACATATATATGCATTAGATCCATCATTATAACCATCCATTATATACGGTGATGGAAAATTAATTACATCAGTTCATAAGGCAGTTGTCCGTTGTACACACAGAGGATAGTTTCATTTTCCATTTGATGGAAAAAGAGATGGATATAGATTATACTATTAACCTAATAAAATCTCATTATATGAAAGATATTGATATTATTTCATCAGGGTTTAATAATATTTTAAATAGGTATAATAAGAAATAAAACTAAGATGCTTGGTTAAGAACTATACCTATTCTTTGGACAACCTCGAAAGGTTTACACAAAAAGAATTCCTAGGTTAGTTTTTTGATCAAAAAAGGCCTCTAGGACATGAGGACGGATGTAAGGAATGGATTAAGGTAGGTATTCTATAAACTAAAAGTCTTTTTATGTTTGAATAAAAGAGTATAGGAGGTTCCATTTTATATGTGAGGGGAGGGGAACTCTTGGAATTACTTAAAGTATTAAATTAATATAAATTAATTTTAATGAAAAAATATCTCCAAATTGTTATAATTAAAATATAATATTATTATGGATCGAAATAATCTAATAAAATAAAATTTGTACATGTTTAGATTATGTTTTTACCCTTATCTTTTTTAACTTGCTTTAACCCTTTTTGACACTTACTGTGATATCTAGGTTTTTTACCTTAAAGGAGTCAGGAAAGTTATTATAAAAAGAAAAGTGACCCATAAATGGACCATGGTTGATATTATAAACTATATCCTATTCACTTATCCAAATATAGTATTTTTAGTAATTTCAAATTATTTAATAAAACATTATTTATTATAAAATTTCATTAATGTCATTTTTGGAACTATTTATTTAACTTGACCTTGAAAACAACATGAAAGAAAATTATTTTGAATATAAAAATTTCACACATCCCTAAAATGTTATATTTATCTAAAAAAGTTATCGAACATAATAATTCATTCAAATTTTACAAATTTTACTATTTTTAAAATCATTTATTTTATTTTTCTATTAATTGAATAAATACTATGTTGGCATTATGTAAGAATTTAAGGTAAATATTTCATCACTAAAAATTAGTAATAAAATACCATGATAAAAAAATAATTTATCTTTAAAATAAACATTTAGAAATAAACATGAGTTTTTTATCCTTATCACAAAACATTATGGATATCAGAAGCAAGAGAGTGACAATGTTGACTTTATCCTTTACTTAAATATTATAAATGTAAAAATCAATGATAAGTAGTGTATGAAGGTCATATTTTTAATGTTTGGATGATTATAGATGAAATCGGCTCATCCAATGAAATAAAAGGAAGTGTTAGGGTCATTTTTGAGTCCTTATCATATTATTTTTAACCTTAATTACTTGATTTACCCTTACCGTGGTGAAAAATATTTTCTATGGTTACTATTTATAATGAAAAAAATAAAGTGAGATATTTACTAAATTTATAACTTATTATTCCAAATATGGAATCCATTTTTCATGATTCAATTCAAAGAAGTGATATAATTTAATTTAAATTAAACCCACAAAACAGAGTGAAAAATGATTTTTTTAGAAAAATTCTTTTTAAATATAAAAATGATTTTATACCAAATTAAAATATAAAATTCATTCGGTAATATACCTAAAATGGTAATCCCTAATGTTTCTAAGTTGGGTTGGCTGCATGACCATAGGCACACTTCCCCGCATGCCAGAGGCTGCTGACTAGTAGTGATGATGTAAGAAATATGGTGGGGACACTATACCCTCTAGTACAAAGTTTATATAATAGTGAAAATACTACTAGAGTAGTATAAATAACTAAAAAAATATTAATATTAAAACAATAATCCATAATAGAATAAAGTAAAAATCAAATAATCAAGTAATAATATAATTATGTAATGTTAGGCTGAAATGTAACTTGATGCTGTACTGACAGTCAAACAAATAAAAGACTAACATACCTTATGAAAGACTCTAAAGACCCCAGGTCCCAAACCCCATGTCATTATCATCTCTAATATCCAACCCTTACAAAAATAAAAAACCAACAATAGGTTCCCTCTCCCTTTTCCATACCTACATCCTTGAAGTTTGTCTAGGTACCAAATAGCGACTCGAACAAGTTGTGAGTACAACTCAGTAGGCCAAAACTACTATGTCTAAAAAATACAGTATGCATATATAGTGCATGCGGTAAAGTGATTAAAAATGGGTATTAATTTAAAAAAAATAATACACATGGAGTAAATCCACTGAACTTAAAGCTTTGGATTGACACTCAGGGTCAACCAATCCTTCTTCGGCACCATGTTGAAAATCTTTGTCTAGGGGTGGATCCTCCTACATCGGGACAGATCCCCCAAGTCGATGGTATATTCTCCTAAAAAGGATGAGTCACACATAAAGTATCATGAATTTTCTTTCCTTTCCCTCAGGATAACAAGAATCTATCCTTCAGGTATCCAATGACTGTGCAACTTACAACAGTTCATATCCCATGCATCTTACCCTTAGGTGGGAATGAAACCATGAACCTTAACCTCAAGCATCACTTTTGGTGTTCACAGAAACTAAACAAAAGCATAAGTAATAACATGAAAAAATATTAGAAATTCCTGTAGCATCCCACCATTAGGAATCTATCATAGGATTTTCATATCAATATAGAAATATAAGCAAGAAAAACACACAACCAATTGAAAATTATATCAGACATGTCATCATAAAATAAAATGTTTCATTCACCCAATTATCATTTATCTATCCATTTATATTCCATAAATTCAAGTTCCCCATTATCATATCAATTACAAAAATCTCCACTCCATTTATCATTTTATCCCAAAATCCATTAACATTCCAATATATATCCACATATCATCATGTCAACATGATAAACCAATATATTCCAATATATCCATTTTATTCCAAGTGATTCTATTTCAAGAAATACCCATAATTCACATGTTATTCCAATTTATAATATTAAGCCAATAAAAAACCCTTATTGTTAATCCAATATCTATATTATCAAAATATATGGTTCATTATGATTTCAAGGGTAGGATCACCACATGGGTGGTCATAAGCTCGGTATCAATGAAAATGAACCCGATGGGATATAATAGAAGGTCTAATAAATGTGATTATCATTAACCATGATTTATTCAAATGGAAAGGTCGTGTACATGGGATGATGACACAATCAAAATTATTGCATATACTAGAATAATTGAAATGAAATTTTAGGGAGTTGTTTTAGTCCACCTACCTCAAATAAAAAGTAGATAAAGATAATCCCCCATTCCCAAGGTACAGTTGAGTTCATCCTTCCTTTCAATGAAACCAAGAAACTTCCAAGAAATAACATCCACATATTGATCTAGTTTAGGCAGTCTGATCTAGGGTTCTTTGCATTTGAAAATATATGATTTGAGAAGGAGATTATCAACCACAAGGATTAACTTTGATCGCTAGATGTAAAACACCAAGATCCAAATAAAACGAGATTATGGATAGAATATAATTCTCATACATATACACTATATGGTATGAAATTGAGAGAGGGAAGGGAAGATCATGTTATCAAAATACACAACACACGTTGATGGATTTTAAACATCAGGTGCAGATAATTCATGATGTAAATAGAGAATTTATTTCACGAGTTCATTGAATACCATATACACTAAAAATATGTCATATCATATTAAAAACCCCAAATAAACCAAATCCAGAGCATAAATTATAAATTTATTATGTAAATTTTTGATTTATGGCTTGCCCTGATGAATTCATGGTTTGTTTTGGTTTTATGGGGTTGACCTAGATGAGAAATTTACATCATACATATATAATTTATGCCTTAAATTTTCTATGTAGCCTACCATTATACATCTCTACAGTACTCAACTAGAACCAACCCACTCATTTATAGACTCTTTAAATAAGGATTAAACAAAAGAGAATTGAACCCTAAAAGGTTTATGAAAACATAAAGAGAGACATACCAAGAAAATATGGGATATTACAAGCTCCCACCATATAACAACTCATCCCTATGGTGTGATTTAAATAATATTAGTGGTTATCAATGAAAAAGTTTGTAAAATGTATCTGTATATCAGATTACTTCTCCTAGGTCTCATCTTGCACACACCCATGTTGCCACTACACTCATACTAGAGGCACAATCTTCCACCAAATATTCTTCTCACTTTGTTCCACAATATAGGATGAATGATCATTAAAGCACACATCAACATATAGCTCAATATCATCAATGTATATCACTTTATAAAGTTTAGGATGATATCTTTGAATTTGTGACATGTGAAACATATCGTGCATGGAATTGTACTGCTATGGAAGGGATAAATGGTATGCCATTAGACCAACCCTTTCCAAAATATCCAAAAGATCAAAAAACTTGGGTGCTATCTTCCCTTTCTTCTTAATATGACATTTCCCTAGCCAAGTAAAAATCTAAAAGAAAACTTGATGACCAACGTCAAACTACAGAGGTCATCTCTAATGGATAGTGTACAATTTTTAATGGATTTTCATGGTCATCAACCACTTTTTGATCAAATGGACTTTCTCAGATGTGTCTTACATGAGACTTAGTCCAAAAATCACTAGCTCACCTATCTCAAACCAAAAAATATTACAATAACATGTAATTCTATAAAAATCCTTGAAAGGCTCTATTTGGATCAATGAATGAAAGATGTTGTTATAAATGAACTCCACAAGTGCTAGATGTTACTCCCAGGAACCACCAAAATCCAAAACACAGGATCGTAACATATCCTATAGAACCTGAATCGTATTTTCAGATTGGCCATTAGTCTAAGGATGGTTGGATATACTTATAAGAACATGTGATACTAGTTCCTTTTCAAGAACTTACCATAATTGAGGCATGAAATGAGGATATTGATTAGAAATAATTCTCCATGGAACATAGTATATTCAAAATATCTCTCTAATGTAGAGACTATATATATTATTGATGGTGAATATCTCAATGATAGGAAATAAGTGGACTAACTTCTTTATTTGATCCATTATCACCCATACTGCATAATTCTTGCGAGTCATCCTAGGTAATCATATCACAAAATCAATTCTGACGGTATCTAACTTCCATTCCAAAATGGAAAGGGGATATAATATCCCAACATGACTTTGATTCTCTAACTTCACCTACTTATGGGTGAAACATATTTTCATGAATCATTCTATATCCTTCTTTATTCCTGGACACCAATAGTGTCTATGGAGATCATGATACATATTTGTCATACTTGAATGTACCACCCATTTTGAAGCATGGAACTCACTCATCAGATCCTCAAAAAAACCAATATGAACCCATACATGACCAAATAAAATAAGAATGTCATCACTGCCAAGATAAAATTATAATAGTTTCTCCCCACCATATAAGTTATCCCTTAAAGTTAATCCCTTTAAATCAAATAACCAATCTATCTTGATTCGATCCAAGAGCATGGGTATAAAAGATTTCGACGTTAGTGCTACTCATTCCTAGGACCTCTGGATATCTTGATTCATTTTTGAAAAGTGTTTCATCAGTCTACACTCATTACAAGACTCCTATAATACCTTTATTTTCATCTTCCATCTCAAAACATTGACAACAACATTTCCTTCTACTGGAGTGTTTTCCAGTTCAAAATCAAAAGACTACAGATACTCGAACCAAATACTCTACCAAAGGTTTAGGTTTTGATGAGAAAAGATTCACTTGAGGATATTATGGTTTTTTACACCATAAAAATCTCACCCAAAAGATAGTTTATCCAGTATCTCAGGGCATATACCACCATAGATAACTATAGATCATGAGTATGGAAATTCCTCTAATACAGTATCAACTGTCTGGTTCCATAAGAAACCACTCGATCCCCCTGTATTAGAATGAATCCGAGTCTAACTCAGGATGTGTCATAGTATATGGCATATTTCTTACCTAGCATAGGTAGGGTGAGGTTTAGTTCTGAGTCTATCCCTCTCTCTAGTTCCTAAAAAAACCTCTCACAAGCATCTGAAAAAACAAACTTCATCCCTTTATTAGTTATCCTAGACCTTGGCACTTAAAAATGAGAGAATTCATGGATGAAACACTGATAGTATCCTGATAAACCCACAAATATTTTAATCTCAAAGAAATTATTGAGTATTTCCCTAGATACCACAGCTGAAACCTTTTTTAGGTCAACTGAAAATCCAACCTTTAAGATAATATCACCCAAGAAGTGAACTATATCAATCCAAAAACTGTACTTAGATAGCTTGAAATAAATTTTATGATATATTAGCATACTTAGGAAAATGTCATGATATTGGGAATGATCATATGTAGACTGGGAGTAAAATAATATTTTATGATGAAAACTACCATTAACCAATCTAAAAAAGTATGGAAGATCAGATTCATCAAGGTCATGAAACAACTGATGCATTCTTCAGACCGAACAACATCACTAAGAACCTATACACACCATAGAAACTTCTAAAAATAGTTCGGGGTATATCAAATGGTCTCACTCTCAAATAATAGTACCCTTACCTCAAGTAAATCTTGAAAAAGATACCGGAACCTCTTAGATGATCGAAGAGATCATCGATGCATGGAAGGGGATATTAGTTTTTGACCGTCATCTGGTATAATATATGATAATACAAACAAAAGTGAAAATTTCTACCATCCTTATTTGAAAAAATCATAGGAGAACCCTATGGAGATGTAACACATGAATAATATAGCTTCTAGATCTTCCAACTGAACTTTCAACGCATGAAGTTTTTCTAGTTCCATTCTGTAAGGTGGGATAGAAACTTGCTCAATTTTTGGCACCAAATCGACCATTAAATTTATTTACCTATTGAGTGGTAATCCGAATAAATCTTTATGAAAGAAATCCTGAAAATGGTTCACCACTTGAGGGAAATTATCCTACTACATTTTAGATTCGTAGAGAACAAGGCTTCCTACCTAAGCCATGAGAAAATCCAATCTATACTAAACTGGTCCTGCATGACCATCTTAAATATCCCACTCACCCTGGTGAGTATAGCTTCCCATTAAAGAGGTATAAATGTAACTATCCTATAATAATAGTTGATATGAGCATGGTATAGAACTACCAATACGTACCAAGGATCAATTCAATACTTGTCATTTCTAGTACAAAAATCTCCCAAAGAAAATGTTAGCCACCTATTTCTATATAATACACCTTGTAACATTTGATATCCTCTAACTTCACTCCCAATGGTGTGTCTATTGTCATAACACCATACATGATCTATAAAAACAAACCCAAACCATCTGTGAATTGATAAAATAAAAATGAATGTGATGCTCCTATATTAAACAAAAAATAGTTAAGTGCAGATGATATAAGAACCATACCTCTGATGGTAGAAGATACCGCATCCAAACTTGATGGAGTAGACTGTATGGAGTACAGTTGACTTGAAACTCTCTCCTAAGATCTAGCATAACTCACTTGTTCTATTTCCTTTTCCTAGTACTTATACTCTTTTACTATGGTACCATATCCCCTAACTGATCCTAAACTCCGGATATAACTCCAACTACCATTCTACTGAGGGGTAACTGAGTCCTTCCTAGAATCAGGTAGTCTTGATCCCCTACCATTACCCTGTTATCAAAAGTTTCTATAGAACTTTTTTATATTTACTAACCCTACACAAGAACGATACTCCACCATGGGGTGAGGACACTATAGTCTCTTATAGACCAAATTTCCATAATAAAATAACTATAAAACACAATAGTTCTAATATGTATACCCACTACCCTACCTACTCTTCCCATTACTTACCTAGTCATAACTATCATAGAAATGATTCTTTCTACCAGAAGAAGAACTTATAGATTTCCCTGTTGAAATATTATATCCAACAATTAAGGCCTCTCTTAGATTTTATTATGTGATGAGATCCTGGTTCATCACGTATGTAAAGATACTCTGGTGAAAGATGTTCAACCATGTCCTTATCTCACAATGAAGTCCATCCAAGAAATGTATCACCCTTGCAACCTCATAAACTACTAAAGATAGAGAAAATAAATACAGTTTGGTGAAACACCCTACATAGTCCATCATTGATATTCCCTCCCATGTCAAGTGCATGAACTCGTTAGATCTCTCATCCCTTAACACATTTGGATAGAAGTATCTTAGGAAATTCACCTCAAATTATTTCCAAGATAGCTCCTCATACTGCCCAAATTTCTCTAGAATTTGTCAACAACACTTGGATGGTCCTTGAATCATGCAAGTAATATGATTAACCCTCCTATCTATGTGTGTATCTAGGTGCTTTAATATTTTTTGGAATGACTCAATCCATAACTCACCTTCTTGGAGACCTCCCTCCTCAGTGAACATAGGTAGATTCTATAACTGGAACTCTATAATCATCTCATACATCAATTGTATGATGTGAAAAGTAACCCTCTCCAAATATCTCATTACCCTTAGGAAGATGTCTCAAAGTTAATCATCCATCTGATTTTTTGAATTTATGGGAAGTTTTGGCTCAGCTATGTTAAGAGTGTGCTAATTTCACCTCTCATGACGCTCGATTCAAAGATGATGAGGAGAAATTTTCTCTATAAAGAATAATACACTCATGATAACACAATAACATAAGAATATTAATCTTAATATTTGAAAGAAATAGAGAACCACTGTCCTAAGGTTCCTCTACACTAGGTCTAATAAGTGATTTGGCATATCATAACAATTTTCTTCCATTTTTTTTATCAGGTATATCAAGGGTTATATTTTTTATAGTTAATATGGGATGATATTTCACACGAAATAAATATGTACCTATAATTAAAAATTCATTTAAATATATATCCCTATGTTCTTACCATGATGCATGCATACTTATCTCATTCCATACCGAACCACATGTAAAATCTCAATAACTAGTAACATCACACAACAAGTGAATCACTCAAGGTGAAATAACATCAAAACTATAACCAAGGAACAACATGAACAAAAATACCATCCTTGGGAAATCATATTTTTCCCCCACACATAGGTTAACTACTCCCATGAATGATCTCATTACCAAGCTCCGATCGCATCACGATTCACTATTCATTTCCACTATTATACCACTATGTTAAATTGATTTTGTATTGAAAATTTAAAAATATAATAAAAATTTCACTTCATGTTTGATTCAATTATTTTATATTTATCACTTTTAAAAGGGAAATTTTCATTTTTTTCATGTTTTAATTGAAGGTGGAGGTGATTTATAAGACCTAGGATTAAGTTGAAGAAAAATGGTCCAAACTGTGCAAGATCCCAAGAAAACATGTGGACTCAAACACACACTTCAGATAATTTTCTCATCCAAATGGGCTTAAATTTGGTTTTATGATCACAAATTTATTGGGATACACCTCTTATAAAGAAACCCAATCCCAATTCATCCAAAAATGAGCCCAACTAAACTAATATGATCAAGAAACTAAATCTTCTTGAAGTCAAAAGTTTGGTTCAATATTTTGGAAATATCTCTCATTTTATATATTAAATGGCCAACCAATTTTATAGGGAGATAATAAATAGGTATAACAACAATAATTTTCTTTTTTCTATTTTGAGATAAGGTAGTTTTATAGCCTAAAATTATGGTCCAAGTGGTATCTTGAAATCCGGGTTCCCAAAACCACCTCCCACTTTTCCTGTAAATTGGAACCTTGGGGACTCCATTTGTAAGCTCGACCAAGGGGAAAAGCTATACCATTATGGAGAACCAAAGGATTCATATATTTATCCTATAAGTTCTAGAGTCCCATTTCTTCATATGGAGATGAAGGATGAAGGTGGAGTTCCACCTGAGCCTCCTCCTCCTCTCGATGATGAGCTAAATGGTGGGAAGTCATTTTGAGGAAGCTAAAAACACTTAGAGAGGGAGTTATGAAACTTTTTATTCTACTAGTTTTATTTAATTTGTGTGTGAAACGTTTTATTTAAGTTTTATCTTAACATTATTCTTATTTTAATGCATTGTTTTGGTTTAATCATGTGAAACACTATTTACATCAACACCGATTGGGTTGAGATTTAAAGTGGGAATCTTGGGTTCTTCCAATTGGACAACACAAGAATAATTTTTCTATCACACATACCTGATATTTCTATATGATTTGGTATCCCTCAATTCATGTTTTAGGTCCAAAACTTGAAACATGATTATTGTAACAAGGTTTGGTTCTTTATGCAACATTTTAAAAGGCATGAGGGGAAACATGATCTTGATTACCCTCAACTAAAAGATCCCATTAAACCATGTGTAACTTTTAATACAATGAACTACCAAAGATGTTTAGTAAACTTAAAATAACCTCCTTTTATCATAATTCTAAAAACACCATCTTTATTTTTCAAATATTAAACTCTTTAATTAAGTTATTTTATTTTTAACATTGTTTTAAAAAACACCCCAACTTTTAGACATTTTTATTAAAAAATATACACTTTAAACCTAAAAAAATCCTTGATAGATAATCTAGATTCTACCCTATACTATAAATAAAATTTAAAAACTCAATAAATTTAAAATTTCATGATAACATAGTCAAATTTTAGTTTTGTTTCCAGGGATCAAACCCGGGTCACCCATATGAAAAGTGGGAATACTCATTAGGAAGAAAGTCCTATTTTACAATTCAAGGCTGAAGTTACACCCATGTAAGCTTCATTACTATTATTTTGGTCCATACACAATTACTAATGTCTATCAATTTAGTGTTTTCTAGGTTTAAAATGAAAAAAAACATTCACTGTTAATGGGTTGTAACTGAATCACTTTCATAAAACCATTATAAAGCCCCCTATAGAGGAACTCCACCTTCAAGAAGCAAACTACTAGGTTTTATCCTTCCTTCCTAAATTCTCCTTTCTTATAGTGTGGAAACTAAAAACTCTAGGTGTGGTGGGGTGGATAGATTCCTGAGTAAGTTAGTATTTGTTATCATCTTTATTTCCTTTTCACTTTTTCTCTTTTTGCATAGTTTTTTGATTTTCCCCACTTTCTTTAGTTAATTAGGATTTTCATCATCTTTATTATTTTTCTCTTGTTGGATTATTGCATGGTATTTTCACCTTACCCCTTTTTTGTGTCAGGATACTCATTTTTTATTCCCACCTAATCAAGTAAATTATTGAAAATTCATTATGAATCACCATATTTCAAGTTTTTTTAACATTTAAAGAAAAATTCATTCACCAATGGCATGGAAGTTTTATCATGAATTTTGATTTGAGGTGTTATTTTTTTAGTAAATTTGTTGTTTTTTGATGATATAAATGACTATATCTCTATGAAACCTTTAATATGATTGATACCCTTTGTGTGAGTAGTTTATGGGTTAATAATGTCACTTAATATATCCACACTACATTTTACTCAACCATGAAGTGTGAATATTATTACTTAATAGATGGTAAATATAATTTATGTTAATATTTATCAGCTTTAAAAATTTATTTTTCCATACATTAATTCCTTATTCTATATTTTTCATTAATGTATAATATTAACCTATGTGTGTGTACCTATTATCCAACTACTGTTCTCCCTAAAAAACAAAACAAAAAAACAAAAAAAAAACAAAAAAAATAAAAAAGAACAAATAAATAATGAGGGGAGTGATGAAATGTACAACATGTGGGGATATATAGGTTGACATAATATAGTTTGACATACATGAATTCTTAAGTGAGTGAGTCTTAAAATTTGATTACAAAGGATGTAGGGAAGGTTTTGTGGAAATAATTAGAAAATAGGATTTTTTTTAAAATAACCTATATTTACTGGATAGAAAGTGGAGAGAATAGCATGAAATGGCTGTCAAACACACATGTGGGGATTTAGTGACATGGTTGAATTTTTAAATCCTTTATCATAATGGTATCATACATCTCCTTGGATTTTTTTCTGATAAAATTTATGAGGCATTTTTTCCATGATCATTGAGAATAACTCCTTGGTGTGGTTTTTACTTCGATCAAATTGCTATGAAGAATTAAATTTTCATTGAATGAAAAATATTCATGAAGTTGGGAGTATCTTTATGCATAATTTTTGGAAATTTTATTTTTCCTATGAGTGAAAATTTTTAGGTGTGACAGTGTGATCATGTATGGATTCACTATTCATTTTCACCTTTATACCACTGTGTTAAATTGATTTTTCATTGTAAATTACAAATATAATAACAAAATTCACTTCATGTTTGATTCAATTATTTAATTTTATTAATATTAAAAAGTTAAATGTCACTTTTTTGATCTTTTAATTATAGGTGGAGGTGATTTAGAGGACCTAGGATAAATTTGAAGAAAAATGGGCCAAACTATGAAGGATCCCAAACAAACATGTGGAATAAAATGCACACTTTAGAAAATAAATGCATCCAATTAGTCTAAAATTTTGTAGGATGATCCAAAATTTAGTGTTCTACAACTCTTTTATAGAAAAAAAATCATAATTCATCTAACAGGGTCCCAACCAAACTGATTATCCAGGAAATTTTATCTTCTTGAAGTCAAAAGTTTGGTTCTGTGTTTTAGAAATATATCTCATTTTATACATTAAATGACCACCAAATTTGACAGGGATATATTCAAGAGGTCTCCCAAAAATTATTTTCTTTTTTTCCAATTCTATATAAGGTAGTTGTATAAACCAATACCATAGTCCAAGTGGTATTTCGAAACCTAAGTGCCCAAAACCACCTCTCACTTGTCCAATAAATTATCACCTTGGGAACCCCATTTGTAAACTCGACCAAGGGGAAAATATATACCATTTTAGAGACTCAAAGGAGTCCTCTATTAATCCTAGAATTTTTAGATTCCTATATCCTCATAGTGAGATTAATGATTAATAAAAAGTTCCACCTGAACCTCCTCCTCCTCTCGATAGTGAGATAAATGGTGGGTGGTCATTTTGAGGAAGCTACTCACACTTATAGAGGGAGTTCTGAAACTTTTTATTTTACTAGTTTTATGTAAATTTTCTATGAAAATTTTCATTTATTTTTTATTTTAATATTATTATTATTTTAATGATTTTTTTTGGTTTAATCAAGTGAAATAATTTTTACCTCAACACCGATTGGGTTGAGATTTCAAGTGGGAATCTTGGGTTGTTCATATTGGAGAACATAATAATATTTTTTTTTCTCACACATACATGATATTTCAATATGATTTGGTAGACATCATTCTATGCTTGAGGTACAAACCTTGAAAATATGGTTATTGTGTCAAGGGTTGGTTCTTTGTGAAACATTTTAAAAGGCCTGAGGGGAATCAAGATCTTGATTACCATCAACCAAAGGATTCCATTAAACCATATGTAATTTTTAGAACAATGAACTAACCAAGATGTGTAGTGAACTTGAAATGACCTCCTTATATCATAATTCTAAAGACAACACCTTTGTTTGTCAACTGTTAAACTCTTTAATTAAGTCATTTTATTTTATAAATTGTTTTCAAAATCACCCCCTCTTTTATTCCTTTTTAATAAAAATAAACACTTTAAACCTTCAATGCTCATTAAGAGTTGACCTAGGGTCCACCCTATGCAATAAATAATATTTAAAATCTCAATCAATTTTATGTTTCACAACAACAAAATAAATACTCGAAACATACCAATCTCTCATATACCTTTCCAAAATAGAAATGCAAGAGAAAATAAATATGATACTATGATACCACTTCATAAAATCCCCAACCCGGTACTCCCTCATGTGATCAAGTCGAGTTGGCTACATGACCTCATGTGTGCCTCCCCATATGCTAATGGTTTCCAAATATCATTGAGGGTGTAAGGAATATAGTGAGGAGATTATAACTTATGGTTTAAAATTACTATAATAGAATAAATAATAATAAAGTAGAAAAAATAGTGGAAAAAACATTAATATTCAAATAATAATCAATATTAGAATAAAATAAAAATCAAAAAATTAATTAATAATAGAATCATGTAAAATTAGGATGAAATGTAACCAGATGTCCTGATGAAAGTCCAACAAATAAAATACTATCAAACTCTATGAAATACTCTAAAGACCTCAGCCTCGATCCCTATGTCAGTCCCGTCTCCAAGTTCTAACCCTTCTAGAAAGCGAAAATAAATAATAAGGTCCATTTACCTTGTACATACCTACATCTATGAAGTCTATCTGGGTACCAAATGGCGGAACAAAAAGGGTGTGAGTAAAAATCAGTAGGTTAACACCATAATGTCTAAACAATCTAGTTTAAATTTATAGTGCATACAATAAAGTGATTAAACATGGAAATTAATTTAGTAACATACCGCACAAATAATTAATTCATTTACCCTCAAGCTCAGGATTGACACCTGGGGTCAGCAAAACTTGCTTCAAAACCATGATGGATATCTCTATATATGGGTGTATCATCCTGTATTAGGACCTATCAACCAAGTTAGGGGTAGATTCTACTATCAATGATGAATCACACATAACATATCATGAAAAAAATGGTCCCTTCCCTCAGGCTAATAAGAATATTTCTCTTAGTCATCTAGTGATGGTGTAACTTACCCTTCGGTGGGTTTTATACCATGTATCTTAACCTCATGAATCACTTATGGTACTCCCAATCACTAAACAAAAGTATAATCCCTAATAATAAAAAATATCATTAGTTCATGTAACATCCCACTCTCAATAATCTATCACAACAATGTCATATCAAGATAGAAATATAAGTAATAAAAACATGTAACGAAGTTTGAAGCATATCAAACATGTCATTATAAACCAAAATTTTCAATTAAACCAATTACTAGTTATCTATCTATTTACATTCCATAAATTCATGTTACTAGTTATCATATCAATTACAACATTTTCTTTTCCATTTATCATTTTAGACCAAAATTCATTAACATGCCAATGTATATCCACAACTCATCATGTCAACATGCCAAACCAATAGATGCTAATATATCCATTTTAGTTCATGTGATTTTATTTCAAGCAATCACAATAATTCACATGTTATTCCAATTTATAATATTAGTCCAATGACCAACACACATAGTTAAGCAAAAAATCCGCATTATCAAAACAACTTGTTCATTACGATTTTAAGGGTAGGATCACCTCGTGGGTGGGTGTAAGACCTGTCTTATTGCCAATGAACCCGATTAGATCCAATGGGATGTTTATGAAATGATATTATCATCAACCATAATTTATTCAATTAGATAGGCTGCGTACATAGAGTTTCAATGTGATCATAGTTATTTCACATGCTAAAAGAATTGAAAAGGAATTTTAGGGAGTTATTCTAGAACACCTACCTCAAAAAAAGAGTAGATTCAGACAATTACCCATGAACGAGGTAGAACCAGGTTCCTCCTTCCTTTTATTGGAACCAATAAACTTACAATAAAGAACATCCAAATATCGATTTGATTTAGGCAGTCCGATCAAGGGATTTATGCATTGGAAAACAAATGAATCAAGAAGGATATTATCAACTGAAAGGATTACCTATGATTACTATGTCTATAATTCCAAGATATAAATATAAAAATCTTCTAAATTGACTAATATTCTCATACATTTCCACTTAAAGGTTTAAAACCGAAAGAGGGAAGATAAAATCATGTTATTAGAATGCATGACACACACTGTTGGATTTTAAATGTTGGGTGTGGATAATTCACAATGTAAACATGTAATTTACTTCATGAATTAATAGAATACCACATAAGATTAAAAATACATTACCTCATATTAAAAAACCAAATTAAATTTAATTGATAGCATAAATTATAAATTTATTACATGAATTTTTGATTTATGACTTACCCTGACGAATTCACAGGTTGTTTCGGTTTTATGGGGAAACTCACATGAGAAATTTAAATCATAAATATATAACTTACACTATAAATTAGTTCTTCATACTATCATTCTACATCTTTTCATCACTTACCCAGAACCAGCCCACTTTTTTATAGGCTCACTAACTAAGCATCAAACAAAAGACAACCAGACCCCAAAAAGTTTACCAAAACTTAAAGTGAGATATACATGGAAAAATGAGATTGTACACATTATAAAGACCGTAATTGGATTATGTTTAATCAAAATGGACAAATGAATTTTTCAAACTAATCCAATATAAAATTCGAATTTTTAAATACTTGAAAATAAAATATAGTTTTAAATAAAAATCAATATTTTAAACTATTCATTGAAGAATAAATCTTTTCAGAAAAATACCAAAATTTCACCCTATGATAATTTTATATTCTTATTTTTAAAAAAAGTTCATTTTTTTAAAATTAAAATTATATATTTTGTAAATAAATATTTTAAATAAAACCATATAATGCATGAAAACCCAATTTGGTTATAAATAAAACCTTTTTATTTTTGACTGAAAAATTGCCTAATATTATTATAATAATTATAAATCTATAAAACATAACTAATGAATATTAGTAAGAGATAAATTTTATTTATCTTGATATTATCTAGTTTGTTACATTCAATTACATATTAATAATTCCTTTTAGAGGGAGATATATTATTTCAGAAAGATATTATCAAAAGTACATAGAAATGAAAAATGTTTATATGTTAAAGAAGTTAACTACTCCAAGGGAAATGATTTTTGGAGTTGTGGAGGGTAAGGTATATTGTTACGAAATTTATATTTTTCAAATTGGGGACACTGTTGAATCCTGGTTCAAGTTTATTTTTCAATGAAATAAATATTGGATTTTTTGTGGCTATTAAGATAAAGCTTGAGACTAGGATTGGTTAGAATTTGTTTTTGATGAAGCTTGCTCACAAAGTGGTTTTGCTTGATAATTCATTTCACAAAGGTCAATAAAATAATATAATGGGTGGATATTTGGTTATAGTATTGGTATGTTTTAAAAATTTTAAAATGTGTTAAATGTTTTTTATTGTTTTATAAATTTATGTTACCAAGATTAATATATTGATACTTCATTATATGTATTTTTATTCCACAATTCCTAATTTGGGAGGTTCATAATTAGAATGGAAAAAATGATTTACAATTTTTTGATGAAGGAAACATGAAAAGATGAGTGAAGTTAGAAAGAATGAGTAAAAAGACATTTTATATTCCCCTATGACTTCAGTTGAGAGAAGTTTACCTAATTATCCATTGTTGACCCATCTGGTAATGTGATAATGTTAAAATTATATTATATTTCATTAAAATGTTTTAATTTTAATATTTTTTTCTATGTAGTCACCATTTTTATCTTTTTTATCTCTATTTTTTTCATGTTTTGAATTTTTTTCTAGCTAGTCACCAGTGTTATTTTTAGTGTTAAAATATGGATTGTAAGTGTTAAAATTTGGAATATTATTTTCAAAATTATTGAATGATTCATGTTTAAAATTTAGAATATTAGTGTCAAAATCTAGATAATTAATGTTAAAACTTATATGGTTAGTGTTAAAATCTATAAGTTTAATGTTACAATTCCCAAAATTTCATGTTTAAAATCTTCATGTTAAAATTTGTAATGTTAGTGTTAAAATATAAAATGTTATTACTAAAATATAGAATGATAGTGTTTAAATACAGAATATTAGTGTTAAAATTAGGATTTTTAGTGTTAACACCTAGATAGTTATTATAAAAAAATGGAAGCTTAATGTTAAAATTCTTGAAAGATTTATTTTTCAATCTACAATGTTAGTGTTAAAATATGGAATATTAGTGTTAAAATATGGACGGTTAGTGCTAAAATATGGGTCATTTGAAAACTTATATGAAACTCAATATTATTTTGTTTATATATTTATAGATGTGGTCTCCAAATTTTCAGAACTGTTAACTTCTGCAAGATTGGTGTTAAAAGATAGATGCTCAGTGTTATAAATATATAAGCATGTTGTTAAATCATGGAATCTGGTTGTTAGAATATAGTATCCCATTTTTAAAATATTACTAACTACTATATCTCATAGGATATTAAGGTACTTTATGGTGGATACATGTCAATCAAAACCTACATGAACTCCTTAGAGTTTACGGTAAATTATTACATGGACCCTCTGATGTTGAAGCAGGAATAGATAATGATGTTAAAGAGGGATAAGATAAGAGGGAGACTTTGAGTAGGATTAATAGGATATTGAATAGGAAACCAAGGAGGTAGAGGAAATTGAGGAGGTGCAGGAAGCTGTGTAGGAAGATGAAGAGGGGGAAGAAAAATTAGAGGCGAGTTTGGAAAATGACGAGGAATAGGGGGTGTGGTGGAAGTAAATGAGGATGTTTTGGAGGAAGTGGATAAATTGGAATTTAAACAAGGATTGGGATGTTCATCATATGGTATGACTATAAAGAGTTTTCAATGAAGGAAGATAAAAAAGAGTGGACACCCTATATTCAACAGCCTCTCAGAGGTTGAAGTGACCTTAAAAAAAGGGGTCATGAATAGTGAACCTTAAGAAGGCATCAAAATAACAATGAGTAGTGGTATATTATCATGTTAATATTTTTGTATAATGATATTTTACTAAAAAAAATTTAGTACAGTTATGAATATTTTTGTGTATGAAAAATTATTGTTGAAATGTTTAAATACCATTTGGATAAGGTAGAGTGTCTGTTCTTGGTCCCCAAAGAATGGGTTAACAATAAGGTTTGTATTTATGTCCATTAAAACCAACTATTTTTTCATAAAATTTATTGATAAAATATGAATCAAAATATTAGAAACATATATGGTTACCATGATCATAAGAACACTTATAAATGTTTATAAGCCTTCAAGAATTGTGACTAGACACATATTTGATCCATTATTCATGGTACTAATTCTAGAAATTTATTAATATATAAAAAACTTTTGTATTAAGTCTCATATATTTTTATAATCTATTGTTGTAGGATAAAATTATATTCTATAAAGAGGAATGGGAATTGACTGATGTTTTTCTATATTATATTCCTAATGTTGTTGGGTACAATATAACATAGTGTTGAATCACTTTTACCTATGATGCTAAATGATCCTTGTTTTTTCTACTGTATGGAATTAGCCAAAAATAAAATAATTGTTCTTCACTCTATTGGTAAAAAATCTATTGTTAGTGAAAAGTAAAAAACATATGCCTTGATGATACTTCAACTGACCTTACACTTCATTTGTTTTTCTGGATAATAAAAATAGTTAATGTTTTAAATAGTTTTAATTTACTATCTCTATTGAATTTCATATAGGTTGTTTTCCTTGTTATTTTTTTGCGAAATATTCCATGATATAGATAATATTATCCATTAAAATTTAAATTTGTGTATGAATGTTTTTAGGTACAATCTAATTTTTAAAATTAGTTATCGACTGTTGTATTTTAAAAATCCATTACTCTCATCCAATAGAGATTCTTGTTCTTATTTTCTAGTAATTATTTTGGAGTTCATTTGATTAATAACCAAAATAATGGGAAAATATCAAGATGATGAATGATTATATTGATATATGTATTTTAGTATTCTTTATACGTGTGGTGGTCTATCTATTATTTATAATTTTTTTATGATCTATTTCTAGAACTATCTTTAAAAGAAAAGGGTTAAGTTACTAGGGTGGTTGGTGAACCATCACATCAATTTTAGGTGGTTATAATTCTTTAATTTTTTATCCATTTTAATACATGATTTTAAGAAACTGTCTAATGGAGATGAAAATTGAACTTTATTTGAATATCCATTGGTTGTATCATTAAACTAGATTAATAGATTTCAAAAAAGAAAATTGTATTGAAAATTAAAATTTATATCACATAACTTAAGGATTAAAATTTTATTTTATTAATAAAATATGAATACACCTTCATAGGATACAAGAAAAACACTTTTTTGTAATTTAACATCTATTACTATAAATTTAACACTTTCTAGACAATATTAATTTCCTTGATAAAAAATGACGCATTGATACTTATTATTAGAAATTTCACACTATAGGTGGTTTTTTAATTATCTGTAATAATAAAAATTTAAAAAACATGGTACAATGAATGAATATTTAAAATAAAAAGTTATTCCACACATTTTACTTATTTCATATTCATTTTTATAAAATATAAAATCCTTTTTCAAGTTACAAAATTGATTTTTACCATCAATTTATTTCAAATTTTTTTCAAATTGATTCAAAAACCTATTTATTTCTAATACTTTACAGAAATATATAGAACCTAATTCATCAAACTTAATAGGTAGTTTAAATATGAAGTTGGTAGTTAACACATTATCAAGAAAATTTTCAAATAGTTCTATCAATATCCAAAAAACAAATTTTAAATCGGGTTCCACGCTAAAAACTATTGAATATGGATATAATCAATACTTGTTAAGACTTGAGTTTGAAATAGAAAAGTATGTTTTAACAAAAAAAATATTATAAATATATTATGGAAGAATGAGATTATAAAATAAAGTTTTTTCAAATAAAAACATTTTATAAGTAAAAGTATTTACTTCACAACAATGTAATGCTCAATTATTTCCAAAAATAAATATAATGAGTGTTTACTGAAATGATTCAAAATAGAAAAACATAAATATGAACCCAATACAAATTTAATTTCTTCACCTAAGGCCCAATACATGTGAAATCTCATGTTACTTTTATAACTAAAATTATGTAATCAATTAAAGAACACAATTCCACACCATAAGTTTATGGAATGTAGAAATCTAAAACAAGATGACATTCTTAATACAATTTTCCTAAAACATTAAAAAAATAAAATCTGGTACAACAATGTTTAAATATGGTTGATTGATTTTAAAATGTATAAAATTGGTTTTAAAATATGTAATTATGTAAAAAAATTAATAAATTGGTTTAAATATTGGAATATTGTACATCTTCTTGACTGTATCAATGAATTTATAAACACTAGTGATTAATCAAACCTCATCATCTTTGTAATTGATGAAAAACTGTAAAAAATAAAATTAATAATATTTATGCAGTAAAATACCACATTGTGGTTGACGAACCATCAAATCAATGTGAGGAGGATATAATTTTTTGAGCCATTATCTACTTTAGGATATGATTTTAAAAAACTATATATTGGCGATGAAAATTGTAATTGATTTATTGGGTGTAATGAAATTGTATTTTAGAGATAAAAACTGTGACTGATATGGTGGGTTCCTGATTGTATTTATTTTTTGGGAACATAGTTGTATTATAAAACTTAATTTATAGATTCATGTTATCTATGTTAAAATTTGAAATAGTGGAATTCTATCATTGACTATTGTAAATTTAACACAATTTGGGAGGTTTTAGGGCATATGGTTGAATCAGAAAACCTGATTGATATATTTAAAAATAAACATTATAACTTTAAAACTTTTTGAAAGAGGTATAAACACTTATGATACTATTCAATACCTCTTTTTTTAAGTTATTAATGTGTTCAAAAGTCTAATGAGTGGGTTAAGAGAGTCTGGGGATCATTCTGATCTTGGAGCTCTAGTTTTTGGAGAGGCAGATTGAGCCGCATGGTTAGCGCATTGTTAGTGATAAATGTGCGACTCAACCATGTGGGGTGATCAATATGCTGTAGAGGGATACACACTTTTCCCTAACCTTGAAACCTAGGCTGTATTCCCATGTGTGTGCTAAATAATTTTTAGAAATGTAATTTTTCATGGGCTATAGATGATTCCATATCGTGCGGCTAGCCCATGCAAGGGGTGTCCTTGGGAAGTGGATGGAGAATAGTCAGCGCATGGTTTGGCCAACCGTGCAGCCAAAACATGAAACTAATTTAATTAAGGGGAATATATCATTTTTCCCTTAAATGATTTAAAACCCTTAACTCCTCCCTCCTCCCCTTTTTCTAGTGGACTACATTCTAGGAAAATCCCTCCTCTCTTCCAAGGTTTGGCTTTGAATCCTTTCACACATCTAGTCTCTATTTTCTTCATCATTAGGTGCATAGGATTCCTCTTGGTAAGACCTCTAATTATCTTCCTTATATTCTTTATTTACCTCACCATCTCCTGCACTATTTTGGTGTGATATCATATTACCTATTTTGAATTCATTTATCCATTTCTTCCAATTTCTCCCATTCTTGATTGATTCAAAGGATGCATATGGATGGGGGGGGGGGGGTTATCTAAAAACATAAGGTAGGTGGTCTAGTTCCTTTCTCTCAAATTTAGTTGTATTTTATCATGAAATATTGTGATACATGATATAATTCTCAGTATCACCTTTATATTTTCTAATTAGTTTAATTAAAGGTTGTTATTATGTGTAATGGGACCCTAGCTACCCATTAATTAACTCCATGGGATGTTTAACTGAACACGAGCCACCCATTTGGGTGTGCCCCTCTTTAAATGATTAATATCCTTATTATTTGTAAGTGATATTATTAAATATTAATAATTGGTGTGTATGTATTACCTTATAATAAATAAAATGGAATGATAATTTCATAATATAAATGACAGACCATGTGTTTAGGTCCCTATTCTTTATGCCATAGTTTGAATGGATTGAATAAAATAAATTTTCCAACTTGATTAAAGTATTATAGTTATAATTTATCATTGAAATTTTCAGTTATTAAAAGCTAAATAATACTTTTATACCAATATGAGGGTGATACAGGGGTCCCAAATTAAGAACACCTTGTATGGGATCATCATGATTTTTAATTAAGACTTGTTATGGATTGTAAATACACTGGGAGTGATACTTGGGTTCTATAAATAATTTATTATATAGGATCACCGAGTGGATTACTTACCTACCCATGAGTGATATTGGTTCCCTAAGGGAGTCACCATGGATCGGATCAGTGGTAAGATGGTTATACCATGATATGATCAATACTCGAACCCCTATGTGAGAGACCTACGAAGGGATCTGTGAGTCATGCTTTACACCATAGTAAGAGTGAAACATGGGATGCCTTTATATAGACCACCTTGTATAGAATCATATGATGTTAGTATTTATAATACTCTTGGCGCGATACTTGGGTTCCTTTATACGGTTCTCCTTATATGGGACAAGGATTCCACTTTGTAAAATTATAGAGATTACTTATATATAATTACAAGAATTCCAATTTAGAAAATTAAAGGACGTGTCTACTAAACTAAATATCATGCTTGGGTACAATCCATTCTTGATACTTGCCTTATTGACTGGATCAGTTATTCATCCTTTCATATATTACATAGGACCTTTATACACCCATATTATATTAGTATAGGTACACCTTGATTTAGACATATCCATATTAGGCCAAATCAGGTAGTGTTAGTTGGGTGTCCCATAAGGACCAGGTCCAATGAAATCATTTATTTATCACCTTGCATTTATTATGTACCTCTACACAGTTAATTTTGTATGCACAAATTGGGTTTTCTAGACACTGTTGGTGGTGGACTAATGAGTACATATCACACCTTTCTTGGGCCTCCTTTGGTACCTAAGTAGACTTCATGATTACATGTGTAGACTAAGGGAAGTGTCTAGCTTCTGATGTTTGATTTTTGGTACTAGGTTAGAGTATGAGAGAAAATGACCAAGCCTATGCTCATGATTCTTATAGAGGCATCTTTTGGTCTTTTTTTATTTTTGTTTAGAATGTGGTATATTCCTGTTTCCCCTATATCCCATGTACCTCATTTTTGTATAGATACATGACATTATTATCATCACCTTTTTTATCTATTTATGATTCATCTTCTGATTGTTTATTTATCTGGATGATTTATTATTCCACCAATGGTTATTTACTTCTATTTCCACTACATATCATTATCACTTACAAATGTGCTATACTATAATTAAGAGGGCATAGTCTCCGCACATACATACCCTAATATCTTACTATTAGCTGACAGCCTCTGGTATATTAGGAGTAATTCTTGAGGTCATGTGGCTAACCGTCTTGTGATACCGCTCAGTGGATTCTGGGGTGGGATACTACAAATTGGTATTAGTGCATCCTTTACTTTTGTCTTACTATTTGGGAATTATAAAAGTGACTAGGATGTATCAGAATTTGGTAATGAGCCAGTTCCTAGGAGTAGATAATCCACATATAGGGGAAACCCAAATTACCCTGGTTGGGTTTTTTTGTTTGGGTTTTTTCTGTCATGGTTTTATTGATTTCACTATTGGGGGATGAACATGTTTTATAACATGAATATTATTGATATTATTATTACTATAGACTCCTTACCTCAGTCTAGTATGAAAAGGAGGTATCATCTCATGCATCATATTAGGAACTTAAGGACTCACATGTCATGCATTCTTCCATGATAAATTTACATTCTATGTGAATTTCCTACTTCATATAGCTAGTTCCTAGATTGATATATATGGAAATGTGATAAAGTTTATTGTAGGAATAAAATAATTGGATCAATTAAAGTGGATATATCAATCTAAATGATTTTTCCCACATATATTGATGAAGACACATTAATTAACCAATTATGCCATGTTTGATCCCTAAACCACTGGTTCTATGGACAAAAACATTAGATTATTTTGATTACATGAATGCCAATTGTAATTTATAAAGAATGTAATTATATAAATTAGGAATGGTTATTCATCAAATCAAATCATTTTATATGACCCGCTACACCTTGATACCAGATATAAATGTTAGATCATTATTATTTTATGTACCAATTGAAATTTATAAAGAGTATGTTCCTTTATAAATTGGGAATGATGATGCATATAGCTTGACCGAGATATCTATATATATATAAACAAGTAAAAAATCAAATAAATTTTAAATTTTAAATGAAACTGTAATTTATAACTGTAGATTACAATTGAAAATTAAAGGGTGTTTTCCTCTATACATTGCAATTGACACTCCATATACTGGAACCTCTACTACTTGTTATGAGACCATGACCATAAACTTAAATTTAGTAGTGAGAAGTAGGTAGTTTATCTTGTGATCTATTGTGAATCTTTCTTATCACCTAGACCTATATTTAAGAGAAGAAAAAGAGGTATGACTCATTATAGGAAGGCTATATACATATCCTATTCTATTATCATTGTTTCTTATCTGCTGTTAAATATCACCTGAGGTGTTCATTTTGAAGTTTTATAGTTTTTACACCACGATGTCCTAGAGTCATCCATCAGGAGGGTGGTGACAACCATGGTATAGAGGTGGTGGGACCTAAGACACCAATATTACCTCCTCTAGTGCCACCCAAGGTATATAATTTTGATCTTCCTTTAGGCACTAATTCTTAGTTTTGAAATAGATTTTTGTGCTTCATGCAGTCCGTATAGGGAGCTCCATGGCCTTCCCCTACTATGGAAAAATAGACGTGAAAATTCTAGTGGCATAATCCTCCCACCTTTTCGGGATATGGTGGTCCTAATTTTGAAAATTATTGGTTGGAGGCCATGTTTTAGATCTTTAAGCATATGGATATGCCTCCCGAGTAGAGGGTAAATCTCTCCACAAATATGCTCTATGATTCTAACAAATGTTGGTGGGATGTCATCTCTTAGGATAATCTTTATCAGGGTATGGTCTGGGAGGACTTCCAGAAAACCTTCTACGACTATTTATTTCCATATAATTTGAGAGAAGACTATTCTATAGAGTTTATGCATCTTTAGTAGGGTTTTGTATCAGTGATGTAGTATTTATATCATTTCACTAAGCTTCAAAGTTTTTCACTAACACTGATCTACGATGATTTGATGATTGCGAGATGATTTAAGGATGAGATTACATACTCCATATGATCGTAGGTGAATGTTTTCTAGCAGAAAACTATTTTATAGATAGTGAACCGATCCCTCATTATAGATTAAAATATAAGGGAAGATGGAAATGTGAGCTAGAGCAGGTCAGTATCGAGATAGGGAGACAGTTATTCTAGGAAACTAACTCCAACGGACTCCCAATTTCAATAGATCCAACTACTAATAACCTTCAACTAGTTATCTCTCACATGATACAAATTCTTCTTCTGAAATAAGGATTTATTCAAGGGGTTTTCCATGTTCTCTTCCATGGAAACTTTTCTCACCACAACTTTACCCTTTTGAAAAAAATCCATCAAGAGGTGATACTTCTAGAGTATGTGCTTTATCCATTGGTGATACCTTGTATCCTTCATGAGAACCACCATTGAATTTTTATCACAATATAATGTGATAAGTTATTTAATACTAAGAATAACATCAAGCATATAGAAAAAGGTTCACATCTAAATAGTTTCTTTAGCTTCATCAAAAGAAACTATATACTATGACTCCACTATAGAATCAACAATGAATGGATGATTTGAACTATTCTATCTCACATATCCTCCATTAATACTAAAGAGATATCTTAATCACAACTTTAAATCATTCTGATTTTTTTGAAATCTAGCATATACATAACCATTTATGACTAGCTCCTCATCTTCTCCATACAGCACGAAAATATCCTTAGTTATTCTTAGATACTTAAGGATTTCCTTAACAACTAAACAATATTCTTCAGATATATTAGGTTGATATCTATATACCATGCTCAAATAATAGAAAACATCAATCCTATTACATAACATGGAATGCATGAATGATCCAATCAAAAAATCATATGAGATCTTACTCATTATCTCTCTTTCCTATTGTTTCTAAGGAAACATTCTCTTGGAAAGATATATACCATGTAAAATTGAAGATAATCCCCTCTTGGATTGTTCCATACTAAATATATTTTGTATCTAGTTAATGTATATAATTTGACTAATTCCATGAAGCCTTTTAGATCTACCATGAATGATCTTGATCCCTAGGATGTATGCTGCTTCACCTAAGTCCTTCATGGAGAAGCACCTATCTAACTAGTCTTAAACTAACTTTAATAATGTTATGAAATTTCCAATAAGTAATATTTCATCTATATATATGGATAGGATAACAGAAACACTCCCACTAAACTATTTGTAAACACATGGATCACATTTTTTCTTAATAAAACCAAATCCTTTCATAGATTTATTAAATTGAATGTTCCATGATCTAGATGCTTGATTCAATATATAAATGGACCTCTATAACTTTCATACCCTTTCTTAATTACCTAGAGGCGTAAACCCTTCTATTTGTGTCATATAGACATATTATCAAAGGTTCCCTTTTATGAAGGCTATCTCAACACCTATATACCAAATATCATAACCATAGAATGATATTATAATAAGTATATTTTTATGGATTTAAACATAGAAACTAGATAAAATGTTTTATTGTAGTCAATTAATTGATTCTATTTAATTCCTTTATCCACTAACCATTCTTTATATGTATTCACTTTATCTTCTATGTCCAGTTTTCTCTTGAATACCCATTTTCACCCAAAAGCTTTTACATAAATTTGTGGATCAACCAAAACTCAAAATGGGGTCTTATACATGAAATCCATATTAGGATTCATGGTTTCTTTACATATTACAGATTTTAATCTCTCTACTACCACCTTATAGGAAAGAGTACCATTGTTTTCCCCTAATAATGATTATTCCTCATTTATGACTAGAAAACCATATATTCTTGGTTCTCTAACATCTGAGGTAATCCTACATAGTACTTGTGTTTCAAGAACAACATATTACATGGGGACATATGGAGTCTATTATTAACTCTTATGTATCTTGAGATTCAACTTATTCAAGGTTTATCTTTCTCCCACTACCCTTCTTGATGATGTTCTCAATCTCAATAAAAATGGAATGTCCTATGACAACCACCTTCTTGTTTGAGGGGTTGTATAGATAATATCCCCTTGTTTATTTAGGATTCCATATAAAGATACACTTAATTACTTGAGGTGCTTATTTTTTTCCTGAGTGGGACTTAAAAAATTATTCACATCCCCAAGAATGAGTAAGTGATAACACATATTTCTTTCCATACATTAATTAATTTGGTATTCCTCTTGTAGCCTTAATTTTCATTCAGTTTAGAATGTGTGTTGTAATGTGTAATGTATATCACCAATAGGATATTGGAATATTTTCATGAATCATTATAAACCATAACATTACAATAAAGGTATGGTTCCTCCTTTCACTAAAACCATTCCAATATGGTGCATAAGGCATAGTGAGTTGAGATAGAATACCAAAATCCCATATAAATTTGATAAACTATTGGTTAAGACATTCACTACCTTAATCAAATTAAAGCTTCTTTATCTTCTTTACAAGTTTATTCTATACTCCATGCTTGAATTTTTTGAATTTTCCAAAGGGCTTAGACTTATACCCCATAAATTAAACATATCCATATCCAATAAAGTCATTAGTGAAAGTTAGGAAGTAATAATTTACACCTCTATCTTCTACTAGAAAAGGTCTACACACATCAATGCCTGCCAATTCTATAAGATCTATGGCCTTTTTACCCTATCCACAAAACAGTGGTATTTCCATATTTTCTTGTAAACAAGAATGAAATATTTAAAGTGGTTTTAACTTAAAAGAGTCTAAATAACCATCTTTATAAAGCTTCATCAAATGGTTCTCATTTATGTGACTAAGACAATGATGCCACAACTGGGTATTAAATGAGTCATGTGAAATTTATTTGTTATGAATTACCAAAAATTGGTCTTCATAATTTAATACATAAAAAAAATTATTTGAATTCACTATACCATAACATATGCTGTCTTTATAAAAGAAAAAAAATCTTATTTCCAAACATGAAAATAAAACCACTGACATCTAAATAGGATAAAAAAATTATATTCTTGGTAACAATTGGTACATAATAACAATATTTTAAAACCAAAATTATCCCTATTGGAAATATAAGGTGGTAATATTCTATATCCATAGTAGAAAGACACAATCTATTGGATACTAAAAGATCCACCCATCCTTTGGAAAGTTTCCATAATATACTTAGTTATGGAATTTTAATATAAATGTGTGCACTAAAAGCTATATCTAATGCCAACATTGTAGATATGGAAATATTTCAATCAATAATGAACATAACTAAATTTTAAACATGATTCTTATGGATATAGTTCTTCTAGTGTCCTAGATTTCTACATGTAAAACATATTGTGTTTTTCCTTTTCTTTCTTTGAAACTTCTTCTTTTTGGAAGGATTATTCTCAGGAGCCTTATAATTGGAGCGAATCTTGGGGACCTTTTCTATGTTTTTCCTTTTCTTATTCACTATAAGGAACACAATTTTTTCACACCCCATGTCCCTGTAAACTTATTGAATTAAAGTAAGAAGTTATAAAATATTATTCTTTATATTATTAGTGTTATAGTTCACAATGAAACTGGAGAAGTATTTAAGGAGTGAGGATAGAATGCGATCTGTGAGTAGCTCATATGGGATATTAAACTCCAAGATGTTAAATCACTATATGTAGCTAATCATCTTGAGTACATGATTCCTATATGGTTCTAACTCTCAAATATTTTACATTAATATTTCATTAAAGATCTCATGTCTCTCTTTTCTTGGATTCTGTTCATAATGATTGTAAAGGTGATACATGATTCTATATGCATCCATATCCTTATGTGTCTTTAAAAGATCACTAGACATAGAGAATAGATTAAAACATAATACATTCATATCATCATTATTATGTTTCAGGCAGAGAGATACTTTTTACCCACTAGCATCTTTAGAAATCTATTTAGAAGTGGTGTTTCAATCATATATAATTTCCATTCATGGTGTAATATAACTTGTAATTTCCTATAGAATTCCTAGAAATTTGAGTCAGTTAAAAGGTTATACTTATCTAGTATATATCATACTGATATATTTAATGTCACATGTATTTCCATTTTTATAATAATTAATAGAATAATTTTAGTACATATGGATTAAAATATTAAATAATAAACTTTAATTTGTTAATTTATTCATTTCCTATTATTTTTTTGAAACCCAATATCCATCACCATTGGTTTTGGAATATCCTATTGCATGGATATTCAATTTTAGAGGATCTATATGTCTCTTATCATAACTAAAAAATAGGTATAGAAATATATTTAAAGGTATTTAGGTATGTGTAACTTTCCAACCACATTAACTCACAACTCATTGATCTGTTGAGAAGACTTCCTAATCCTAAAATCTTGGATAAGGATTTACTCAAGTATTTACTACTAGTTGCATCAAGTCTCACAGGGACAATAAACCCTTAATCAAAAAAACGATAATTCGACCCAAAACTCAAGTTAAAAATTCCCTAATAATCCAAATCACCCCAATAGAGGTTTTTTAAGCATGTTGAACTAAGGTTTGATTTCAACCCAAGTTGTTGAAGGCTATAAAAACTTAATATTTAATTTGAGAGATTTTATCTCTATGTGTAAAAAACTTATTTGATATTTATTACATGGTTGTTAATATTAATTTGATTTAATCAAGTGATTAACCATGTATTTATAAAATAACACATAATAAAATTATTTAATTCTATCTTGCATGCTTTTTTAACTCTTTTATTATACTGAATTCCATCCATTAAAATGAATAAATAACTATGAAACTGAAAAAAATAAATAAGTAACATGGTATAATCATGATTTTTATGTAATATTTTGGTTTATACAGTAGATGATAAACCAACTTTGAACCCAGGGGAATAACTCCTTAAACTTTCACTGTTTTGAGATACACCATTCCACCTCTGATCTTGTTAATCTTATGGATTGGTTTTGCCTCAGCTTCGAACATGAAATGCCTCCACTCGTATGTGAGATCCATTCATTACATAAGCTTTACTCACATGTAGGTGAGGGAAACCAAAGTTATGGTTTAGGGGTTTTATATAAAATAAAAAATTTAAATTAAATACCTTACATAATGATAGGTGGGGATGACACGTAGGACATAAATTTAATTAAATAATAATAAATTAAGGGAAAAAATCACATGCACTAGTCTGGTTAAAGATCCTTGTATCATTTATTCACATAGAATCAATTATACATTAAGAGGTTCATAATTAAAAGGAATTAATTTTTCAATAAACAATGCATGATAATATATAAATTACAAGACATGTGATACTTTTAAATCACATGGAGAACACTACAAGTAAAGACTATACTTAGCTTGTAGTTTAAAATTTAACATGGAAATTAATTTAATATATAATTAATAATTTTATCTAATGGCGTGTACTATAAATTAAATAACACACATAACACATGTGAATAGGTTTAATTATATCATTAATGTTTATCTCCTTATTAAATTATTCACATGAGGTACATTAGATTACATAATGTATACTTAGGATACACTAAATGTAATCTATTTTTCCTATGTTCGTGACACACACCTTGGTATTGGGCATGTTTTTTGGAAATGAATGTGTATGAGGTATAAGGCTTGTATGAAATCTATACACTGTGTGTCCTTGAAGTTTAAAAATTTTCTAGTCACAGTATCATATAGAAAATACATGGCATGAATTGAAGGTAATGTGTTTTCTGTGAGGAAATCATTTAGACTACATAGTGTGTAAGAAAGTTACAAAATGTGTAGTCCTATCAAACCCCATGCCAACCTGGACTAGTCCACACATATTGTGAATTAAATTCATTCCATGTGTTGCTAATTCATAATGGTCCAATTTTAACAAAATTCATCCTGGTGCATTGAAAATGGGTATATGACATGTACCTTTGATACACATGCCATATACTATTATGTTAGAAAACTACAACCCTTGACACATCCTACTAGACTCTTCAAATGTTATTTGTGTAAATTTAACCTTTTATTAGTTATAAGATAAAGAAAAAAATATGATAATAGAGGACTTCAATGTTCAGATTTAAAGAATGAATAATCAATAAAAAACTAAAAATAAATACATATTATGAATCAATGATTAATAAATAATTATAAACTAATTATATAACCAATATGATAGAAATTGAAGGTTTAAAGCATGACATAAGTGCTTATTAAACATAGCCAACCCAAATTTTTATCACAATTAATGAATAATACAAGATGCACATGATGAATAATGTCATTACCAATAGAATTAAATTGAATATTAATTAACTTTAACAACTATAGAACCAAGAAGGACTGATCATAATATATAATTTATAATTAATTTATAGATATTTTGAGAATTACCTTGTCTTTTAATTCTTTCTTAATTAATGATTTTTGTTTATTTCTTTCATCATACAACCATTTCATTATAGTATCTATGCATATAATTCCTCCAGTAGTGATCCACATTTGCTCCAAAATTTTGGAATGTCATTATAGAATCATCGGGTTCCAGTGTGGTTGATTCTAATTTCCTAGATGTTCATTATTAATTATAGAATGATTATCTTTATGAATAAAATATTCTCTATATTCTCCCAAAGGATTTATATAAAGGAGTATAAAGATCACTCTATTTCTTGAGAGTTCTCTTGAGAGGATTCTCTCTAGGTCTTGGGGGAATTATCTCTAGGTCCATTATACACAACAAGTGGCTAACCGTGGAATGTGATATTATCAGGTATTTATAAAGCTAGTCTAGGGTTGGTAATTTCACACAGGTCCATATACAATCCCTTATTCCTTATCTAACACCAGTTTTAATAATAATATAAATATTTTTATTATTTTCTTGACATGCACAACACCTATGGATAAATAAATACCATTTTTTAAACAAACAAATTAATATTTATTTAAATGAAATTTAATATATCATTTCTAGATAAACCATTAAACTTTTCTCAAAACCCTCCCCAATATTTATTAGGCCTTAAATAACTACTATTTATTTAATAAATAAATATCATCAAATTATTTTTTGATAAATATAAAAAATATTTTATCTATTAAATATTGAAAATAAATATTTCTTTTTATTTAATTCACATATTTATTTTTATGAACAACTCAGGATTAAATATGGAGATAAACCAATCTTGAATAATTATTAAAGCATGAATTAAGAATAATATTTATTATAACATTTTAAATTCAAAATAGAATTTAGCTTAGATTCTGGACACACTTAACGTGTGACCCTCTAGGTCATTTTCTCAGTGTCATTAGGTGGAACCACTTAAAGTCCAATGTTAGCATCTAAAAACATTCCAATAAACCCATAGAGAAAGAATTTAATGTTCCAATAACATAAAACCCCATAAAAATTTATAGTGTGCAATATAATATTTTTTATCCTGACATCTTTAATCAAGAAGGTCACATGTTGGTGTCATCAACCTATATGCTCGATAACTCTTTCTTTGACTTTCCAAAATCAAAATTTATATAGAAAACCTATAAATGTATTTATTTAGGGTATTCCATTCTTATTAAAAGGCCTAATATATCAACTTTCATTTAAGAATATAAGGGTAAAATATCTTCTAATATTATTTATTAATGTAATATTGCCCATGACACACCCAACATATCCTACCTCACTGCCAACATATGTCATCACCGTTTTCATAAATACTTCAAATCACACAACTAATGATATACAATGATAATAATTTTAAAGTATAAGGATAAATAAACATGTTTTTATGTAAGAACATCTAATGACACATATAAATGTGTATTTCTTACTGGCGGGCTGTGTTCTCACAATCTCCTACATTAGAAACTACTAATGGCACATTCTATGAGAAAATGAGTCAAATTCCTTTGAGTCTCAATCCCTGATAGCCTGTATCATTTTCAAACCATCAACGATATCATCCATCTATATAATATATATTTAAGAATAAAATCATGAAACTTATAGGTTCTTATCATAATAAGGATCTTCCCTGACATTTCAGTGGGATAGTTACTCTTGGGACATTATCACATACCATATCATGCAAACAAATAGTCATGATGTGATAATAAGTTTATTAATATTAAAAATAATTGATACATGTAATCATAAAGTATATAAAGTTGGTCCTAAGGAACCAAATATGATACCTAAGATATTTTCCCCTGTGAATAACTGATAGTAACTCCATAAAAATGAAAATAACATAACATTTATTTTTGTAAATGATTTTCCATCAACCCGTGTCAATAAATCTATAAAATTAATTAATATAAGACATTAAAAATCATCCTTAGATCATATTTATAATAATTAACTAACAAAATGGAAAAAATATGGGGGAGGGGGTTCATACAATTTATCAAAAAACTGGTCTTATAAAAACTAGGAAAATGAAAGGAATGATTTTAAAAAGACATCTCTCCATGGTGTTGGAAGAACCATGTGTATGTATAAAAATGAGGCATGCTATTCATGGGATAGGATTCCATGATAAGTGGTGTGAGATCTTTAGAGGAGGCTAACTATGGATTGATAAGGAGTACTTGAGGAGATGACAATGAGAGTCATCCATGAGAGAGTAGGAGGATAGTGGGAAAGGCACAAGAGAGGAGGGAGGAAATGGGAAGAGTGTGGTAGGGTATGATCATGGGAGGAGCATGAGATAGGTTCGATAATATTTTTTTGGGGAAAGAAGGATGGTATGTGAGTTATTTTCTCCCCGACTACAAATAGCAAGGGTCCCCCATAGGCATTTTCTTAATTTTTTTTGACTTAGACTATAATTAAGGGCCTCTTTTGGTCCTAGAATTTCATTTTACCAAAAACAAAATTAATGATTTATTACTTATTTATTATGTGCTTAATTTAAAAAATTTAAAATAAGGACTAAAAATATATTATACATTTAACTTTATATATATTTGTTTTTATAATTATATCAGGAACTATAACATATTTTATTAATAATAAAATTGTAAAGTGTGTGTTTGTTTTTGTTGTATCCCTCACTTCCCTAACTAATGTAAATAACAAATTTAAAAATATTTCTAAAATATGTATTATGTATCATTACCTCTAGCACAATAAGTATACAAAATATTATTATTTCATTGTGATTAAAAAAATTATATATTATTAAATTTATTAATGGATATTATTAAATTCATGAGTTTTTGGGATAATCTATTAGCCTATGAATTTTATGGGTTATAGAATTAAAAATACAATACTACTTAAACAAATATCAAACTAATATAATTCAAAAAAATCGACACTCAAATGGATTAAACTACTAGGTGTTCATGAGTCTCACTATCAATGCAATTTTCAATAAGTGGGCCAGGATCTAGTTAAAAAAACAAAACATGCCAGTGAAAATAAAATATATCAAGTTCTCAGATGTTTCACCCCACTTAAAGCGTGTACATAGAAATTAATTAAAAGATGAATCACTCTCTCCCATGCTCAAAACAACAAATTCATTCCACATATACACATAAAAATGAGAGTAATTTTATTTTTCCATATTTAAATATTATTTTAACATGTGTTGTATAAATATTTTTTGGTTTAACATAAACTAAATTTTCTCTATGTGATTTTTATAAATTTTTTTATTGAAAATATTTTTTTCTTAGTCCATGATTTAGTGGGTCCCATATGGGTAATGTTGGAGCCTTTATTTTGTAGCTGGTATTCTATGTAGACTGAGCCAACCCATTTTACAAAACCAGTAGCCTACATGGTCATCCCCATGGGTTGGTCCAATCTGCACCATTAACAATTATGTTATGTTAGTCCCACAAGGGTCTTTAGTGAGTGATACACCAGGGGGGTTTAAATTAGGGTATTAAACTCTTTCCAATATAAAAAAATCACTCCTTAAACTCTCACCAACCTAACTGATCTTAACCTTATAGTTAGTTTTTTCACACTTAAGTTCTTCTTTTAATGATTATTTTATTGTTATTTATCTAGTTATTTTACATGGGGTTATAATAAGACTAGTCAAAAATAAATTTATAATCTACCTAGATATATAATAATAGATAACCTTGAGGCCATCTCAAGGAGGCCACATGTTTATCATAATAATTCTTTTAAATCATTTTTTTATTCTTTTTATTTTGAATGCAGTAAAAGAAAGCATAAAAATGGAAGTGGAAAAGAAAATGAATGAAAAGATGAAATGAAGAACAAAAACAAGTGAAACATAAAAATTTAGTAAAAACAAAACCAATTCCGTATTGATCAGATTTTATACTACCCATCATATACCTACTAAAGGATTAAAACATCAATACTCAACGTCACTCAGTGCATGGATGATGTATCAACTCAAAAAATACTATCACCTTAAAAAGTGAACACTAATACTTGAAATGTATCCCAATTCACAAGTATTATATTATATTACAACAAGAATCACTTGGGAGTCTCATTTAAGTAAAAATTTCTCATAAAATAGAATGATCCTAATAAGGTCATCAAGTCACATGACCATCACTCATCAGACTGTATCAAGTGAAATTAATGAGGAAGGGGAAAATAAGTAAAGGTAAGAAGAGAAACAAATGGGTCTTGAGAGTGAGTGTGTTGTCACATCTTCCCAATTCACTATCACAGTCCACTAATAGTGAAGAATAATGTGGTGATAATATTGATATTAAGGTCTCTATAAAGCTTCAAAATCCACCTCTTAGAACTTGGAATCGAGTTTGACTTCTATTTCTGGTGGTAAGAGAGTAAAGAAAGAAGAACATACAACTCTATACTTACAAAACAAAAGTACATGAAATACAGAATGTGATTCATAATATCTAATAGGGGAATGATTAATTCCCATATTATTCAAAAAAGAAATAGGAAATAACTCCAAAACCATTCTAATAGGTAGAAACACACACATGGAATTCTCTAAATTTATTCTTAAACTTAATCTAACTCTCTTCTAGTGATTCCAAAAAATATCCTATAACTAAATTTTCTCTTCCCAAATGGGTTCAAATTTTAATGAATCTAGACCAACATCACATCTCAATTCATTCCTCACAACCTTCCTTATAAAGCTTAACCAAATTGAGTTTTTATTTCTTTTTTTGATTTTAGTTTTTTGGGCACCATGAATTATAATTCTCCTCACAACAACTTAATATGGATCCTCTAAGCTCAATATACCCTTACATAGAATTCACACCCCTGAAGGTACCTTTAGGATATGACAACCCATGAGTTTTATACAAATCAATTCATGATTTATTAAATAAATATCTATATAATAAAATCACAGAATATCAATAGGAATAATTTCATTGGGAGATTATAAACATAACATAATAAATTGAAACATGGATACAAAAAAATTATTTAAAAACTCAACAACATGCCCTCAAAATCCATTGATCTTATAATACTACATCAGATAACCTACAAACATACATAAGAAAGAGGCAATCTATAAATCCCAATAAGGTAATAATCAAAGAATAAAATAATGAATGTAATATATGTGAGTCAATAGGCATATCAAAGTGACATAAAAGCGGTGAAAATCGTAAACATGAACATATTAGCATGATATAATATGATAACATAAAGTAAAAATAAGGAATGTGGAAAAAAATAAATAAAAAAATCATAAAAATAAGTCAAATATAATCATAAATATATCATAACATAGTTTTATTTGGATAACCCACCATGTAATATACATGGTATCACATGAGATAAAACATTACTCAATTCATTGGATGGTTATATAATTTTTGGCCCACCCATCACATTCATATCATGTACATGAATTTGTGTGCCACATAGATCATACAACATAATAATTTATTTAATTACTTGTAATCTCATGAAAGTGGATTTTGGGTTATATACATGGAATTTACCAATTAATTATGGATAGGTACATCTAGGTGAATACCCTTGAGTGGAAATGATGATGGGTATTCACTATACAAATATTTGGCATGGAAAATCACAGGATAATTTTTGTAGTATAACGGGTGTAGATAAAGATTCATGGAAGAGTTTAATGAGAGTGAAAAGAGGTATATAATTAATTTAAAATAAAAATTATAATAAAATTTACGTGTAAAATAATATTCTAATGTGAATAATTATAAATGAAAAGACATAATACAAGGAAAGTGCTTGAATAAAGAGGAGGAGAGGATCCCTTACCTTTAGAGGGTGATTATAAAAGATTTGGAGGATCTTTTTAAGATCTTGGGAACACCTTTATAGGTATATAGAGAATAAATTTGTGCTAAATGTGTTTTTAGTGAAGAATAGTGGGAGGTTGGATGGGTATTTATTGCAAAAGAGAGGGGAATTATTTATTAATTTCCAAATATAGGTTTTGGACTCTATATAATAAAATTATCAAAACCAAAAACATTACCATGTTTTTTACCACAAATTCTTCCAAATAGAAGTGATTTTAAATATTATATAATAATAGTAACAAAACTCATTAAAATAATACCATGGGTGATGCAGAAGTGATTCATGTTTCTAAAGAATTGATTTTAAAACCTTAAGATGTAATAAAAGTTTTGGAGTATTCATTAAAGGATTATAAGATTAATAAAACAACTTAAAAAACAAATTATTTTAAATGGGAAATCTATATTTGGTATTGGATCCATTTTATAGCATTTATTACATCATTTTTAGCTGTTATGATGTCATAATAAAGATTATATATTTATACAATATTTAGATTCCTTATAAAATCATGAAAAATTTACCATTGTATAATTTCAACATGATTATTTCAAAAATAATATATATTTTATCAAAAATAATTATCTAAATATGATAATTTATACTTTTAAATGAAAATTCTTATTTATTTAAAAATACTAATTTTTACAATAATAAAAGTTTTTTGACCCTTATAAAGATTACATTTGGATTCATTAAATTATATTATAATTTACAAATAGATAAATATTTGTTAATTAAAATTTTATATTAAAATGATATTTATTTCAAAATTCATTATTTTTTAAAAAAGGTGCTTTAATTAAAGCCATATATTTTCCAAAAATATTTTTTTATTCCTATAAAAATCTAATTTTCATAAACTAATATATAATTATATATATAAAGTAATAATGAGAAGGGATAAATATAAATATAATTTTATTAAAAATAAAAATATAAAAATTCACACTTCTAGGACCTATATACATAACCCCTTATTACAACAACGTATTCCCTAAGGGCAAGGTGTGTGATGGTGGTACTTTCTTTTGATGGTTCATCAAACATGGTTTGGGAAATGATCTTGATAATCTTTAAATTCTCCTATAAACATTTTTGTTCATGTTTTAATTGTTTATTTTTAGATTGGGATTGGCCAGGGAAAAATCTTAGCGATGCCATATCCCTCGGAAGCTTCAATAAATTGGTTTCATAGTGTAAAATCACACTGTTTGAGGCTATAAATTATTCCATATGTGTCAATAAGACTTTATCATAACCCTTAATATACTAATATTAATGCTCATTATACAATGATTATGTCATAAATGGTTATGATGATTAAAAATCTTTTAAATCCGCTAAGATATATTTTATAACGGTCAAAAATTATCAAAGAAGTGCGTGTGTTTTCTATAACTACACTTATTAATAAAGAAATTTTTTATTAAAAAAGGGATTTTAATTTATGAGTGTTTGGGTCATTACATTCTCCACCCTTTAGAGATTTCACCCTTGTATTTTCATTTCATACACTAAAATATATGAGGGTACTTTTGTTTCATCACCTCTTCTAGTTCCCATGATGCCTCCTCAAACTCATGGTTCCACCACAACACTTTTTCCTGGCGTGTTGTCTTATTTATTATAACTTTCTATATATAATCTAATATCTTCACAAGCCACTCCTCATATAAAATATTTTTCTCCAAATGTACCACCTTAGGATTCAGTACATGTGAGGGGTATGGTATGTACTTCCTCAAGAGGGATACATGGAATAAATCATGTACTTGAGATAGGTTGGGTGGGAGTGATAGTCTATAGACCATAGATCGGATGTGATCAAGGAATATTTACCTTATTCCCAAATCTCATGAAATTATTCCGTGGTGATATATAAAGGAACACCTTATCTCTGACCTCAAACTCTAGGTCACATCGATGATTTTGTACATATATTTTCAATTTAATTTTTCTGGATTTAATATGACGTTTAATGGTTTGAAACTTTTTTCATATCTTGGATGAGATCATGTCCCATCATCATTCACTATCTAACTTCATCCTATTATGTTGGAGTCTGACACTACTTCCCATATTGATCCTCATATGGTTCAATTTTAAAGCTTGAATGGAAACGATTTTTATATAAGAACTCCAATAGGAGAATGTGATGATACCAATATCCTTGTAAATCCATTAAACAATATGTTATATTTTCTATAGTTTGAATAACTATTTTAGAATTATTATACATCTGAGGGTGATAAGTAGTATTGAAACTTATTTTTTCATTCAATGCTTGTTGAAGACTTCTACAGAACATTGAGGTAAACCATAGATCTTGATCAGATATAATGGAGATTGGAACTTCATATAGTCTTAACAATTAACTTATGTATTTCTAGTAAAGTTTTTCAATATATAAATCTTTCTTGATAACAATGAAATGCACCGACATTGTAAGGTGATCGACTACTACCCATATGGAATTATTTCCTTTAGATGTCACAGGGATTCCTACAATGTAATACATGGTTATGTTTTCCCATTTCCATACTGGTATAAGCAAGGGATTCATCATTACCTTAGACT
Organism: Viscum album; assembly: GCA_963277665.1. Classification (NCBI taxonomy): domain Eukaryota; kingdom Viridiplantae; phylum Streptophyta; class Magnoliopsida; order Santalales; family Viscaceae; genus Viscum; species Viscum album. The sequence goes on from OY728123.1 coordinate 595,624,364, forward strand.
TATATCATTCAACCTTGATTTATTGGCATACCAAGCATCAAGATACATATTATACAATCCTCCTATTCATGTTATACCGTTAAATGTTTTTCTTCAGATCTATATACATCTTAGTGATTCATGGATTAATAGATAAGGATTATCTATACACATCATCCAAAATTTCCCTCTTCATCTATGGTGTTTACGGGAAACATATCCTAGTTCCAAACCTTATAACTCCATCTCCAGCAAAGTTGAACTACATAATATTTTCTACCTTTTTATAGCATCTCCTTATATTTTTGGACTTGCTTAATCCTATCAATAATGGATGGTTACGAAGTAATTTAAGTAAGGTAGGTTATAGATCCTTTTATTATTCCCATGTCGATCCTTTTAATGTTTACTAAGATTAGATCCATTTTAATCCTCATCATGTACAAGTTTGTAGGATCCTTTATAATCCCAATATCTACCAATCTTGTAGCCTTCCTAGGGCATTAATGGATTGAAAAACCATAATCCTTGATTAACTATAGCCACCTTAATTGGATCATATTAATCTCATCTTGTGTTAATATACTTGAAGCTTTATGATCTGTATATATATCATAATTTTCCACATAGAGATAATTTCACCAAATAATTAATGCAAAGACCACTACATCCAATTACAGATCATGTGTTGGATAGTTATGCTCATGGATAATTAATTTATGGGAGGAATAGACTATAAATTTTTCATCTAGAATGAGAATACAACCCAATCCATTTTTGGATGAATCACTGTAGATCAAAAATCCTTCCCCACTGGTGGGTAATGTGAGCACAGACGTAGTGATTAACCTCTTATTAACTCTTTAAATATCTCCCCATATTTATCAGTATAGAAAAACTTTACTCCATTATGAGTTAAATTAGTTAGTGGGCTTGAATATCACGATAATTTTCTCAAAAATCTATTATATTACCTAACTAATCCAAGGAAACTATAACTTTATGTCATAGTTATTGGTCTGGGACATCCTTCAATTACATATTTTTTTGAAGGACCAATGGATATCCCTTTTTTGGTGATAAAATTCCCTAATAATGTCACTTATCCCATCCAAAAATCTCATTTACTATACTTCACATATAAATTTTCTTTTTGTGAGGTCTTCAGAATAACTTTAAAATGATCCTCATGTTCCTCCTTGTTTTGGGAGTAGATTAGAATGTCATATATAAATACTACCAAAAATTTATCTAGGTAATCCCTAAATACTCTATTCATCAATTCCATGAAGATATCTAGATCCTTAGTGATTCTAAATGGAATCACTATAAACTCATAGTGTTCATAACTTATACGAAAAGTAGTATTGGGGATATCCTTCTTATTTACCTTTAATTGATAATACACCAACTAAAGATCCACCTTATAGAAGCACTGAGCTCTACATATATGATCAAATAATTCATTAATCCATGGTAGAGGATATTTTTTATTTATTTTTACCATATTAAGCTCACAATAATCAATGTAGAGGCACATTGAACCATCCTTATTCTTGATGGAAAGGATTGATGCACCCCACAGTGAATCACTTGGGAGTATAAAAACTTTATCAAAATTATCCTATAACTATTTCGTATATTTAATTTCAAAAGTGGTCATTCTATACAGATTCTTGGATATTGGAAAATTTCCAAGTATAAGTTCAATTGAGAACACAACCTCTCATATAGGAGGAAGACCACACAATTATTTAGTAAATAAATCAATATATTCACTCATAATGGGCATGTCATCAATGATGATCTTTTCGCAATCATTTAATAAATATTTTGTTTCTCATAATCAATAATATCCATTATTGAGATGACAATTCCAAAAGAGATTCATCCTCCTCCTTGAACTTGTATAAAATCAGAGGGATATTTGTAATACATAGGGTGATTTCCATCTCTCAAAAATTTATGTTGTATTTATACAATGAAAGTCAATCCATACCCATAATTGCATCTAATTCCACTTAATGGATTATCATAAGATTTTATATCATTCCACAAATTTTGGTAGGGGATAAGTTATATGCTTGGGATGCAATAATTAACCGATTTTCCATTTTCACTGATAACTAAACTACTATGTTTTGAGGTGTTATTTAAATATTTATTCTAAATTTGTGTGATATAAATGAATATGTAGAACTAGAATCAAATAGTATGTTCACTATCCTTGAATGGATATCTAGAGTACCCATAACCACTTCATTGTTGGGATCCAACTCAAAAGTTGTGATGGTATAAGCTCACCCTTTCTCTCTAGGTCTTGGAGGATGATTTCATTGGTTATCATCGACAACCATTGTCTTAGTGCATTGATTTTCATAGTTTCCTTATTCCTTGTAGTTAAAACATTGAACAATAGGCTGAGGTTTGACTAGACAATTCATTTCTTCCATCAAATTGGTGTGTTTCTCCTGTTAGTATTCATTATCTAGGTTCACTTAGTTCCCATACTTAAAGATTTTTCTTATCCCCTTTAGGAAATTTATGAGATGCTTCTTCCCACACTTTTAGAAAGTGGGATGTTTGAATTTATTACCCCCATGATATTTCTTCATCACTCAACCAGAATTATACTCCATTATTTTCTTCTTGTCTCTAGACCCATGGTTCTCTTTAGATAAACTAATCACTATTTTGAAATTTAGGGAACATAAAACAATTTCCACACTACTTTCAAAGTCTTAAATCACCAAAGATTTTTGTAGACACGAATTTTTCCCACTAGAGAAGTGGTCAAGTTTACTTTTAGTGTTAATGGAAAATTTAGGGGTGTATCATGTAAGTCTTGTGACGTTTACCTCATACACCCTAATGGTTTCATATTCCTTTATATTGAGGTCAATTAAATCCTTCTCCACTTTAATTAAGAGTGTGAGGAAAATATTTATTAAAAAATATTTTATGTAATTATTTATACTCCATCACTTTGATATCTTCCTCAGGCTTTATAAAAATGGAAAATATTATTGACCAATTTCAATAATAGAGAATATCACACCACTGTAATTCAAGGATTATTTCTATATATGAATATTGAAATATATTCATATGATATAAAAAAATGAAATAGGCATGAGAGTAAAATAAAAATATGGTTTAAGGGATTCGATACTAAATTCTAGGTGAAATAAAAGTGTGTTGTAAAAAAGAAGTAGAAATAGAGAACTGTAGATTTTTCTTGAGTTAAGAGGGAAGAAGATCACATCCACTCAGTCTATATGACACACACTTTCACTAGTGATTATTCTTAAACAGTGTATTGTTTTGATTGTGATATTGAGTTTATGATTGTATGATATTTTTTTTGTTCCGAAATTTATATAGGTTCAAATCCATAACCTTTCCCAAGTTTTTTCTTTATAATAAAATATTAACTATGTGTATGTGGGATAAAAACTACCACACATCAGGACTTATTCATACATCATAGAGGTGAACCTTGTTAACAAATTTTGTGTACTTGAATTTTATTTTTTCATTATTTTGAGTTCAAGGGATAGACATGATGAAGAAATAAGAGAGTGGTTGGGATTAGAATATAAAATTTTAAACACTGATTCACACTACCTCTCAATGTTTAACTCATCCCATATGATCATAATAATTAGTATCAAATACATGTTCAATATCAATGAAATATCTTGAAGATTTTTATAGATCAATAAAACTTATTCAATAAAGAAGGAATTCCTAAATTTTATGGAGGGGGATTATATATTTAGAAGGAGATAGTGGTACCCTACATTATCTCTCTAGGACTTGACTTACTTGATGTTTTCCACCTAGGATTCATAGTTTCAAAAGATACTTCAGCATGATATCTTACTGATAAGAAGAAATTTTAAAGTAATATAAAGACAATAAATGACTTACTATATTATTTATCTGAGAAGGAACATAAAAAATTCATGGGATGTATAACTAAAAATACAATTTGGAAGAAACTTCATAGCATATTAGTAGGAAACACGACTGTGAAGGAAGATATGTTGTAAATTAATAGAAAGTAGTTTTAAGATATTAAAATTCATGAAAATTAATTAGTTGATGAATTTTTACAAGATTTAATGTGACTTGTTCACACAATTAAATTATTTAAAGAAACTCTTGAAGACTCTCTTATGGTGAATAATCCTATAAGAATCCTACCTGGAAATTTTGATGAAAAAATCTCAACACTTGAAGACATATATCCTGATGATTTCAAAATTGATGAACTGAACAACACTCTCATCAATTAGGAGATGATATGAGGAAAAAATACCAAGAGTAAGGTTATGTAGAAAAGGATATTTCATTAAAAAATTTAAACAAATTTAAGGTTAAAGATAAACACATTGATTCTAATGAAGAGGAAAACATGGATGAATTTTATTAAAATATTTTTTTGATGTCATGAAATTTGACATTTGGAAAAGGTAAGTATATATGCATGATTCCTTTAAAATTAGAGGTGAGAGTGAATATAATAGGTGATAATGAAAATAATGAAGCAAATAATAAGGTCACTAATAAAGGAATTTCTTAAAATAAAATACAATCAAAAGGAAAGAAGAAAATATCTCCCAAGTTATTAAAAAGAAATTTTTTATTAGTTGATAGGGTTTATCTGATAGTAAAAAGTGGTGATGATAAAGATACTTATATGGAATATTCTCAAAATATTATAATGAATTAAAAAAAAAGAAAAAAATAAATTTATCATAATATTAATCACAAGTAAATATTGAGTTTTTTGTTAAGGAATAGGAATATAAAAAGTATTATACTATGAGAATGTAAATCAAAATGTATCTAAAGAAAATAGGAAAACTAAGAGAGAAAAATTGTCATCTCAAAAAGAACTTATATAAACACAATAAAATCTAGATTTAGAAAGATAATTTGATCAAATAGATTTAAAAATTAATGATTTAAATTGATGAGAAAGATAAGATTATTTATGACATGATTTTCATTATTATATTTTATGATGAAGAGAAAGATAAACTAAGGGTATAGTTTGCTAAAGTTTAAAATAAAAAAATAGAAGATTAAATATGATTAGAATAAATATGTTATAGGAATATGTGAATGATCTAAGCCATAATATTTAAGAATTTTTTTCAAAATGTTGAATATAAATAAAAAAAGTATAATATATTCCTACTATAAAATAAATTTATGATTTCATATGAATTCAATAGAAAATATTAGTCTCAATTAACTAAAAATATAGATGAAATGAAAAATATTGATCATTTATAAAATGATAAAAATTTAGGTAAAATGTATATAACAACTCAAAATACTCAAGGAAAAAACACATAAAAGGTTCTGGTGGGATCTACTTAGAATAATTCTAAAATTGAAGTTGAAAAATAATCTGTATAGTATTGGAATTTCTATCGATGGAGGATGTTTTAGGGTATTGGTGGTGTTGTGGTGTTTTTAGTTATATAGCCTACAATTTTTGGTATAATATGAATTTAATAGGATTAATAAGGGATATTTAATCAAGGGAAATAAAATAACAATAGTTAAGAATTGGTCAAAAGGTTTAATAGTCAGAGAATAAGATTTAATTAAAGATCAAATTTTAAATTTTACAAGAAGTGTGTGAAAGGTGTGATCAAGAAAAACACATCTCAAATGAATGTATTACATTTATACCACATAAAATTGATCTTTTTTAGAAACTAGAAAATGTGTAAAAATGGAATCTATTTAAATAATAATCTAATATGGTTGATGTTTTATTAAAATCATATAAATTCAAGAAGCCCTAGATCCTGGAAATGGTTGTTATTATCACATGATGGATGATTTGAAAAATATAAAAAATATAGAAAAATATGAAGGAGGATTTTTTTCCTTTTATAATAATAAATCATTAAAAATAAAAGGATTTGGAAAGGATAATATTCAGAAGAATCCCAATTTTTTTTATTTTTTGATAGGTTAAATCACTATTTATTGAGTGTTTCGTAGCTTTGTGATGATAGAAATAAAGTAATATTATGAAATAATGGGTATTTAGTGAAGATTATAAGATATTGAGTAGTATTTAAAAAAGTGTAGAGAACCTAAGATAACCTATTTCACATTGCAGATGCCAAGAAATATTTATACTTGATCTTATAATATGAAAAGAACTAGTGGTGTAGAAGGCATGGTCATCTTGGATAAAAGAATATGAGAAATTTTATTTTAGAATATTCTATGATAAATATCTCAGTTCTGAAATAAGTCATTGTTAATGTTTGTAAAAAATGTTAGAAAGAAAAAATAGTGAACAAATGTCACAAGTGAGTTGATATTCTAACTAGAAAACCATTGGATCTGGTTCACCCTTATGTTTGTAGACCTATGGAAAATAATTCAATGAATAGAGAAAAATAATTTATCACTTTAATTAATGAATTTACTATAATTACATGTATCATGTTCATGTATCATATGTCTAAAAGCTTAAATATATTCAAAATTACTAAAAGACTTTCTGAAAAACAAAAAGGTTTTCCATTGAAAAGGTTGATATTTGATAATGGTAATAAATACTTCAATGAGAAATTATTAGAATATATTGATAATAAAGAAATTAAACATGAATTAACTATTCCATATACTTCCCAAAAAAATGGGTGTCTGAAAAAATATAATTCTTTGATATTTCTAGAATTATTCTTGATGAGCATTACACCTCATGATTTTTCTAGATACAAGCTATTACCGAAGGTGGAATTGTAGAAAACCAATGTATTTTTAGAGAAAATTAAAACATGACATATTATGAGATGTGGTTAAAGAAGAAAAAAAATATAAAAAAATTTACAGTGTTTAAGAGATCATTCATGATCAAAAGGAAAAGCAAAAATAGTGGTATGTTTGATAAAAAGGTAGAATATTGAATATCTATGGGTCCCACACCAAATAAAAGTTCTTACAGATTCTATAATAACAATTCTATGAGGATTATAGACTGTGATAATTTAATAATACTTGAAAATGAATAAAAGATCAAGAATTCTGTCATAGAAGATGATGAGGGTGATGTTGTCATTTTGGACCTTATTGAATATACTAAAGAAAATATACAGATTCAAGAAGAAGATGTAAGATATAATTATTAAAGTGATTATTCTGATGAGATGAAGTCAAAATTGAATAAATAAAATATTAAATAAGTATGATCATGTTGAAAATATTACTGTATATCAGAAACAAAGAGTTTTCATAAGAAGAAAAATCCTAGAAATTTGTAACATTAGTTTATTGTCAAAGATTTAACATCAAAATATTGAATAATATTTTGAGTAGAAATAATGGATTCTAGATATTAATAAGAATCTAGATTGGATCATAAATAATAAAAATTAGGATCTTTCTCCTAGAACTAAAGATAAAAATATTATTAGTTCTAAATGGGTTTTCATGAATAAGTTTTATAAGAAACATGAAATTGTTAGAAACAAGAAAGACTGATATGCAATGGGAATTCACATATTAATGGGCTTGACTATGATGAAACCTTTTATAATATTTTTAGTCTTTACAAAATCACAATCTTTCTTCCTATTTCATCCCATATAAGCTTCAATATTTATCAAATGGATGTAAAATCAGCATTTCTAAATGATTTTCTAGATGAAGAAGTTTACATGGAAAAACTTGAGGGATTTATTCTTTAATCATATGGTAGTAAAGTTTTTAATTTGAAGGAGGAACTTTATGGATTTAAACAAAATACAATATCTTATAACTTTCAGCTAGATTAATATTTGAGAATCATGGAATTCAGAAAAGGAATGGTGGATAACAATTTGAATATGAAAAAGACCAACACCCCATAAATATTTGTGACTATATATGTTGATGATTTCATTTTTTCTAACAATGAAGAGAAATTATGTGAATTTTTTTCTAAATAATTGAAAATGTTGTTCAATATGTATTTAAATGGTGAAATGAAATTTTTATTAGGTTTATAGATTTATCAAATTGTTGGTTTCATTTTCATTTTAAAAGAAAAGTTTGATATAGAATTATTGAGGATATTTGGAATAGAAGAGTCTAGAGGAGTGTCAATACTAATTCAAGAAGGCATAAACCTTAGCAAGGATGAATAAGGGAGAGTTGTTAATGAAAAGGAATTCATAAGATTACTTGGAATTCTATTATACCTAACAGATTTAATACATGGTATAATATATATAGTTACTCTTTGTGATAGGTATCAATCCAATTCCAATGAACCACATTTTCTAGAAGTAAAGATAATTCTAAGTTAAATATCAAATATTTTAAATTATGGGATGACATATAAAAATAAAGGTGTGATGGATCTGAAAGGGTTTGTATATGCTGACTGGGCATATTAAGTCGACGATATAAATTCCATATCCGATGGAGTATTTTTTATTGGTAAAATTTGTCTCACATAGAACTCAAACAAGTAATCATCATTTTCATTGAGATCCACTGAAACAAAATATATAGATTCATCACTAGAAATTAAACATATGATCTGTATAATGAAAAATCATAAATATATGAAGGTTATTTTTGAATATCCTTTAATAATTTATTGTGATAATCAAAGTTCCATAATTCTTTCCACGAATCTAGTGCAATATGAAATATCTAAACACATCGATATTAAATATCATTTTTTGAAGGAATTTTGAAATCAAAATTCATTCCATATAAGTAAAAAATGGATAATATCATCACTAATCCACTTACAAGTGAGTATTTCAAGAAAACAAGGCTACAAATGGGAGTCAAACCCACTTCCAAAGACTAAGGTATGCTATGTTTTTAGTTTCCAATTCTCTATCACTATGCTTAAATTTTTAAAAATGGGGATAAGTAATCTGTAGGTGGATAAATTTTTCCTATTTGTTCACAAACTATTTTAATATGTTTATCAAGTGAGTGTGGGATTTTTTTTTAAAATTTTAGTCCCTCTTTTCCTGAATGAAGAGTTTTAGATGGTATTTATTAGTGCGTTTCAAAAGGAAATATTTTATGTTTGAGTTGATTACATTTTTTGTATAGATGTAGATCATGTAAACTTAGATTGAATTATATAATGACTTATTACTTTGAAGAAGTTGATATCACATCTATCACATGATTTATTATTATTATTTTTTCAACAAGGGGGTGAAAATAATTATTCACATTTCATGTTTTCATAGATTAAGGGGGAGTAGAATTCAGATGTGACAAGAAGAATTCATATGTGACATAAAGATGAAATATATGGTTTTGGAATTGAAAAAAATTCAGAGGGTGATTTTATTGGGCCCACTTAAATATGATATAGTATTGTTTTGTAAATACACGTTTTTGAGGTATTTGAAGTTGTTTGGGAGGTTTTTGGAGAAGTTAAAAATTCCATGTGGATTCTTGAATAGTATCTAAGCTACTTTGCAACAATATCTAGAATTCTAGGCACAAAGCTAAAATTTTTATAGGTGAACATTTTTTAAGATTCATTTAGAGTAGTAGACCAAAAAATTGAAATTTTATGAGGATATAATAAGGGTCATTAACCCGTATAATGATATTGGGGAATGAAATATGAAAAAGGGAAGTTACCCACTAATTTTATAAGGGTGATCTTGTATTTTTGTAAGGGTCACTTATTTTTTTTAAGGTTCATCATGTATGAGGATTTAAAAAAGGAATGAGTCTTATAGTTCCATTTAATATTAAATTATTGAATGCATAAGAGTAATTAAACTTTTTCATATGAGACATTTGGATACTCTATAAGGCTTATCTATCATTTTTTAAATTTTTATCTTGTGACTTTTTAAGGGTGATCATTCCATTTTTGTAAGTAGAACTGATTTCCCATTAGGTTGATTGCTTTAACTAATATTAGAATTTTTTAAAAATTCAAAATCTAAACCCTATGCATATAAGGGTTTTTTCTAATTCTATAAGGTTCATTCATTGATTTTATAATGTTTAGTTAGAAAAAATTGAGAAGATTTATAGAATGATGAATTCTGAAGAAGTTAAAATCAGGAGATGTTGGTTCTATACATTAATGAAATAAACATCACAATTAATTAAATATATTTTTGATTTAATATGATGATGAAATATTAGTGGAAGATGATTTTATTATTTGAGAATTTTTTTCACCATAATGTAAACAATACACCATAGTGAGTGATGAGAATAATGTTGCAGATGAGTACGCATTGTAACAAGATCCACTGCACGATACTATATAGACATAGAAGTTAATTAAAGGGATTATAGATATTTATATAAAATAATTGACATATTTTTTAATATTTCAAATAGAATTAAATCCCAAATTTCATGAAAAAATTGATGCGATTAAATGATAATAAAAACTTGAAATATTATTGACCAACTTTTAAAACTGGGAATATCACACTACAATAATTCAAGGAATATTTCCATATTTGAATATGGAAAATATTCATGTGATATAAAAAATATAAAAGATGTGTGAGAGTAAAATAAAAATGCGTTTGAATGGATCTGATACTAAATTCTAGCTGAAGAAGAAGAGTATAAAAAATAAGTAGGAAGAGATGACCAAAGATTATTGTTGAGTCAATAAGTAAAAAGATTACATCAAATCAGTCCTTGAAACACATGATTTCATCGATTATTTTTCTTTAATGATTAATGTTTTTGATTGTTGTGATAAGTTGATCCTTGAATGAAAGTCTAGTTGGTTCTATAATTTGTATAGGTTCAAGTCCATACACTTTTCTATGTTTTTTATTGGTAATAAATAAGAACTGTGTGTGCGTGGGATAAAACCACCACACATAGAAGATATAGTCATCCATTATAGAATGAATCATGCTTAAGAAATCTAGTGTAATTTCTTTTTATTTATACATTATTATGAGTTCAAGGGAGACATGTACGGAATAAGTAGGAGAGTGGTTGGGATTTGAAAGGAAAATTATAAACACCAATTCACCTCACTATCATTATATATCTCATCCCATGAGATCCTAACATAGAGGATATTATGTATCAGTATAATAATTCTCTAGTTGTTTTCCAATTATACCTCTTCCTATAATTTTTATGTATATTTTTGAAAGATATTATGTATACAAGTAGCTTCATTTTTTTCATAAAATTAACTCATGATGTGATCCTTGTACTCATGTCGTGGTTAGTTCCTGTGACTTCTGTAATATATCGCAGCCTTCCAAAATAATATCTAAAACAACTATTATTCTAGAATAACTTATAATATTCCAATTTAATTTCAAAACTTCCACTCATAGAATAAAATTCATACATCCAATTTACTTAAAAAACATGCACAACTCTTCATCTGGAATGACTTCCATAATAACTCCTCTTCTAAAATGTCTTCAGTTACTCTTTCAGGATAATTTATGAAACATAAAAAATTATAGAAAAATATAAATTTTGGACTATATTCACTAAATCGACTACTAGAACCTACTTTATTGGATGACAATAAATCCATTACCAACCCTCAACATGTGTTGAAAACAAGTCTTTCACCAATAATAATCCTCAATTAGATACTAATAGTCCCACAATTTGGATTTATTGAAAAAACTACCATGAATACAATACCAACCAGCCATTATGAAACCAATCATATACAAAATAATATCTAAGAAGTTTAACTTATATATATTTTAAAATAACGATGAACTCTTCTCCCCCTATAACATCAAGTCCAAAGCATAACATACACCAAAAGTATCAAACAAAGAATCTTTTTAAAATAATTTACCTTTAGAAACAAGAAAAATACCATTCAACATCAATATCATTATCTACCTATATTATTGATTTAAAAATCAAAAGTTACAAACCATTAATATCCATACCATTTTTTAGGATTTTTAAAGCAACACCAGTTATTAAATTTAATACCAATGTTTTCATGAAATATTTCTAGTTTATATCTGATGATCATAGGGGAATCATAAAAAGATATCCCCATTTGTCAATATAGTTCTTACATAAAATTAAGTGAGACTAGGATCCCCTTATTTAAATACACTTAAAGTATCCATTAATTTTCATCTAAATCTTAACTTGTTCCCCATAATTCTATATTTTACTTTTCGGCACACAACTATAGCTGCATACTCTAATAATTGCAGTGATATTACGTTTTAGTATTGAGCTATAAAAAAATTATAATTATAACAAGTCAAAAATTAGTGTAGGAAATAATTTATTAAGTCAATAACACCAGTGTTTTCCATTGCACTCACCTACTTCTATAAGTTTCAAACATACACAACATCAATCTTTTACCGTGGAATTCCCATGTGATTTCAACCACACTTTAAAAAAACTATTATTGAATAAACTATGATTCAAAAAGTGTGCAAGTTATAATAGATTTATTATTTAATGATTAGCTCTAAAAACTAATAGAATTTCTTCATTATTCCATTGGATATCCATCCTTGGTTTATGGGGATACCACTTTTAGGATCTTTATATCAAAACTCCCCAAATTTCTCATCTCCATTACTAAATAGAGAATTAATATTCATTTTTAGATTCATCCATCTATAATAGATTTTAATATCCTGAAAACAATTAGATGATATCATGATAAATCTCAATATTTCAATATTTTTACTTTTTAATTCAATGATTTTATTCCCACTATTTCATTAATTTTAGTAAATAATTCAATACTTCATTTTTAGGTTTATTTTTGAATTTATTATAAAATTACATAATTTCATGAATTTACTGATTTTATTAATATTATATAATTAATTATCATGTCCATACCATTTTAATTGAGTTTTGGTTGTTTTTAAAGGAGAAATATTTAATCATATACGAGAATAATGATTCGCATGTGATTAAAAGGAAATATGAGTAGTTGAAGAGGAAAATCAGAAAAGTCCCAAACATAAGATTCCTTTAGCTCATACGAAAGAGTTACTTCTGAGTTCCTATGGAATACATAAGGATCAAGGACTTTGAAGCGGAATAAAAAGTATCAATATGTAAGAGTCATTCTCACATCCTAATTAATACATAAAGGTTATTGAATTTACTGCAAGGGTGATATACCTGATATGTAAAGGTTCCCTAGCCAATTTGAAAAGGTAACTTAGTGGATAAAGTGAAACATAAGAGTCATGCCGTTTTCCATTGGGGATAATTTTAGCTAATATAAAGTGATATGTAAAGGTATGTACTTTTATCATAGAGGGGGTAATGACCCTTTTATATGGGTAAATTAGAATAAATTATTTGATATTCAAAGGATGTTAAGTAGAAAAATTCACACATAAGGATATTATACTTACAAAAATAATTTCAAAGCTGATATATAATAATATTATACTTTTTGAGAGGAAGAAAAATCCCCCACCTTAGGTGAACCAGGCCATAAGGATAATTACACACAATTAAACAAAAACCTCATAAGATTTATCATCCTCCATGTGAGATTAAAAAAATCTACAAAAGGAGATTTGGGTTAGAATATAAATTATGTACGATTAACTAGATCACCCTTTTCTCATGTTAGAATCATGAACCGAGTTTCATGTGTAATTAAACCATGAAATTTAAGATTGTGTTAGAATGGCCATCAATTCACATATGATTCACTATCATATCCAAACTTGCATAAGGAAAAGGATTCATGTGCTTTGGGATATCCATCCCAATAAGTTTATCTATTTAAATAATTTTATATATTATTTGACTATGTGAATTAAATTCATGGGAGAATAAGGAAAAAAGGTTAGATAAGATCATAGGAGTTTTCAAATAATATTAAAATCTCACTGTACACATGGAAACTTACTACTTCTTATCCCATGACCATAAGGAATCCGACCCCATACACATTTTGATGCTGTTTTTTGTGTATTTAAACCCTAATTTACTCTAATGTATGGACACTCTTTTCATAAATACTCTATTTTAATAGGATTATCTCTTTTTAGTTTATTATATAACCAATTATAGTTTATGGTTTTACTATTATTTTCTATAATTGTTTTATGATGTAGTTCATTTTTCCATTTAATAAAGTGTTCACTATTTTATCTCTCAATTATATCATTTTTTGCATCCTTCTATTGTGATATATAATACCCCTGATAGTGAGTGACTAACCCAAGACTTGTTCTTATGGAGGATTTATCAATTTCCCCAAATCCCAATTATTAAATTCTCAATGTTTTCTTTCAGATTTTGATGATGTATTGAGTAGTGTTGTTGATTGGTGTGGTTATTTACCATGTCTAAATGGAATGTTTCTAAATGTAATTATATTCCCTACGAAATATCAATTCTCTCCCTTCTTTTGAGTATTCTATTTATATGGTGGATTTGAGTTTAGTTGAGATATGAAATGATATATGATGGAGTTGGGTCTTGGAAGGTATCATATTATCGATTGAGGTGTGTTTATCATTCTTGATTATTAGAGGAGGTGAGATTTGGTGCACCAAATGCATTTTCATAGAATGTTAAGTATCACACTCAATATAGAGGATTTTAGTTCATGTATGATGGGATGAGATATTAAATAGAATTTAGATAATGAATTGAATAGTGAATTAATCTGAGTAGAAAAATCTAGGTTCTAGACTTTTTATTACAAATACTTGTTTAATTTTTTAATTGATTTTATTTTATTTCAAATTTTCATCCATTTTCAAAACCCCCTATTGTTAATTTTGATTTTATAAAATTTCAAAAATAACAAAAATATAACAAAGTGTTTGTAATAGCGAGTGAAATAAAATATGATTTTTGAGATATGAACCTAGTTATCCACTGTGAAACACTAAGATAAATATAAATTATATTTTATACCAACCTATGATAGGTGCGTCTAAAGTTTTCTCAATTTATAGGGACCTATTTTGATTACTCACTATTCCTTTCATATTTTGTAATTACTTTTCATAAAAAACTAAAAAATAGAGATTCTATACATGATTCATTTAAATTTAAATTATTATATATGGAATAACTACTTGAAGGTGCAATATGAAGAGGTTTATGATTAAAAAGAATCAAAGTTGAAAAATCTTAGGGAAGACACAATGGAGATGAGGAACTAGATGAAATTGATAACTGAATATTTTTATATATCCAACAAATAGAAAATGGGGGAACATGAACAAGATAAATTCCAATAATTTATTACTCCACTAATTTTTCAGGTTTAATAACCTATGAAGGCTATGAAGGAATAAATTAAAGATTTACGTTATGAAAGTTCTCATCCAATTATGAAATAGGTTTTTGAATAATTCCCATATGCTGATACACATGTGGTATATCATAAATATTTGGAATAATTTTGAAATTATTATTTAGGAAATTAAATTACAAGTTACTCTATAATTTTAGATAATGAAAAACATTTACATTTCTACGTCTCTTTAGCCTTGTAAGATACACCAATGAGGTGGTGTAATTTGAAATATTGGAGCATATTGACTACCTACCTCCATCTCCAACAACAAAAATCCATGATTAATTCATCTCTAATCCAATACGGGGAGATAGTCTAAACTTGAACACATTTATATCTAATTACATTGAAAATTAATTGAGCACTAACTCATCATATTTTGAATTTTTAGATTTGACTGAAACATTTGTTTATTTGAATAGTGGCGATGAAGAAGAAAATTCACCTATAAGGGGATATATAAATCTCTCTAAACATATTAAATATTTATTAGAGACAGTTAATGAGGATTTCCCAATGGTGATATTTGAAGAGATTGAATTACAATATGACATTATTAGAGGGGAAGATTTTAATATTGATTCATATTATTTTAATTCCATTAAAATATAATTATTCATTAACTTTACCTAGGTTAAAATTTTTGATGCAACATTAAAGGATCAGACCCTAGAAGAAGAAACAAAAGTTGTGTATGAATTAGTGGAGACACCTTACATCCTTTAACACCCACCACGAAATTTTTATTTCAGAGAAATGGTGACAGAGTTACTATAAAATAATCATTGGGGAATTTATAAATAGTGTAAAGGTATACACACTAGAAAGTGGATGTGATGGTTTGAATCATACAAGCCATATCCTCTATCAGATTTTTGGGGACTCCTGTAACTACCTCATTTGTGGTAGTCAAAACATAGTAGCCATTTAAGGGTAACAAATAATATTCTATCCTTTTTATTTTATTTTTATTTGATTTTAATATAATTTAACATGTTTAATTATATTTTTTACTTATGGGTTCCATTTTACAACAAATAGGAGCTTAAATAAGGTTACCATTGCTTAATTACTAGGTTTTATCTCTCATTCTCTTTAGTCTAAGAAACCTTATTATTTTGAATATGTTTGAGATAAAGATTTAACACCTAAAATTTCAAGGTTCCTTACATGTAAATTTCATTTATTCTAGTGTATCTTGATGGTTATTAGCTTTTTTGGGTATTGTATGTGTTACATGAGTGGGTTTCAAAAAATTAAACAAGTTCTACAGCTGAAATTCTGCTGTAGGTGGATATCATGGCGTGGATATTTGGTGCCATGAAATAATTCCTACAAAGGGGAAGGTTCATGGAATGAAGGTTAGAGAGTTAAGCTGCAACAATCTGGATAGAGGGATAATCCCTTTTCTAAATAATTGTCATGCTGTGACCACTAGGTCATGCCCATCCATGTCACTGAGTAGTTTTTTAGAAAGGAGAAACATTATAATTTTACACTATAACCACTTAACCCCTATATATCCATATACCCAACCATAAATTGATTAAGTGATATTAGGAGCTCTCAATAGGTGATTTTAGCTTCTCTATCCTCTTTACTTGATCATTTGAGGTGTCATTGAACATAAAGGTTATCGTTTAGAGAGTCTAATGTTGTTCAATCCCTAAATTCCTCCTCCTTCCCCTATTTTATAGATTCTCTAGTTTAAACCATAAATGTGATGATTTTTGGATGATTTTAGGTTTCGAATGTTTCAGTATTGAATCAAGGAGTGTGTATTGGAAAGTAAAATCCCTTTATCTTAAGGTATAAAGTCCTTACCATGTTATGATTTTCATATAAAGTTGTATGTCTTAGATTTCAGGTGGGTGTGTGTGTAACCTAGCGAGAACTCTTATTTTGGTGTTAGATTGATCGGGTATATTTGTATGGTAGATTTTGACTCTTTATAATGGTACTTTTGAGTATTATTACTTAGAAATTATGTAATCTAATCTTGTACCATGGTCATGGGTAGGGTTGTACTACCATATGTTTAGGCCTAAGGTGAGCTTCTGAGCTCACATGTTGTTTTTTTCATTCCCATTATTGATTGTTGTTGTTTTTATTTAATGTGTAATTTTTTTGTATATGAACTCATATTAAGTGAGAGAATGGGGGTAATTTTATGGGATTAGTTTTTAATCATCTTCCATGAGTGAGTTGGAATGGTCCATGCCAAGTTATGTGACCTCAATGAGTGAGATGGGTTGGTTTGAGACTAATAAGATGATAATGCTGGTTATGTACCTTTCCTAAGTGAGGGGAAATGGTTATGGGATGAACTACCCTTATTGAGATGGGATGACTTGATATATGATTTGGATTATGATATGGTACTTGGTATGGGGTTGATCCTTGAGTGAGAAGGAATTGACTATATTATAGATTGTTCTGAGGGTTAAAACTAACATGTCCTTCTGAAATGGGTCTAAATTAGGTATAGATGGGGATTTTTGGTGTCCTGTTTAGTGCACAGTTCTCCAATAAGTGTTTCATGTTCATTTATTTATTTAGTTTCCTTAACACATTTATATTATTATTTCACTTATAATAGGGGACTGTTGGTGGTGTCCTGATGTGTTTATACCCACACCCTACATGGGTATCTCGATGCATGTTTAGAACTAATGGTTATTGATATAGTTAAAATTAAGGAACCTCAGATATAATTTTGAGTAGATAAAGGTGAATGAGATTTAGGCGATGTTGGAACATGCTCCAAGATATTTTACAAAAATTCCTCATTTATCATTTTTTATTCTTTTATGCATTGTATATAGAGTGATATACTTCACATGGGGATCTATTCTTACTTTATGTACTTGATATTGTATTCCATTATGATATTTTCTGGGATGATATTATTTTTTATTCCATTGTGATTTTTTCTTCCTAATTTTATTATTGATTCTATTGTATGTGTTTAATATGATAGTTATCTGATACTGAAGGTATAATATCCCCATAGTGCTGATCAGGACCTAACCACTAGTCAGAAACCTCTTGCATATGGGAAGGTGTGTAAAAGGTCATGGTGCCCTCTATCTTTAACCTGGTGGTATGAGAGAGGGCGTCACAAAATGCTATGAGATCCCGTTTTTTTTTGACTGACAATTGAAATTTTTATTACTAAAGTAAAGAAAATAATAATATACAAAGTTTGCGTGACAAAAAATGATTATGTTAGAGGGAATAAAATTGTATAGTATGAATAAAATCCATGGGAAGGGTACCATTTATTGAATAAATAATCAATATCTACACTTGACCGCCTTTGGAAACAAGCAGATGAGATTCCATATTCCCCTCATGTTAGGTGTTCACAATATTCACATTCTATCAAATCATGTTTTATTAGGCTCTTATAGTTTTGGAGATTCTCTAATAGCTTGGAGTGTAACAACCCCAAATCTATTAACCTAGATCCAAAGTTTACTTTGTTACATTGGTACAAGATACACGAGATCACATCACAAAGTATCAATTAGTCTAGCAGTATTAGAATACCAAATATATACATGATTCCCATATTACATTGGAAATATAAAAACATAGAATAAGAAACATTCTTTCATACTTTAAATCTATAAAATAATCATTCTTCATATCTCAATGAAAGGAAAAAAATAAATGGTGAGCTCAGATTCTCAGTTAGGGTTATATATAATGAAATATTTCATGAGTCAATAAGTCATAAACAATATGGTAGAGTGGATAACCAAAACACTTTCCATTCAATAAACCACTTGACTTAAAAGGACATCCATGGATAATATCAATATAGAAATCACATAGATAATGGAAATTGAATTATTAATAAATAAAATGCATAAATCTAAACATTCATTATATTACCATCAAGTAATCGTCCAAGATATCCTGAATCTTACCATCATTTCTTTAACCAATACATTCTTAAGAAATTGTTAGGTGAAAACTAGATACCTATCTAATATTAAATAACTACTATTTTGTCTCATGAGACTCATCGATACATAAATGGGCTATTTTTAACATGGCCCCACCCATTACTTGAATGTCTTATGAATTCCTTATATATTTAATGATAAAAACAATTCATTCTAAAAATTCCTTATAAATCAATAATTATCTACATTGAATCAAGAATACATAATATCTACCTAATCAATGAAATTATTTTATTAAAAATATTTCTTCAACAAATACCATAAATAGAATTGGTATAGGGTTGGAACATCATAAATGTAATAGAAATGATGATGAATGTATCTATGATATCGAAAATATAGGAATGAAGGATAAAAATATTGTCCAATGAATAATGGAGAGAAATAGAGAGCATGATCACAAAAAAGTGAATGATATCAAAATAAGGTATAATCCATAAATGTTTTAAGGATGATATAATACCATCGAATCATTATAAATGAAGGTTTTTTTATTAAAACCAAACCTTTATAAAAGAAAATAGAAGTAAAAAATTAAAAATAAATTCCTTTTAAATTTGTGTAGGAATAAAGTTATAACTCACTTTTAAAATTATTTTCACTCCTTCATGAAAATAATACCATTTTAATTTGATATAATTTTAAATAAAAATTCCTATAACAATGAGAAAAATATTTTCTTTGAAAATAAACATGAAAAAAGGAAGCTTCAAAGAAAATAAATGTCATGATGGTGGAAAAATCTGTTCATTTTTTACATGTTAAAAGAGAATATTCTTCACAAACTTTTGTAAAATTTCAAAAAAATGACCTGTTTAGAAAACATTTAAAAATACATTTTTTAATTTTTTGTAAATAAATTAAAATATTTTGAAAATTACCTTATAGAAAAATTTTATGTATAGGAAACATAATTTTTTTGAATAAGTTGGATATGGAAGATAAATATTCTCAACTGAAAAGAATAAATAAGGCCAGTATCCCTTAGATATAACTTTATTACTGATTCTCAATCCAACAAGAGAATAAATGGAAAATAAAATTGTAAAACTCAAACATAACTATAGGAGAAGAAAATATATGGGTTTTAAGAGATTATTTTTATATAATTTTCCCAAAGTAAATCCAAACATAAACAATCCCAAAATAAAATGAGATTTTAAGAGAAATCCATTACCTTGGATCTTAATTTAGTTATATGCATATTATCCCCCTATATTATGGATTAAAATTTATTTATTATTTTATTAAGGAAAATATTCATCTATATTCAATTTTTATATTCCTTTTATAATTATTTTAAAATAGTTTGAGGTAAATCCCTCTTTATGGAACAAAAATAATGAAACCCCTTGTGAGTAATGGGTAAATAGGGAACCTATTCAAGACACTAAGGCACAATTTAATTTAAGAAACATGACCCAAAGGTCCTAACATGGTCCCAAATAATAAAAGGGAAGAAAATGTAAAGGAAATCATCATGAGAAGTCTCTTCTCCCCCTCCTATAGATAATAAAATAGAGGAATTAGTCAAATAAAATGTGTCGCCCCCCTAAAAAGAAGTTGTGTCATGCTAGTCAACACAACGTGGCAAAGCGCCCCTTTAACCCACACTCAAAAGTGTGAGGAGGTCTGGATGATTTGTTCCAACACACCTATATCTCTTTCGATCTTTACACCTAACAAATCATAAAGGAACCCACCGCTTTATCAACCTGATGCAACAAAAATACAGACTAAAAAATATGTGAAAAATATTAATGGAAGAGTGACTATATGTGAAATAATAAATAAGATAGATGCATGATTATGGGTGTTGATACACCCATCCCTCCATCGTGGTCAACCACCTAGTGGAACTTGAGAAATGCGATACCGTAACCAAATGCAACAATACATGAAACAATGATCGAAAATCCATTTCCAACCCAAAAATCCAATAGTCCTAAGAATCAGTGCAGAATCCATGAGACTTTCTTGAAGAAAATAGAAGATCAGCAAAGCTTTAGATTGAATCAGATCGGTGACCATCAAAGAAGAGCTACAACCACACCGATGCACAAAATGAACTTCCCAGAAAACACTGACAAAAAAAAATCCACCATCCCTATCCTACACAAACTATCCATGTGAAATTATACCACCATCCATTAATCTCACCATGTCTTTAAATCCACCAGCCGATTTCCAAAAATAGATCTGCCACTCGACCACTAAGCAATGTCATCCGAGGGAAGAAAGTATGTCAAAAATCACCACCCAGGAGAGACACCAGTACACTGGAATCCATGTCTTTCACCCTATTACCA